>OY992893.1:37193594-37231125 GCA_963921405.1 Cepaea hortensis
GATACCAGCTGAACTAATTAAAGCGGGAGGAGAAGAAAGCATACAAATCTATCACGCATTATGTAAAAAGATATGGAAATATGGTATATGGCCAAAAGATTGGAAGAGAACTATCTTCATTCCAATACCAAAAAAGGGCAACCTGAATTTTGTGTACCAACAGGGCACTCACTTGTCCTTACAGTTGGAAATGGCTGTCAAAGGCAGAGGTAAAAAGACCACCATGTGAATGTGGAAGGCAAGGGGAAACCACCACATTATCTTCCCAAGACTTCATGGCAAAACATATTTCAAAGTTAGTGAAGGACGTTAATGGCTGTCTTAGGGCATCCTCGTCCGGTAGGGACAGTCATGAGCCACAGGTGACACCAGACCGTCATCCAGCTACTGATGGCAAAAACTTAACTAAAATAAATAAATTTAGAGTAGGAACATGGAATGTTAGGACATTAAATGAGCTAGGAAAGTTGACCAATGTTCTAAGAGAGATGGATAGCATGAAAATGAATATACTAGGCGTTAGTGAGATGAGATGGAAGGGATCGGGCAAAATTATAGCTGACAATCACACAATAATTTATTCTGGAGGGGATATACATGAAAAAGGTGTAGGAATAATATTAGACGAAAAAACAGCCAAGTCAATTAATGGATACTGGTGTATTTCAGATAGAGTTATTATGGTAAAAATCAAAGGCAAACCAATAGACATAAATATTATACAAGTATATGCACCAATAGCAAGCAGTAGTGATGAAGAAATACAACACTTTTATGACGAAATAGAAATGGCGATGGCTCAAATTGGATCACAAGAAATAAAGATAATACTTGGTGATTTTAATGCAAAAGTAGGAAAGGGAAAAATGGAGGATGTAGTGGGGAATTATGGTTTAGGTACAAGAAATGAAAGAGGGGAAAAGCTAATAGAATGGGCAAATATCAATGATATGATAATTGGAAACACATGGTTTAAACACCGTACAAGACGACTGTACACATGGATAAGCCCTGATAAGAAAATACGCAACCAAATTGACTACATACTAATTAATAAAAGATTTAGAAATGCTTTAATTAATGTAAAGACAATGCCTGGTGCTGACTGTAATAGTGATCATGTACCACTATGTGGACATATAAAAGTAAGATTAAAGAGAGGGAAAAAAAATGGTTAAGAACATGAGACTTAATAAAGAGGTTCTGAAAATAGATAAAGAAATGCAAGAACAATACAGAGTGACTGTGAAAAATAGGTACAATGCAATAACTAAAATACAGAGTATAGATGAACAATGGGAAATGTTAAGGGACTCCATTCATCAAACTAGCAAAGAAGTATTACCGGAGAGAGGCAAAATAGCTAAGAAAAAATGGATGAATGAAGATATCTTAAAACTGATGGACAAAAGAAAACAGAGTAAAAATGACAAACAAGAATACGCTAAGATAAATAAAGAAATAAAAGATAAATGTGGGAAGGCTAAAGAAAGTTGGTTAAACGAGCAATGCAAAAATATTGAATTAAATTCCATTAAAGATACAAAAAATATGCACAGACAAATCAGTGAGCTTACAGGAAGAAAAATAAGAATAAATACAGGGTGTTTGAAATCAAAAACAGGAAAGATAATATTAGAGGAAGATGCTATAATGAAGAGGTGGAATGAGTATATAAGAGAATTATATGAAGGAGAAAGGGAAGAATTAACAGAAGATAGTAACTTAGAAGGTCCACCTATTCTGAAAGAAGAAGTCGCTGACGCTATGAAACGTATGAAGAAAGGAAAAACAGCTGGGCCAGATGAAATCACAATAGAAGAATTAGAAGTATTGGGAGAATTTGGAGTCGATATATTAACCAAAATGTTGAATGATATTTACAGCAGTGGATATTTACCCAGTGATATGCTGAAATCTGTATTTATAGCTATACCAAAAAGACCAGGAGCAATTGATTGTGAAGATTTTCGTACAATTAACCTTATAAACCATATCACTAAGCTTCTACTCAGAATCATAATGAGAAGAACCAAACAGAAAATAAAAATGGAAATTAGTGAAGAACAGTATGGATTTGTGGAAGGAAAGGGCACAAACAATGCAATTTATACATTACGGACACTAATAGAAAGGTCAATAGAGAAACAGAGAGACATATATTTGTGCTTCATAGATTATACTAAGGCATTTGATAAAGTAAAACATGATGAACTGATTAAAATGTTGGAAGATATCAACACTGATGGAAAAGATTTAAGAATAATAAAGAATATTTACTGGAACCAAGTAGCAGCAATTAAAATGGGAAATAAAAAGGGTAGTTACGAACAGATAAAGCTAGGAGTACGACAAGGGTGTGTCTTGTCACCAGATCTTTTCTCACTGTATAGCGAAGTAATAATGAGAGAGATCAAAGAGATGCCAGGAATACTAGTTGGAGGTTATAATATAAATAATATACGCTATGCAGATGACACAGTATTGGTGGCGGATAATTCAACAGACCTACAACAATTATTAGACGTTGTAATAACAGAGAGTGCAAGGAAAGGACTCTCCTTGAATATCAAGAAAACAGTAACAATGGTAATATCAAAGAAAATGGTGATACCAAAATGTGACATAGAAATAGAAGGAAAAATCCTTAACCAAGTGGATAATTTTAGATACCTAGGGGCATTTATAACATCAGATGGAAGATGTACAACAGAGATTAGGAGCAGAATAGGGCAGGCAAAAGCCGCATTTCAGAAAATGAAGAGTATCTTATGCAATAAGTCACTATCACTGAATGTTAGAAAGAGAGTGCTGAAATGCTATGTAGAACCAGTTTTGCTGTATGGCAGTGAATCTTGGAATGTAAATGAACAAATTAAGAAGAAATTAGAAGCAACAGAGATGTGGTTCCTGAGACGAATGTTAAGAATTCCTTGGACTGCCAGAGTAACTAACGACGACTGCCTGAAACAGGCTAACGAAACTAGAACATTATATACAACAATGAGACAGAGACAAACAGCTTTCCTCGGTCATGTGATGAGAAGAGAGGCATTGGAGAACATCGTAACAACTGGAAAGATCGAGGGGAAGAGAGGCAGAGGTAGACCAAGAGAAGTGATGCTGGATGGATTGAGACGGTGGCATGGAGGAATATCAGCAGCAGAGTTGATCCAGAAAACCAAAGACCGAGATCTATGGAGAGCCATGAACGCCTACGCCAGCCGGCACGGCACTTGATGATGAACTATAGAACTGTTGCCCTGATCAGTCATGCAAGTAAAATTCTACTAAAAAATCATAATGGGAAGACTTCGTAAGAAAATGGAAGAAGAAATTAACGTGGTTCAAGCTGGATTTAGACAAATAAGAGGAACAAGAGATCACATTATCAATATGCATTTAATAATAGAGAAGTGCAGAGAATTTAATGTAAACATATTCTCATGTTTTCTGGATTATTCAAAGACATTTGACTGTGTACAACATCAGAAACTGTGGGAAACCATGAGCAGTATGGGCTTTCCATCACATGTAATACAACTCATAAGAATGCTCTATCTAGACCAACAAGCAGCGGTTAGAATAGATGGCGAGACATCAGTTTGTTTTGACATCAAGCAAGGAGTCCGTCAGGGATGTGTGCTGTCCCCCTATTTGTTTAACCTGCACGCCGAAAATATAATGAAAAATGTCAGAGATGATATAAACAGTGAGCTATATGATGCCCTAAATATCGGTGGTCATGACATACCAGAGATTCGGTATCCTGATGATACAGTATTGCTATCCACAACACAGAATGGTATAAAAAAACCTAATAGCCTCAACCCAACTGAATAGTGAAAATCACAACTTATATCTTAACATAACAAAAACAAGGACAATGCATACAGATAAAACTACTATGGAGAAAGAAATATATATTAATGAGGACAAATTGGAGGTGGTGGAAAATTTTGAATATCTTGGGTCATTGATTACAAACAACGGTGACACAGTGAAAGAAATTAAACGACTATCAATTGCTATTCAAAGACTAAAACAACTGAATAAATTATGGAGTGGGACAGACAGAACTACAAAAATTTGATTTGTAAGAACATGCATCATTCCCATTGTAACATACGCCTGTAAGACCTGGACACTTACTAAACAAGCTGAACAGCGCATAGATGCCTTTGAATATAAATGTTATAGACGAGTTCTAAGAATATTTTGGGTAAAGAAAAAAACAAATGCATCGATACTTCAAGAGCTGAATATTGAAGAAGGTTGGCTATTAAAGACGATTAAACAAAGAAAATTGAAATATTTCGGTCTCTTGAAACGTCACGAAAGATTGGAGAGAACAATAATGGAGGGGTATATGCCTGGGAAGAGACGAAGAGGAAGGCCAAAGAGAAGATGGGTGCAGGATGTGGCGGATGATCTCCAGATGGGTGTATTGGACGCGGGACATCTTGCTTATGATCGAGAGGTTTTCCGGAAGGTTGTTATGGGAGCCGGGTTCTGGAAAGGAAATGCTACTGAATGAATGAATTAATTAATTAATCTCATCTCATCTCATCATGTTCCTCTTGTACCTTGCGGTGTCGAGGTGAAGTATAAACTTCGTGAGAGTGCCCGATTATGGGCTTCATATATCGATATTCCCATGGACTCTGCTATTCCCTCCGTCCAACGTTTACGTGGTCGGCCTCTTCCTCTGTTTCCATCTGGTCTGTACATCATTGCTTGCTGTGGTATGCTGTTGACTGGTAACCTACTTGCATGGCCAAACCATTTGACTTGCTGTTTCCTGATAAAATCTAGTGCTGCTTTAACCTCCACTTTAGTCCTGATTTCTTCATTTCTGATCTTATCTCTTCTTGATACGTTGAGTATTCTTCTCAGGAACCTCATTTCTGTTGTTGTGATTTTTCTTTTCTCTTTTTCTTTCAATGTCCAGGGTTGGCATTGGTAGCATAGAGTTGGCAGGAAGATTGTGTTGTAAAGTGCTTTCTTAGTAGTTATTGATACATGTTTGTTCTTTAGTATTGGTGCCATTTGTCCAATGAGTTGATTTGCCTTATTGCACCTATTTTCGATCTCGTCTTCTGATCTGCCATTTGATGATATTATACTTCCTAGGTACTTGAAACTCTTCACTTGTTTCAAGGGATGTTCGTTTAGGTGAATTGTTGTTGTTTGTTCTTCTTTAGTTATAGTCATTACCTCTGTTTTGCTTGTGCTAATTTTCATGTTATGTTCCCTACACATTTCGTTTAGACTATTCATGTGGTCTTGTAATTCAGCTTCTGATTTTGCTATTAGTGCTTAGTCGTCCGCAAAAAGGAGTTCTCTAATGGTTAGATTTGCAGTTGGTTCTTCTTCTGTGTTCTCGTCATGTGGTATTCTTGCTATCTCTGCTTGGCTGGTTTCTTTACATATGTTGTCTATATATGTTATGAACAAAAGAGGGGACAGGACACAACCTTGTCGTACTCCAGATCTTATGGTGAAGGGTTCTGAGTGTCCTCCAGTTGCTCTCACTATGCATTCACTGTTGTTGTATAAACTTTTACATAGGTTTGTTAAATGTGTACTCACTCCATATTGTTTAAGGATTTGCCACAACTTGTTTCTATATACTCTATCGAATGCCTTTTCTTGGTCGACAAATGCTAAGTAGAGTGTTTCATTGAATTCGATTGATTTTTCTATAATTTGTCTAAGAGCAAAAATTGCATCTGTACATCCTTTGTTTTTCCTAAATCCAAGTTGTGTTTCGCTTAGCTGGGGTTCTAAAGTAGTTCGTAATCTTTTTTCAAGAATTTTGCAAAATATTTTCCCAGTATGACTCAACAGTGAAATGCCTCTGTATTGTGTGCAGTCTCTTTTGCTGCCTTTGTTTTTCCAAATTGGGATAATTATGGCATTTCCCCAGTCTCGTGGTGTCTGTTGTTCTACCCAAACATGATTGAATAGTCTATGTAGCCACGCTGTTCCTACTTCTCTTGCTGCTTTAATAAGTTCATTTGGTATTTCATCCTGTCCTGGTGATTTGTTCAATGAGGCTAATCTGATGGCTTCTATAATTTCTTCTTTTAGTATGTCTGGTTCTAGTTCTTCGGTGACATCTGTATAGGGGATCTTCATACTGCTCGTAGAAAAACTAAGAATGAATTAATGAATGAATGAATTAGGGACAGCAGTTATGTTAGACTACATGTAGTAAACAGTAAGCCAGATGGTTTGGTCATGTACTACGATTACCAGAAGACAGTGGTCCGCGAGAAACTTTGGTGAGTAGAACTTCGATGAATCGTTACCGCTGGCATAAGAGCTGCGGCGGATAACCGAATAGACGGATAACAGAAATATCTTAATACATATGTACAGTAACATCATTTAACTGGGGGATTGGGACGAAAATGAAAAAAAAAAAAAAATCCTGCGATAGTGAATAATACATACATATTGTATTTAATTTTAGAATACGATTAATATAAACTTTAATAAAGAGTTGTAATGTACAGAATAGTATTCTAATACTATAAACCAGGGTTACTTTAAAATAATCTGCCATCTCCTTCTGTGTCTTTGAGGCTTAAGCTTTCTGCGCGGCCATGTTCCGTATCTTATGCAGAAGTAGGATCTGTGTTGCATTTTCCTCATTTTGCATTTCAAACCAGTCGATGCACTTTGATAACATTGTTTCTGCTTCTGAGTGGCTAGTTGTATGCTTTTGGTTAAAAACTGATCCGTCATCGTCATCAATCTCTTCATTTTCAATGGTAGTCATATTATTAATAATTTAATTTCATCCCAGTTCAAAATTTTAAAGCCTCCATCCATTTTGTCACATTCCAACCAATCTGTTATTTCTTCTGGCTTAATGTTTTTTCTCTTTAAAAAAAAAATGACGATAATGAATAACATAAACTGACGGTTAAACGAGTGACCGTTAGTCAAATTCTACTGTATTTAGACAAGATGAAAACTACGTTAACAGGTCGTCTCCACAATCAATCAGTTGATGGAATGTCTGAGGCTCTGAATATAGGAATGTAGGAAGCACTCACTCGAGCTCGTATTAGAAGCAGAAGAAGAAGTCGAAGAAGAAAATTCATGTGAAGATGGGGGGGGGGGGGGGAGACTATAAGAAAGTTTATTGGCAGAAACAAAATCACATGGCTAGTGGGATGATGTATAAAAAAAAAATGTCATGCCAGTCTTCCCTCTGAACAACCGACCATAGCAATTCATTCGTCTTCTTGATTTCTTGTCCGTGTGTTTCAGCCGTCCATTCAGATTATAAACGGGCGCACACAGCTTGACCAACATAATTCACCCTGCAAGAAATAAACCCATGTTCACTAATTCAGCCTATACTCACCGCCCTCAGCTTGCTTTTGTACTCCAGATCTATTGACTACTTCCGATTTATAGATTACTTCCGATCTAATGATAACTTCCGAATTGTGATCCTAAGGCCTACTGTTTGCGATTTCCAACTGGATGTTTAACATGCAAAACTTGCATTACCGACCTCTTGTTTGGTCATTATCTAAGATGGCTGGGTATCCTGTTTCACTACCCAAGATTTAAGTAGCGTGGCCGAAGTATCACTGACACTTAAATTTCCAATGTGCTGATGGTGGAGTAACGGGTTTTCTTCCTCCCTATACCGGTTAGTTGGACTTAAATATTAAATCCCCGCCCTTGATTTAGGGACCTAAATTACAAGCAGACTAAGAAGTCGGAGTGGGTTCGCCAGATTTCATGGGACATTGTCAAAAGGAAAATCTGGTCCACACGCAAAAATAACTAACTCTAGTGTGACCGACGCTCGAGTTCAAAGCGAGCAATGAATAAAACATCTACCCAAGAGATCGATGTAACGTGTGACATCATTAAAAACTAAAAAAAAAAAAAAAAAGACACCTCAAAGTCTCAGCCAGGGTTTTTCCTATGTTCGCGTGTCAGGTGATTCAAACAGACTAATGGGCCACTATTCGTGTCTTGTATGTAACCCATAAACGATTGCACAAATATAGTAAGGCGGTAGCAAGTAGACAGATACAGTCGGTGTTATGCAAACAGAAAGAGTTCATGTTAAATTTGAAATTACCGCTGGGATAAGAAATGTTCCACTTTCGAACAATAATCCATTTTAGTCAGCATCACTCGTACTGAGTACTGGGGAGATAAGGCTATTGGAAGCAGTAATAGAAGAAAACGTACAGAGATATGCGTTCTGTCGCGATAAATCATTGCGAGCGAGAAATTTAACGGACAGGTATTAACATGTCCAACATATTCGTCGTATAATATTATTATATTACATATAGTTATGATATGGAAGCATATGTTCACCATGACTATATAATCTCAGTGAGCTTTCAGTGACAGATCAAGTGTGTACATATAAACCCAGTGAGCTCGCGCACACACATACATACATACATACATTCTTATGTTCGTACGTGAGTGTGTGTACAGACAGACATAGCACGTTATCTTGTCACTGCTGGGGATTGAACTGGGACTAATAGGACGCACACTAAACTCTACGCAACGAGAAGAAGAAGACGAAGAAGAATAAGAAGGGTATAAGTAGTAGTAGTAGTAGTAGTAGTAGTAGTAGTAGTAGTAGTAGTAGTAGTAGTAGTAGTAGTAGTAGTATTGGTGGTAGTAGTAGTAGTAGTAGTTGTAGTAGTAGTAGTAGTAGTAGTAGTAGTAGTAGTAGTAGTAGTAGTAGTAGTAGTAGTAGCAGTAGTAGTATTGGTGGTGGTAGTAGTAGTAGTAGTAGTAGTAGTAGTAGTAGTAGTAGTAGTAGTAGTAGTAGTAGTAGTAGTAGTAGTAGTAGTAGTAGTAGTAGTTTAGGGTACCCCCTATCAAAGGAGAAGAAAGATGCCTCCTTTCCTCCGCTAGCCTACGGGACACCCTTGGGCAAGGTTGAGTACCCGTTTAGCCCCCCCCCCTCCTTAACAGGGTAACATGAAGCCATGGGAGCAGGTGGTGGATTGGACTTTGGAGCAGCCGACAGATAGTTGTTGTTTATGGTTTCAAGTCAGTGACGGTGGGCAGAGGATCTCTCAAAAGAGACAATGACTACGGTCATCCGATCAGTATGGTCACTGCCAGGAAGGAAGAATGGTAGACTTCCCTCCTTATTGACTCCCGGGCAGAGGAAGCTCGTCAGCCTTGGTTGGTATCTCTTCTAAGGGAAGGAACTCTAAATCTCAAACATCCGCTGCCTTGCGGGTATACCCATATGGGAAAGGCTTCAGGAGTAAACCCTGAGAACAAATCCGGAGATGGAGTCCCTAAGGCAGTTCCATGTTGTAAACAACATAGTTCTGGCAACTCCTGTGACGGCACAGATGCCAAGTTGCATTGGCTACTGCCTTTCCCTTGGTCAACATCGGCGACGTAGAGAGGGGGAACTTGCTACTGGGCAACAGCTGGTTCTCCGATTTCCATTGCCCAGACTTGTGCCCTGAAGAGGTCACTTCAGCACCGCGTAAAGCGGTGACACAACACTGGAAGCAGCAGTTACCGGTTATGTCTTACTGCTCGAATGGCGTAGAGCAAGGCGCCAGGGATTGCTTCTGACGGTGGGAGAGATCATAGTATCTCACTAGACAGCTACCGCCCGCCTAAGCTGGGCATCCCCGAGTCAAGGTGCTGTCTCGCCACGGTTCATCTACTCCAGAGTGTGTGTGGAGCTTAGGGGGAAAATCCTGACACATGGGCCGCAATCTATACACCTAGCAACAAGAAAAAAAAACAACAACCGGCCCTAAGGCTGGGAACATGGAACGTAAGAACCATGACCCCTGGTATCTCAAACGATCTAAACGAGATTGTGGATGCCCGCAAAACTGCAGTGATAAACAATGAACTACTCAGACTGGGGATAGACATTGTCGCCCTGCAAGAGACCAGACTCCAAGAATCTGGAAGCATCAATGAGAGGGACTTCACTTTCTACTGGCATGGCAAGCCGTGCGGTGAGACCAGGGAGCATGGAGTTGGCTACGCTATCAGAAACAGAAACAAGTAGCTTAATTCCATCATACCACCAAGTAATGGCATTGAAAGAATACTGAAGCTCCAACTCCAGACAGAGGCAGGCCCTGTTAGTATTAAAAGCGTTTACGCCCCAACACTAACTGCGGCATCAGAATCCAAAGACAAGTTTTATGACGACTTTATCAAAGAAGTCAGTGAAACACCAGAAAAACATCTTTTTATCCTGGAGGATTTCAATGCCAGGGTTGGCTCCGACCACAAATCTTGGCCTTCATGTCTAGGACAGTTCAGCGTTGGGAAGATCAATGACAATGGACAACGTCTTTTGGAATTCTGCAGCCACCATAATCTGTGCGTGACCAACACCTTCTTCGACACGAAACCTCAACACAAGGTGTCATGGAGGCACCCCAGATCAAAGAACTGGCATCAACTCGACCTGGTGCTCACTAAACGCAGCACTCTCCGCAATGTACGGCTGACTCACAGCTATCATAGTGCTGACTGCGACACCAACCATTCACTCGTCTCCAGCAAGGTGAAGATAAAGCCCAAGAGAATCTACAGAAGCAGAACAGAAGGAAGACCACACTGACACCAGCGGCACCCAAAACAAACAGAAGGTGAACAAATTCATGCAGGCTCTAGCGGAGACTCTGCCTGGCCCCACAGATGGAACTGCCACCGAGAGATGGAGTCATTTTTGCGACACCATCTACAATACAGCACTATAAACATTTACCAAGAAGCAAACTAAGTCAACAGACTGGTTTGAAGCACACTCAGAAGAGATGCTCCCAGTCCTGGAGATAAAGAGACATGCACTCTCAGTGTATAAATCATCACCTTCAGAGAAAACATTGCAGGCATTGCGAACGGCCATAAATAGAGTACAATAGATGGCAACAAAATGTGTGAACAGGTACTGGCTACAGCTCTCTGCTCAAATTCAAACTTGTGCAGACACTGGAAATATAAGAGGAATGTACGAGGGCATCAAGCAAGCTTGCAGTCCATCAAAAAATAAGATGGCCCCTTTACGTTCAACAGAGGGGGTAATCATAAAAGATCGAGCGAAACAAATGGATCGCTTGGTAGAACACTACTCAGAGCTATACTCAGTGGAGAATACTGTCGGAGAAGAAGCTCTGGAAGCCATTGATCAACAATCCGCCATGCATGCCCTGGATAACGAACCATGCTTCACAGAAATCAGCGAAGCACTAGACTCTCTCAAAACTGGCAAGGCACCAGGAAAAGATAGTATTCCACCTGAACTTTTAAAATTTAGCAAAGAAACAATCATCCCAGAACTGTATTCAATACTTCAGCTCTACTGGAAAGAAAAATCAGTACCACAAGATGTGAAAGACGCAAACATCGTTACCCTTTATAAAACCAAAGTTGATAGAAGCGACTGCAACAATTATTGCGACATTTCCCTGCTCAGCTTTACAGGCAAGATTTTTGCTCGAGTAACCCTTAAAAGGTTACACATTCTTGCTGAAATAATCTACCCCGAATCGCAGTGCGGATTTAGACCCAACAGGTCCACCATCGATATGATTTTCTCACTCCGGCAGCTCCAAAAGAAGTGCAGAGAACAGAGGAAGCCATTATATATTGCCTTCATCGACCTCACAGAGGAAGCCATTATATATTGCCTTCATCGACCTCACAAAGGCATTTGACCTCGTGAGCAGAAGCGGCCTTTTTAAACTCCTTGAAAAGATAGAATGACCACCCACCCTTCTTAGTCTCGTGAAATCATTTCACGAAAACATGCAGGGGACCATTTTATTTGACGGCTCAACATCCCAGCCATTCAGCATCAGCAGTGGAGTAAAGCAGGACTGCGTGCTTGCTCTTACACTCTTTGGTATCTTCTTCGCCGATCTCTTAAGGCAGGCATTTGGGTGTGCCTCTGAAGGCATATACCTCCATACAAGATCTGATGGCAAACTTTTTAACCCATCGAGACTCAAGGCAAAGACCAAAATAAGATCAAGATGCATAAGAGGACTACTTTTTGCAGATGATGCAGCGCTGACTACTCATACAGCAGAAGATCTCCAACGGCTCATATATCGTTTTGCAGCCGCCTGCAAAGACTTTGGGCTCACCATCAGCCTAAATAAAACACAGGTGATGGAACAAGATGCTGGTGCGCCTCCGTCAATCAACATTTCTAATTTTGAATTGAAGGTCGTCCACGAGTTTGTGTATTTGGGGTCGACAATATCAGATAATCTTTCATTAGAGACATAAATCGACAGACGCATTAGAAAGGCAGCCACAACATTTTCCAGGCTAACTAAAAGAGTTTGGGAGAATAATAGACTAACAGAGCGTACAAAAGCTCAAGTATATAAAGCTTGTGTTGTTAGCACACTACTCTATGGGTCTGAATCCTCGACCCTGTACTCAAGACAGGAAAGAAAGTTGAACTCCTTCCATATGAGATGTCTGAGACATATCCTGGACATATCATGGAAAGACCACATAACAAACAAACATGTGCTGAACAGAGCAGATATTACTACAGTGCACTCCCTCCTCAAGCAGAGACACCTCCGGTGGCTGGGCCACGTATCTCGAATGGAGGATGAACGTTTACGGAGAACTAGCCACAGGAAAGAGGCCAACCGGAAGACCCAAAATGCGATATAGGGATGTGTGTAAACAATATATGAAAACCTTCGGCATAGACCCAGACACGTGGGAAAGAGTTGCAACAGACACAGGTTCCTGGAGAAGATATGTACGACACGGAATGGTGCTCTTTGAGTGCAATCATATCCGGCAAACTGAGGATAGGCGGCACAGGCTTAAAACGCAGTCACTTACTGCGGGACCTGCCTCGTCTTACGGATGCGGAGGCTGTGACAGAGATTGTCACTGTCGCATTGAACTATACAGTCACCAGCGGTGCTGTCAGGTACCTCCCCAGTAGCACAACTCTATAGTCCTTCAGGACTGAACGAGGCCTACTACTACAACACTAGTAGTAGTAGTAGTTATTGTTGTTGTTGTAGCAGCAGCAGCGGCGGTGGCGGCGGCGGCGGCAGCAGCAGCAGTAGCAGCAACAGCAGCAGCGGTCACAGCAGCAGCAGCAGCAGCGGCCAGCAGCAGAAGTTGCCACCAAGTTCTCAATTTTATTTCTTCTCACAACGTTAGTTAGTTAGTCCTTCGTCTTGAGCCTAAGGCGGCACATAGGGCAGAAGTCATGGCTCTCCATGTCCAGTGGTTCGCTGCTACCTGCTGTAACATCCTGGATGTTCACTTGGCCGTTGAATGAGCCTTCTCTGATGATGGTTCCTCGCAGGGTCTCTTGGTATTCCCCGTTTTCTTTTCCCTACTGGTGACCTTTAAATGTTAGACACTTCTCACAACGTGCCCCCCCCCCCCCCCCAAACAACTTGAATGTGTACGTCATATGTCTCTAATCAGTTTACTGTTTTCATTTGCCTCTTGTAGAACTTGCTCCTTGGTTTTTCTGTATGTCCATGGTATTCTTTGCATTTTCCTCAGAAACCACATTTCCACTGCCGATACTTTGTTTTTATGCTCATCGCCCATTCTTCACTTCCATACAAAAGTACAGGTTTATGATATACTTCAACACTGCTTTTCTCATTGAAATTGACATATATTTATTAGTCAGTTTGTTTTCCATCTTGCAAAAGGCTACATAATGTGTATCATAATGTGTTATGGCGATAAGCGTGGGAGGTCATGTTTCGCCATCTCACACTATAGCCAGAGTCGTGGATAAACTTTGTGTTCTTGTTTTGACCATGCCACGTTGCCAACCCATCCAGATATTTATTTCTCTGCCTTATCCTTGTTATTTTCCACTCAATCTTGCCAGTTGTCACTAAATTCTCCAATTTATTTCTTCTCAAAACGTGTCCAAAAATTGTGACTGTCTTACTGTGATCAAAAGAAAAAAAAAAAGGAAATAGAGAGAGAGAGGAGGAAAAAGATGATGAGAGTGAGGGATACGACAGATGTAGGTTCGTGTCTCCGCGTGAGAACAATAGTTAATTACTATTGCACCATCAATGTCTCGTGGTGTAGGTTATCAGGTTATAGAAGAGATGTACAGCCTCACAAAGTCTCTAAGCTACTCTACTTATGTTACTTCAGACTAACAAGTCGGAATAAAAGACAACTCAATAATATATTTAATTCCTTCTTGAACAATAACAGAGTGACAATCTACAACATAATCACATAAAGTAACCAGTACATGCATTGAAGACACATCTACGTATAATCGACTCCAAAAAACAACACAATACTGCATGTCGTCACAAGGGGAGGTAGACAATATAATAAACTATGCAACCAGATGTTAGAGAAATTATTACCTACTATCACCTCCTAACCGCATGAAGAAAAGGACTAAATCTAGGAATTACACCGGCCTTTGTTTCATAACTATCTCTCCGTAGGCTTATCAGTGGTACATGTATTCAGCCCAAACACCCATTGATCCACAGATTGATCCATCAATCCATATACCCAGGGATTTAATTCGCTCCCATCCAACTTGTTCAGCGGGTAACTGTTTATTCAGCTATGCCTGGTTTATCCAGGCGACTCCAGTTTTACCCAGACGATGTATTCTTCTTCTGCCGTCCCGTTGTCCTTCTGGGTTTCATATCTGAAATACGATTGCTTTCTTCAACCTCTCGTTTGTCGTGAATCCCACTTGACCTTTCCAATCATGTTTGCCATTAGTCTCCTGTGTGATCCCGATCGCAGTGTTTCCCGTGTGATTCCGATCGCAGTCTGGCTAGTGGTTGTCCTATTTGACGTTTAGCCATCTACTGCAACTAACGAGCGGTCTTCTTTAGCCAACAGTCCTTCTCAAATGGCTTGCACGCCATTTTGTGATCCTCGGAATTTGCGTTCCACTCCATCAGATTTATCTATCTGGAATAAATGGTTCACAGATCCTTGACCATCCTACTTTACTTCGGCAGTCCAGACGAAACCGTGATATATGCATCCTTTCCGTCTTTAATACTGCCTCTCCATCTTCCTGGACACTAAACAGCCTGATATATAGACATAACCATTGCTGGAGTTCCAAACTCACACTTCCTCCTGGGCTGGGCGACCGCCCAGCCCTCGGATCTGCTGCTACCGCACTCTTGCTCGTTCCACACTGTCCCAACTGACTGGATCCAAAATATATATCACCTCTCGAGTTGGCGCCTTTCTTGAATCACGTGACGTCGCTGTCCCTTGTCCTCCAATCAGTACCTCGCGTACCCTGCTTAATTTGCATACTACCATCATATCATTAACCCAAATCTACATTGTCTCTGACGTTCATGGTCCTGAGTTCATCGTCCTTGTTTGAGTTCATGCTCTTTAAATTAGATTTCCCAGCTCAAGCACGTTCCCACTGCTATAAATCTGCCCCTCCGTTGTATTTCTTGCCCAAACTGACAGTTCCCGACAAAGCCTATGCTAAGTTTGGCTTCATGTTTCCTGAATTTCTCATTTCACTAACAACTAAAGGTAAACCGTCGGTCAGCGGGCTGCACTAGAGTCATTGCCCGACCACTCACTAATTTTGAACTTACTGGTCGGTGAACTCTTTGTCGAACCAAAAATATCCCAGTTAATGCTTTCCAGTAAACTCAGGCGCCTAGAGACAATGAAAGCATACTGTCTCATACCCACCTACCAAAAGTTGATGGGTCCCACCATCAATATAGCGTCATTCCTCCTTGAGATCGAAGCCCTGGCTCCGCATCTGACATTCCTCATAAACAATATTGGATGCCTAAGGGGAAAACTCTTTTCGGAACTTCCACCCCAAATAATAATAATAATAAAAAATACTGGTTGCATCCCCTGCTCTCCCAGTGCACAAGGCAGTTAAATCTTGTTCGTCTTCTGACGTGCATCATCACAAAATAGTAACTAACTAATATTATTAATAAAGACAGTTCAATCTCTTGCATGCTGGGGGTTCCCCAGAAAACAAAATCATCAATCAATGGATGCAATACTTAGGGGCACCAAAATTAATAAAACAGTGTCAATATAGGCATTCATTTAATATGCTACTCCCCTGTAACAACAACAAAACAACAATCAGATTCACATAGGTGCTACCCACTAGGACATCTGTAAATCAATGTGCCCAGTCATCCTTGAATCTGAAAAACATTGTAACCATTCCTGTGACACCACAGGCAAATGCCTGTTCACACATAATAAAACCAATTCTCCCCTATTCGCAAGGACACATCAGCCTGAAGCTGCAATCTTCACAATCGCCGACGCTGTACACAAAAACAAATCAGCCCCTGCCGTAAGTAGACAACATTTAGTGGCCACAGACACAAACCAAAGTATGCCCAGTTCTTGGACATTATGCTTTATTCTCTTGGCGCTGAAATAACTCTGAAAAAAATGTGTGCCCAGTTCTTGGACACCCTGGCGCTGAAATAACTCTAAAAAAAACATTTGTTTGCCCAGTTCCCGGACATGGCGCTAACATATATTCTTCGCCATGCCCCTTCACATTAAAACCAACATGTACCGGCATTAACATCTACTCGGGCAATCTCAGATTATAAATGGTCTCCTTGGCCTCCTGACACGACATTGAACTATGTGTAGTCCTTATGACACCTAATACTGCAGTTGTGTCTGCCCTTGAACACAATAGAGTGAGGCCCACACAAAAATAAAAGGCTTCGCGTACCCGACTTGACAACTTCCGCTATGGAAATAACAAGGGAGCTAACTGCTCCACAACAGTTGATCCCCTCAAGTAGTCATATTCATTTAAACAACAAAATAACATGTTTCTAACTAAGTTCAACCTGTAAAACAAACAAAGGATGGCTAAACGCGACTACACCAAAATTGTCATTCAATTATGAACCAACACCACAGCACGAATGTTTAACTTATTATTTAACTAATGTTCATTGTCATGCTGAAATATATATCGCATATGCTTCTGTTTGATGGTGCTCTCAGGATTCCGATCTTCTTCACTGAATTTCTACGATTGTTTCTTTAAAGTGTCTATTCTATATGCATGGGCAGAAATATAGGGCGTCACTGGTCATTCACTGCCCAACACCGTTAACATATCTAAATCTGGTATCATGCAACTTGAACACGCTGGTACACTGAATTCCACCTCTGTTCCTGCTTCTAAAATAAAGGGATTTTCTAACTACCACGAGTTACACTGTCATTTGTCTCTTCACAACAGCCATAATAAACTCACTGCATAAAACACAGGGGAATATCCCCTCTTGATGATCTAATTGTTCATGCGTGCATTTCTTGTGCACATGTGCCATTGATAACGTTCGGAACAGCCCGTCTCGCTCTGCCGCTGGTGGGGCATGCTAGCACGATGGGTCCTTGTCGTTCCTTGCAGGGCAACACAAAAGGGGGGAGGGGGTAGAAGCGCTATATTTTCTTAGTGGCCTCGATGTCTACACTGCCACCAGACGTATTGCGTTCAGCCAGGCAAAGCACTTTGCATGGCTCTGGGTTTCACTTGCCATACACTGTCATCAATCATGACTCTTGACTTCCTGGACGAAGAGTGGGTGACCTTTATATAACGGTGGAGTATTTTATTCTGATACTCTTCAATCAGTGAGTTAGTCTTTAACGTGCACTGACATTAGGACCTTGGTCCTTTAACGATGAAAATATAAAGCCACCCTTACGTTGACTTGCACTGCTCAGCTGTTATCTGAGCTCATTTCGGACAGATTCCGCTGCGCTGACTCTCCTTCTGAGTTGGCTATCCCTGGGTATTTTGTTGTAGTGGGTCTTGCCGATGTTCTTGTAGCAAGGTGGTTTGGCCGGTGTACTTTACACAAGAGTTTCTAAATGAACAGACTTAGTAGAAAACTCTCCGACAGATAGTTCAGACAATTTACCAACCAGCTATGAGATAAGTAGCCTAGTAAAGGAACACTTACTGAGACAACTATCGAGCAGGCAATCACGAACTACTGACTGTAAGCGACAAATCTATGTATACGATCTCACTATGTAGTAGAACCTGACACCACAGAGACAAAGTTCACATGGAATCTCCTGGGAGCTCCCGGACTAAGCTGGAAGGTCCCAGAAAATTCTGGAAACATATCCTGCCGACGACGCCATGTGTGATCAAGAGAAAAAAGAAAGGAGGAAGAAGAGAGGAGAGAGAGAAGAGAAAAGAATGATGAGGGAAATGATGTAAATAGTGTGAAGCCTAAAAGTTCGTTCCTCAGTCGAACTCTGCCTACTACACACTACCTTTGATAGTAAAGAAATATGAAGAGAGAGAAGGAGAAAAAAGGATGAGAGTAAGGGATACGACAGATGTAGGTTCGTGTCTCCGCGTGAGAACAATAGTTAATTACTATTGCACCATCAATGTCTCGTGGTGTAGGTTATCAGGTTATAGAAGAGATGTACAGCCTCACAAGGTCTCTAAACTACTTTACTTATATTACTTCAGACTAACAAGTCGAAATAAAAGACAACTCAATAATATATTTATTTCCTTCTTGAACAATAACAGAGTGACAATCTACAACATAATCGCATAGAGTAATCAGTACATGCATTGCAGACACATAATGCATATTGAACTGTAATAATACGATGCTGCATTGCCTCACAAGAGAGAGAGAGAGATAGTATAAGTCTATGCAACTGGACGTTAGGGGAATGCCACTTATGACCACCTATTAACCGCATGGAGTAAAAGGCTAAAGCTAAGAATTACACCGGCCTTTGTTTCTTAACTATCTTTCCGTAGGCTTATTAGTGGTCCATATATTCAGCCCAAATACCCATTGATCCATAGATTGATCTATCAATCCATATACCCAGGGATTTAATTCGCTCCCATCCAACTTGTTCAGCGGGTAACTGTTTATTCAGCTATGCCTGGTTTATCCAGGCGACTCCAGTTTACCCAGACGATGTCTGAAACATTATAAAACAATACCCGTGAGTTTTATGTCACTATCAACCTTAGTCTTTCACTACCTACAAAGTCCTTACCAGTTATTGCTTCCCTATCTACGCTAGTATCAATATATCTTAGCTATAACATAAATTAAGAACAGTACTTTAAACACAGTAATTTATCGTTTATATATATTTAACTAATATTATTATCGCCTATTTCCCGACGCGCCGCCTACAGCCAACATTAAGTATTTAACCATTTACCGGAAGATTTGAACTCGCGGCCTGTACCACGCCAGGCCAGCCTTAACTACACAACAGCAGAAGCGCGACCTCCTTTCACCTATGTCCAGCGAACAAAAGACACGCATCCTTTCCTGTGCCCGCCCCGTCTCTGGCCAACGAGCTCACCTATTGTCTGGTTGACCTAGTGATCGCGAGTGCCTTGCCATCTTCTTCTGCCGTCTGCTGTGTTTGGTCGCTGTGTTTATATCCTTGCAATACTGCCATCTCTGAGTATTTAAATGCCGTGTTGACCCGCCTAGTTATCATTAATCTTTTAGTTCACTTACATAATTTACATGCACATTTACAGTTTATCCACACTCTGCTTATCTCTCCGATTAATATGACTCCCAACACTCTATTTCGGCCATTTAAATATAGGTCATATGCAAGACATCGCATTCAGTCCTGATCCTTTGCCGGGTCGTGATCCATTTAGCGGGTTAACGTTCAGTAGTTTGCCAATGCTTCCTTGCTTAGACTGCTATTATAGTTAGCTAGCTAGTTAGGTGTGGGCCTTTTGCAGGACGCTGCACTCAGTCCTGACATTTGTCGGTCGTTCATGATTACGCGGTAAGTTCACCTACGGTAGTTTGCTATAGTTCTCTAAACTAAGGTACCCGATTATAATATACAATTAAACTAATTAGGTCTAAGTCTTATGTCAACTTACATTCAACTTCTGCCATCCAGTGGGTTTTCTGGTCGTCCTTCTGGGTTTCATATCTGAAATACGATTGCTTTCTTCAACCTCTCGTTTGTCGTGAATCCCACTTGACCTTTCCAATCATGTTTGCCATTAGTCTCCTGTGTGATTCCGATCGCAGTGTTTCCCGTGTGATTCCGATCGCAGTCTGGCTAGTGGTTGTCCTATTTGACGTTTAGCCATCTACTGCAACTAACGAGCGGTCTTCTTTAGCCAACAGTCCTTCTCAAATGGCTTGCACGCCATTTTGTGATCCTCGGAATTTGCGTTCCACTCCATCAGATTTATCTATCTGGAATAAATGGTTCACAGATCCTTGACCATCCTACTTTACTTCGGCAGTCCAGACGAAACGGTGATATATGCATCCTTTCCGTCTTTAATACTGCCTCTCCATCTTCCTGGACACTAAACAGCCTGATATATAGACATAACCATTGCTGGAGTTCCAAACTCACACTTCCTCCTGGGCTGGGCGACCGCCCAGCCCTCGGATCTGCTGCTACCGCACCCTGGCTCGTTCCACACTGTCCCAACTGACTGGACCCAAAATATATATCACCTCTCGAGTTGGCGCCGTTCTTGAATCACGTGACGTCGCTGTCCCTTGTCCTCCAATCAGTACCTCGCGTACCCTGCTTAATTTGCATACTACCATCATATCATTAACCCAAATCTACATTGTCTCTGACGTTCATGGTCCTGAGTTCATCGTCCTTGTTTGAGTTCATGCTCTTTAAATTAGATTTCCCAGCTCAAGCACGTTCCCACTGCTA
The DNA here is from genome assembly GCA_963921405.1 of Cepaea hortensis. Classification (NCBI taxonomy): domain Eukaryota; kingdom Metazoa; phylum Mollusca; class Gastropoda; order Stylommatophora; family Helicidae; genus Cepaea; species Cepaea hortensis. The sequence continues at coordinate 37,214,352 of OY992893.1, forward strand.
TAAATCTGCCCCTCCGTTGTATTTCTTGCCCAAACTGACAGTTCCCGACAAAGCCTATGCTAAGTTTGGCTTCATGTTTCCTGAATTTCTCATTTCACTAACAACTAAAGGTAAACCGTCGGTCAGCGGGCTGCACTAGAGTCATTGCCCGACCACTCACTAATTTTGAACTTACTGGTCGGTGAACTCTTTGTCGAACCAAAAATATCCCAGTTAATGCTTTCCAGTAAACTCAGGCGCCTAGAGACAATGAAAGCATACTGTCTCATACCCACCTACCAAAAGTTGATGGGTCCCACCATCAATATAGCGTCATTCCTCCTTGAGATCGAAGCCCTGGCTCCGCATCTGACATTCCTCATAAACAATATTGGATGCCTAAGGGGAAAACTCTTTTCGGAACTTCCACCCCAAATAATAATAATAATAAAAAATACTGGTTGCATCCCCTGCTCTCCCAGTGCACAAGGCAGTTAAATCTTGTTCGTCTTCTGACGTGCATCATCACAAAATAGTAACTAACTAATATTATTAATAAAGACAGTTCAATCCCTTGCATGCTGGGGGTTCCCCAGAAAACAAAATCATCAATCAATGGATGCAATACTTAGGGGCACCAAAATTAATAAAACAGTGTCAATATAGGCATTCACTTAATATGCTACTCCCCTGTAACAACAAAACAACAATCAGATTCACATAGGTGCTACCCACTAGGACACCTGTAAATCAATGTGCCCAGTCATCCTTGAATCTGAAAAACATTGTAACCATTCCTGTGACACCACAGGCAAATGCCTGTTCACACATAATAAAACCAATTCTCCCCTATTCGCAAGGACACATCAGCATGAAGCTGCAATCTTCACAATCGCCGCCGCTGTACACAAAAACAAATCAGCCCCTGCTGTAAGTAGACAACATTTAGTGGCCACAGACACAAACCAAAGTATGCCCAGTTCTTGGACATTATGCTTTATTCTCTTGGCGCTGAAATAACTCTGAAAAAAAATGTGTGCCCAGTTCTTGGACACCCTGGCGCTGAAATAACTCTAAAAAAACATTTGTTTGCCCAGTTCCCGGACATTATGCTTTATTCCCTTGGCGCTGAAATAACCCTGAAAAAAAAATGTGTGCCCAATTCTAGGACATCATGCTCTAACATTTATTCTTCGCCATGCCCCTTCACATTAAAAACAACCATGTACCCGTATTAACGTCTACTCGGGTAATCTCAGATTATAAATGGGCTCCTTGGCCTCCTGACACGACATTGAACTATGTGTAGTCACTATGACACCTAATACTGCAGTTGTGTCTGCCCTTGAACACAATAGAGCGAGGCCCACACAAAAATAAAAACATTCGCATAGGCCGGCTTGACAATTTCCGCTATGGAAATAACAAGCTAACTGCTCCACAACAGTTGATCCCCTCAAGTAGTCATATTCATTTAAACAACAAAATAACATGTTTCTAACTACATTCATGAACCTGTAAAACAAACAAAGGATGGCTAAACGCTACTACCCATATGCACGTGACTACAACAAAATTGTCATTCAATTATGAACCAACACTACACCACGAACGTTTAACTAATTATTAAACTACTGTTCATTGCGTCATTCTGAAATAAATATATAAAGAATATGTTTCTGCTTGCGGGTGCTCTCTGGATTCCGTTTTCTTCTTCACTGAATTTCTACGATTGTTTTCTTTAAAGTGTCTATTCTATATGCATGGGCAGAAATATAGGGCGTCACTGGTCATTCACTGCCCAACACTGTTAACATGTCTAATTCTGGTATCATGAAACTTGAAGACGCTGGTACACTGAATTCCACCTCTGTTCCCGCTTCTAAAATAAAGGGATTTTCTAACTACCACGAGTTACACTGTCATTTGTCTCTTCACAACAGCCATAATAAACTCACTGCATAAAACACAGGGGAATATCCCCTCTTGATGATCTAATTGTTCATGCGTGCATTTCTTGTGCACATGTGCCATTGATAACGTTCGGAACAGCCCGTCTCGCTCTGCCGCTGGTGGGGCATGCTAGCACGAGGAGTCCTTGTTGGCGTTCCTTGCAGGGCAACACAAAAAAGGGGGGGGAGACACATTGTTCTGATGACTTCAGATGTGGCCACTGCCACCAAACGTATTGCGTTCAGCCAGGCAAAGCACTTTGCATGGCTCTGGGTTTCGCCTGCCATGCCCTGTCATCAATTATGACTCTTGACTTCCTGGACGAAGAGTGGGTGACCTTTGTATAACGGTGGAGTATTTTATTCTGATACTCTTTAATGATGAAAAGATAAGGCCACCTTTACGTTGTCTTGCACTGCTCAGCTGTTGTCTGAGCTCATTTCGGACAGATTCCGCTGCGCTGACTCTCTTTCTGAGTTAGCTATCCCTGGGTATTTTGTTGTTGTATGTTGGGTTTTCCTGTATTCTTGTAGCAAGGTGGTTTGGCCGGTGTACTTTACACAAGAGTTTCTAACTGAACAGACTTAGTAGAAACCTCGCCGACAGATCGTTCAGACAATTTACCAACCAGCTATGAGATACGTAGCCTAGTAAAGGAACACTTACTGAGACAACTATCGAGCAGGCAATCACGAACTACTGACTGTAAGCGACAAATCTATGTATACGATCTCACTATGTAGTAGAACCTGACACCACAGAAACAAAGTTCACATGGAATCTCCTGGGAGCTCCCGGACTAAGCTGGAAGGTCCCAGAAAATTCTGGAAACATATCCTGCCGACGACGCCATGTGTGATCAAAAGAAAAAAAAAAGGAAATAGAGAGAGAGAGGAGGAAAAAGATGATGAGAGTGAGGGATACGACAGATGTAGGTTCGTGTCTCCGCGTGAGAACAATAGTTAATTACTATTGCACCATCAATGTCTCGTGGTGTAGGTTATCAGGTTATAGAAGAGATGTACAGCCTCACAAAGTCTCTAAGCTACTCTACTTATGTTACTTCAGACTAACAAGTCGGAATAAAAGACAACTCAATAATATATTTAATTCCTTCTTGAACAATAACAGAGTGACAATCTACAACATAATCACATAAAGTAACCAGTACATGCATTGAAGACACATCTACGTATAATCGACTCCAAAAAACAACACAATACTGCATGTCGTCACAAGGGGAGGTAGACAATATAATAAACTATGCAACCAGATGTTAGAGAAATTATTACCTACTATCACCTCCTAACCGCATGAAGAAAAGGACTAAATCTAGGAATTACACCGGCCTTTGTTTCATAACTATCTCTCCGTAGGCTTATCAGTGGTACATGTATTCAGCCCAAACACCCATTGATCCACAGATTGATCCATCAATCCATATACCCAGGGATTTAAATTCGCTCCCATCCAACTTGTTCAGCGGGTAACTGTTTATTCAGCTATGCCTGGTTTATCCAGGCGACTCCAGTTTTACCCAGACGATGTATTCTTCTTCTGCCGTCCCGTTGTCCTTCTGGGTTTCATATATGAAATACGATTGCTTTCTTCAACCTCTCGTTTGTCGTGAATCCCACTTGACCTTTCCAATCATGTTTGCCATTAGTCTCCTGTGTGATCCCGATCGCAGTGTTTCCCGTGTGATTCCGATCGCAGTCTGGCTAGTGGTTGTCCTATTTGACGTTTAGCCATCTACTGCAACTAACGAGCGGTCTTCTTTAACCAACAGTCCTTCTCAAATGGCTTGCACGCCATTTTGTGATCCTCGGAATTTGCGTTCCACTCCATCAGATTTATCTATCTGGAATAAATGGTTCACAGATCCTTGACCATCCTACTTTACTTCGGCAGTCCAGACGAAACCGTGATATATGCATCCTTTCCGTCTTTAATACTGCCTCTCCATCTTCCTGGACACTAAACAGCCTGATATATAGACATAACCATTGCTGGAGTTTCAAACTCACACTTCCTCCTGGGCTGGGCGACCGCCCAGCCCTCGGATCTGCTGCTACCGCACTCTTGCTCGTTCCACACTGTCCCAACTGACTGGATCCAAAATATATATCACCTCTCGAGTTGGCGCCGTTCTTGAATCACGTGACGTCGCTGTCCCTTGTCCTCCAATCAGTACCTCGCGTACCCTGCTTAATTTGCATACTACCATCATATCATTAACCCAAATCTACATTGTCTCTGACGTTCATGGTCCTGAGTTCATCGTCCTTGTTTGAGTTCATGCTCTTTAAATTAGATTTCCCAGCTCAAGCACGTTCCCACTGCTATAAATCTGCCCCTCCGTTGTATTTCTTGCCCAAACTGACAGTTCCCGACAAAGCCTATGCTAAGTTTGGCTTCATGTTTCCTGAATTTCTAATTTCACTAACAACTAAAGGTAAACCGTCGGTCAGCGGGCTGCACTAGAGTCATTGCCCGACCACTCACTAATTTTGAACTTACTGGTCGGTGAACTCTTTGTCGAACCAAAAATATCCCAGTTAATGCTTTCCAGTAAACTCAGGCGCCTAGAGACAATGAAAGCATACTGTCTCATTACGACTAAAAATTCTCGAATCAATTTATGGTTTTCATTTGTTTCTTGTAGGACTTGGTCATGGTTCTGTCCATGGTATACTTTGCATTTTCCTCGGAAACCACATTTCCACAGCCATAAGATGTATTTCAGGTATAGTATTCCATAATTTTAATAGGGGTGATAATAACGATAATGAGAATGACATCAACTACAATGGCGATGATGGTCTTTGTGGTTAAGATAGTGGTGGTAATAATCATGCTGGTTCTGTTGGTTGAAATACTGGTAATGACGAAGGATGAACATGCTGATGAAGATAACAATGGACTGTATGTATATCACTTTGAGAAGTACAGAAGAGACACGTAGACTACATTCCCTTTGTAGGGCGCAGTTTTGCACTATTCAATGCCGCTACGTGCGTTAACTGTATCCAGTTAACCTCAACAAAGATGGAAAACAACTAGTCATTAGGTTCTGAATGCACAGCTGAATGTGAAGGCATAATATAAAACATAATCTAGAGGAAACATGTGGGTCAGAAAGAACTAGGCAACCACTTTTTTGTGTTTGTTTCGTGTGTTAATTGCAGGGTTGAACTGAAGGGACAACCAAACCCATACGACAACGTGAAACTGCTCTCTTCAGGCTTATCATAATGTATTCTCCATTAAATAAAATTTGTTCCGCTAAATTATATACAGTCATGTTACAGTTTGCATATTTATAGACAATGACTATACATATATAATTAAGCATGGGTATATAATCGTACGTGTGTGGGTATAAAAACAATTACACTGTAATGGCATTAAGTCAACACCACCAATAGATTTATTTAGATTGTGATTCGCTGGCATTTCGGATTATTTCTGCGTTAAATTATTGTACAATTATATCTTGTAAAACTTTCCAGTAACAATTGAGTGAAGTCGGGTATGTTATCGGGGCATTAGTCATGACAAGAGAGCGTTACACACATTTGTGTTTCCTCTCCTCTCGATTAGAACTAACTCCGATCATTGTGTTATATTAGGGATGAGGGACAAAGGCATCACCACACAATCACAACCACATACACTCAGTACACGCAAATATATATATATATATATATATATATATATATATATATATATATATATATATATATATATATATATATATATATAATTGGTTGGAGATCCACTGCAGCCAACCTTCATTGTGGAGACGCGCCTGATAATGCATATCGTCGGATCTTAATATGCTGGTTCAGTTCCTATTTGTTGCGTTGCTGCAGAATTCTTTTTCCCCCAAATAAACTGGGTACTGGACAATTTTCACAATATTATGGTTTAAACGTGAGAATGAAACACGGCGGCGAATGGAACTGGTGTGCTCTGAAATGTGGAAACTCATATTATTTCGAACCCATGCAGCAGTATCTACTATGATACTCATGTTCATCATCATCATCATCAAGTGCCCTGTCAGCTGGCGTAGGCGTTCATGTCTCTCAACAGATATCTGTCTTTGGTGTTTTGGAGCACCTCTACTGATGATATTCTTCCATACCACCACCTCAATCCATCCAGCATCATTTCTCTTGGCCTGCCTCTGCCTCTCTTCCCATGGATCTTTCCAGTTGTCACGATGTTCTCCAATGCCTCTCTTCTCATCACAAGCTGTGTGTTTCTTTCTTACTGATGGTTCTCCTCAAGATTGTTGCAGGATCCCCGGTCCGCAGAAGTCGGATGTGTCGGCCTAACGGTGCAAGAACGCAGCTTTGCTGTAAACAGGCACAACGCAATCACGTCCGAAAAAAAAAAAAAAAACTCCGGACGAACGCAGAAGAAGAAGAAGAAGAAGAAGAAGAAGAAGAAGAAGAAGATCCACGGTAGCGTAGTGGCTAGACGCTAGCCTGGTGGTCAAGGGTTAGAACTGCACTGGGGTGGATTGGACTATTAAAAATGGGTCTGGGCTCCATTCAGCCTAAAATAGGTACCAGGGAATTTCGTGGGAAGTAAAGCGGACGTCGCGATGCTGACCATATCACCCAAGGGGGAGAGGGGGGAGGTGTGTGTCGATTGATCTATCAAAATACGGGTCTAGCACAGTGTTAACTGGCCTTAAGGCGTTTACAGGGGTCCTTTACTTCAAGAAATAAAGAGGAGGGAAGTGAAATATTTCGGCCACATTAAAAGAATGATACTCTTAAAAAAAATCATACTGGGGTGGGGAGGTGGGGGGGGGGGGGCAAGTTTGAGTGCAAGCGAGCAAGAGGTAGACAACGATACAAGTGGGAGGATAACAACAAGAGATGGACGAACATAGGCTGAAAGAATGTGCAGTCATGGAGAGAGAAGGACAGTGTTGGAGATCCATTGCAGCCAACCTTCATTGTGGAGACGACACCTCATTGATTGATTGATTGATTACTTCAAAAATGTTCTATTTTTTGGGGTCCTATCTTTGTGTTTATGTCTTGGGTTTAATCGGTATTTTTATTCGACTATCTATTTTAACGGCTCTCTTTGTAAAAACAACCAACTTTACTCAAAATGGCTCCCTTTATTCACAACCGCCCCCCCCCCCCCTTTTGTTCAAAACGACTAAACAATCTACCTTTCAATTGTTTGATGACTCAGATAATTGATTATTGCTTACCTATCTATTGGCTGCACCAACCACTCTGTGTCTGTCTGTCTGTCTGTCTGTCTGTCTGTCTGTCTGTGTCATATATATATATATATATATATATATATATATATATATATATATATATATATATATATATATATAGTATTTACGTACATATTTCAGTTAAAACGTAATATTGCTGAAAGAACGAAGTCCAAGTTGGAGGATTATGACAAGTGGAGGTACAGAATCGATACAGAGTGGGGTGAGCGTTAAATAAAAATATGTTATCAAATATATTCAGACAAATGTTTTCGAATAACAGTTACCATGTGATACCTTTATAACAATCATTGCCTTCAACCTCTTTTTCCATGTCATTTTGTAACAAAACAAATATATGCAAAAATGGTACCAAGTAATTTTAGACGTCTAATTCACAAGTGTTCGTAGATTCGGAAGATAGAAAACCGCGCCATAGTTTTGGTGGACCGGCTTCTGCAAGCAAACTCCGAAAACACGCAAAGATTTCCCAAAGTGGCACACGCATACAAGAGAACACTTTGAGAATTGTTAGAAATAGCAAACAGAGATGTGAGTTCATTCAGTATATGACAAAATTTCCGGGCATTGGGGAAAAACCAAGGCCACCGGAAGTGTTCACATTGAAACAAATATGATGTGTTTTCAGTTGGATAAGCTCGATTTGTATTTTGTTATGTACAGTGACCTTGGTTGCTGGTGTCTGTGGGGAAGGCGTAACGAACGCGATTCGTAATCCTGCATACCGCGTTCGAAATCAGCTGCAGGCGATTTGGTTTTAGATCGCCTTGTGTTGATTTTTAACAATAGTATGAGCGTCGGTGGTTGAGAAAATAATGGCAGTCTACTTACTTGCCTAGTAAATCGGAAACAGCCAAAAATACAGGAAATGACTGCAACGTCCTGTAAATGACATGCGACTAACTTAGAGACCCTGATAATGACAGTACTTTACTCTCTTACTCCTCTCTTTATTAATATATTTTAATGACATTGATGTTCATGTACAAGTGTTGTTGTTTGTCCATCAAGAATGATGATGACCACTCATTTCATCCAGTGGGGTTGAAAGTATGGAGCCGTGAGTTCTAAGATGGTTTATAAGGCCTATTTTGGCTCGAAATGTTCTTTGACAATATGGGCAAAGAATGCTTGACGTTCTAGGAGGAGGATCTCCTGCAGTGGTTTTTCTGTCCAGCCTTTTCTTCACAACTCTTGCAGTCCTGGTTGCTTCACAAGTGACAGCACCCTTGCGTAATGATGTACGCCACGAATTTCGGTCTTTGGCAGCAGTATCCCAGGTGTCAAGATGAATTCCAAAAGCTTTAAGTCAGATTGTCTGAGTGCCTTTAAATCGTTTTCCTTTAAAATCGTTTCCTCTGGCCGCCTTGGAAGCGTTTACTGCAACGCAACTAGCCGTAAAAAAAAAAATCGTCTAGGAAGCCTGTGATCTGGCATGCGAGTTAAGTAACCAGCCCAACGAATCTGATTCTTCTCATTTACAATTATTTGTTGCCCAGCAACTCACGCTTTAATCATACATTTTTCTTTGGCTTTCCCAACCTCTCTTGCCTAGTTTTTTTTTCACCACTTAATGCTCTTTTCTCTATCCCATCTCTTTAATTAGCCAATGCTGTGGTGAAGGAATTACGAACGCAATTCGCAATCCCGAACACCGCGTTAAAATTGGAAGCAGACTGAATTGCTTTCGTTGTCATACAATGGTATGAATGCCATCCGTTCAGAAAGTAACGGCAAACTACTGAATGTAAACTTGCCTAGAAATCATAAACAGCAAATCATGCCGGAGTTACGTTATGTGGTGTTTGTCCATCAAGAATGATGATGACCATTCATTTAATCCAGTGGGGTTTAAAGTTTGGAGCCGTGAGTTCTACGATGGCTGGTAAGGCCTATTTTAGCTCGAAATCTTCTTTGAAAATGTGGGCAAAGAATGCTTGACGTTCCAGGAGGAGAATCTCCTGCGGTGAATATGCAACTAAATAACAACTTTTACTGATTTGTCCTATAAACTGCATTTGTCTGTTCATTACCTGGCCATGATATTCTCAACATTCTTCTGAACAAATTCCACCCCCCACTACATCTCACCTTGTATCACTCGCAGGCGGGATGGAGTCTACGGATGGTGTGCATCACAGCTGTCGCCTACCTCATCGTTCCTGCCATGACTTACACCCTGGCGTGTCTCAACTCACCAAGCACGGTAAGCATTTATTTAACTGCATTAGCAAACCACGTAAGGGCGAAGGAACGATGAAAGACGGCGGTTAGATTATGACATCCTCCTCCTCCTCCACCTCCTCCTCCTCCTCCTCCTCCTCCTCCTCCTCCTTCTCCTTCTTCTTCTTCTTCTTCTTCTTCTTCTTCTTCTTCTTCTTCTTCTTCTTCTTCTTCTTCTTCTTCTTCTTCTTCTTCTTCTTCTTCTTCTTCTTCTTCTTCTTCTTCTTCTTCTTCTTCTTCTTCTTCTTCTTCTTCTTCTTCGTTCATCCTTTACCCCGCATTGGGTGATTGCCGATGCATACATAATGAAGATAACTACATACATCGTTTTATGTCCTTGTAGTCTATGTGCCGGCTCTAAGGCGAGGGAGTTACGAACGAGATTCGCAATCCCGCAAACCGCGTTCGAAACACATCATGCGATATTGTCATGTAGTTGTTTATGCTTGAAGAATGTCTCGTTGTTTCACACACAGTGATAGGCACACATTCACTAAAGAGAATTACAGCTGGCACATGAATTGGCGACTCACTCTTTGTCAGTGCACTTGAGACATTTATTATGGTACCCCGACGTGGATCAGGGTCCCATATTGACCAAGATAGTTCTCCACATAGTGTGTGACACATCAGGACGTCATACATGCAAGGCAATCTGTCCCAGGGTCCCTACTCTAAAAGTCGCCCCTGGCGTCATTGTCTCAGCTCATTCGTAGATGTCAACACTCACTTGAAAATGTAGAAAAAGGTAAAGAAAAAAAAAAACGTACAATTATATATTGTCCTGACTGAATACAATTATCACTTCGCCGTTGGTCGTTAGAAAAATTGGCCTATCGGCATCTGTCGTTGCTCGTACCAGCACAGTGGTACATCGAGGTACATTATAGATTATTGTAGAATCGGGTGTGTTCTTTCATTCCTTCTTGAACTGAGATGAATACATTTTCCGTCATTCTCTGCGATAGTAAAGTAAATCTTCTTAAACTACCGTGTTTAGATGTTCCCTTAGATAATATAATAAATCTTCTTAATCTGCGATGGTTAGATGTTAACGTGTCAGCTGCCCGCTTGCCAAATAACTTCTCAATGTATTCACGTATCGACCTTCCATCTTATCACATGACTTTAGTGACCAATCCCTCGTGTCGTTTGACTTGCTGTGTCTGTCGTGAATTGTATTCGGTTACTGTTTATCCGTCACTAATGTTTTAACCAACTCTGCTTTTGTAAATACATTTCGTCACCGTCGCTTCTTACATTAACTCTATATGGGCTAAGTTTGAGTCATGGCAGATGTGGAAGAAGTCTGCGCTGAGTTGGTCTTCATACAATGGTATGAACGTCGGTCGTTCATAAAGCAATGGCAAACTACTGAATATAAACATACCAAGTAAATCACACAAAGTCAAAAACATGTTGGGGTTGACTGAGACATCATGTAAAAGACATGCAACTAACTTAAATTAACAGTTTATGTATTATGTAAGGGGTGTTCATTTAAAATCCGTTCGTGCTGCACCGCGTGTATTGCGTACGTTGAACATGATCATGTCATGGTCATGTGATAAGTACTGACCAATGAATAAAAGAGCACGTGCTTATTGTCCCATGATGCATTGGTTCTGTTTCTGACCGTTGAGAAAATGGCCGGGTTGATCCAAAATCCTCCCAAAGAAGCTCAAAGAGCGGTGATTCCATTTCTTTCATTTGGAGGATGTCGACCAGTGGACATTCATCAAAGAATGCAGGCGGCGTACGGTAACAAATGTGTGTCGAAGACAACAGTGACAGTCTGGGCACGAATGTTTCGGAAAGGACGTCAGTTCACGACAGATCTTCCATGGTCGGGTCAAGCGCATATTGTTGGAACAGAAAAAAACCATCGCCAAAATTGATGCAGCAGTACAGATGAACCGTTGTCGAAGCATACGTTAGCTAGCGAAAGAATTTGATGTGTCAATTGGGACAATTCAAAAGGTCGTCCGTAAGAAATTGCAGTATCGGAAGGTGTGTTCACAGTGGGTACCACGGATGTTGACCGACCACGAACAAGAGGAACGCGTGAGATGGTGTTTGAACCACTTGCTGCGTTACAGAGTGGAGGGTGATGCATTTCTCTTCCGCATAGTGGCAGGCGATGAATCATGGTGTCACCACTTTGAGCCTAGCAGTAAAAGAGAGGGCATGCAATGGAAGCATGCTGGATCACCAAAAGCCAAAACAAAAATTCAAGTTACAGGTTTCCGCTGGTAAGGTTATGCTGAGCGCACTTTTTGACCATGCAGGGCAATTGTTGGCTGACTTTAAAGGACCTGGTGTTAACATCATCTCTACCCACTACTTGAAAACACTAGACAATCTGTAAAAACGCGTGAAGAATAAATGCTTACTCGTGGTGTGAATTTGTTCCACGATAATGCTCGTCCGCATGTTGCAAAGATTGTGCAGGAAACATTAACAAGGAAGAAGTGGGAAATTCTGCAACATCCAGCCTACAGTCCTGATTTGTCACCATGTGATTTTCATTTGTTCGGACCTCTAAAAAAGCTCTCAAGGGGCAACGATTTCACACAGGTGCAGACGGTGCAAAGGTGCAGACGTAATGAACGCAGGAAACACTTGGTTCAGTGAGCAACCACAATCCTTTTTTTTTTTTTCGCGGACGGCATTCGCCGCCTACCTATGCAATGGGATGCTTGCCTGAATGCCTACGGCGACTTCTTCTGACCGACTCATGATGCATAATTCATTCAAAATGAATGCTTTGTTTAATTCTACCATACCTGTTAATGACTTTTCATGCTTTTGTAATAAAGCCACTGGAACGGGTTTCAAATGAACGTCCCCAACATTTATGCCGCTCCCTACATATGTTAAATTAATAGTTTATGTATTATATTTATGCCGCTCCCTACATATGTGAAATTTTAGCAAACGACAACCATAGACATCCTAACAATGTCCCCAGATAATTATGCAGTTCATGAACCAGACTGAGGTGGACAGAACTGGGCAGCCATTATCAAAGTCTCAGACCGATTCGCTGTACGGTTTGCTGGTGGCGGTCATTGGGATAGGCGCCGCGGTGGGTTCCTTAACATCAAACGTCATCTCGGAATATATCGGAAGGTAAATACTCATGTGTGGGCGAGGGAACGAAGAAAGAGAGCGATTAGATTAGAACAAGAATCGCCATGGAGAAAGTAGCCTTTAGCAAGATGAAAAACATTCTGACCAATAGAAAGTTGTCAATTGAAACGAGGAAAAGAGTGTTGAGGGGATACATAGAGCCTGTTCTTTTGTATGGATGTGAAACTTAGACAATGAGCAGTCAAGCTGAAAAGCATCTGAAGGCTTCAGAAATGTGGTTTCTCAGGAAAATGCAAAGAATACCATGGACAGACAGAAAAATCAATGACCAAGTACTACAGGAGACAAATGAACATCGTAAACTGATTAGAGAAATTAGACACAGACAGTCAAAATGTTTTGGACATGTTATGAGAAGAAATGGGTTGGAGAACTTAGTGACAACTGGCGAGATCGAGGGGAACAGACCAAGAGGAAGACCGAGAGGAAAATAACTGGATGGCTTGGCCACATGACATGGACGAGACAGGAACACTGAGCTGATCCACGACACTGGAGATCGAGTGAAATGGCGAGTCATGACCGCCCACGCTTTCCGGCATGGCACATGATTGATTGATTGAAATACTCCTAATTACTGCCAGGCCAGGTAAACACTTATTTAACTGCTTTAGGAGATCATGTGTGGGCGAGGGAACGATGAAAGAGAGCGGTTAGATTAAGACACCCTCCTCCTCCCCTCCTCCTCCTCCTTACCATCATCAACCTCATATTGTACAAACTATTGTAGGGTTACCTTGGCACTGCAGTGGCTAGATGCGCGGTTGCCGGTCTGGTGGTCGTCGGTTTGATTCGCCTCGGGGAGGATTCGAATTTTACAACTGACCTCCCAGGTTGATCCAGCCTAAAAGTGGGTGCCAAGAAATGTCTTGCGAAGTAAAGGTGGTCTTCATACCCACCCCCATCTCTATTTAAGACAGTGGTTGTTGTCTCTGGAGCGGTCACGGCTGGCAAAGAGTTTCATTTTCGTTCAGGGCATGCGGGTGTACAAAGGAAATGAGCAGGCTTGCAGGTAAGGCTACTGTGGAAGGCGGACGAGCCATGGATCAGGCTGATATACTGAGTGATCTGCGAGAAGTAAGTCGTTTGCGAGAACCAAGTGATGACTGTGAATCTATAACCATGGTCAGACGGACGGAAGAAGGGTGGCGAAACAAGAACACTATGCAGGAAGCCAAAGAAGATTAATAAGCCAACAGAGAACTGTTGTCGTTAGCCGCTACAGGCTGCGGGATTTACTGAGGAGGGGATTTGAGCACTTATGGACTGAATGGTTCGATGTGTAGTGAGGACGATCTGTCGACAAACTAACTAACTAAAGGCGGTCGGCAAGGTACTGACCACATCACTCAACGAGTGCTGATTGATCTATACACATTTACACACTTAGGTGCATTGGGCATACCGTTCTGGATTCATGTGCTTATGGACCAACCGGCAATCTGTGGGTGCTATCGTTAATATCTCGCAGGGCGCCTTTATTTCCTCAGAGATTTTCCGGTACACATTTTAGGCTGGGTAGACCCGGAAGCCCAGGTTAGCTTGGGGGAAAAAAATTGATTTCCCCTCCCCGATGCAGATCCAACCCATGACTATCTGTCTAGTCACTTTTCATTTGTGCATATCCTTTTTACAGGACATCGCTGTCGACATCAGCATTTTACTGCTGTTGTTGATATCTTGGCAAGTTTATGTTCATAAGTTTACCATTGCTTTCTGAACGACCGGCTCCCATACTAACTCGATAAAACCCAGCGCAACGCAGTCATCTGCCAAATCGGTCGCAGCTGTGCTTCGAAGGTGGGTAAGCGGGCTTACGAATTGCTTCCGTAAGCTCTTCGCTACGGAGACCGGCGGTCTAGTCACTATGCTACTTCATATCCAAATATCGAATTAGGAAGAACAATATTGTCGTTATATTTTGTTATGTTTAACGCGAGTTCGCTCGCCTGTGTAAATGCATTTTTTTTTTTTTAAATGCATTTACAGCAATGTGCCCAAATTATATTCATAATGGCATTGAAAAATTCAAAATTCAAAATGTTCAACATTATTCTTTTATTTTATTCAGAAAGTATGCACTATTACTGGCTTGTGTGACCGGGGCTGTTGGGACACTCACCATGACGCTGTGCGTGGTCGGCAAATCTTATGAGATGCTATTTGTGGGCAGAACTATCAACGGCTTTGCTTTGGGTATTGCTTTACTGTTGAATTATGTAGAGGTTGAACGGTATTAAGAACCTATGGTACTGGCGCATTGTCGCCTTGACGGATGATTGTTTGTTACACCGTGCTTTAAACAAACAAAAAAAAACAGGCTTGATATAGACAACTCATGGCTGTATACAATGTGACTGATCAGACCCATTCGCGCTGTGAATTTTCGTCCATAATGCATGCATGTGAACACAAGGTCATTTCCACCATCATGTATCGCCTGACGCCTCAAGCTCAGCGTGTGACCTATGGTACACCACGAGCAAATAAATTAAATGGCTACCAATAACAGGCCGAGCCATTGTGGCTGCTACATCACTCTCTGTAACTCTCTGAGAGTCTCCGTGACGAAGTG
This sequence comes from Cepaea hortensis, assembly GCA_963921405.1. Classification (NCBI taxonomy): domain Eukaryota; kingdom Metazoa; phylum Mollusca; class Gastropoda; order Stylommatophora; family Helicidae; genus Cepaea; species Cepaea hortensis. The sequence continues at coordinate 37,229,513 of OY992893.1, forward strand.
GTTATTCTTCTGCCTTGCTCTTGGAAGGTTGTGGGTTCGATGCCGGGCTACGTCGTTCGGTTCACGAGTGCAGTTTTCTTGGAGACTCCTAGAGGATCGTTGCTTGAGCTACGGAGTTCGTAATTTCCGCCCTGCGGAAAGAGACAAGGTCATATAGAATAAAATTCAGTACAATGAAGTAGAGCCTCTTGTCTTTTAAACCCATTTAAAACTATCTGGAATTCGACAGTTCATATGCCCCTTTTGAGGGTTGGCCCCAGACTCCCTTAACTTTTAACGAATCTCTTTCACTCGATTACTCTCGTTCCGTATTGTCATGCACCCCTCGTGCTTCAGTCCTTTCTCACTCTTCTTGCAATCCCCTCCCCACTTTCTCGATCTAACACACAATCCTAATGTAGAGGAATCCTGACCGTACAGGATAATGTCACAATTTATGTAAGACTAGCTGACCCTGCCCGGCTTCGCCCAGACCCTGGTGGGGAGCATCTCATTTAATTCATATAAGTAGTCATATAAGTTCCCGTTCCCGACTGTCTGTCTGTCTGTCTATCTATCTATCTGTCTGTCTGTCTGACCCAGTCCAGCCCATGGTGGAGAGCATCTCATTTAAATCATATAAGTAGTCATATAAGTTCTCGTTCCCGTTACCGACTATCTGTCTGTCTGACTGTCTGTCTGTCTGTCTGTCTGACCCAGCCCGTCTTCGCCCAGACCCTGATGGGGAGCATGTCATTTAATTCATATAAGTAGTCATATAAGTTCCCGTTCCCGACTGTCTGTCTGTCTGTCTGTCTATCTATCTATCTGTCTGTCTGTCTGACCCAGTCCAGCCCATGGTGGAGAGCATCTCATTTAAATCATATAAGTAGTCATATAAGATCCCGTTCCCGACTATCTGTCTGACTGTCTGTCTGTCTTGGTTAAATGGAGGAGGGAGGAGGAAGAGGGAGGTGGAGGAGGGAGGAGGAGGGCGGAGACAGGAGGAGTAGGGAGGAATAGGAGGGAGGAGGAGGGATTAGGAGGAGGAGGGGAGGAGGAGGGAGGAGGAGGAGGGAGGAGAAGGAGGGAGGATGAGGGAGGAGGAGGGAGCAGGAGGAGGAGAGGGAGGAGGAGAAAGAGGGAGGAGGAGGAATGTGAAGGGAGGAGGAGGTAGAGGGAGGAGGAGGGAGGAGGAGGAGGGAGGAGGAGGGGGAGGAGGAGGAGGGAAGAGGAGGTAGAGGGAGGAGGAGGGAAGAGGGAGGAGGAGGAAGGAGGAGGGAGAGGGAGGAGGAGGGAGGAGGAGGAGTGAGGAGGTAGAGGGAGGAGGAGGAGGGAGGAAAAGGGAGGAGGAGGGAGGAGAAGGAAGAAGGAGGAGGAGGGAGGAGGCAGAGGGAGAAGGAGGAAGGAGGAGGAGGGAGGAAGAGGGAGCAGGAAGAGGGAGGAGGGAGAGGGAGGAGGAAGAAGGAGGAGGAGGAGGAAGAGGGAGGAGGAAGAGGAGGAAGAGGAGGGAGAGGGAGGAGGGGAAGAGGAAGAGGGTAGGAGGAGGAGGGGAGAGGAGGAGGAGGAGAAGGGAGGAGGAGGGAGGAGGTAGTAGGATGGAGAAGTAAGAGGGAGGAGGTAGGAGGAGGAGG
>OY992893.1:37231325-37298234 GCA_963921405.1 Cepaea hortensis
GGAGGGATTAGGAGGAGGAGGGGGAAAGATGAAGAGGGAGGAGGAGGAGAAGAATGGAGAAGGAGGGAGGAGGAGAAGGAGGAGAAAGAGGGAGGAGGAGGGAGGAAGAGGAAGAGGGAGGAGGAGGAAGTAGGAGGGGGAGGAGAGGGAGAAGGAGGGAGGAGGAAGAAGGAGGAGGAGGATGGAAGAAGGAGGAGGAAGAGGGAGGAGGAGAGGTAGAGGGAGGAGGAGGGAAGAGGGAGGAGGAGGAAGGAGGAGGAAGAGGGAGGAGGAGGGAGGAGGAGGAGTGAGGAGGTAGAGGGAGGAGGAGGAGGGAGGAAAAGGGAGGAGGAGGGAGGAGGAGGAAGAAGGAGGAGGAGGGAGGAGGTAGAGGGAGGAGGAGGAGGAGGGAGGAGGAGGAGTGAGGAGGTAGAGGGAGGAGGAGGAGGGAGGAAAAGGGAGGAGGAGGGAGGAGAAGGAAGAAGGAGGAGGAAGAGGGAGGAGGAGGATGGAAGAAGGAGGAGGAAGAGGGAGGAGGAGGAGGATGGAGGAGGGAGAGGGAGGAAGAGGGAGGGAGGAAGGAGGAGGAAGAGGGAGGAGGAGGATGGAGGAGGGAGAGGGAGGAGGGGAAGAGGAAGAGGGTAGGAGGAGGAGGAGGGGAGAGGAGGAGAAGAATGGAGAAGGGAGGGAGGAGGAGGGAGGAAGAGGAAGAGGGAGGAGGAGGAGGAGGAGGGGGAGGGAAGAGGAGGAGAGAGGAGGAGGGAGAGAGAGGAGGAGGGAGGAGGAAGAAGGAGGAGGAGGGAGGATGAGAACGCAGGAGGAGGAGGGGAGAGGAGGAGGGATGTGGAGGAAGGAGGAGGAGGGAGGAGGTAGAGGGAGGATGAGGAGGGAGGAAAAGGGAGGAGGAGGGAGGAGAAGAAGAAGGAGGAGGAGGGAGGAGGTAGAGGGAGGAGGAAGAAGAGTGAGGAGGAGGTAGAGGGAGGAGGAGGAGGAGGGAGGAGGAGGAGTGAGGAGGTAGAGGGAGGAGGAGGAGGGAGGAAAAGGGAGGAGGAGGGAGGAGAAGGAAGAAGGAGGAGGAAGAGGGAGGAGGAGGATGGAAGAAGGAGGAGGAAGAGGGAGGAGGAGGATGGAGGAGGGAGAGGGAGGAAGAGGGAGGAGGAGGAAGGAGGAGGAAGAGGGAGGAGGAGGATGGAGGAGGGAGAGGGAGGAGGGGAAGAGGAAGAGGGTAGGAGGAGGAGGAGGGGAGAGGAGGAGAAGAATGGAGAAGGAGGGAGGAGGAGGAGGAAGAGGAAGAGGGAGGAGGAGGAAGGAGGAGGGGGAGGGAAGATGAGGAGAGAGGAGGAGGGAGAGAGAGGAGGAGGGAGGAGGAAGAAGGAGGAGGAGGGAGGATGAGAACGCAGGAGGAGGAGGGGAAAGGAGGAAGGAGGAGGAGGGAGGAGGTAGAGGGAGGATGAGGAGGGAGGAAAAGGGAGGAGGAGGGAGGAGAAGGAAGAAGGAGGAGGAGGGAGGAGGTAGAGGGAGGAGGAAGAAGAGTGAGGAGGAGGAGTGAGGAGGAAGAGGGAGGAGGAGGAGGAAGAGGGAGGAGGAGGATGGAGGAGGAAGAGGAGGGAGAGGGAGGAGGGGAAGAGGAAGAGGGTAGGAGGAGGAGGGGAGAGGAGGAGGAGGAGGAGGGAGGAGGAAGGGAGGAGGTAGTAGGATGATTGATTGCCATCCCACCAGGTTAATATGTTATCGCGGACCTCAGAGAGAAGTGTCTATGTAGAAGACCATTTCCTGGACGTACGTATTTTGGGAGGGGGAGGAGGGAGGAGGGAGGAGGAGGAAGAAGAAAAAAAAATACGACAGTTGGCTGCTCTGGAATGAAAGGAAGACGTGTAGAAAATTTCATCTCAATCGGATGGGCCGTTCGCGAGCGTATAAAGGACATACATACAGACAGACATACATACAGAGATACGCACATCCTAATTTATATATAAGACTAGCTGACCCTGCCCGGCTTCGCCCAGACCCTGGTGGGGAGCATCTCATTTAATTCATATAAGTAGTCATATAAGTTCCCGTTCCCGTTACCGACTATCTGTCTGTCTGTCTGTCTGTCTGTCTGTCTGACCCGGCCCGACATCGCCCAGCTCCTGGTGTGAAGCATCTCATTTAATTTATATAAGTAGTCATATAAGTTCTCGTTCCCGATGTTATCGCGGACCTCAGAGAGAAGTGTCTATGTAGAAGACCATTTCCTGGACGTACGTATTTTGGGAGGGGGAGGAGGGAGGAGGGAGGAGGAGGAAGAAGAAAAAAAAACTACGACAGTTGGCAGCTCTGGAATGAAAGGAAGGCGTGTAGAAAATTTCATCTCAATCGGATGGGCCGTTCGCGAGCGTATAAAGGACATACAGAGATACGCACATCCTTTTTTATATATAAGATTAGCGGCGCTCACCAAACACGACACCCCACATTGTGCCAAGAGCTTAGGATCGCAACTGGGAGGGTACAAGCCTTATCCTGGTGCGACGAAATTTAACCTAAGACTAAATGTAATGTCATGGTAGAAAAGGCCCTAAGCCTCTGTCGGCTACTGGTCTAGAGTCGAAGCGCCGAGAGACGGACAGTTTGACTCTAAGAGCATCACTTTGTTGATCCTGCAGCTAATGCGGTTTGCCTTGTTCCAGTTGTATTACGCTACCCTTCCTATAGAGTATAGAGTAATTTAGGCAGGCTGAGAGAGGGATCATGCTGCACGGACATCTCATGGTCTCTGCAATTAAGCCCAGGCTTTGTGCTGTGGAGAGGTATAACTCCATCCTTGGTCTAACCGCCGTGAGTTGTAGGTATTGTGCCTTTCTTTTGGAAGCATAATGTCAAAAACTATCATCTGTCTAGACTTGAATACGCCAGCGATTTAAGATATTTAGGATTGTTACTTGTATATCAACGGCACATTCTCTTGTCGAAGGATCTGCTGGAGGGCAAGTGTGCGGGAAGAAGACAACTATACACGATGGCGAACCTTGTCAAGAGGTGGACAGGAAGAAGTCTTTTCTACGAAGAGATTGAGTGATTGATTGATTGAAGTTTATTTTCAAAGGGTCATAAATTGAGCACGTAGGCCCATCTTACATTCGGCCCTTCCAATCACTCATATTTTGTTCATCAATAGTGCATGATACATTCACATAGAAAAAAAAACATTGTCAAATGAATGTTGTAAACATAAACAATGCGACATATGAGATGATATACAGAAAGTATTCCAGAAGGTGATTAGAATGTACTTTTAACACGAAGTTTGGATTCAATAATGACAACTTATACGATACATGCTGGTATTGTGGGAAACGAGCAGACGGACAGATTGGTTGAGTCTGCACCCCTTGGTGGGGTATTTGTGCATGATAAGGCAGATGTGGTCGGGGCCCTTTAGAATATAAGGTATAGTGCAGAAGAAGTGGTGGAGGATCATCACGGCGTTGAGAGAATGTGCTGCAGGGAGTGTCCAGAGGTTATAGCTGATACTCAAAACTTCGACGGCCAGACGGACATATAATCAAAATGGTACTGGAACCATTAGTATTGGGACTCTCCGCTGGCTGTTGCAGATGAAGCAGTTATAGGAATTTCCGGAGTGCATGTACGTCGGTTCTTGACACAACTCATGTGTTACATGTTATGCATTGATGTTGCCACATAGACTGTAATTTTACTAATGTTTACAACCGACTTTATTTCCAGGATGGGGACTTAGTCTGGCGCCCACCTACATCATGGAGATGTGTCAGCCTCACCAAAAGGGAACGGCCGCCATGGCCAGTACGATAGGGCAAGGTGCATCCATGGTTGCTAGTCACGTGTGTGGATTCGAGGAGTTGCTTGGTAACGAGCAATGCTGGCTGTATCTGATTGGTTGGTGCAATGTTAGTTGTGTCTTCAGTATAAATTAGTGTTAACATTGATGCTGCATGCGAAATAACATGCTGCATGAAAACGTATCTAGTCTTTAAAATAAAATCTTAACTATTTCAGTGCCAAACAAAAGGAAGGTTTGGACGAAACATGGTATGCAATCAAATGAGTAGTATTATAATGTAAATTCCTCCCCCGATGTGTATCCACCTTGCCGTGGTGGGGGAGCTTGAGTGTCTCATTGACCCCAAGCGCCATGCCGATGGATATTAACTACATATTAGATAGCTCTTGGGATAGGGACCAGACTAAGAGAGACACAACCTGCTGCTCTGCAGGTAGACTGAGGATAGCAGTCTAAATCAGGCGAACGATGCCAATAATCTGTCTGGACACAACCTCTAAGGCTATCAGCCGAGGGTTATGGCTGAACGTCTCTATGTCATAAACCCTCCGATGTGAGAGCCTGGCCGACAAATACCTACATAAAAATTGAGGTGAGGTGCTGAGCACGCTATATGCTTGGTGCAGATACTCGTTCGATGGCTCTTAGCTGGGGGATATGAGGGATCCCCGGATGAGAGGGCCTGGCCGTTCCTCGCCCACAGACGCACGGAGGTAAGGTGCTGAGCCGGCAGCACATGTAGCCTACCTCGTGAGCGAGTACTGAAGGTGGAAAAACACCTCGATCGCACGTTCCGATGAAAATCTGTAACCGTACTCATGGAGTGAGTGTAGTCAAAGGTTGAAAATTGTCTCGTTGACACTAAATGAAACGTTTGACTTGCGAATCCATTACGTGGCAGCCCGTAGCAAAAGCTTGCTGTGTGGAAGTCGAAATAAGAGTCTAACTTTTCTCAACCCGAGGAAGGCTAACCTCATTAAAAATGCCCGCCGAAGCCGGAAGTGCCGTCCTACGGATGGAAAAATAAAAAAAAAAATGGCACTACGCATTTAGGTCCGAGTGAAATGTTTCGTCCGATTGTCTCTCGTGCTAGGAACAGCTCTAACTACCTAGTTTCCGAATGCCGCTCTTGTTCGGAACAGCTCTGACTGGGTAGTTTTCCGAATGTCCGACGTGTCTGTAACAGTTCTGACGGGCACAACGACAAGCTCATGTCCGAACCGAAAACTCGCTGAGTGGATACCAACTGCAGACTAGTCTGGTTTGTGCGGGAACGGCCCGGGGCGAATGAAATTCCCAATATATTGGAGTAAGGAATTAAAGCAGCCACGAGCAGGACGTGACGATTCCCTCGGTGAGCCAAGCACCAGGGCGCTATGTGTCGGCCCTGCAATTATGGAAGCCACCCTGGATGGCGGAAAATGCCATGGACTGTCCCTGCCTTCCTTTGAGGGATGACCGTTAGGTCTTCGACAGTTCCAACTTAGCCAGCTGAGTTGTGGACGGTGCCGCAAAAGTGAGAGTCTCTCAGGAATGCTACCTGGTCAAAAAAGCACGCAAAAGCCGGATGTGTTGGCCTACGGGTTTCGGCCCAAGGGCGCATAACTTAGAAACACCGCAGTCACATCTGAAAAAAACACTCCGGATGAACGCAAAGAAGATAATGTAAATTTCCGTTCACTGAACATTTTAATTTCGGAAGATACCACGTTACAAAACAAATAATACGATGACTCTAGTATGGCGATATATCTACCTTCTGTTCAATTGGGAGGTCACACTTGGCACTGAATCACTTAATGGGAGAAATGAGGGTAATTTTAATTACGTTGTATTTATTATTAATTTTAACTCGTTTTTTTTTTTAAAGCGACTCGAACTAAATGCCACTTTAAATTGATGGAAAGAGTATATTATTTCTGGATTAAAATGTAACATTCGAAAATAAACTATTTATAAATACACAAAATAATTCCCCATTGTTAGCCCCTCTTGTCGGATAAGGATATTATTTTCATTTGTCAGTCATAAAAAAGGTAGATTGTATGTTCTGTACAGGACGTCGCAATAAGCTCAAACATTTATTGCATGTTATTGCATGATTTATTAGGCAACTTTATGTTCAGTTGTTTGCCATTGCTTTCTGAACAGTCGACGCCCGTACCATTGTGAAAATCAACGCAAAGAGATCTGCTTCCCATTGCCTGCTGCTGACAGCGATCCCGATATGTTGGGATTGTGAAATTGCATTCACTACCTTTAAGCCACAGACACCGACATTTGTCAGCCATAGAACAATCCTTAGTACAGAAGTATTTTACGAGGACAGGGGAATGTTATCTGTCGATAAAAACTGCGGATATCGGCTTTGCTTTTTTGTATACAAAAGCCATCGTGGAGTTTCTTCGATTGAAATCTATCCCAGTGTCGGCGTACCGGCATGGGGGTTGGTTACATCAAGTAGAGCGATCAGCAGCAACGCCCTCCCAAATGACGCTGTTCCATATCTTGACACACAGTGCATGGTAGATACATACGCTGGCTTCTCCCCCTTCTGCTCGGATTAGTTCCCGGGGTATGTCGTCACAACTTGGTGACGTCTCTTTCTTTCGACTTTATGTTGCTAATCGAACTTCCTCCACTAAAGGTTTTTTTAAATTTTCGTTCGCTCGCTTTGATCTCAAGCGAAGCCCATACACGTTCTAATACTTCTAGTGGACTGGACTGACTTTTGCGCGTAGGATTGCTTTCCTATTACCAGTGTCCCGTGCCATCATGTGAACCCACTCCGACTTCACAGGTACTTGTAATTTATATTCCACAAGTCAAGAACGAGAAGTCAACATTTTAGTCCAACTGACCGGTGGAAGGTTTGAACCCGCCACCTCGACATCAGCACACAGGGTGTTTAATAACAAGCGCACTTATCCATTCGTCAATGCTGACAATGTATTTGGCGTATTTTTAATGACTGATTCGTTTTTGAAAATATTGCCGTTCCAAGTTTTGAATTCACCCTCTGTGAACGCATGCAAGAGAGGTGTGAGACAAGGATGTGTAATGTCTTCAGATCTGTTTTCCCTGTACAGTGAAAATATTTTCAGAAATATTGAAGATATGGAAGGAATCAACATTGGGGGACGATACATCAATAACATTAGATATGCAGATGATACAGTCTTGATTGCAGACAATGAACAGGACCTGCAACATTTAGTAGATGCAGTTGTTACACACAGTGAACAACGAGGGTTAGAATTAAATTGTAAAAAGACACGGATTATGGTCGTCACTAGGAAGAACGAAATACCACAATGTAATATACAAGTAAATGGGAATATTCTTCAACAAGTGAATCGGTACAATTATCTCGGAACAGTACTGACATCTGATGGGAGATGCCTTGAAGAGATTTAAACAAGAATCGCCATGTCTAAGGTAGCCTTTAGCAAGATGAAAAACATATTGACCAATAAAAAGATGTCAATTGAAACGAGAAAAAGAGTGTTGAGGTGCTACTTTTGTATGGATGTGAAGCTTGGACAATGTGCAGTCAAGCTGAAAAACATATGATGGCTGTAGAAATGTGGTTTCTGAGGAAAATGCAAAGTATACCATGGACAGCCAGAGAGACAAATGAACAAGTCCTTCAAGAAACAAATGAAGATCGTAAATTGATTAGAGAAATTAGACGTAGACAGTCAAAGTTTTTTGGGCATGTTATGAGAAGAAATGATTTGGAGAACTTAGTGACAACTGGTAAGATCGAAGGGAACAGACCAAGGGGAAGACCTAGAAGCAAATACCTGGATGGCTTGGCCTCATGGCATGGTCGAGACAGAAACTCAGAGCTGATCCACGACTCTGGTGATCGAGTAAGATGGCAAAACATGACCGCCCACGCTTACCGGCATGGCACATGATGGATGGAATGCATGCAACATAAAAGGTAAATACAAAACGTGGAACGGCAACATTTTTAGAAACCCCACAGTCATTAAAAATACAACGTGTATATAATCCGGGCTCTTTGCCGTGCCTTTGTACAGTTATCCCCAGTACTCCTCTCACCTTTCTAGTGTATCAACATCAAACGACACAAACGTGTATGTGACGAGCCTGTGGAGAAACAACAAGCACAAACGTGTATGTGACGAGCCTGTGGAGAAACAACAAGCGCAAACGTGTATGTGACGAGCCTGTGGAGAAACAACAAGCCCAAACGTGTATGTGACGAGCCTGTGGAGAAACAAGAAGCACAAACGTGTATGTGACGAGCCTGTGGAGAAACAAGAAGCACAAACATGTGTGTGACGAGCCTGTGGAGAAACAACAAGCACAAACGTGTATGTGACGAGCCTGTGGAGAAACAACAAGCACAAACACATGTACAGTCATTTCATTCATCTGAAGGTCAGCATGGCGAATGGATAAGAGCGCTCGTCCTATAACCTCCTGTGTACTGATGCTGAGGTCACGGATTCAACACCTATACCATTCAGTTGGACTAAAATGTTGACTTCTCGTCCTTGGCTTTGGGACGTCAGTCGGGGTTGGTGAGGGACACTGGTAACTGGGAAAGCTGATACACACGCAAAAATCGGTCCAGTGCATAAGAAGTAATAACACCTGTATGGACTATGCTTGAGTTTAAAGCGAGCGAACGCGACAAACAAAACTTCATTTATCTTCTCCTGTGTGCTTCCTGTTCACCTAACCTGGTCATTTATCTCCCCCTGTGTGCTTCCTGTTCACCTAACCTGGTCATTTATCTCCCCCTGTGTACTTCCTGTTCACCTAACCTGGTCATTTATCTCCCCCTGTGTGCTTCCTGTTCACCTAACCTGGTCATTTATCTCCCCCTGTGTACTTCCTGTTCACCTAACCTGGTCATTTATCTCCCCCTGTGTGCTTCCTGTTCACCTAACCTGGTACATTGTAGAGATGTACGTCAGTTAGTGCTTGTTGTTTCTTCGCAAGAACTGAACATATATTTTTGTTTCACTTTATATCCATCCATCATGTGCCATGCCGTTAAGCGTGGGCTGTCATGTTCTGCCATCTCACTCGATCACCAGAGTCGTGGATCAGCTCCGTGTTTTTGTCTCGACCATGCCACAAGGCCAAGCCATCCAGGTACTTGCTTCTAGGTCTTCCTCTTGGTCTGTTCCCCTCGATCTTACCAGTTGTCACCAAATTCTCCAATCCATTTCTTCTCATAACATGCCCAAAAAATTTTGACTGTCTACGTCTAATTTCTCTAATCAATTTACGATCTTCATTTGTTTCTTGAAGGACTTGTTCATTGGTCTTTCTGGCTGTCCATGGTATTCTTTGCATTTTCCTCAGAAACCACATCTCTACAGCCATCAGATGTTTTTCAGCCTGACTGCTCATTGTCCACGCTTCACATCCATACAAAAGTACAGGTTCAATTTAGCATCTCAACACTCTTTTTCTCGTTTCAATTGACATCTTTTTATTGGTCAATATGTTTTTCATCTTGCTAAAGGCTACTTTTGCCATGGCGATTCTTGTTCTAATCTCTTCAAGGAATCTCCCATCAGATGCTATTACTGTTCCGAGATAATTGTACCTGCTCACTTGTTGAAGAATATTCCCATTTACCTGTATATTACATTGTGGTATTTCGTCCTTCCTAGTGACGACCATAATCTGTGTCTTTTTACAATTTAATTCTAACCCTAGTTGTTCACTGTGTGTAACAATCGCATCTACTAAATTTTGCAGGTCCTGTTCATTGTCTGCAATCAAGACTGTATCATCTGCATATCTAATGTTATTGATGCATCGTCCCCCAATGTTTATATACTTTATATAGTGTTAGCTTATACATTTCTGACATTCTTTGCTCATTTTATGTTAAGCAATTTCCTTCTACAGCCCAGAGTAGAAGTAATGTATGTATTCTCGTATTTAGCTACAAAGAATAACAATCCGGATGTCAATATTTACTAATCATGACTATGAGCATCTTATTACATGATGTTGCATGTTTTCCTGTGACAGGGCTGCCGTTGGTGTTGCTGTGTCTTCAGTTGATTCTTCTACCATTGTGCCCACAAAATCCCAGATATCTTCTAATGAAACGGAATGATGAGGCAGGAGCTATTAGAGGTGACGTGTCGCTGTAACTACTACCGTTGGAATACTGCTGCTGCTACTGCTGCTGCCATTACTGTTGCCAATACTAGTACTGCCGCTGCCACTACTATTGTTGCACTTTTATTGCTGTTGCCATGACTATTATGCCGCTACTTCTTCTGCTGCTGCTGCCAGTACTGTTGCCATCTACTGCTCCTGCTGCTGCTGCTACTACTACTACTACTACTCTTACTACTACTACTACTACTACTACTACTACTACTACTACTACTACTACTACTACTACTACTACTACTACTACTACTACTACTACTACTACTACTACTACTACTACAACTACAACTACTACTACTACTACTACTACTACTACTACTACTACTACTACTACTACTACTACTACTACTACTACTACTACTACTACTACTACTGTTGCTTTATTCCTTCCGTTGCCACTGTCAGTACTGTTGCATTACTACTACTGCTGTCTGTACAGTTACAATACTACTGCTACTGCTGTTACTTCTACTGATGCACTACTAATGTTGTTGTCGCTACTATTGTTACACTACTACGTCTGTTATTGTTGCCATTTCCAGTGTAATAATATTGCTGAGTGATACAACTAATAATGCCATCACCTAATATTGTTGCCCTAGTTTTGCTGCTGCTATTACTTCTACTACTATCATCACAACCATAATTACTACTACTACAACTACAACAACAACAACTACTACTACTACTACTACTACTACTACTACTACTACTACTACTACTACTACTACTACTACTACTACTACTACTACTACTACTACTACTACTACTACTACTACTACTACTACTACTACTACAACTACTACTGCTGCTGCTGCTACTACTACTACTACTACTACTACTACTACTACTACTACTACTGCTGCTGCTGCTGCTGCTACTACTACTACTACTACCACCACCACCACTACTACTACTACTACTACTACTACTACTACTACTACTACTACTACTACTACTACTACTACTACTACTACTACTACTACTACTACTACTACTATAGATACTGCTATGATAACAACAGCAACTAATACTCCTACCGCTGTTAATGGTCTTTTTACAGCTCTACAGATAATCCATGGCAAATCTGACGTTACAGATGACATCAAAGAAATACGGAATGAGATGGCTCAAACAAACACGGAAACACAGGTATATCATTCATTGACAACGAGCATCGGTTATATAAGTAGTCATAAACAAACAGGGAAACACAGGTATATCATTCATTGACAACGAGCATCAATTATATAAGTAGTCAGCTATACCAGTGACACCGCTGCCTTACCCAGAGACATAGTAGGGAGAGCAGAAAATATTGCTATCGAACTTACATCAAAAGCAAACACAAACAGTTTTGACCAACGTCTTTGCCAATGAACAACAAACGTTAAACAAGAAGTAATTAAATAAAACAATAGCATCCTCACCGATTCACACATAGCTATCTGGCCATAACAATGAAATAAAATGAAAGCTTGAATTGGGATACATCTGTTTTCAGCTAAGTATTTTTCTCGTTTTTTTAAAGGCTCAGAATATGCCAGTCAAAATAATAGAAACATTACTTTATGTATGTAATACGACGAAATGGTCGAAACGTTTCTAGTTTGCATCTGATTGTGTTTCGTTTGTCGACCTTCGAGTTACATTTCGCGTTTATTCACACGTGAAAGAAACAGTCACGATACAATTCTCGACAAAAAGTAGTTGCATGTCCTTTCCAGAGCGTCGCGATCAACCCCAGTATATTTTGGCTAATTGTGATTTACTATGCAATTGTTACGCTCAGTAGTTTGCCTTTTCTTTTTTTAAAATGACAAACACTTCATACAATCGAAATCGACGCAAAGTGTTTTGATATTGTGTAGTAACTTTAACTATGAAGTATGTACTATTTGATGGATATTGTATGACATTGGTTTTGTTTCCCGTACATGTGTATCTACTGTGTTTGCCATAAATGAGGGCTGGAACCTCTTGCCCCCGGGTGGATTGGGCTCATTAGCTATTACAGCACCCAATCTAGGAGATGGAAAACTCCGATTATAAACCCCCAAGTTTAAGGTGGACCGACGTGCCGAGGACTGAATGGCCACGGGTGAGCTGGTCGTGAACGTGGAACGTTTGGTATGCGGGCGGAGCGGCGGCAGGCGAATGGACTCCCGAGGGACATCCCCTGCCCCTTCCCTAGCAGGCAAGCTCTACTAGGGGCACCGATTATCTCCTGCAATATCCAAACTTTGCTTATGACATCAATTAAATACGGGAATCGTCGCCGGAGCTACAGAGCACGTGCTCTGCGCTTGACACATCCTTCAGAGGCTAGCGAAGAGAGAGTGAGGAGGAAAAGACGAGGAAATTGTGTGAGAAGAAGGCATAGAAATAGTAGGGCAGGCGCCAGGAGAATAAGACGAAAAGTGGAGAGACTAGGTCTCAACCATATAAGTGTGGGATACTGCAACTGTCGTAGTGCCAGGCATAGAGGTCCTGTATTGGAGAGGCTAATATATGAATTTGATGTCCTCATGCTCCAGGAGCTAAATACAGACAAGTACCATTGCCCTGGGTACGAGACTTATATTAACCCTACAGGGCAGAAGAGACATGGGCAAGGTCTGCCGGTGAAGGAAGGAGTGAAGCATGTGGTACTTGACTTGAGCCAGTGGAATCACAGTGCAAGAGAGGTCTAGGGTATACAAATGGAAATTGATGGCTTCAGTTGGAACATCATAAATGTATATGCCACAGTGGACTGTTTTGTCAGAAAGGAACACTGGGACTGGCTTAAGGAAATGGAGGAATTACCGGGTGATAGGCTACTCATATGTGGAGACTTCAATGCGAGGAACAGAGATTGGGACAGTAGTGGAGAAAACCGACAAGTAATTGCCCTTGCGGATGCCACGGTGGACTTCGATGTGGTCTGCATAAATGATGGTAGGCCGACTAGAATGGCAATGAGGCCTGGCGATTCAGACACAGCTATTGACTTTGCACTTGTCTCCCAGTCATCAGTCCTTGATGTAAAGTGGACTGTTTTGAATGACCATGGGAGTGATCACATACCATGTACAGTCCTGATCTCTAAATCCAGGAAAGCTAAGGCTGGGAGAGCGCGCAAGACTTCCGGTATGAGTGGACCGACAGCCTTCTTGGACGCCTCAGACAAGGGGCATGTAACAGGACTGTTACAACCCCTTTTTTGCAGCCCCATGGTGGACCCCAGAAGTAGACCATGCTTGGAAAGCAAAGAGAGCTGCAGTGAAACAGCTAAAGAAAGTGCGACAGACAACTCGAAGCTCACGAGAGGAAGTGGACACAGCGGAAAATGTCAAGAAAGACAAGGTGGAGATTTTAAAGCGCTGTGCTGCAGAGGCCAAAATGGCAAAATGGGAATGTTTCATGAAGGAGATTCTAGGTGATAAAACACTGCGAAAATTCTGGAAACTGCACAGACAAATACAAAGAAAAGATCGGCATATGACAGTGAGAACAATTTATAGAGATGATGGTGTGCGCGTGACAACAGACAAAGCGAAAGGGGAGGTGTTTCTCAAGAGATTTTTAGAGCAGACCAATCATGATGACGCGGACGCCAGGGATGCAGTTAAAGAGGAGTTATCTGGCACTGTAAATAATATGCATTATGAAGAAATCATACGGGTTGAAGATGTTAAACATATTTTGAAAAAGGCAAAAGACACGGCACCAGGGCCTGATGGGGCCAGGTATGGCCACATGAAGGCTTTGAACGATGTAGACCTGAAGGAGATGACCGACTGCTTTAACCAGAGCATTAGAACAGCATCAGTATCGCAGGATTGGGTACACAGCTATCTCATCCCTCACCCAAAACCATTCAAGGATCATTCAAAGCTTAGCGGCTTTAGGATCATCACCCTTGAAAATACATTTGGGAAGGTTCTAGAGAAGATAGTCGCTGTCAAGCTGCAAGAAGTTTTGGAAAGGGGGAAGCGTCTTCCAAGACGCTTGGGGAGCTACAGGCCAGAAAAAGATACCTGGCCAAATGCAGCCACTTTTGCCTTTGACGTTTATGCGGGGTTCTAGAGTAGACAGGAAACGATGGCGGCAGCGATTGATCTCGAGGATGCTTACAATAGAGTTCGCTATGATATTTTGATGACCGCACAGGTGGAGAAGGGGGTCAATACCTGGTTGGTGAACTGGATAGCGGCCGTCCTGCACTCTCGTCGGGTTGCTCTCCGTCTGGGTGCATGGACCTCAGAGCCACATATTTTAACCGCGGGACTGCCACAGGGATCCGCAATCTCACCGGTGCTCTTTAACGCGTATACGAGCAAGATTGCAAACCTAGAAGCACCATGGGTTGGAAGGATACTAACATTTGCAGATGATATTCTTGCATATAGGCAGGGGAGAGAGGTAGGGAGCAAACAGCCCAGGACCTACAGGCGACAGTAGATAAAGTGATTGACTGTTGCACTGAAATGAGTGCTGTCATCCACCTGGAAAAGGCGGCTGTTTTGTGGTGCTCTCTAGACAACAGGATTGTGAGAACTGATGTCCAAAGCATCACGATAGATGGTAGAAGCGTCAACAGAGAGAACAAACTGAAGTATCTGAGAATCACATTTGACAGGAGCCTGTCCTTCAAGGACCATGTGGAGATAGTTGTGACACGATCTCAAAAGGGACTCAATGCACTTAAAACTATGGCTGCAATGGACACAGAGCAGAGAATGCTCTTCACTCTATACCAGCACTTGATCCTCTCAGTATCCCCCAGCTGAGAACCTTCGAAACAAGTATCTGAACTAAGCATGTAGCGTGCTCAGCCTCTCACCTCCATTTTTCGGTAGGTCTGTATCGGTCCGGCTCTCAGGTCCAAGGATTAATGGTTTAGAGGCGTTCAGCCTTATCCCTCAGTGAGAGCCTTAGTGCTTGTGTCCGGACCAAGAACTTCTGTCTTCGTGCGTCTGATTTAAACTTTTGACTGCTATCCTCAGTCTACTTGCAGAGCAGCAGGTTGTGTCTCTCTTAGTCTGGTCCCTATCCCAAGAGCTGTCCAATATGTAGTAATATCCATCGGCATAGCGCTTGGGGTCAGTGGGACACTCAAGCTCCCCCACCAGGGCAAGGTGGAGACACATCGGGGGAGGCCTGGCATATGATACCACAACATCTAGCTTAAGAATGGAGATGGAGGCGGTCAGTGCAGCTTTCCGCTTGATGGAGAATACGATACATACACACATCATGATTGTAACTGACTCAGAAAACATGCTGAGTAGGGTGAGGACAGGCAAGCTTCGTGCAGAGTGGCTTGCTTCGCTTCGGAAGTCACGGGTGACAAGCATCGTTTGGATCTTTTCTCAGGGGCATGCTGGTGTGCTGGGGAATGAATAGGCGGACAGATTGGCTGGCTCTGCAAAACTTGGTGGAGTATTGATTCATGATAAGGCAGACGTGGTTGCGGCCTTGTGCCAGCACGTGTACGCTTCGGAGGAGCAAATGGACCACCATGGTCTGGCAAGAATGAGACAGCGAGGAGTGACGAGGGGATCTGGCCGATGATCGACGCTCAGACGAAAGGCGAGACGGACATATAATCAGATTGCTACTGGTACTATTAGTGTTGGAACTCTTCGCTGGCTGCTAGGGATGGGGACGGAGCGCTTATGGGAATGCCCCGAATGCTGTGATGTCGGTTCCTAAATCAATCAATCAATCAATCGCCACATGTGGTTTCGTACCTTCGACTCGGTACGTAGGGGAATTGTGAAACGCATTCCCTACCCCTACGCCACAGCGCAGGTAATTCTTGACAAGCTACAGTAGCATATTGGCTATAATGCGCACAAGAATATACTTACAGAATGTAGGTTCTGTCGGTAGTCAGATGTGAAGGAAAATTGAATTTAACAAGTATAGCACACAGTTTTAACTCACAAATACAGGCATCTCATGTATTGTACAGGAAGTAAATACAGCTTATATTATGGATGATGAATCTACGCAAGCGAGGCATCGGAGTTTGTTTAGCTCAAGAGCCATTGAAAGAGCAAGCAATCGCAAAACTGTAGCAGTTGCGGAAGATTTCGAGGGATTATATGCATGGGCTATCCGCGTCTTAGAAAGTAACTACCTGTCAGTTTACTGTTTATTGTTTGATTAAGGTTACAAATATGCGAGACTCCGTGGCGAAGTGGTCAAGCCGTCTTCCTCGCGATGCGAAGGTTGTGGGTTCGATTCTGGGGTACGTCTTTCTGTTCACGAGTGCATTTTTCTCGGAGACTCCTGGGGGTTGTCGCCAGAGCAACGGAGTTCGTGTTTTGTGCGATGCTTTCGGCAGGACATTCTGCCGAAAGAGACAGAGCCATATGGGGTAAAACCCGGGGCAATGAAGTCGATCCTCTCGATTTTTAAGATTTTATTTTATAGGCTAGTCAAGAAATGATAGAAACGCTACTTTAGGCACGTAACACGCACCCGTAGTAGGTTTAAGAGCCTCTTAAACTTTCGGTGCACCGATGGCTCGGCAAGGGGTTCAACCAGTACACCGATGGCTCGGCAAGGGGTTCAACCAGTACACCGATGGCTCGGCAAGGGGTTCAACCAGTACACCGATGGCTCGGCAAGGGGTTCAACCAGTACACCGGAATTAAGTTCGACTTAAACGCTGACTTCTCGTTCAGAAAGCCATGGCAAACTACTGAACGTACAATTGCCAAGAACATCAACCTGGAGTTGATCGCAGCGTTCTACAAAGTACATGCAACATTAAAAGACATTGGAATAGCCTTTTAGAGTCCCTAGCAGGTGTACCATAGTCGATAGTTTACGGTATACGCTCCTAAAAAGTCTTGACATTGACTAGATCTGTCACACACTTTATATGTAACAATAGAACAGGTCATAGTTCTCGTCCAGGCATTCTTATCTCACTCCGTACCACGCAATTTATCGTATCATGTTTGGTTACTCTTGACGTGGTGCCTGCTCCGTGGTCAAGGTGTTACGGACGCAGTTCGTAATCCCACTTTCCCCGCGTTCAAAACACATCTGTGGATTTGGCAGCAGACCACCTTGCGTTGGCTTTTTACGAAATGGTATGGGTGCCGGTGGTTTAGAAAGCAATGGCAAACTACTGAACGTAAACTTGCCAAGAGATCACAAGAGCAGAAATTTCGGTGTTGACTGCGATGTCCTGTAAAGGATATGCAAAAAACGTAACTTTTCGTGACATCCATCCATCCATCATGTGCCATGCCGGTAAGCGTGGGTGGTCATGTTCTGCCATCTCACTCGATCACCAGAGTCGTGGATCAGCTCCGTGTTCCTGTCTCGACCATGCTTGTGGCCAAGCCATCCAGGTATTTACTTCTCGGTCTTCCCCGTGGTCTCCTCCCTTCGATCTTGCCAGTCGTCACCAAGTTCTCCAAGTCATTTCTTCTCATAACGTGCCAAAAAAACTTTTGACTGTCTGCGTCTAATGACTCTAATAAGTTTACGATCTTCGTTTGTTTCTTGAAGAATTTGTTCATTGGTTTGTCTATCTGTCTATGGTATTCTTTGCATTTTCCTCAGAAACCACATTTCCACAGCCATTAGCTGTTTTTCAGCTTGACTGCGTATTGTCCACGCTTCACATCCATACAAAAGTATAGGTTCTATGTAGCATCTCAACACTCTTTTTCTTGTTATCTTTTTATTGGTCAGTATGATTTCATCTTGCAAAAGGCTACCTTCGCAATGGCAATTCTTGTTCTAATCTCTTCAAGGCATCTCCCATCAGATGTTATGACTGTACCGAGATAACAGTATCGATTCACTTGTTTAAGAATACGCCCATCTACTCGTATATCACATTGTGGTATTTCCTTCTTCCCAGTGACGACCATAATCTGTGTCTTCTTAATATTCAGTTCATTGTCTGCAATCAGGACTGTATCATCTGCATATCTAATGTTATTGATGTATCGTCCCCCAATGTTGATTCCTTCCATATCTTCTATATTTCTAAATATATTGTCACTGTACAGGGAAAAAAGATCTGGAGACATTACGCATCCCTGTCTCACACCTCTTTTAATAGAATGATATTGACCTACATCGTTATCAATTCTGATGGCAGATTGTTGTTTCCAATATATGTTTTTTACAAGTCTAAGGTCTTTTCCATCAATTTGTAGATCTTCAAGCATCCTTATCATGTGGGCATGTCTCATTTTATCAAAAGTCTTTGTGTAAAGCGATGTGAGGGCTGGTCTGGTTCGCAAGATCAGTCCCGCGTCTAGCGTTTGTTGTCTCGGATGGCTGTGTGAGGTGCCCCAAACTGGGATCCTCCCAGCCAACGCAAGTTAGCGAGGCAGGCGTTTCGAGAATGTAACCGCATCGTGCAACTAGGGTCGTGGTTTGAGCGGGCAAAAGAGTAAATTTGTACGACCGTTCGACAAAGTCTCGATAAGCGCCCACTCTCTCTCTCGATGAGTAGTGGGCCTGCAGTCAGTAAGCTGGTATAGCTCACGCACGCAAGCATGCACGCACGCACACACAATACATTTTATTTTATCTAGCGCGTCGTTTGATTTCAATGTGTTTCTTATTACCTTCTGTAAGTGTCCATCATTACCGTTGAATGTATTTCTCATGCCCTCCCATTGCTAGAATAAAATACTAAGGTTCGTATCTACTTCGTGTGCAGATATCCATCACAAAGCTGTGCACCACACCAGAACTCAGGAGACCCTTACTCACCGCTGTCGTCATGGGTATGCAGCAAAACTGGAGCGGAGTCATTGGGGTAAGCTTTCCCAAACACTTAAATATTGTTCTGTAAGTATTTATGTGGGAGTAAGGGGGTCGAGGTAGCAGCAGCATCACTAGCAGCAGCAGTAGCAGTGGTGGTGGTGATAGTAGTAGTAGTAGTAGTAGTTTTTTTGCCCGCATATCCTTTACAGGACATTGCAGTCAACATCAGCATGTTTCATCTGCTTTTGATGTCTTGGCAAGATTACGCTCAGTAGTTTGCCATTGCTTTCTGAGCGACCGGCTCACATACCCCCGTAGTTAACCAACGTGACGCGATCCGCTACCGAATCTCGCGCAGCTGCGTTACCCACGTGAATATACGATATTACGGAGAAAGACGTTAACGCCTTGCCAGGGAGACCGGCAGTAGTAGTAGTAGTAATAGTAATAGTAGTAGTAGTAGTAGTAGTAGTAGTAGTAGTAGTAGTAGTAGTAGTAGTAGTAGTAGTAGTAGTAGTAGTACTGGCAGTAGTAGAAGTAGTAGTAGTAGTAGTAGTAGTAGTAGTAGTAGTAGTAGTAGTAGTAGTAGTAGTAGTAGTAGTAGTAGTAGTAGTAGAAGTAGTGGTAGTGGTAGTAGTAGTGGTAGTAGTAGTAGTAGTAGCAGTAGTAGTAGTAGTAGCAGTACTGGCAATAGTAGTAGTAGTAGTAGTAGTAGTACTAGTCGTGGTAGTGGTAGTGATAGCAGTAATACTGATGGAAGTAGTAGTAGCAGTAGTAGTAGTAGTAGTTGTTGTAGAATTAGCAGCAGCAGTAGTAGTAGTATTGGTAGTAGTATTAGCAATAGTGGGGGTGCTGATGATAGTGATAGCAGTAATACTGATGGTAGTGGTAGTAGCAACAGTAGTAGTAATATTAGTAGTAGTCTAGTAGTAGTAGTAGTAGTAGTAGTAGTAGTAGTAGTAGTAGTAGTAGTAGTAGTAGTAGTAGTAGTAGTAGTAGTAGTAGTAGTAGTAGTACTAGTCGTGGTAGTGGTAGTGATAGCAGTAATACTGATGGAAGTAGTAGTAGCAGTAGTAGTAGTAGTAGTTTTTGTAGAATCAGCAGCAGCAGCAGTAGTAGTAGTATTGGTAGTAGTATTAGCAATAGTGTGGGTGCTGATGATAGTGATAGCAGTAATACTGATGGTAGTGGTAGTAGCAACAGTAGTAGTAATATTAGTAGTAGTCTAATAGTAGTAGTAGTAATAGTAGTAGTAGTAGTAGTAGTAGTAGTAGTAGTAGTAGTAGTAGTAGTAGCAGCAGCAGCAGCAGTAGTAGTAGTAGTAGTAGTGGTAGTGGTAGTAGTAGTAGTAGTAGTAGTAGTAGTAGCAGCAGCAGTAGTAGTAGTAGTAGTAGTAGTAGTAGTAGTAGTAGTAGTAGTATTAGTAGTAGTAGTAGTAGTAGTAGTAGTAGTAGTAGTAGTAGTAGTAGTAGTCGTGGTAGTGGTAGTGATAGCAGTAATACTGATGGAAGTAGTAGTAGCAGTAGTAGTAGTAGTTGTTGTAGAATTAGCAGCAATAGTAGTAGTAGTATTGGTAGTATTATTAGCAATAGTGGGGCTGCTGATGATAGTGATAGCAGTAATACTGATGGTAGTGGTAGTAGCAACAGTAGTAGTAATAGTAGTAGTAGTAGTAGTAGTAGTAGTAGTAGTAGTAGTAGTAGTAGTAGTAGTAGTAGTAGTAGTAGTAGTAGTAGTAGTAGTAGTGGTAGTAGTAGTAGTAGTAGTAGTAGTAGTAGTAGTAGTAGTAGTAGTAGTAGTAGTAGTAGTAGTGGTGGTGGTGGTGGTAGTAGTAGTAGTAGTAGTAGTAGTAATAATAGTAGTAGTAGTAATAATAGTAGTAGTAGTAATAATAATAGTAGTAGTAGTAGTAGTAGTAGTAGTAGTAGTAGTAGTAGTAGTAGTAGTAGTAGTAGTAGTAGTAGTAGTAGTAGTAGTGGTGGTAGTAGTTGTAGTAGTAGTAGTAGTAGTAGTAGTAGTAGTAGTAGTAGTAGTAGTAGTAGTAGTAGTAGTAGTAGTAGTGATAGCAGCAGCAGCAGTAGCATGGCCACAGTACTGGCAGCAGCAGCAGCAGCAGAAGAAGTAGTGCCACAATAGTCATGGCAACAGCAATAATAGTGCAACAATAGTAGTGGCAGCAGCAGTACTAGTAATGGCAACAGTAATGGCAGTAGCAGTAGGAGCAGCAGTATTCCAACGGTAGTAGTTACAGCGACACACCACCTCTAATTGCTCCTGCCTCATCATTCCGTTTCATTAGAAGATATCTGGGATTTTGCGGGCACAGTGGTAGAAGAACCAACTGAAGACACAGCAGCACCAACGGCAGCCCTGTCACAGGAAAACATGCAACATCATGTAATAAGATGCTTATAGTCATGATTAGTAAATATTGACTTCCAGATTGTTATTCTTTGTTGCTACATACGAGAATACATACATTACCTCTAATCTAGGCTGTAGAAGGAAATTGCTGAACATAAAATGAGCAGACAATGTCAGAAATGTACTATATGAAGTTAAACATATATGTTCAGATCACGTGAAGAAACAACAAGCACTAACTGACGTACATCTCTACAAGGACCAGGTTAGGTGAACAGGAAGCACTAACTGACGTACATCTCTACAAGGACCAGGTTAGGTGAACAGGAAGCACACAAGGGGAGATAAATGTACATCTCTACAAGGACCAGGTTAGGTGAATAGGAAGCACTAACTGACGTACATCTCTACCAGGACCAGGTCAGGTGAACAGGAAGCACACAAGGGGAGATAAATGTACATCTCTACAAGGACCAGGTTAGGTGAACAGGAAGCTCTAACTGACGTACATCTCTACAAGGACCAGCTTAGGTGAACAGGAAGCACACAAGGGGAGATAAATGTACATCTCTACAAGGACCAGGTTAGGTGAACAGGAAGCTCTAACTGACGTACATCTCTACAAGGACCAGCTTAGGTGAACAAGAAGCACGCAAGGGGAGATAAATGTACATCTCTACAAGGACCAGGTTTGGTGAACAGGAAGCACTAACTGACATACATCTCTACAAGGACCAGGTTAGGTGAACAGGAAGCACTAATTGACGTACATCTCTACAAGGACCAGGTTAGGTGAACAGGAAGCACACAAGGGGAGATAAATGTACATATCTACAAGGACCACGTTAGGTGAACAGGAAGCACAAAGGGGGAGATAAATGTACATCTCTACAAGGACCACGTTAGGTGAACAGGAAGCACACAAGGGGAGATAAATGTACATCTTTACAAGGACCAGGTTAGGTGAACAGGAAGCACACAAGGGGAGATAAATGTACATATCTACAAGGACCAGGTTAGGTGAACATGAAACACTAACTGACGTACATCTCTACAAGGACCAGGTTAGGTGAACAGGAAGCACTAATTGACGTACATCTCTACAAGGACCAGGTTAAGTGAACAGGAAGCACTAATTGACGTACATCTCTACAAGGACCAGGTTAGGTGAACAGGAAGCACTAATTGACGTACATCTCTACAAGGACCAGGTTAGGTGAACAGGAAGCACACAGGGGGAGATAAATGTACATATCTACAAGGACCACGTTAGGTGAACAGGAAGCACACAGGGGGAGATAAATGTACATATCTACAAGGACCACGTTAGGTGAACAGGAAGCACACAAGGGGAGATAAATGTACATATCTACAAGGACCAGGTTAGGTGAACAGGAAACACTAACTGACGTACATCTCTACAAGGACCAGGTTAGGTGAACAAGAAGCACTAACTGACGTACATCTCTACAAGGACCAGGTTAGGTGAACAGGAAGCACTAACTGACGTACATCTCTAAAAGGACCAGGTTAGATGAACAGGAAACACTAACTGACGTACATCTCTACAAGGACCAGGTTAGATGAACAGGAAACACTAACTGACGTACATCTCTAAAAGGACCAGGTTAGATGAACAGGAAACACTAACTGACGTACATCTCTACAAGGACCAGGTTAGGTGAACAAGAAGCACCAACTGACGTACATCTCTACAAGGACCAGGTTAGGTGAACAGGAAGAACACAGGGGGAGATAAGCGTACATCTCTACAAGGACCAGGTCAGATGAACAGGAAGCACTAACTGACGTACATCTCTACAAACTACCAGGTTAGATGAACAGGAAGTACACAAGGGGAGGTAAATGGAGTTTTGTTTGTCGCGTTCGCTCCCTTTGAACTCAAGCGTAGTCCATACAGATTTTATTACTTCTTATGCACTGGACTGATTTGTGTGTGTGTGTGTGTATCAGCTGTAGCAATTACCAGTGTCCCTCACCAACCCCGACTGACGTCCCCAAGCCAAGGATGAGAAGTCAACATTTTAGTCCAACTGAATGGTACAGGTGTTGGATCCGCTACTTCGGCATCAGCAAACCGGAAGTTATAGGACAAGCGCTCTTATCCATTCGCCATGCTGACCTCCAGATGAATGAAATGACTGTACATGTGTTTGTGCTTGTTGTTTCTCCACAGGCTCGTCACATACACGTTTGTGCTTGTGGTTCCTCCACAGGCTCGTCACATACACTCTTGTGTTTGTTGTTTCTCCACGGGCTCGTCACATACATGTTTGCGCTTGTTGTTTCTCCACAAGCTCGTCACATACACGTTTGTGCTTGTGGTTTCTCCTCAGGCTCGTCACATACACGTTTGTGCTTGTGGTTTCTCCTCAGGCTCGTCACATACACGTTTGTGCTTGTGGTTTCTCCTCAGGCTCCACAGTAGAAGCAGCAGCAGCAGTAGCGGTAGTAGTGGTAGTGATAGCAGTAGAACACACACACACACACACACACACACACACACACACACACACACACACACACACACACACACACATACATATATATATATATATATATATATATATATATATATATATATATATATATATATATATATATATATATATATATATATATATATATAGCACTAAGTATACTGACCGCAAATGCTGATGAAACTCTTGTTTGCCGTCTACAGATCATGATGTTTTCTGGAACTCTATTCAAAGAAGTCGGTGTTACAGATCGGAACTCTCGATACGCAACTTCTGGGACGGGAATCGTATACCTTGTGTCCAACATTGTCTCTGCCTTCCTGATGCCCCGGATCGGGCGGAAGGTTCTGTATGTAGGCGGTATGGGAGCAATTGGAGTCTTTTGTGCTATGTTCGCCTTAACTACAATCTATCAGGTAGGTTACAGCCGTCGCCTTATAGTTAACTGAATAAGTGCCGACGGATGATATATCGCCACATATGCCCCCCCCCCTCCCCCATTTGGACAGAAGGACTATATATCGCCATAGTTGGGTCATCGTTCACAAATAAACACACATAGTATTGTTTGGTGATCGTAGAAGGAGAAGAAGGAAGTAGAAGAAATTAGACGACACACTAGACAACATAAAATTTGAAAGCTATTGTTACCGGTCGGAATTCGAACCTGTCACCTCCAAATGACAACGGCGCCTCGCTGCAGGAACAAGTGTACTTCGACGCATGACAAACTAGACACTCCATTTGTTCCTGCAGCGAGGCACCGTCGTCATTTTGAGGTGACAGGTTCGAATCCCGGTCGGTAATTATATCTTTCAAATTTTATGTTGTCTAATGCGTCCTCTAAGCTCTACTTCCTCCTTCTCCTTCTATGAGCGCCAAACAATACTATGTGTGTTTATTTGTGAACTGTCTTAGTGGCCTCAAAGGGTTCCCCCAATAGATTTTCTGTGTGATCGGGTCATCGTGTTGTTTGTTTTGTTTCGCAATATCTTTCGCAATTTCAGTGCCCAGTGAGTGGAATTTTGCATTGTAATATTTGTTTATTTGATTGTGTACCATGTTTGGTGTAAAACCTACTGTTTGTTTGGCACCGAATCAATTATATTAGTTACATGTCTTTTACAGGACGTCACAATCAACTCACCATTGAGTTTGACTGTTTTTTGTGATATACTAGAGTAGTTTACGTTTAGTAGTTTGCTATTCCTTTCTGAACGACAGACGCTCATACAGTTGTTAAAAATCAACACAAAGCGGTCTGAGTAGTATGCCACGTCAATGTCTATCCTTAAATGAGAATGTAATCCTCATTCCCCCTGTATATAGGTCATGCGACGTCAGGACAATACGTTACTTTCTGGAGCCTCTGTAACAGAGCAGGAACTCACAAGACGTGATGGTTTAATACAAATACTGTTTATTTCTTCATGATGACAAGTTAGCTTCTTCTCCTGTCAAAGGCTTGATGTTAACTCCCCTTGCCAACCCAATACGTCACGATTGAGCATCTCTCCCCGCTTTCAGTCTCAATGCTCAATCGTGCTGTATCTGTTTCCCACTAGATCCTAATAATACCCCAGTACTCCATTGCTGTTACACCTCCCCATGTTTATTAAAGACTTTTCCTTATAAAGGAAAAATCTTTACTCCTAATCCCCTTACTCTATTCCCTCTTTTTCTTTACTTCTCGCAGTTCCTCTAATCTTCCCCAAACCAACTCCATCTTAAGTAAATATTCTATTTCTTTAACTCTTTCCCCTGCTATATATTAACCCACTTCTTCTTCGTTTCTGGCCCTTCAAACAAACATAACATATTTACATATAACCTTTAAATCTCAACTTTATACATCATAACACGTCTTCTTAAATACTCCTTCTTCTCTTCATAAGCAATATGCTTAAAATTTCAAACGCTAACACCAACTCCTTATTTTTTTATCACCAACTCTACTAATCCCCCACTTTCAACTAACCTGAAATTACTTTCACACGATAGGAAGACAAAGAATCGGTGGCCACCGGTATTTAAAAGAAGCAGTAGAACTCTTCCACACAAAGACCACACTCAGCTACATCACACACCCCCTTTACCAAACCATACTCCTTTACCCTCCTATGTCATTTGAGACTTTATGTAATAAAGTCTAAAACCACACTCACCTAAATCACACACCTTTACCACTCATTATGGTAAACGTTTACGCTGCTATCTACAGCATCAAAAACATTATTCACATCCAATTGTCTATATATTACAGACACTACTACTTTTATGTCTCTGAACCTTACTTTAACCTCTCATTGTAATGTCAACCACAAAACAATATCCCGAGGACACAATTAAAAAAATCTATTTTCCTTTAAGACCTCTTCCAACATTATACACATCACCTCACATAACTAATCTTTTCCTATACCTCACTCAAAAATTCTCTCTTAATGTCCATTTCTTATGGGCATATCTACTAAAACCTCCACTTATGCCGTTACGAACAGCAACAATATCCTACCCCTGCCTTTAACTTTATCCCAGTCCATATATTACGGACTCTCAAACACCCCATGTCATTATGTCTCGACTACACACTTACACCCCTTTATTATTGTACTGTTATCCACAGTGTCTAATCACTCTTCAGATTTAAACATGGATTCAATTCATGTTTTTGTCTGGGGTAACCCGTTACCCTCTTCTTTTTCTATAACCCCACAATCCTGTGTACATCATGGTTCTTCTGACCCCATGTAAACCATGTTTAAAACTTTCTCCTCATTTACCCCACTGCTATATTAATCTTTTCTTCCCTCATATGGCTACTAATCCATATATTTCCAATCAACGCTGACTTTAGTGTAACTCTAAACTTTCCCATAACCATCCCCGGTATATGTTTCCACTACTTCATAACCATCTCAACCTCTCTATGCTGATTATCACAGCAACCTTGCTAGTAGCATATACATCAACTTGTTATTCACAAGGAGAATATGTCTCTCTTCTAGTCTCCAGTTTATTACTATTTTCTGAACGAAGGATCCCAAATAAATGTCTCTCTTCTAGTCCCCAGTAGTTTATTACTATTTTCTGAACGAAGGGTTCCAAACAAATGTCTCTCTTCTAGTCCCCAGTAGTTTATTACTACATTCTGAACGAAGGATTAAAATAAAGCCCTATGTATTGTTTTTATTCTAGACAAAACCATGTAGATTAAACTTAACCTAACTAATTTCCAACATGTATTTTCAAACATACAAGACAATTCACTTAAATCATAAGTTAAGTGAAATGAAATCAAAACAGAACATCATACCCCCCAAACTTTTTACATCATTTATGTTTCCCCACATATTAATTAAAGGTATGAACTCATTCAAAGAAAAATATATATTAAAATAATACAACATACATCCTAACCTATTTTTAGTTAATACTACTGGTCTCTTTTACGGACCAATAGTTTGTACGTAAAAGTCTACGAACACAATAATCCTATTCTAAAATAATAACAATCATTTTACAGGACCAAATCAAGCACACAAAAATTTTTTATACATGAGGCATCAACACTCAGACTCCACAAAACAATTGTCTTCTTGCTAAAGAGAAGGTTTTCAAAAAAAATAATTCCCTTTACAATTAACTACGTACAGTGGCCCATCCTCATTGGCCTTCTATATTAATCACTGTAACACATATTTCTTCCTACAATTCATACCTATTTTGTTATAAAACAAAACCATTCAATGTCAAGCATTAATGCCAAAATACTTATATACATATACATATATATATCTATATCTGTTATCTACAGATCATCATAACGCGGAACAATACTTGTTCTCCTCAACCAAAATCACTACTCAACAACTGACCGTTCCTTTTTCTGGAAGTCAAACTTTGATTATCTCCCCTCACAATTTTCTATCTTTTTCTAGCCTAACTCCTAATACTTCATAACATCTGGAATAACATCTTAAACAAACACTGTAAACTACAGGTTGACTCCTTTTATCCATTCCTAATGTGGCGACTATTCCAATGTCAACTCAATGTACCAGCCATCATTCACTTATTAATAACCTGTGGCTCGGCACACCAATTGTTTCCCTTGGCTTTATACAAAACATCACTACCACTTCTTAATCATTACTGTTAACTACAGTATCTCCACCATGCTACTCCCATCAAAAGAACTTGTCTATTTACTATAGACCTCTCACCAAAGCAACTAACTCTACTTCTAATTTTCTCGTCTACCCTACGCAATTAATATTTCATCCTCCTGCACTACTCTAAGCTATCCTCAGGTCTCTTCTAGCACTCTTACATCGTGACGACAATCAAACCGGTCACCTTCCTCGGAACACGTTCTCCAACATTCATTTAACTAAGCTTGTTTACCTTTGTATCTTTCAACTTTCTTCCCATTTATTGGGATTCTTTCAGAACTGCAAGCCACGCCACTTACAACTGACAGCAGACCTCACTTTTCTCGTTTCTCAGTATTGGGCACTCTTGCTTCGACATTTCCCTGTCAAGAATACTAAACAAGTTTTATGAAACATCATTCAGAATGTTAATTCTGTTTGTTTCCGTTATACAACTTCCATAATTTCCTTCCAACGTCAGATATTCTAACGAAAAGACATCACAATCCTCCAATCACGTTCTTTCTATCTCTCAATTTTCGTATACTCTATGTTCCACGTTTTATCAACGTCACTTAACAACCACTCTTCAGATATCCATACGGACAATGATATACCACCTCGCTCTTATCTCACGACTACTCTCGCATCGCGACAACCTAACGTCTCCATACTATTACTACAACAAAACACTTTAGACGCCACCTCAACATTCCAGCAATCACTCACCACCACCTAAGCGTATTGATCTCCTCTACACACATCGACACAAGACATATCAACGCCACTCTTACATTTTATCTATGTATTTCAGTTAGGCGACGTCACCACACTTCTCTCCTACTTCCTTCAACACGACGAACAGCTGTCTGACTACAGTTATACTCACGTTGAACAACGCACAACCAGACGAATTATTCCACAGGACTTTCTCAATTCATTGCTTTCTTATATCTCATTTATAGCACTATCAACTATCTCTCAAACAAACTTCATTCCAACCGGTCACTAATCTCGTAACTATCATTCTATACTTCTGCACCCAACAACTTTCTCAGACATCACGTCACAGCTCTGAGTCGAACCATTTCTAGTACGAACCTTCATCCTCTACTAATTCTGTGCACACCATTTATACATCACTCAACGTGACTAACTCTCTGTACCTATCCCTTCCGGACAAACTTATTTTATCTAGTTTACTCTCCCTACACCGGAATCAAAAACCAGATATCCTGTATTTCGTATCCACGTAAAATATCAACAACATCATCGCCTACCCTGTACCATGCGATGCTACACCAAACAAAATTCATAAATTCATCTGCCTATTTTAGACAGCTCATATATCTATATGCTCAAACCGCAATTCTTCCAAAACAATTCCATTTTCCTTCCTCACCCAAATAATTTTAACACCCATAGAGCGCATCGAAACCAAATATTTCGTCGTCTCTTAGTACTGACGTTCGTCTCGTTTCAACTATACCATCATCACTATCTGTTGTTAACCTGTTAAAGTACTCAGGTCTTAATTCTCTGAGTTTTCTTATGTTATCTTCTGTTGTCGAGGAGTAAATTCCCGCTATCTGTCTATTACTATTCTTCTTATTTCCTTTATTTGCGTCGGTCTGCTCACTGTTTCCTATATACCTTACGTATCGTTTGTACCTTCCCATCTCGTCTTCAGATGACACACTAATAATACTTCCTTCATCAGTTTCCCAATAGTTTACTGCTGACACCTCGACCCTATTCCCATAGTCATCTTTAGAACGTCTGACTTTCTTTCTCTTTCTCGGTATTCGTCCGTTAACCTTCCCTATTTTCTTGTCATATAAACTGGTATTTTCTAGTTCTAAAGTTCCGTCCATTTGTCTACCAGGAACTACATCGTATGAGGGAACATCACTCTTCAATTCAGGATCTTCTCGTAGTGCAATTCTCTCATTCTCTGAATCATCATTATTAATATCTGTTTCAGCGTCACTATAATATGCAGCGGTAGGAATATCTTCTTCTCCGTAACTTGAACTCTGACAGCTAATATTCCTACACCATTTGGGAATTAGTTTCCTGTCTATAGTTGAGGAAGTTGAGATGTCAGTACCTCTATTAACTATCATGCTGCTATTTCCTTTTTCAATACCTCTCCTCTTTGGCTTCTTTTCATCCTTGGTTTTCGTCTGTCTATCTTTCCTAACTTCAACCTTGACTCCTTTTTCTAATTTCACCTGAGGTGTTTTCGCAATTTCCACCGTCTTAATGGTCTGCGTTCCCCTTACTATTTTCTTAGTTGGTTGCACTTGGGTATTTTTCTCTACAATATCTACCTGAGTCTGTGTACTATTTTCTATCGTATTACCTGCCTGCGTCTGTGTCTCTCGGTTTATTTTTTTCACTAATACCATCGTTTTCTTTTCCTGTCCACTAGTCACATTCGCAACCATTTTAGGACTAGTTTGTATTTTATTTACCTGTTCTACTCTGTCTCTTACACCTGAGTTTAGATACTGTCTTTGTCTTTTTTCAAACCATTCGTCACGTCTTTTTCTAGCGCTTACAGTATAGGATGGCCAACTCCTAGAACAGTCTCTCTCATGTCCATTTCTGTATCCCTGATCATTATACCAGCTCCTAACCCTAGTCATCTTTGGATTAAGGTAAATGTTTCTACACTGCCATCTATTTTCATTAAGTAGTGGCTGTCCTCGGCTATTCTTGTTGTTCCTTTTCATCTCATTATTTGTTTTTCTCTGTAACCGGTGTACGAAACATTCCACCTCGCTGACTGCCACCTTTAACTCTCCTAACCATGCAGTCACGCGTCCTAAGTCTCTGCTCAGGTGCATTTTTACTCTTTATGCTATCTCAGCCTAAAAACAATATCTTCTTCTATATGCTTCTTGATAGCTGGAAAAAAAAACTCAGCTGGAATAACTCTCTACTGTGCCGTGATGAATCTGTTATGCTGAAATGTACTTAAACAGAGCAAGCAAACAACTTCACAATCGTAATTTCCTAATTTAAGAAACACAAATCAAATCACTTATTTCTTAAGAATAGTTCAATCAGTTACCAGGTTTATAAATTTACGTACTTCTGTTTCTCGATCCCAGCACGAGGTATTTTCCTAGACTCGCCGTCAGATTACGCTCTTCTCAGGTTACTCAAACACTAGGATTCTGCGTCAGCCGAAATTCAGTTGCGGAGTTCAGGTAGCGGAGTTCAGTTAGTCTGTCTCCTCCCAGGTAACTTCGTCTCTTGGGATGCCTGGATAAATTTCAACCCATGGTAGGGTCCCGACCAGTCTTCTGGCTTCTGACTTCACCCCGGGTGGGGCACTTCATCGATGTCTTGAGATAGCGAGCGGCTCTTAACTGTAGCAGAGCCCCGAGATGCCTTATTTATTTGCTGTCTTTTTTTTTTCAGTTGTTAGCGTTCAGAATGAAACCTATTAACCTTGAGGCTGAACTTGATTATTTTATTAAAATGTTCTTTCTCACCTGACTCAACGATCAGACGACTGGGTTTTTGGATTGCCCCCTTTTTCCAAAGTTCTGTGAAGTCTAGAGCATGGGTGTCCCAGTTTTTGAATGATCAAAGAGCATCATTTTCCGACAGCAAGTTTCAAATCGATCAGACACGATCACAGGGCAGTCTTGGTCAACTCCCCGAAACAACGATGTATGGCAGCGGCTTTGGTAGCCCGTTGAAACAAACGTCACCGCAGGTGGCGTCTTGGATCAAGCTCTTGAAACTGGCAAAATTCAGGCTATGGTAAGCCCTTTGGAAGTGATAATTCTAGGCAACGGCTATGGTAAGCCCCTTGAAAACGATAAAGTTCAGGCACCGGCCATGGTAGGCCTCTTGAGGTAAAAATTTGCGAAACATCGGGTATGACAAGCCTCTTGAGGTGAACAATGCAGAGCGCCGGCTATATCAAGCTTCTTGAGTTGTATAATGCAAAGCGACGGCTCTACCAAGCCTCTTGAGTTGTACAATGAAAAGCAACGGCTATACCAAGCCTCTTGACTCTAATTTATTTGTTATCTCAAGTCTTGAAAAAGACTTACAGAGGACCACCCCTGGGCGGGCTTTTGGCCTCTGTATTCACAGATAACTGAAATTTACAATTTACTGGCCATCTTTTCACTGCGCCTTATTACGTTCACTAGTTGTTCCACAACGTGCCGAAATTGTTTCTGGTGACTTATAGGACCGGAGCATGGAACATCTTCTTCGCGATGTTATACGGCATTACTTCGCGTTGTTTTTATACCGACTGGACTATATCAGGTTCGAATCCTGGTCACGGCACCATTTCGAGTCCTGTAACAGAGCAGGAACTCACAAGACGTGATGGTTTAATACAAATACTATTTATTTCTTCATGATGACAAGTTAGCTTCTTCTCATGTCAAAGGCTTGATGTTAACTCCCCTTGCCAACCCAATACGTCACGATTGAGCATCTCTCCCCGCTTTCAGTCTCAATGCTCAATCGTGCTGTATCTGTTTCCCACTAGATCCTAATAATACCCCAGTACTCCATTACTGTTACACCTCCAATTTAATATTTAACCCGCTGAGGGACTTTACTATTACCGGTTCCCCCGCGAATTGAAATAAGTACTTCCGGTGGTGATCGAGCTTGCTGGGTTAGTGGCGATAATTATAATTATATTCTGGTGGTGGCCTTGACATGTGGCATCCGGTTCCACGAGGAGCATAATTTTGTTTTCAACGCGGATCCGATCCGCAGAAGCGCTATGATATTTTCCTTATATATCATTTGTAAAAGTGGCAGTTTATGTTTTTGTTTTAATGGCGGATAATATTATCTGTAGTGGATGTGGTTTCGTGTCTTAAACACTATTACCATACACAAGTTTAGGGGTAGAGTTAGGGTTACAAGTTATGGTTACAGGTTAGTGTTATGTTTAGGGTTACAATAGTATATAATGGCGTTTTCGATACGGAATTTAAGATCCTAACGTCAGAAGCGCTATAGATTTTACTTTAAATATCCTATGAAAAAGTGACCGATTGTTTATTTAAATGACGGTTAGTATTGTCTGTAGTGGGTATGACTTAGTGTCATAAACACTATCGTAAGAATGGTTTGGGTTAAGGGTTATAGTTAGGATCTTTCAGTAGTGTATACTCGTAATGCATACAATAATTAAAAAATAAAATAATAATAATAATAAAATAATAACAATAAAACTTAAAAGATAAAAAATTAAATCACAATCTACCCCAATATCATTTTCATTGTATGCGATTTGCTTGGCAATTTTACATTTGCCATTGCTTTCAGTACAAACGACGCTCACGCCTTTGTGAAAATCAGCGCGACATGATCTGCTTCCAAATTGCCTGCGGCTAATTTCGAAAATAGTACAAAGGATTGTGAAAATGCGTTCATTGTCCCAAAGACGCAAACACTTGCTAAACTACGCTGAGACAAACAAGAAGAAGGAAGCCGTCCTTGACCGCTATCGGATGAGGCAACGACTTATAGCGCATGAGCCGGTCAGCGATAAGAACGCACAATTGTCAAGATCAGAAGCGTTCAGAAAGCAATGGTAGACTACTGACGCACATCTGCCAATATACTAATCGTGACAACCGTAAGTAATGAAATTGCATATTGCAGTGGAAATGACGAAGAATTGAAAGTCTTTCTGACGGACATTGATGAGAATGACGTTTTCTAAATGACTTTCTGCATGATGATAATCGCCAGGTGATAAATTTCCTTGACTTCCACTCGAATAAAGCCCACGTCACAATATGTGAAAGGAGTGAAGACTAAACATGACATGAGTTGAACTGTAGAAAGCTGTAATAATAATAATAATAATAATAATAATAATAATAATAATAATAATAATAATAATAAAACAATAATAGAGACACCGAGTTAACTCCTGCATTGGTCAGTTGGACTCAAATGTTAACTTCTCGTCCTCGATAAGGGAACGTACATTACAAGCACTTCTGAAGTCCAAGTGTGTTCGCCTGATGGCGAGGGACACTGGTAATAAAGTAAGCTAATCCACACGCAAAAATCAATTTACTGCACTAGAAGTAGTAGCGTGTGTATGCATTACGCTTGAGTTCGAAGCGAGCGAACACACAATAATAATAATAAATAATAATAATAATAATAATAATAATAATAATAATAATAATAATAATAATGGGCAAAGCAATAACCGGGATAAGTGGACAACTCTGCAGCTGAGCAGAGCAGGGCACTCACTTGTCCTTACAGTCGGAAATGGCTGTCAAAGGCAGAGGTAAAAAGACCACCATGTGAATGTGGAAGGCAAGGGGAAACCACCACATTATCTTCCCAAGACTTCATGGCAAAACATATATCAAAGTTAGTGAAGGACGTTAATGGCTGTCTTAGGGCATCCT
The DNA here is from genome assembly GCA_963921405.1 of Cepaea hortensis. Classification (NCBI taxonomy): domain Eukaryota; kingdom Metazoa; phylum Mollusca; class Gastropoda; order Stylommatophora; family Helicidae; genus Cepaea; species Cepaea hortensis. Next base: position 37,265,482 of record OY992893.1, read on the forward strand.
CGTCCGGTAGGGACAGTCATGAGCCACAGGTGACACCAGACCGTCATCCAGCTACTGATGGCAAAATCTTAACTAAAATAAATAAATTTAGAGTAGGAACATGGCATGTTAGGACATTAAATGAGCTAGGAAAGTTGACCAATGTTCTAAGAGAGATGGATAGCATGAAAATGAATATACTAGGCGTTAGTGAGATGAGATGGAAGGGATCGGGCAAAATTATAGCTGACAATCACACAATAATTTATTCTGGAGGGGATACACATGAAAAAGGTGTAGGAATAATACTAGACGAAAAAACAGCCAAGTCAATTAATGGATACTGGTGTATTTCAGATAGAGTTATTATGGTAAAAATCAAAGGCAAACCAATAGACATAAATATTATACAAGTATATGCACCAACAGCAAGCAGTAGTGATGAAGAAATACAACACTTTTACGACGAAATAGAAATGGCGATGGCTCAAATTGGATCACAAGAAATAAAGATAATACTTGGTGATTTTAATGCAAAAGTAGGAAAGGGAAAAATGGAGGATGTAGTGGGGAATTATGGTTTAGGTACAAGAAATGAAAGAGGGGAAAAGCTAATAGAATGGGCAAATATCAATGATATGATAATTGGAAACACATGGTTTAAACACCATAAAAGACGACTGTACACATGGATAAGCCCTGATAAGAAAATACGCAACCAAATTGACTACATACTAATTAATAAAAGATTTAGAAATGCTTTAATTAATGTAAAGACAATGCCTGGTGCTGACTGTAATAGTGATCATGTACCACTATGTGGACAAATAAAAGTAAGATTAAAGATAGGGAAAAAAATGGTTAAGAACATGCGACTTAATAAAGAGGTTCTGAAAATAGATAAAGAAATGCAAGAACAATACAGAGTGACTGTGAAAAATAGGTACAATGCAATAACTAAAATACAGAGTATAGATGAACAATGGGAAATGTTAAGGGACTCCATTCTTCAAACTAGCAAAGAAGTATTACCGGAGAGAGGCAAAATAGCTAAGAAAAAATGGATGAATGAAGATATCTTAAAACTGATGGACAAAAGAAAACAGAGTAAAAATGACAAACAAGAATATGCTAAGATAAATAAAGAAATAAAAGATAAATGTGGGAAGGCTAAAGAAAGTTGGTTAAACGAGCGATGCAAAAAAATTGAATTAAATTCTATTAAAGATACAAAAAATATGCACAGACAAATCAGTGAGCTTACAGGAAGAAAAATAAGAACAAATACAGGGTGTTTGAAATCAAAAACAGGAAAGATAATATTAGAGGAAGATGCTATAATGAAGAGGTGGAATGAGTATATAAGAGAATTATATGAAGGAGAAAGGGAAGAATTAACATAAGATAGTAACTTAGAAGGTCCACCTATTCTGAAAGAAGAAGTCGCTGACGCTATGAAACGTATGAAGAAAGGAAAAACAGCTGGGCCAGATGAAATCACAATAGAAGAATTAGAAGTATTGGGAGAATTTGGAGTAGATATATTAACCAAAATGTTGAATGATATTTACAGCAGTGGATATTTACCCAGTGATATGCTGAAATCTGTATTTATAGCTATACCAAAAAGACCAGGAGCAATTGATTGTGAAGATTTTCGTACAATTAACCTTATAAACCATATCACTAAGCTTCTACTCAGAATCATAATGAGAAGAACCAAAAATAAAATAAAAATGGAAATTAGTGAAGCACAGTATGGATTTGTGGAAGGAAAGGGCACAAACAATGCAATTTATACATTACGGACACTAATAGAAAGGTCAATAGAGAAACAGAGAGACATTTATTTGTGCTTCATAGATTATACTAAGGCATTTGATAAAGTAAAACATGATGAACTGATTAAAATGTTGGAAGATATCAACACTGATGGAAAAGATTTAAGAATAATACAGAATATTTACTGGAACCAAGTAGCAGCAATTAAAATGGGAAATAAAGAGGGTAGTTACGAACAGATAAAGCTAGGAGTACGACAAGGGTGTGTCTTGTCACCAGATCTTTTCTCCCTGTATAGCGAAGTAATAATGAGAGAGATCAAAGAGATGCCAGGAATACTAGTTGGAGGTTATAATATAAATAATATACGCTATGCAGATGACACAGTATTGGTGGCAGATAATTCAACAGACCTACAACAATTATTAGACATTGTAATAACAGAGAGTGCAAGGAAAGGACTCTCCTTGAATATCAAGAAAACAGTAACAATGGTAATATCAAAGAAAATGGTGACACCAAAATGTGACATAGAAATAGAAGGGAAAATCCTTAACCAAGTTGATAATTTTAGATACCTAGGGGCATTTATAACATCAGATGGAAGATGTACAACAGAGATTAGGAGCAGAATAGGGCAGACAAAAGCCGCATTTCAGAAAATGAAGAGTATCTTATGCAATAAGTCACTATCACTGAATGTAAGAAAGAGAGTGCTGAAATGCTATGTAGAACCAGTTTTGCTGTATGGCAGTGAATCTTGGAATGTAAATGAACAAATTAAGAAGAAATTAGAAGCAACAGAGATGTGGTTCCTGAGACGAATGTTGCGAATTCCTTGGACTGCCAGAGTAACTAACGACGACTGCCTGAAACAGGCTAATGAAACTAGAACATTATATACAACAATAAGACAGAGACAAACAGCTTTCCTCGGTCATGTGATGAGAAGAGAGGCATTGGAGAACATCGTAACAACTGGAAAGATCGAGGGGAAGAGAGGCAGATGTAGACCAAGAGAAGTGATGCTGGATGGATTGAGACGGTGGCATGGAGAAATATCAGCAGCAGAGTTGATCCAGAAAACCAAAGACCGAGATCTATGGAGAGCCATGAACGCCTACGCCAGCCGGCACGGCACTTGATGATGATGATGAAAGCAATAAAAGCGGAAAATGGAAAGGATCAAATTTTACACACACACACACACACACACACACACACACACACACACACACCCCCCCCCACCCCCCCCCCCCCCCCCCACACACACACACACAATTACAAATAACAGAATTGGCTTTGCGGTTATAAAGTCTTCGTCAGCTCAATATTACGTAACTTCCGGTCAATTGATCTATCGAGCTCTTGACCATCAGGTGAGATGTTATTCCCGAGGGCTCAGTATGTTTTTTTTTTCCCTGACGACCCTGGGAACTGTTTATGTAAAGAGAAAAATCACGTCTAGAATTTACGCAAAGCGTTCAGTCACTTCCAGTGTTTATGGAAAGAGTAAAGTCACGTCTAGAATTTATTTAAAGCTTTCAGTCGTTTCCAGTGATTATGTAAAGAGTAAAGTCACGTCTAGAATTTATGCAAAGCGTTCAGTCACTTCCAGTGATTATGTAAAGAGTAAAGTCACGTCTCGAATTTATGCAAAGATTTCAGTCACTTCTAGTGTTTATGTAAAGAGTGTAGCCGCGTCTTGTGTTTATGCAAAGGATACAGTCGCTTCAAGTTGTTCGCCGTATGCAATAATTAATTTGTCTGCTGTCCGTCTCTACCTTGTTTAACGTCTGTTTTCTACAGGAGCAAGTTGAGTTTTTGAGGTACATAAGTATCGTAGTGGCGCTGCTCATCGTTGGCGCATTTGGAGTTGGTCCAGGTTAGTCACTGAAGTCGTGTCTATTTGTATCCATTCTTCAGTGTTGTGTTTATTTGTTGACTTATTTTAACTGTTACTTCAAATATTCCAGCATTCGCTCAAATCACGAGACTGATACTGATCTGGGTATGTTAACGCTACCTTATCTCAGTATGAATGACAGGTGCCTCAGAAGTCGGAGTGGGTTAGCCTGATGGCGCGGGATACTGGTAATAAAGAAATCTAATCCACGTGCAAAATTCAGTCCTATGCACTAGAAATAGTAAAAGTATTAATACAATTAGTGGAGCTGCAGTAAAGTTGTAGAAATGTAAATTATATCAAATAATGCAAAGTAATGCAGCTTTACAGAACACAGTTATGGAAAACACAGGACGTTGCGGGCGACTAGCGTTCATCAGCAAACAAATACATTCACAAAACACAACATATCACGGGGAAGACACTACAGTGGCTACAATAAGGCATAAGAACGGGATGAGAAGAATGACATAATGAAACAATAACAACATAAAGAGAAAATGAATCCAGTCGACGTGGGGATAGTTTGAAATTCACCTGGGCTCTGAGGTCGACCCAGACTATAATTGGATCAGTGGATGTTCTATAAAGTAAAGGCGTCTGGCGAAATGTAGACCACATCAACCAAGTTTGTCAGCTGATCTAGCACCATGTATCAAATACACCTAAAATTTGGAGAAAAAAATGTCCTTTACTTTATTTACCATATCGGCATATAAGGCTACATGACATTGGAACTGGGTCTTTCATCCAGCTAACTTCCAGCATGGAGATACAGATGGCGGCGAGACTGAGATCCTGCGGAGGCTGACTAGGTCTCAGCAGATGAGGCCAGGCATTGTTTCTGAATCTCAATCTGTACCTAGTGGGGTCTAGGATGTCTAGCTCTGGTATGATAGGGCAACACACACAATAACTTTTCCTTGCAGTTCTTGACGGAATACAGGAAAATGAAAGAACTGAATCGTTGACTTTGAGACCTACAGTTGAAACTGACCATGGATCTTTTCCTCGGGACATGTTGATGTGTTTGGAAACCGCACCGCTGGCTGGAACATTGGTGTACGATGGGACAGATATGGTCAATGCACTTTGGGATCAAGTGAATGGTGTGAAAGAAATGATAAGTCATCATAGCCTGGAGAGAATGGTACGGCAGAAATTTGCCAGAGAATCTGGCCGACTCTCAGTACTCAGAGGAAAGTCCAGAAGGACACATAATCAGACTGCAAATAGTACCATTAGTATTGGGACTCTTCGCTGGTTGTTGAGGATGGAGCACCTATGGAAATGTCATGATTTATGGGATGTCGGTTTTTGTCTCAACTCCGCTCAACTTAACCATGGATAAGCGGGTCATTGTAAAGCCTTCTACGGCCAAAGGTTTTACGGTGACACATTATTACAACGTACATGTTAGGGTTTGTTGGGATATGGAATTGGCACTGGCATCTTTACCACAGTTATTCCCGTACGGATGTGACCCATGGAGACTTTCACAATCACAAAAGTGGACAATTTGGACTCACATATCTCAAATATTACAGAAACATTCTTAGAATATCGTGCATCAAAAATTGGGAAAATACCGAAAACCTGAACATCGAAGAAAATTGGCTCATAAACAGTATAATGTCTCAGAAACCAAAATACTGTGGCTATATCAAACGGCACAATGGCGTGGACAAAACAGTGATGGATAGCATGGTTCCTGGGAGAAGAGGCGGGGGTCATAACAGCATGAAGATGGACACGGGACAGTGTAGACACCTTGGGTATGAGGTTGCAGGAGGCGGGAGAAAAAACCACCATTGGAAAGGCTTTTCTGTGCGCCGTGATGAGCGTGACGTTCTGCAAAGGACCTGCTAAATGATGATGGTTTCAATTTGTATTTCTTGTCTTCATTACTAGTACAGACTTCACACATTAAATGTCGCAATATATATATATATATATATATATATATATATATATATATATATATATATATATATATATATATATATATATATATATGTGTGTGTGTGTGTGTGTGTGTGTGTGTGTGTGTGTGTGTGGGTGGGTGTACCGTGGTGAAGTGGTCAAGTCGTCTGACTCAGGCTCCGAAGGTTGTGGGTTCGATTCCGGGCCGCGTCTTTCGGTTCACGAGTGCATTTTTTCGGAGACTCCCGAGGGTCGTCTCTGGAGCCACGGAGTTCGTGCTTTGTGCGACGCTGTCCGCACTGCGGAAAGAAACTGAGCCATATGGAATTAAAACCCGGTGCAGTGAAGTCGACCATGTCGACTTTTAAGTGACTTCTTTAAGGGTAAAGAGATATAAAGAGCTATATTGAGTCAATTATGATGTACGGAATCATGGAAAATTAGCATCCAATTTGAGAAATTTGTGGATCTGCGGAGCTGTGGATATACAGAAGAATGTTTAGAAGACCGTGTACAGATAGGAAGAGCAATGAAGATATCTGGAACGAAGTTAACTCATGACATGGTCACCAACACCACATGGCATGGATTGTAAGAACACACACACACACAAACACACAACCTCTCTCTCTCTCTCTCTCTCTCTCTCTCTCTCTCTCTCTCTCTCTCTCTCTCTCTCTCTACACACAAACACACACACATACTCACACAATCCTTTACGCGTTTATATCTGGTGTGTTCCTGGCAGTGTGTGTGTTCTGGGTGATCCTGGGAGAAATGTTCCCACACAGAGCTCGTGGTGCAGGATTTGGTGTTGCCATTCTGTGTGCATTCTCCATGTTCTTCGCCAGCTGCTTTGCCTTACCTGTCATGGTGGTAAGTAGAAGTCGTGGCGGTCACTTAAACACGTTCATTCATTCATTCATTCATTCATTCATTCATTCATTCATTCATTCATTCATATTTCATCCACCCCACCCAATGTCCTTTAAAAAAATTCATTTTCCTCTTTCTTTCCTTATTTCGAGACTTCCTTTCCCAAAACACAGGCGTTGAAGTGGTTATGGTCTGGCTTTTATATTGGCATAATTATAATATCCAAGGAAAAGGGGGGGGGGCGGATGGGGGACATTTAGAAACATTTCACGAAACACACACACAACACACACACACACTCGTTACAAAAAAAAAAGATAAGTCACTAGGGTAACCAAATTGAGGCACCACATTAACCCCTATGTGTTCAGGCAGAGGGGTTACTTTAATTCTGTCTATACCAATAATTTAACTTTATACAGTAATACACGTTTGAGTTTGGGGAGGCTTAAAACCAGTATCAGGGTACGGAATCTAGAAGTAACATTGAGATATACTAGAAACAGATATATAAAAGTATCAAGCTCTGCCACCAGAACCATGGATGAGCTACATAGATGTATCAAGCATAGAAACGAAACTCTCAGAAATAACCTCCAAAAATACACATACTAAGAACAAAGGGCTCTTTCTCTTCATGTGAGGGAAACTTTTCTTTCCAACCTCTGGACAATGGTGTTCACGGATGGTTATGCCAAAGAGGCTACGCAAACGGGAGGCAGTAGTATCAACATAATGGAAACCCAGAGATGTATTCCGTTGCGGCAGGACAAAACTGCACTAACTTCAGAGCTCAAGCAGCAGCCCATTTTACAGCTGAGACCCCAAATAGACAAGCATAATTAACACAAACAGCCGCAGTCGTTACAGTCTCAGAGTAAGTCCCCCAAGTCCTTTCATGATCCAAACAGGTCATCAATATCCACAAAATAAAAATAAAATAAAAAAATAAAAACAGCACCAGAACGCTGTCTACAAGAACTTAACTAGCCCTGTAGTGGGTATCAGCCCATTGTGGTATTGCTGGAAATGAAAAGGCAGATGAGCTGGTAAAGGCTGGATTAAAGCTCAAGTCCAAGCCAGAGCTTATTTATAAGGCGACAAGAGGGCTACCCTGCCGGTCTCCCTGGCCAAGGTGTTAACGACGTTGTTAGTAATCCCGCATATCCACGTGGGGGAAAACAGCTGCGCGAGATTCGGCAGCGGACCGTGACGCTCTGGTAACTTACGGGGGTATGTGAGCCGGTCGTTCAGAAAGCAATGGCAAACTACTGAACGTAAAACTTGCCTAGTACATCAACAGCAGCTTAAAAATGCTGGTGTCGACTGCAACGTTCTGTAAGTTATATGCAACATAAAAAATAGGCCTCCTAAAACAGTCAATGAGAACAATTTGCAGAGAGGGAAAAACTACAGTCCGACCACGACAGTGTACGAGAGTTTGACAGAAATGCACAGACCAAAACCGTCAGACTCAGAACAGGACGCTGTTGACTCAGAGCACACCTCTACCGAATGGGTCTCACTGACCTCTTGCCAGTACAGGATTTACGTATAAGCTACACAAGCTATAGCTTGGGGCCTCCAAGAAAGTGGGGGGGGGGGGGGGTGTGGCCCTAAAAATATTGTCCGAGTGAGCAATTGTCATATATGTATACTTAAATATACTGCAGCATTATTAGTCCCAATGCTGCACGTCTAGTTTAATATAATTCCTTAATCCTTATAACATGTTTCAAGAGATTAGATAATAAGCCTTTGTAAATTGTGCCTTTTAAAAGAACTTTTGTTTCTTTTTACCAGAGTTTGCATTTTTAAGTTTGTTATGAATAAAAATGATTTTAAGTTAAAGATTCATTATTTCACTATCAATATACTTCTTAATTGTATTTCAGTTTAACCCTCTAGGTATCGGAAAATCATATTTGTCATTGACATAGAATATCTGGACTTATAAAGGGCCACATATTTCAAATAGCTTAGGGCCTTATCAAGTCTGAATCTGGCCCTGACTCTTGCGGATTTGGAGCTCTCAGGCAAACCCCCAAGACTTCGCCGAACTGAGGAAGGAAATCTAGCCAACAGGAGCGACCATGCAAGACAAACTCTGGGGAACGAGTGAAGATCTTAAGCGGACCGGACCGTTATGTTTGTGATCTGTGCTGGAATAAACGCATAGCACATTTTCTTCAACACCAATGTTGTAATTCCTTTATTAAGACAGCACTAACAAGCATTAGAACTTACATGTGTGCACCCTGGCAAAAGTCTATGCACGAAAGGACAGAAATAGGGAGCAAACAAAATGAATATGCTGATGGAATTTATAAACCTTGGAAAGAAATCCATCTATGTGAAGGACACACCGAATGCCAATCAAATCGCCACTGCCTTGTGGAAATTCTTGTAAGAACAAAGACTAGGATAACAAAGCCCGACAGAAAAAGTTACTCAATCAATCAATCATGTGCCATGCCGGAAAGCGTGGGCTGTCATGATTCGCCATTTCACTCGATCACCAGAGTCGTGGATCAGCTCAGTGTTCCTGTCTCGTCCATGCCATGTGGCCAAGCCATCCAGGTATTTTCCTCTCGGTCTTCCTCTTGGTCTGTTCCCTTCGATCTTGCCAGCTGTCACCAAGTTCTCCAGTCCATTTCTTCTCATAACATGTCCAAAAGATTTTGACTGTCTACGTCTAATTTCTCTAATCAATCTACGATTGAAAGTAACTAGGCTGTTGTAAAATGCTGCTTACAATAGTCTCGACAATTAGGTGGATGAGAACAATCTATTTAATGTTTAAGAAAAGCTTACTGACTCTGTCGTTCTCGTTGATTAACTCATAAAATTCTCACAGCATTACTGCAGTTCCGCCTATTTCATTTCTCATCTATACCTTCAAATGTATTTCACGTGCTAAAGTACGTCATTATTCTCGCTGTTTCAGAAAACTATGACATCTTACACATTTTTCGTGTTCGCCGCAGTGGACGCTGCCATGGTTGTATTCTGCATCTTCTACATGCCAGAAACCAAAGACAAAACATTCGAGGATTTGGCTAAAAGTTGGGCCAAAGAAGACAACCCCGCTAGTAAAGGGGAAGTGCTAACAAACATTCCACTCTCCATTGTTTTACCTGACAACGGAACACAATGTCTGGCCAATGGCACAACGCTTGACTCTACTGGTGGATTTGAGAAAACAAATGGCGTTAGCTATCATTCTGAAACAGAGAACAAGCAGGAAGCCCTTTTTACGAGATTGTAATGGTTTTGAGTCTGCGATATTGGCATGTTGCTGCTGTTCCTGTGGAATTTGTTATTGTTATTAATAATATTCTTATATTATATTTCCAACTTCAATTCATTCTTGCTCATATTATGTTGCATTATGGTGCATGAACTCCATTCATTCATTCATTCAGTAGCATGTCCTTTGCAGAACCTCCCATAACAACCTTCCGGAAAACCTCTCGATCATAAGCAAGATGTCCCGCGTCTGATACACCCATCTGGAGATCATCCGCCACATCCTGCACCCATCTTCTCTTTGGCCTTCCTCTTCCTCTCTTCCCAGGCATATACCCCTCCATTATTGTTCTCTCCAAACTTTCGTGACGTTTCAAGTGACCAAAATATTTCAATTTTCTTTGTTTTATCGTCCTTAATAGCCAACCTTCTTCAATATTCAACTCTTGAAGTATGGATGCATTTGTTCTTTTCTTTACCCAAGATATTCTTAGAACTCGTCTATAACATTTATATTCAAAGGCGTTTATGCGCTGTTCAGCTTGTTTAGTAAGTGTCCATGTCTCACAGGCGTATGTTGCAATGGGAAAGATGCATGCTCTTAAAATCTAATTTTTGTAGTTCTATCTGTCCCACTCCATAATTTATTCAGCTGTTTTAGTTTTTGAAGAGCAATTGATAGTCGCCGTTTAATTTCTTTCATTGTGTCACCGTTGTTGGTAATCAATGAACCAAGATATTCAAAATTTTCCACTACCGCCAATTTTTCCCCATTAATGTATATTTCTTTCTCCATAGTAGTTTTATCTGTATGCATTATCTTTGTTTTTGCTATGTTAAGATATAAGTTGTGATTTTCACTATTCAATTGGGTTGAAGCTATTAGGTTTTCTATGCCATTCTGTGTTGTGGATAGTAATACTGTATCATCAGCATATCGAATCTCCGGTATGTCATGACCGCCAATATTTAGGGCGCAGTAGGTAAATACAAAACCTGGCACGGCAATATTTTCAGAAACTGCACAGTCATTAAAAATACACCCTATACAACATGAATTATTGTCGCTGCTGTTAAATAGAACACACAATGGAAAACTATACTGCTCTGTGGGTTCAATACTATTCTCATGTTTACTTTGGAGGCGGTATATAAGTATGCTCAGTTACACAAATAAACACACATAGTATTGTTTGGCGCTCACAGAAGGAGAAGAAGGAAGTAGAGACTAGAGGACGCGCTAGACAACATAACATTTGAAAGCTATAGTTACCGACCGGGATTCAAACCTGTCACCTTCAAATGACGACAGCGCCCCGCTGCAGGAACAAGTATGTAAGTATGCTCGCGTGGTAGCCGCGGTGTGTAGGGGCCAGGCACTCGCCTCCTGGCCCATTGGTCATGGCTTCGATCCACATCGCGGCCGATTCGAGTTTTAAAATGGACCTGGGCTACCATGTCGACGCAGCTTAATATGGGGGCCCAGAACATGGTTTGGGGAGTAAAGGCGGCTGGTGATATACTGGCAACATCACAAACAATTGCCCATTCATTCATTCATTCATTCATTCATTCATTCATTCACTCATTCATTCATTCATTCATTCATTCATTCATTCATTCATTCATTCTTTCATTCAGTCATTCATTCTTTCAGTAGCATGTCCTTTTCAGAACTTCGCTCCCATAACAACTGTCCTGTAAACTTCTCTGTTATAAGCAAGATTTCCTGCGTCCGATACTGAGGGGCTGAGAAATTACAGTGTTTTTTTTCTTTTTTTCTCATGCTCAGAAGTTTCTATTTCAAATCCCATTATAGTGTTGGGTTTATTTAGGACAATAATTGAAGATTTCTCTCTCTCTCTCTCTCTCTCTCTCTCTCTCTCTCTCTCTCTCTCTCTCTCTCTCTCTCTCTCTCTCTCTCTCTCTCTCTCTCTCTTCACATCCACCCCACCCAGTTTTCTTGATTAGGAACAGCGAATACTTAGCTTCTTAAACTAGCTAATAATCCCAAGTTCCACGTATAAGTTTTATATGTGTAAAATCACACTGTAGTTGGAAATCACAAAGAGTAGGCCACTTGGCGGACGTTGTGGCAAAAGTATTGGAAAAAGAAACACATACATATTGGTAGATGGGGCCCGCTACAAGGAATGAAATCTGTCTAGGTGAAGCAAGACTGACACAAATGCGTGCAGAAGTTGAACGCTCAGACCATTGAGGTGTATATTTAAGTGTTACCCACGCCCCTCGAAAGAGGAGCGTGGAAGAAGAAGATGCGTACTGAGTTGCTCACAATGGACACCAGAATGTAGTCTTAATATTCCCGCCCATTCAATGTCTCAACCGCCAGCTTCATTATTCGACTGCTTGTGATCTTTGCAATACAGAAATTAGACTTAGACAGTCAGAATATTTGTTGGACATGTTATGAGAAGAAATAAACTAGAGGACCTGGTGACAACTGGCAAGATTCGGAGAAAGAGAACAAGGGAAAGGTAGAGAAGTAAATAGCTGGATGGCTTGGTCACGTGGCATGGTCGGGACAAGAACACGGAATTGATCCACGACTCTAGTTATTGTGCAAAACTTGACCGCTCACGCTTATCGGCAAGGCACATGATGATCTTCGCAAGACAAGAGCCCCATTGGCTGCCTTTGCTTTTCGAACTGAGTGTGCTGTGGACGCCCATGCACATCGTTGATAGGAAACAATTTAACATTACACATTCTAAGTACACGGAAACTACACTGATAGAAGATAATTAATTCAGATGGCCACAGATGTTCCCCATCGATTGAAATATATATAGATGTGTTTTCATTATACAATGAACATATAATTAGATCTACATAAAATATGCCAGGGAACACTGTTGGTGGACATAATATAAATAATTTACGTTATGCAGATGGCACCATCTTGATATCAGCAAACCAGAAGAAACTACAGGAAATGATGAATACAGTTGTTGAGTTGAGTTCAGTTAAGAACCGACATCACTGCACTCAGGACATTCCCATACGTGCTCAGTCTCCTCGTTCAACAGCCAGCGAAGAGTCATACTACTAATCGTTCCCACCGCTATTTGATTAAAAGTTCTCAAGTAAACCGTCCTTGACCACGAGAGCCTGCCCATGTCTTCCCTGCCCAGTTGGGTTGATGTAACATGTGTAGCCAGGGCACTTAAAAGAGTTCGTATTCAGTTCTTGTAACATCAGGACATCGAAATCGTAGAACAGTTTCTCCAGTATTGGTCCTCGTTGCTTTACACTACGGCTATTCCAATACCCAACCTGTACATTTTTGAGTCCCAAACGATCCGTTTTCCCTCTACCCTTCTGGATCCAGCCCTCTTCTTCCTTTTTCTTCCCCCTCTCCCTACCTCTTCTTCTCCGCTTCATTCTCTCCCCGCTGGCTGTTGTCAAAGGCATCGAGCACAAAGCACGTACTCCGTTGCTTCCGCGATAATTCTTTGTATTATTCATAGTTGGTTAGATATGACGGCAGGATATAATCGGTCACCCTAGTAGAGCCTGCCTGCCAAGGAATGGGCAGGGGATGTCCCTTATGAATCCATACGCCTGGCGCCGCCCCGCCCGCATACCAGACGTTTCACGTTCAGGACCAGCTCACCCGTGGCAATTGAGTCCTCGGCACGTCGGTCCACCTTAAACTTAAAGGTTTATAGTCGGAGTGTTCCATCTCCTAGATTGGCCGCTATAATAGCTAACGGGCCCAATCTACCCGGGGGCAAGAGGTTCAGCGCCTTTTCCCTGGCGAACACAGTAGATACATGGATACGGGGAACACAACCATTGTTATACAATATACATACATCAAATAATATATACCACATAGTTAAAGTCACTACACAACGGAAAAATAACTCTCGCAGGTAGATAGATAGTTGAGCCCCAAACAAAGCAGTGACGACATCAGTAATTTGGTTGACTTCATACGTTGAGCTCTGTAGTGCTAAGACAACAACATGACTCTGCCTGAATAAATTACATGGCAGAAATCTGAACAGGTGTTGAACGCTCCTGAACATGTAAGTCATATAAATGCTAGTTTAGACATATAGAGATGCATCATCACTGAATGATGTAGCTGACAGCCACTCATGACATTAATTGATAATGATATTTAGAAATTCAATCTAGACAAATTCCTCAAACATGAAGGTCATATTTACTCGGTGGAAAAATAGCTGTTGATGAATACAGTGGTTGTATACAGTGAAAATATGGGATTTAGTTTGGATAATAAATAGTCAGACAGAAGCCATGGTCATATTTAAAAAAAAAAAGAGTTTGTGGGCGGCGTTAGGATCATCACCCTTCAAAATACATTTGGGAAGGTTTTAGAGAAGATAGTCGCTGTTAAGCTGCAGGATGTTTTGGAAAGGGGGAAGCTTCTTCCAAGAGGCCTGGGGAGCTACAGGCCAGGAAAAGATACCTGGTCAAATGCAGCCACTTTTGCCTTTGATGTTTATGAGGGGTTCCAGAGTAGACAGGAAACGATGGCGGTAGCGCTTGATCTCGAGGATGCGTACAATAGAGTTCGATATGATATTTTGATGACCGCACTGATGGAGAAGGGGGTCAATCCCTAGTTGGTGAACTGGATAGCAGCCGTCCTGCATTCTCGTCGGGTTGCTCTCCGTCTGGGCGCATGGACCTCAGAGCCACATATGTTAACTCCGGGACTGCCACAGGTGATCTGCAGTCTCACCGGTGCTCTTTAATGTGTATACGAGCAAGATTGCAAACCTAGAAGCACCAGAGGTTGCAAGAATACTAACATTTGCAGATGATATTCTTGCATATAGGCAGGGGAGAGATAGGGAGCAAACAGCCAAGGAGCTACAGGCGACAGCAGATAAAGTGATTGACTGGTGCACTGAAATGAGTGCTGTCATCCACCCAGAAAAGGCGGCTGTTTTGTGGTGCTCTCTGGACAACAGGATTGTAAGAGCTGATGTCCCAAGCCTCACGATAGATGGTAGAAATGTCAGCAGAGAGAACAAACTGAAGTATCTGGGGATCACATTTGACAGGAGCCTATCCTTTAAGGACCATGTGCAGACGGTCGTGACAAGAACTCAAAAAGGACTCAATGCACTTAAAACTATGGCAGCAATGGACATAGAGCAGAGAATGCTTTTCACACTATACCAGCACTTGATCCTCTCAGTAATTGATTATGGATTAGGTCTGCTCACTGTCTCAGAGAGTCAGCTGGTGAAGTTAGAGCGCATACAGAACGAAGCTATGCGGGTCATTCTGGGATGCACTAGAGACACCCCAGTAGTGTGTATGCGTTACATCCTTGGTCTGCCGACTGTTGCTGGTAGGCTCAAGGGGATGCAGGCGAAGGCATACCCCAGAGTAGCTGCAGACACAGACCACCCACTGCATGAGGTGCTGGACGCAGTTAAGGTCAGCGACTGATAAGAGGGAAATCATGGATGGCTCAGGCTCAGTTCGGTGTCAAGAGGTGAGAGAAGTGGCAGGGGGTTCATAGCCAAAGCTAATGGTCGATGTTTGGGGCAGGAGAGCCTGGCATATGATACCACAACATCCAGCTTAAGAATGGAAGTGGAGGCAGTCACTGCCGCTCTCCGCTGGATGGAGAATACGGCACACACACACACATCGTGATTGTAACTGACTCAGAAAGCATGCTGACGAGGGTGAGGACGAGGAGACTTCGTGCGGAGTGGCTTGCTTTGCTTCGGAGATCACGGGTGACAAGCATCGCCTGGATCTTTTCTCCGGGGCATGCCGGTGTGCTGGGAAATGAACAGGCGGACAGATTGGCTGGCTCTGCAGAACTTGGTGGAGTATTGATACATGACAAGGCAGACGTGGTTGCGGCCTTGTGGGATCAAGTGCACACCTCGGAGGAGCAAATGGATTACCATGGTCTGGCAAGAATGAGACAACGAGGAGTGACGAAGGGATCTGGTCGACGCTCAACGCTCAGAGGAAAGGCGAGACGGACTTTTAATCAGATTGCCACTGGCACTATTAGTGTTGGAACTCTTCGCTGGCTGCTGAGGATGGGGACGGAGAACTTATGGGAATGCCCCGAATGCTGTGATGTCGATTCCTAAATCAATCACTCAAATCATGGATAATATCACATGGAAGAGGCATCACATGGATAAAGAACATAATCGAGCAAACGACGAATGTATTCTATCAGACGAAGAACATTTTATGCAATAAGTCCTTGTCATCGGAAGTTGAAAAACAAAGTATTTCATATTACATAGAACCAGTTATAACATATGGGTGCGAACCCTGAACAATCAGTAAAGCAACGAAGGACATGTGGTTTTATAGAAGAATGCTGAAAATTCCTTGGACTACTAAAAAGAGTAATCTGGACATTTTGATGGAGATGAAGACACAAAAACAACTTATAAATACTAGAAAGAGGCAGTCATGGCCACATAATAAGAAGATAAACAGCGAAACATGTTGTGGTAACTGGAAAGATTTGTGGACAGGAAGACAGCCAGAGAAAATTCTTGATAGTCGGCTGTCATGGTAACGAAAGGGAGTAAACAAACGAACTGATATATGCCGTTGGAGATCGCAAGATGTGGAAAAGCATGATCTCCCACGCCAGGATAGGCATAGGGTCTTTCATGCCAAAAGGTACCCGAGAGTTGCTGCATATAGGGATCACCTCCTGCATGAATCCTTGGATATGGTCAAGGGTCATAGACTACGACGAGACAGGTCCTGGTTGGCACAGGCGGAAATATCTATACGTCAGGTGTGTGATCTAGAGACAATAATCGTGGGAAAGAGTGGGTTGAAGTACCGGCAGACATGTCGCACTTGGACAATGTAATAGTAACACTAAGTCCTGAGTGCAGTGAATGGGCAGCTGGCCGCACAGAGTTTGTGGTGCAACAACTGATCCAGAGTAACACACACCAAGGTGATATAGTTATCTACACCGATGGGTCAGTGGAGAGACACAGACGTAGTGGTTAGGGTGTCATTGCGAAGACTAACGGACGATTCCTTAAAAAAAAGAGTCTGGTATATGAGTCTACGACCTCCAGCATGAGAATGGAGGTGGAAGCAGTAACAGCGGCACTCCGTTGATTAGAGGGAACCACTGCAACACACATTGTCTTCATTACGGACTCAAGCAGTATACTTAGTAGGGTGGAAGAAGGTGTGTTTCGTGTGGAATGGCTCACCTCGTTTCAGAGGTCACAGATTGTGAGAATTGTATAGATGATTTGCTCTGGCCATGCGGGAGTGCGGGGGAATGAACAGAGTAGGCTGGCAGGGAATGCACCTCTTGGTGGTAGATTACCTTTGGACAATGGAGAGGTGGTCGTGCGCCTGTTTGACCAAGTGGAGACAGTGGGGGAGCAGATATATGGAAGGAATGAGATTGCGATGGATTGGCAGGGTTTTTGTAAGAATCTCAAAACTGAGGGGAAGACAAGGAGAACTTTCAATCAGATAGCCGTGGGAACGATTACTACTGTGACTCTTCCCTGGCTGTTGAACGAGGCGAGTTCTTAGCTCAACTCAACATATGTCCATCCAATTTAAAATGAGAAATACATTAACAGTTATTTACACGCACTCATAAAAGACAGAAAGTTAATAAATCGTAGAGCCCGACCAATTTCTGAGATCTATAATGCTATGAAAATGACTAAGATGAATACCGCTAATATGCGGTAACTGTGGTTTAGGTTGGATAATAGACCTGGAAATTAACTTTACTATGTGATATCTAAAAAAATTATTGAAAAGGTTCTTTACGGAACATCGTCACATTACAACGAGCCGAAAGTACGTTCGGTCTTTCACCACATCTCCTATGTCAAGCATTGTGATGCCCACTATGTCTTTAATATGTGGTGTTTATCTTCGTGTTTTTCGATCCGAGTCTTAGCTTCCAGGAACCATGTCTTCTGTTGCTGTTCTTTCTAAACCATACAGCGATGAGGACAAAAACATATTACTTCAATAACTTTACAGACACTTGAAACAATGTCAGTAGAAAAGATGAACTTATTGTGATGGGTGATTTCAACGGACGGATAGGTACAAGAAGATCACAATGAGATGAATGCAGCGACACGGAGACTGAATGTAATAGCAACGATGAACACCTACTTAACATCTGCTCCAAACAAGGATTAATAATAACAAATAGTGTTTACAAAATCGTTGTAGTCACACCTTGGTATAAATAAGCAATTTAAATCCACTTTATTCAATTTAGGAAAACAGAGAAGAGACTATTAATGGATTCTAGAGCACTTTCAAACATATACTTTGATACTGATCATAAACTAGTTATAATGTTTAAAAACAAAAAAGAATTCAATATTCAAGAAAATAAGAAACAAAAAGGTAACAACAAACGTTATCAGTTACAGAAATCTTCCGAAAAATACTGTCAACAATGAATTCAAACAAGAAATCAGAAAGCTACATTAGAACCTCCCTGACGAGTACTCAAGCGTAGATAAGAAATCGACAATTTTCAAGACTGCCATGCTCGACACACTGGACAATAAATGTGGAACCAAACAATGAAAGTTTGGACAAAAGAGCAAGAACATCATGGCGGAAAAGTGAAGTTAAAGATAACATATCCAGAAAGAAGGTAGTGTTAAAAAAAAAAGAAGAAGAAAATCATGGATTACATGTAAATCTGAATAAGACTATCTTGCATATAGAATAGCACGACGAAACGTCAAATGAACAATTAAAGAATCTAAAGAAAGATCTTGAAGAATATACCGTGAACAGATGGCAACCCCCAGCAAAGATTACACAAGAGAATAAGCGTGTGAAAAATGTGAGAAACAGAAATGCAAGCTACAACCCAACCACCTTCATAAACAACAAAAAGGTATACCTTTATTTAATCCTCAACAGAGACTAGTAAGGTGGGCAGAATACTTTAAAGAACTACCTAGACCCATACATAACATAGAATATCCAAATGGTGTGCCTCAAAGATGTTGACAAGAACCAAACTTCATACCAGCAGAAATAAAATCAGTTATGCAGAAAAGTCCTGAAAACAAATCACCGGGTCCAGATGGAATAACTGCAGAAACTATTCGGATTTGCGGTAAAACAGGAATTATAAGGGTAAACGGGTATTTTAAAGTAATATGGAAAGAAAGTAATGTCACAAACGATTGGCAACAAGCTGTAATACCACCAATATGGAAAAAAATAAAGACAATATGAGTTATATAGGGAAAATGTAAGCAAAACTATTTGATCAAAGAGACAGATCCATAGTTGAAAAATCGTTAAGCAAAGTTCAATTTGGTTTCAATGAAGGAAAAAGTTGTACTGATGCACTATTAACTTAGACACATATGTGTGTGTGTTGGGGGGGGGGGGGGGGAAGAGAGGAACATATCGAGTACAATGAACAGCAGAATATTGTGTTTGTAGATCAGGAAAATGTTTTCGATAGAGTAGATAGATATAAATTGTGGCCATCAATGAAGACAACGGGATACAAGGACAATTACTATAAAACAATAATAGCCATGTACCACTCTAGCCAAAGTGCAGTAAGAACACAAGAAGAGAAGGCATATCAGCTATTTTTACAGTCAATACGGGTGTGAGGCAAGGATGTGTGCTCTCACTCATATTATTTAATATTTAAATAGAAAGAATATCCAAAGAAGCAAGCCTTGATAGAACCCATTCAGAAAATGTCGAAGTCTTTACTTTAGACAAAACGACAGATTCACCCGCAATAAATGAGTTTTTATTTGCAGACGACTAGTGTCTGTTTTATAGCGACGATGACAGACTGCAAAATCACATTAAATAAGCCGAGTTCAATATGCAGTAAATACAATATGAATTTAAATACAGCAAAAACTAAAGTAATACGGGTTAGCAAATCTTGTGGCCCACTAAATATACTGATAAATAGTACACCTAGGACGCATGATCACATAATAGACAGAGAAATCAAAATCAGATGTCAAAACGCAAGAGCGTTTATATATCTACTAGCTGACACGGCCCGGCTTCGCCCAGTCCCTGTTGGGGAGCATCTCATTTAATTCATATAAGTAGTCATATAAGTTCTCGTTCCCGTTACCGACTGTCTGTCTGTCTGTCTGTCTGTCTGTCTGTCTGTCTGTCTGTCTGTCTGTCTGTCTGTCTGTCTGTCTGTCTGTCTGTCTGTCTGTCTGACCCGGCCCGGCATCGCCCAGCTCCTGGTGTGGAGCATCTCATTTAATTCATATAAGTAGTCATATAAGCTCCCGTTCCCGTTCCCGTCTGTCTGTCTGTCTGTCTGTCTGTCTGTCTGTCTGTCTGTCTGTCTGTCTGTCTGTCTGTCTGTCTGTCTGTCTGTCTGTCTGTCTGTCTGTCTGTCTAATCATTTATTGGTTGCAGTTAGAACAACCTTAGATAAACGAAGACCAACTTACAAAAAGCATTAGAAAGAGCACTTGAAAGCTCTTTACATCTTCCCCAACAATTAACTTGGGTAAATGGAGCGGCGGCAGCAGCAGCAGCAGAAGAAGAAAAAGGAGGAGTAGGAGCTGTGAGGAGGAAGAGGGAGGTGGAGGAGGGAGGAGGAGGGAGGAAGATATAGGCGGAGAGAGGAGGAGGAGGGAAGAGGAGGGAGGAGGAAGGAGGAGGAGGAGTAGGGAGGAATAGGAGGGAGGAGGAGGGATTAGGAGGAGGAGAGAGGAGGGGGAGGATGAGGTAGGAGAAGGAGGAGGAGGGAGGAGGGGGATGAGGAGGAGGGGAGGAGGAGAAAGGAGGAAGGAGGAGGAGGGAGGAGAAGAACGCAGGAGGAGGAGGGGGAGGAGGAGGAGGGAGGAGGAGAGGGAGATGGAGGAGGAGGGAGAAGGAGGAAAGAGGAGGAGGAGGGAGGAGGCGGAGGGAGAAGGAGGAGGAGGAGGAAGAGGGAGGAGGAAGAAGAGGGAGGAGGAGGGATTTGGAGGGAGGAGGAGGGAGGAGGAAGAGGGATGAGGAGAGAGGATGAGGAGGGAGGAGGAGGGATGGGGAGGAGGGAGGAGGAGGAGGGAGGAAGAAGGAGGAGGAGGAGGGATGAGGGGAGGACGTAGGAGGAGGAGGAGGGAGTAGGAGGAGAAGGGAGGAGGAAGGAAGAGGAGTGATTAGGAGGAGGGAGGAGGGCGAGGAGGTAGGAGGAGGAAGAGGGAGGAGGAAGAGGGAGGAGGATGATGGAGGAGGGAGAGGGAGGAGGGGAAGAGGAAGAGGGTAGGAGGAGGAAGAGGAGGAGGAGGAGGATTATAACGCATATGCCTGTAGATAACTGCACTGAAAAGGTGGGTCTGTTTATCTATCTGACCCGGCGTGGCTTCGCCCAGCTCCTGGCGGATAGCGTCTCATTAAATTCATACAACAACAAAAAGTAACTTAAAAGAATGTCCTTCCACACACCATCCATTATTTTTAATGAAAACTGTTTCTAATCACCTACATGACTGTAGATAACTTCTTAAGCATAAAAAGATGAGTTACAATGTTATGCATTATGCATTATTTTTATGAAAACTTTGAAAATGCCTTAAAGATTGTATCATTATTTATTATAAATCATATGCCTGTACATAACTATACACAAAGAGTTTATAAATCTTTGAAAACGATGCAACAATATGACTATAAGATATACAGAAAAGTTATTAAAAGTTATGCCCCTTGAAATAACTTTTCTAGAGTTAAGTCCCCTTGATATATAGAAATTATAATGAAGAATGAAAAATTAAATAATATTAAGTAAGCAGCCAATTTTACACTAACAAAATATCACAGTTGGCAGCGTGGGAATGAGAGTAAGATGTGTAGAAAATTTCATCTCAATCGGATGGACCGTTCGCGAACGCATAAAGGACATACAGACAGAGATTGCCTTTTATATATAAGATATAACTATGTCCCACACTGAAACATCCAAATACACAAATGTTCGCAAAAGGACAGACAATAAATAACATATTCACACCAACCTTATGCTACCAATGTCAGACTTGAGCATTATCCATATCACAAGTTCGCAAAATCGACACCTTCGAGGTGAGATGCGTGAGAAGAGCTGCCAACTAAATTATCCGATACCATGTAAGAAACTGTGGTATCCGACAGACAGTGGGATCAACACTTTGTGCCACATATATTGAAAAGCAGACTATCAAATGGTTTGACCATCTCGTTAGAGTGCAGCACCATCGGCTACCAGCACTGACTCAACATCAAAGAAGACCTGATACGGAAGCAAAAAGACACCCGAGAAGAAAATGGCTTCATGGCATCTCAGACATTGTACAATCACGCGGAATGACACTATCCAGTGCCAGTAATCGGGCACTGGGACGTCAGCTACTCCTCCCCATTACGCCTGATGGCAGAAGGGGAAGATAATGATGATGATGATGCTGTTTATGAGTCACGTTTCTTCGATGTTCATAGCCTGTAGAATGTCAGTAAATTTCTCCTTCACGATTCACGATATTCTAAGAACGTTTCGGTTTCAAAACCTAAATGTTCGTCTTCAGTGATTACTAAATGACCCATGTTTCACGTCCTGTTATACTCAAAGAAAGTTACACATGTTTACGATACTGACTCCAATGCCCCTACCGTTGTTGAACTTACTCTGTCTCCAGCATAAGTACATTTACTACTTCTAATGCATTGGTCTGATATTTGAGTGTGGATTAGCTTTCCCTATTACTGTTATTGCCGGTCTCTCTGGCTGAGGGGTTACAACACTTTCTCCGTAATCCCGTTTGTCACGCAGAGTCTCGTAGCGGGAGCGAGCTGGGAGCGGTTCGTCCCCCGCTGGTGACTTGCGGGATACTGAGCCGGTCGCTCAGAAAGCAATGGCAAACTACTGAGCGTAATCTTGCTAAGAAATCAACAGACAGCTGAAAGATGCTGCTGTTGACAGCGATGTCCTGTAAAGGATATGCGAATTTAAAAAAAAATTACTGTTATTACCAGTGTCCCTCACCATCAGACGAACCCACTCCTACTTCTGATGCATTTGTGATTTACCTTCCCAAGTCAAGAACGAGAGTCAACATTATAGTCCAATTGACCGCTGCAAGGGTTGAATCCGCTACCTTAGCATTAGTACACTAGAAGTTTAAGGTCGAGCGCTCTTATCGACCACGCTGACCTCCATTAAAAGTATTCACATTAGTTACGTCGTTGAAGTAAAGGGCAGTAACAAAGTGCCATCTCCTTTTCTCCTGTAACAGTAACACAGCGCTACCCCCCTTTCTCTTGATGCAGTACCAAAGAGCTGTCTCCTTTTCTCCCGATCCAGTAAGAGTGTTACCCTCCTTTCTCCTGTTGCCGTACGAAAGTGCTGTCTCCTTTTCCCCCGATCCAATAACACAATGCTACCTCCCTTTCTCCTGATGCAGTACCAAAGAGCTGTCTCCTTACCTCCCGATCCAACAACAGAATGTTACCTTCCTTTCTCCTGTTGCAGTACCAAAGTGTTGTCTCCTTTTCTCCCGATCCTGTACCAAGTTCCTATCGCCACGCGGACTGCTGTAGAGCTTTCCTTCCTCTCTCCAAGTCCAGTAGCCAACGGGTTGTGCAAGCCCAGCACTAGAATTTCACATCAGAGGCACATCGGTATGTGACCGGGCCATTGCTTGGCTGAAAATATGTTGCCTTGTTGTTCCTTGTTAGCCATGTCTGTGAGAGCCGTGGGGGCGCAGTGGCTAATACTACCGTCTGCCTACCGGGTGGCCATATGTTCGAACCCCTATCGTGGCGGGTGCTTTTTTCTGTTTAATGACCTGGCTATCAGGTCGATCCTTCATCAAATGGGCAACGTGAAATGTCATGGAAGTAAAGGTCGTTGTTGTTATAATAATCGCATCAAACATTGAATGACAATTAGTCTATTAAAACATGTGTCAAGCACCATTTAGCCAATACGCATTTATTCTTGTAATAGGGTGCTATATATCTGTATTGATTTTTCTTATGTATCAAACATAAGCAAATATTAAACGCGTACCAATATCCTGTATATGTATATATTCAGGTCATGCTGTGAGCTGCGTGTTCTGGGTAAGTTCCACTGTTGGTTGTGTTCCGTGAAACTACAAACTTGTGCAGCAACGTTGTACTCGATAACTGCCCCAACCTTACTATTTGTATACATAGGTCATTTATTCAACCAACGAAAGGCTGTGAAAGCCACAACAGAACATACGTGACACCTAGTGAACTCGTCACGAGAACACAGAATCTACTACTGTAATCCTGTGCTAATAGACACGCATTAAAGAAAGACAGCCTTAGCGAATTGTAGGGAACGATTCAGTAATATATTTTTGTTTTGTTTGTTTGCATATCCTACTTACAGGACATCGCTGTCAACACCAACATTTTACTGCTGTTGTTGATGTCTTGGCAAGTTTACATTCAGTGGTTTGCCATTGCTTTCTGAACGACCGGCTCCCACACCAATACGTTAAAACCCAGTGCACCGTGGTCTACTGCCAAATCGGTGCAGCTGTGTTTAGATAGCGGGTAAGCAGGCTCACGAATCGCGTCCGCCAGATCTTAGCCACGGAGTCCGGCAGAAATATATTCCAATTCAATCCAATGCAATTTTGATACGAATACCACCTTTCAGCCTTCGATTTGTCGACTTGGCTATAAATGGGGCTTTTATGGTATAGCTTTTAGTTTGTCTTTCGTAAATTGGGCTGCTGGTTGTCAGCTTCCCGGAATCTGATGGGTTGATTGTGTTCATTCCTTTCTTGATGAGGTTTTTCATGTATGGACAGAGTCGCGCACTTGTTAAAGCCTGTAGTAATTGTGTGCCCACCCCGTCATATGGTGCCAGATGTCGTCTCTCCGTGTGTACCTCCTATTTCCCAGTCGTGGTCTAACTTTGTATGGCCTGGGTCTTCTCTGATACCTTGTATCGTGGACGGGCTACTGACTCGGTCTTGGAGGTGAGTAGTAGTTTATTCTCCTGACCCCCGTCCACTCTTGGTCTTGATCGCTGTCGTTCTGGTTTTCTTCCCCCTCTTCTATTTCTTATTCTGTTGCCCCTTCTTCTGTCTGGGACTTTGCATCTTCTGATTCTGGTGTTTCTATCTTTGATTTGAGCAGTTATATTTGTTCTCTTTCATCTTGTCTCTGTTTAAGAGTTTCTTCTGTCTTTGCTCTCTCTTCTTGAATTTTTGATAAATTTTCTTCTGTTTCATTCTTTATTGCAGCCATTCGAGCGACATCCTGCTCAATCTTCTGCTGCACTGGCTTCAGTTTGTCCATGTTGCGCTGAACGGCTGTTGCCTGTGTTTCTTGCGTCTTGTCTCTTTCTTCCTCCATATTGTGGAGCTTTGGTCTTATTCTTGGGTCCTTCAGTTGGCCTTCCAATCACGCTTTGTCACATTTTGTGAGTCAGTTGGTCGCCTCGTACTGCCTCCTAGCCTCTTTATAGGGCAGGTTAGTTTTGATTGCAATCTTCATGGCTTCTTTGCTGTCTTGGTGGCAGGGGCAGCCGAGGTACCTGGCGCCATGGTTGCCGAGGCAGTTGGCGCACTTTCTGTTGGTGTTAGGCCTCCTGAAGTCCGTGTCGCTCTTTGCATGTTGGCACTGACTGAATGGATAGGGTCCAGAGTATCTACACACGTGCACCTCACTTTTGCAGGTGGCACGGCCGTGCCAGAACTTTTGGCACTTAGAACACTGCTGCACTCTCAGTATGTAGTGCTCTGGAAATGGGTCTTTCCTGTCCCATTTAATGACTTGAGGGATCACTCGGTCCTCCGATGTTACGATGACGACAGTGGAGGGGATGTTATTCTTGCCGATGATCCTCTCAGCACTGGTGATCTTGAGTTTCCTGTTCTCCCTCGTCAGCATCTCCTTAGTTAGTTAGTCGACAGATCATCCTCATTGCACATCGAACCATTCAGTCCATAAGTGCTCGGATCCCCTCCTCAGCAAATCCCGCAACGTGTAGCGGCTAACGACGCCAGTTCTGTGTTGGTTTATAAATCTTCTTTGGCTTCCTGCGTAGTATTCTTGTTTGGCCACCCCTCTTTTAATTTGCTGCTCTCGCAATCTGGCCATTGTTGTAGATTCACAGTCATCACTTGGTTCTCGCAAAAGTCTTACTTCTCGTAGAGCATTCAGAATGTCGGCCTGGTCCATGGCGCGTCCGCCCTCCACAGTAGCCTCACCTGCGAGCTTGTCAGCCCGCTCATTGCCTTGTACTCCCGCATGCCCTGGCACGAAGATGAAACTAATCTTTGCCAGTCGAGACCGCTCCAAAGGCAGCAACCATTCTCTTCGGATCGACCCCTCCTCTATCCTCTTGATCATGTTCATTGAGTCGCTAAGGAAACAAGCCCTAGTGAATGTCTGTGTCTCGAGCCATGTTATTGTTTTACTTACTGCCATGACTTCCATGGTCAGGCTACTTGTGGTTTCAGTGAAAGCACCAGAGTCCTCCTTCACAATTCTCCTTCCGGCCCGAGCTGTAAAGGCCCATGAGCTTCTCACATGTCGGACGACCGACCCATCTATGTAGATGACCGCGTCACCGTCTAGCGAATTCTCGAAAATCAACGCTTGTACTTCAGCCTCAACAGCAGCCGGATTTTCATGTCTGCATTTTCTATCTAGTTGGATGCAAACTGAAAAGGATGTGCAGAAGTCTGTTGGCACTTGCACCCACTCCTCGCCAGGTTCTAAGTCCTCAAGTGAACACACCTTTGAAGAATGTCTTCGGCTTGACCCATCCACGACCGTCCTCTTTTTAACCTGCTGCCCTTCACCTTCCTAATTTCACTATGCAGTGGATGTTGTGTGTTTGCGTTAATTCTGAGATAGGCGCGTGCCCTGCAACCTTGTATTCTCTCTTCAATGGTTGGAAAACCAAGAAGGTAGCGCATCGCCCTGCATGCTGTATCTCTTGTACATCCAAGAATAATGCGCATAGCTTCATTCTGTATCCTTTCCATCTTTTCTATCTGCTTATGGCTGAGAGTCAGGATTGCCATTGCATACTCCAAAATGGACATGACCAACCCCTCGTACAGAAGACATAGATGGCGCTGCTCACAGTTTGCTGCCGCCATCACCCGCATCGCTGCCAAACCCCGCTTGGCCTTTGTTATCACCTGGTCTATGTGCACATTATAAGCAAGGCTTCGATCAAACCGTATCCCCAGGTAATTCATTGCCTGCGTTCTTTCCACCGCCTCTGAACACAGCATTACAGTTGGTGTTGGAGTGTTGACAATATGATTATTAAACGAGAACCAAGTCACTGTTGCCTTTGTTGGGTTGACCATTGCCCCAGCTTCATCACACCAAGTACTTATGCGATTGAGTTCGGTTTGTAGTTCCACAGCAACCTCCTCTCTATCCTTCCCCTGACGATACACTAAAACATCATCGGCATATGACAATGTCCTGCCAGGTCCAGTGATCTGCTCACTGGTGATTCTCACTATGTAGGCGTTGAACAGTACCGGAGATAATGGTGATCCCTGTGGTAGGCCAGGATATATTGTTGTTGGTTCCGAAGTCCAACAGCCACATCTAAAAACTACTTTCCGTTGGAAGAGGGCTGCAGCGATCCAACTAAGGAGGAATGGACTTACGTTTAGTTCGAGAAGCTGAAACATTAAAAAATCCAGTGGTACTCTGTTGTATGCGTCCTCAAGATCAATCGCTGCAGCAACGGTTTCAGTGCCTGAGTGGAAACCTTCATAGACATCCTGGGCAAAGACTGCTGCATTGGTCCAGGTTTCTCTCTTTGGGCGGTACCCACCCAGGGTGGGTGGGAAAACACCTTGCCTCTCTAGTTGGCTTGATATTTTCCTGGCAATTACCTTCTCCAGCAGCTTGCCTATTGTATTCTGCATGGTTATAATTCGATACCCCTGAATTTTTGTGTGGTCTTTGTCAGGCTTCGGCAAGGGAATCAGATAGCTGTGTAACCATTCCTCCTTGATGCTAGCACTCCCTGTACTGTTGTTGTACATGTCTGCTAGTTTCTCTAGCTCATTGTCGGGACACCTATTTATGTCGTCGTATCTTATGCCATCAGGACCTGGAGCACTGTTTTTTGATCGTCGAAGCACAGCCTTGATTTCTTTCACTGTCATTGTGTCTTCATCCGAAGTGTTCTGGGCCTTGCATCTGTCCGAAGTGACCTCCTTGGCCAGATTTCGGCCTCCCATGTCTGTCTGGTTGCTTTGCTCAAGGTAGCGTTCAAAGATGGCTTTGCCCTTGTCCTCGTCAGTCCTCTGCCAGATGAGGTCAGCACCTTGGAAGTCAGAAATGCTCTTATTCTTGACTACACCACTCATGCTTTTATGTAGTCGCCAGAACAATTTCAGTGACTTGTCTGTGCTTACTCTTTGACACACCTCTGCCCATTTTTCGCTTTTAACAACCGTGACCAGTTTTTTGAAGTAGCTTACTTTTGTGTTCATCTCTCTTTATAAGTGCAAGAAGGGACTAGGATGACCAGCTCTGTTCTTCTTGGCATTTTGCCATCTCCTTACAGCACTACGCTTATCCACCCAAGCCTTCTCCACCTCGAACTCCACCACGGTGGCTGCTCCCAGCTTTTTTTTCCTGCCCTGAAACGTTCTGCGCTTGTCACGTCTTATTTTACTCACCACATCTTGCCCTGTACTGTCATACTGGAAAGTCTTTACCTTTAGCTTGTGCTGCCTGGTTCTGCCTTTCTCCACCAATATGCTGCAAGGGTGGTGGTCGCTGCTATGGTGTCCTAGGACACCCCATCTACACACTGTAGTGAGTGAAGGTGAAACTAGCGCCAGATCAATAGCACTGTCCTCATCGCCCGGACGGCTTGCTGTCCTGGTGACACAGCCACTGTTGATACAAACCAGGTCGATGGTTTCCAGTGCAGTCTCGAGCTCCTCCCCCTGTGTATTGGAGGAAGTGTTTCCCCATGATCTGCCTTTAGCGTTGAAGTCACCACAGAAAATAACATTTCTCTCGTGGCCTAATATGCCACTTAAGCACTGCCACTTCTGGGCGTCCAAACTGGCATTGCGGGCATAAACATTAACCACCACGAATGGTATACTGGAATGAATTCTCAACGCCTGTATTTGTATATCGTCACTGTCCCAACTGGACATGTCTAGCTCTGACGGCACCATGCTGTCGCGAACGAGAATCGCCATTCCCAGATGACGTCTGTTGTAGAAACATTTGAAGCCGGCAATTTGGAGTAGCTACATCTCCTTGATGTAGTCTTTGGTGAGATGGGTCTTGACTTGTTTAACGACCCTTCGTTTGCTTGTTCTGTGCCGGGTGGCGTCCAATAAGATGTGATGAAGATGGATGACGGCTTTCTCTTCTTATGCAATCTTCTGAATGCTCATGATCGTCAGTGTAGGTATGTGTAAAGTGCGGGAGTTTGTTCACATTAACTTCAGTGATTATTTGAGGCATTATGTGTGTGTCTAGATGTGAGGATTGTGTTTGTGTTGGGGGATGAGTTTGTGGGTGGGGGTTTGTGTGTGGGGGTATGTGTGTGTGTGTGTGTGTGTGGGGGGGGGGAATTGTGAGTGGCTGGGTGGGTGGGTAGAGAGATGTGTTGGTGGGTGGGGGAATATGTGTGTGGATGAGGGATGATTCTGGGTGCAAATGTGAGTGGATCGGTGGGGGTGTCAGTGTGGACGAGGGATGTATGTGAGTGGGTGGGTATTGGTGGGTGGGGGTGTGGATGTGTGGGTGTGGATGTGTGGGTGGGAGTATGTGGATGGGTGTGGGGGATGTGTGTAGGGGGTGTGGGGGATGTGTGTATGGGTGGGGGATGGGCGTGGCTGACGTGTATATGGATGGAAGAGGTGTGCGGGTTGGGGATGTGTGTGTGTGGGTCGGTGTTTGTGTGTGTGTGAGGGAATGTGTGAATAGGGAGTGTATGTGTGGATTGTGGAGGTGTGTGGGTGGGTTGGAGAGGTTTATTGAAGTATGGGAGAAGTGTGTAGGTGGGGAGATGTGTACGGGTGGGGATTGAGTGGGTGGGTGGGGAGGTGTGGGATGTGTGGGTTTGTGGGGGATGTGTAGGTGGGTGCGGAGATGAGTGGGTTGGTGGGTAGAGGGATGTGAGTATGGACGGGGCGTGTGGGTGGGTGAGGGATATGTGGGAGGAGGATGTGTGTTTGGGTTGGTGGTTTGCGTGGGTGTTGGTGGGTAGTGGGATGTGTGAGTGTTGGCAGGTGGGGGATATGTGAGTGTTGGTAGGTGGGGGATGTGTGTGTGGGGGATGTGTGTTTGCGTGGGAGATGTGTGTGTTGGTGGTGGGATGTGTGTGTGTGGTTGTTGGGGTGTGTGGGTGGTTGTGAAATGTGTGGGTGGGCGGGAAAATGTGTGTATGTGGATGGAAAGATGTGTGGGTATGGGTGGTTGATGTGTGAGTGGGTGAGGGATATGTGTGTGTTGGTGCGGGATGTGCGTGTGTGAGGGGTATGTGTGTGTGGTTGGAGGGTGTGTGGGTGGGTGGAGCACGTGTGTGTGGGTGAGCTTGAATGGATTGGGGTTTGTGTGAGTGAGTGGTGCATGTGTGTGTGGGTGAGCTTGAATGGATTGGGGTATGTGTGAGTGGATGGAAAGATGCTTGTGGGTGGGTGAGGGATGTGTGTGTGTGGGTGGGTGCGAGATGTATGGGTTGTTGGAGGGATCTGTAAGTGGGTGGAGGGATTAGTGGGGTATGTGTGGTGAGTGGGGATGTGTGGGTATGGGTGGGTGATGTGTAAGTAGGTGAGGGATGTGTGTGTGGGTTAGTGCGGGATGTGTGTGTGTGGGGGGGATGTGTCTCATAACATGAGAATATGCATTGTTTATGCTTACAACATTCATTTGACAACGTTTTTTTTCTTATCTGAATGCATCATGCACTGTTGATAAACGAAAGATGAGTGATTGGAAGGGCGGAATGTAAGACTGGCCTAGGCGCCCAATTTGTTACCTTTTGAAAATAAAGATCAATTCAATTCAATTCAATTCGATTCAATTCAAGATCTTCTGCATAAGTGCTGTGGTCTTTGGGTTTTTGTTGATGGAGACCACTACTCCATCAGGAGTCTTGCGCAGCTGGTCGGTGATGTTTCTTCCCAGCTCGTTTTCCAACATATATAGGCCATCAGTGAAGTCGGAGTGGTTTCACCTGATATCAAGGGACACTGGTAATAGGGAAAGCTAATCCACACGGACAAATCAGTCCAGTGCACTAGAAGTAGTAGTGTATGTATGGACTTCGCTTGAGTTCAAAGCCAGCGGGCGTTAAAAAATCAAAAATTGAAAGCAAATTAATATTAATCCTAGTCAATTATTGAGAAACCGGCTTCGTGGCCGAGGGGTTAGCAGCTTTCTCCGCTAACACCGAATACTCTCGTCACGTGACGCGACGAGAATTAGCAGTGGTTCGAATCGCAAAAGTGACTTATGAGAGTATGGAGCCGGTCGCTCAGAAAGTCGTGGCGTGCTGATGAGCGTAATCTAGCCTAGGAATCAACATACAGCTGAAAGATGCTGGTGTTGACCGCAATATCCTGAAACAGGATGGAAACGCGGAAAAAAAAAAAAAAAAAAAAAAAAAAATTATTGAGAAGCTGTAAAATTACCGAAGTTGTGAAAATGAATAGGTCACTACAACATTACAAAGTCCTGAAAGGGATAAATTTGCAATGTATAGAATAAGAAATAGCAGAAGTATACCATAGAAAAACACAGCCATCCATTATGTGAAATAACAATAGACACAGTATATCTCCACCTTTGTGTTAACAGGACCTTTAAGGGAAGCAAATGATAGTAACACTGTAACCCACCATGCATGTCATAAGATGCTATTAAGGAGGGTTGTCGTTGGAGCTGGCTTCCCCATCCCGTATAAAATTTTAACTGCATAATTCAGCAACCGCGAATACGTTAAAGGATAAAGAAAAAGAAAAATAAAAGAATGAATCAGCCAACCAAGAGAAAGTAATATGAGAACATTGAATGGGCTACAAGAGACAGCATAGATAGAACAGCTTGGAGAAAGTTTGTTGAAGAGCTATGCTCCAGTGGGGCATAATGTGTGGAAGAAGAAGAAGAAGAAGAAGAAGAAGGAGAAGAAGAAGAAGAAGAAGAAGAAGAAGAAGAAGAAGAAGAAGAAGAAGAAGAAGAAGAAGTCAGCCGGTGGCGATTTGGGAGCAGATCGCTCACTTTGCGTTGATTTTCACAATGATCCGTCAGTTTAGAAAGCAATAGCAAACTTTTTTTTTTTTATTCGCATATCCTTTTACAGGACATCGCTGTCAACAGCAGCATCTTTCATCTGTCTGTTGATTTCTTGGCAAGATTACACACAGTAGTTTGCCATTGATTTCTGAGCGGCCGGCTCAGTTATCCCGCAAGTCACCAGCGGGGGACGAACCGCTCCCAGTTCTCGCCCGCTACGAGACTCTGCGTGATAAACGGGATTACGGAGAAAGTGGTGTAACCCCTCGGCCAGAGAGACCGACAATAGCAAACTACTGAACGCAAATTTTCCTAGGAAATCACAAACAGACGAAATGTACTGCGATTGATAGCGATGTCTGCAAAGGACATTACTTAAATGCACATACATGTCAAAAGCCGCTGGGACTCTTGAAATAACATGAGAATATCATGCACATCCACCTATCAACCAACTAACCAACACCACATAGCGGGATCCTGTTAGTTACAAAATAACTGTACAGGTAGTGACGACGAATTGAAAGCTATGAGAGAACACTGGTAATGCAACCATTAAATATTATTCTTGTTGTAGGTTCAAATAGTCAGGTCTTGTCAGATATGATTGATCTACCGTATAACAGAAGACGGTACTACCTGCTTTCTGTTAACACCGAATGTTGGGCGGCGCTCACCAAACCCCCACATCCCACATTGTACTAGCGGCTACATGGTTTCAACAATTTAGCCCAGGCTTTGTGCTATGGAGAGGTGTAGCTCC
>OY992893.1:37298434-37688046 GCA_963921405.1 Cepaea hortensis
GGCGCCCAATTTGTTACCTTTTGAAAATAAAGATCAATTCAATTCAATTCAATTCAATTCAATTCAAGATCTTCTGCATAAGTGCTGTGGTCTTTGGGTTTTTGTTGATGGAGACCACTACTCCATCAGGAGTCTTGCGCAGCTGGTCGGTGATGTTTCTTCCCAGCTCGTTTTCCAACATATATAGGCCATCAGTGAAGTCGGAGTGGTTTCACCTGATATCAAGGGACACTGGTAATAGGGAAAGCTAATCCACACGGACAAATCAGTCCAGTGCACTAGAAGTAGTAGTGTATGTATGGACTTCGCTTGAGTTCAAAGCCAGCGGGCGTTAAAAAATCAAAAATTGAAAGCAAATTAAAATTACCGAAGTTGTGAAAATGAATAGGTCACTACAACATTACAAAGTCCTGAAAGGGATAAATTTGCAATGTATAGAATAAGAAATAGCAGAAGTATACCATAGAAAAACACAGCCATCCATTATGTGAAATAACAATAGACACAGTATATCTCCACCTTTGTGTTAACAGGACCTTTAAGGGAAGCAAATGATAGTAACACTGTAACCCACCATGCATGTCATAAGATGCTATTAAGGAGGGTTGTCGTTGGAGCTGGCTTCCCCATCCCGTATAAAATTTTAACTGCAAAATTCAGCAACCGCGAATACGTTAAAGGATAAAGAAAAATAAAAATAAAAGAATGAATCAGCCAACCAAGAGAAAGTAATATGAGAACATTGAATGGGCTACAAGAGACAGCATAGATAGAACAGCTTGGAGAAAGTTTGTTGAAGAGCTATGCTCCAGTGGGGCATAATGTGTGGAAGAAGAAGAAGAAGAAGAAGAAGAAGAAGAAGAAGAAGAAGAAGAAGAAGAAGAAGAAGAAGAAGAAGAAGAAGAAGAAGAAGAAGAAGAAGAAGAAGAAGAAGAAGTCAGCCGGTGGCGATTTGGGAGCAGATCGCTCACTTTGCGTTATTTTCACAATGATCCGTCAGTTTAGAAAGCAATAGCAAACTTTTTTTTTTTGTTCGCATATCCTTTTACAGGACATCGCTGTCAACAGCAGCATCTTTCATCTGTCTGTTGATTTCTTGGCAAGATTACACTCAGTAGTTTACCATTGATTTCTGAGCGGCCGGCTCAGTTATCCCGCAAGTCACCAGCGGGGGACGAACCGCTCCCAGTTCTCGCCCGCTACGAGACTCTGCGTGATAAACGGGATTACGGAGAAAGTGGTGTAACCCCTCGGCCAGAGAGACCGGCAATAGCAAACTACTGAACGCAAATTTTCCTAGGAAATCACAAACAGACGAAATGTACTGCGATTGATAGCGATGTCTGCAAAGGACATTACTTAAATGCACATACACGTCAAAAGCCGCTGGGACTCTTGAAATAACATGAGAATATCATGCACATCCACCTATCAACCAACTAACCAACACCACACAGCGGGATCCTGTTAGTTACAAAATAACTGTGCAGGTAGTGACGACGAATTGAAAGCTATGAGAGAACACTGGTAATGCAACCATTAAATATTATTCTTGTTGTAGGTTCAAATAGTCAGGTCTTGTCAGGTATGATTGATCTACCGTATAACAGAAGACGGTACTACCTGCTTTCTGTTAACACCGAATGTTGGGCGGCGCTCACCAAACCCCACATCCCACATTGTACTAGCGGCTACATGGTTTCAACAATTTAGCCCAGGCTTTGTGCTATGGAGAGGTGTAGCTCCATCCCAGGCCTAACCGCCATGGGCTGTAGAAATTATGTAGGTGCGCGAGTGTGTGTGTTGTGTGTGTGTGTGTGTGTGTGTGTGTGTGTGTGTGTGTGTGGCACAGTGTAACAAACGATCGTCTGTCAAGTCGGTAAGGTGTAATAAAGTATATTGATGGACACACGCAGAAGCAAAGCAGAGAAGTAAATACCAGAACGCTACAGGTATATATTTTTTAAAAACCGTTGCGTTCAAATAACGGTACATTCTCTAATATAAGCTATGGGGTAGAATTACATTGTAAGAAGACACATTTTTTCTTCTTCTTCTTCTTTGCGTTCATCCGGAGTGTTTTTTCAGATGTGATTGCGGTGTGTTCAGTTAGGCACCCAAGGGTCGAAACCCTCAGGCCAACACATCCGACTTTTAGCGTGCTGTTTTGACCAGGTTAGCATTCCTGGGAGACTCACCTTTGTGGTACCGTCCACATCCCAGCTGGTCAAGATGGAACAGTCGAAGACTTCACGGTCATTCCTAAGGGAAGGCAGGGACAGTCCATAGCATTTTCCGCCATACAGGATGGCTTCCATAATTGCAGGGCCAACCCAAAGCGCCCTGGTGCTGGGCTCACCGAGGGAATCGTCACGTCCTGCTCATGGCTGCTTTAATTCCTCACTTCAATATATTGGGTATTTCGTTCGCCCCGGGCCGTTCCCGCACAAACCAGACTGGTCTGCAGTTGTTATCCACTCAGCGAGTTTACGATTCGGACATATGCTTGTTGTTGTGCCCGTCAGAGCTGTTCCACGCACGACGGACATTCGGAAAACTACCTAGTCAGAGCTGTTCCGAACAAGAGCGGCATTCGGAAACTAGGTAGCTGTTCCTAGCACGAGGGACATTCGGAAGACAAGTTAGAGCTTTTCCGGCCACGAAAGACATTTCACTCGGACGTAATTGCGTAGTGCCAATTTTTATTTTGCCGCCCTGTCGTGTCTTCCTTTAAAGTGTTGTCCCTGGAGTGAAGATAGTCAACACCCACATTATAATATTTTTTTTTCTTTATCAATATCCTGGAGAATCCACCAGCTTCCGTCCAACACACTCCATCAGCCCGTGGACACCTTTTCCTATCACTCTCTCACTGTCGTACTATGCCCCCTCTCATACTTCCCCAACGCAACATACTCAACAACTCTTGCTTCTAAAAATTAATAAAGATTAATTTATTAAAAGAAAAGTGTAACGTATATGAGACGTGTATGCGAAGAAAATGTGTGTCGTGTATTTTAAAGTAAATGTATAGGTCAGACCACAGAGTTCATGTTCAGAGTCCACTCATCATGGCAAGGATTACACGACATCACACGAGTCAGTACAATAGACCTCACCGAAGTCGTATCCTTCTCTCCAGACATGTCCTCCTCCAAGAGCTCTGATAACCATGAGATCTGAATCCCATGTAAATATAATCCGAGAAAATACTATTATTGTTCCTAACACAATGGTTCCTAATAGTTTTAGAAAAACCAAGATCTCGTAATTCCGCACAGTGAAAAAATTATGGAACGCTGTCTCATGAACATGACGTTTTCTTCTATCGAAATGTTCTATATTTTCACTCTTAAACAGTCATTGTATCTAGACTAAAATGGCTTGCTTTATTTACTAGATATTGTCTGACAGTTCTGATTTCCTTGATACGTGGAACAACTACACTTCAATGTTTTGGTTTCATCTAATGTGACCATCAGTTCTTACTGATCTAGTTCCACGTGGGCTGAACATCCATCACTTCAGGTGTGTTAACGATTGGTATGCACTCATGTAGGATACTTATACCATTCAGCTCCACCGAGCAATGTTTATCAGCTTCTTCCGTTGCGAAAGTTGCTGGCCCATCTCTCTACATCATAATTTATCCGGGATCGGATTTTTCATTGGTTCCGGGTTCTTCATTCCAACAAGAGGGAACCTGTAAAATAAATCATACAACTGGTGATAGCCTCCCCGTCACTGATCTCTATTAGATGATCGTGGCCATTGGCCCTTGCTCAGTAAAATACAATGAACCTAACTCTGTCAGGGACAGATGACGCAACCCATTGGTTATCATCAGGCCAAGACAAGAAAAAAAAATCAACAAACAGAATGCGGAACCCCGCCCACCAGGGACACCTACGGGAATATCCCAATTATCCCTCATTACTCAATTCTCAACTAGTAAAGCTTATCAACACTTCACTAATCTATTTTCACCTCACAGAGCCAAGTATCACTTCCCTACTCTAGCTAGTTTTCCACTAACAGTGCTAATCATCACACTTTAGTTTTAACAAGGCTACAGTCTATATTAATTAGAACTAATTATAATAGGTTCTACCTTAGGCAACACCGCAGTTAGATCAAATTACATCTACTCTTGCCATGACAGGCACGTGTAAAATTAAATTAACTCAATTCGCACACGGTAGACATATTTCCACTCAGAACCGCAGTGCCGAAGCACGTCCGCCTCAATCAACGGTTTTAGTTCAACTCCCCTCTCCAATCATGGTTTTTGGCAACCTCCTAAAATTGGTCACGTGACGGTATTCTTCCTGTCCACACAGGTGTTATTTGGACATATCACCCATTGTCAAGAATCTATCCTCCCTGGCTTAGTCACTGTCAGAGTTGTCATCACTTGTTTTGACTCCCACAACAAACTAGCGAGTTACCGTATGGATACAACAACGGGTTTCCCCAACAAGCTGCCAATCTTCTGTCGAGGGGTGACAATCCCAGCCATCCTTCAGTTTTATGTCGGGAAATTCTAAATGACAGTCGGACTGTTTTCTTCCGAGCTGAGTACTTCCGCTCTCAATCCAACCTGTTTATGAACTGTCAAAGCGATGTATGATTCAGCTCACTCACTTCCCCTACACATCTGCAGCTGTTAATTTTGCCCGACCTGTGAAGGTTGACATCTGATTTGTTTTCTCTGTTAGTGAAAATAGTTGTGGCTGTGAAATCATCCCGTTTAATCAGAATGCCGTTTATTCTCATCACGGGTTAAATCACGTTGGTCTATTATGTGACACACCCGTAGGCTGGCACTTCCGTCTTCGGCGGGCATTTTTAATGAGGTTAGCCTTCCTCGGGTTTCGAGGCAAGTTAGACTCTTATTTCGACTTCCACTCAGCAAGCTTTTGCTTAGGGCTGCCACGTAATGGATTCGCTAGCCAAGCGTTCAATTTCGTGTCAACGAGACAATCTTCCACCTTTGACTACATTCACTCCATGAGTACAGTTACAGATCTTCATCGGAACTTGCGACCGAGGTGCTTTTCCACCTTTAGTACTCGCTCACGAGGTAGGCTACATGTGCTGCCGGCTCAGCACCTTACCTCCGTGCGTCTGTGGGCGAGAAACGGCCACTGCCCTCTCATCCGGGGATCCCTCACATCCCCCAGCTAAGAGCCTTCGAACGAGTATCTGCACCAAGCATGTAGCGTGCTCAGCACCTCACCTAAATTTTGATGTAGGTAAGTGTCGGCCAGGCTCTCACATCCGAGGGTTTACGGCTTAGAGACGTTCAGCCATACCCCTCGGCTGAGAGCCTTAGAGGTTGTGTCTGGACTGAGATTATTGGCATCGTTCGCCTGATTTAGACTGCTGTCCCCAGTCTACCTGCAGGGCAGCAGGTTGTGTCTCTCTTAGTCTGGTCCCTATCCCAAGAGCTGTCTAATATGTAGTTGTATCCATTGCCATAACGCTTGGGGTCAGTGGGACACTCAAGTTCCCCACCAGGCAAGGTGGAGAAACATTGGGGGAGAGAAGACACATATTATGGTCATCACTAAGAAGATGGAAATACCACAATGTAATATCAAGTAAATGGGAATATTCTTATACAAGTGAATCAGTACAATTATCTGGGAAAAGTCATTACATCTGATGGGAGATGCCTTGAAGAGATTAGAACAAGAATCGCCATGGATAAGCAGCCTCTTGCAAGATTAAAAACATACTGACCAATAAAAAGATTTTGCAACGAGAAAAAGAGTGTTGAGTTGCTACATAGAACCAGTGCTTTTGTATGAATGTGAAGCGTGGTCAATGAGCAGACAAGCTGATGGCTGTGGGAATGTGGTTTCTGAGGAAAATGCCAAGAATACCATGGACAGACAGAAAAATCAATGACCAAGTCCTACAAGAAACAAATGAAAACCGTAAACTGATTAGAGAAATTAGACGTGGACAGTCACAATTTTGTGGTCACGTTATGAAAAGAAATAAATTGGAGAACTTGGTGACAACTGGCAAGAACGAGGGGAAGAGAACGAGGGGAGGGCAGAGAACTAAATACATGGATAGCTTAGCCACGTTGTATTGTCGAATCAGACCACTGAGCTGATCCACGACTCTGGTGATCGAGTGAGATGGCAAAACATGAGAGCCCACGCTTACCGGCATGGCACATGATGATAATGATGCATTCGCGTGGATGATTCTGAGAATCGCTGCAAAAGTAGACCGCAGAACTGATAAAATATGTAACGCAAATAAACAAATAAGTGTCACAATGGTGGCATTTGTGAATATATTTTATATACCAGGCGTAACCCGCTGGAGAGAACATTTGACTACTTCTCTAGAGCAGTGTTTGACAGGGTATGCACCATGGGATCACAAACAGTAAGTATGGATTAGTTTATCACGTGTGTAGGAATAGTAACTGGTGGACCAAAACAAGATTATCTTGTTGATTGTTTTTGAAAACAGAATTGCGTTACCTATGTTGATCTAGCGAGGACGTTAGTGTTGTTACACTGATAATGGCTTGTGTACGGTCCGACGAGGTTCGGTACCTGCACTCGGCGTTCGCTATGAGAAGGAAAGATTAGCCACATATTACCCAGTGCACTAAGACTTTAAAGTATGATGGGGTCCCAGCACTGCATATATACGTAGCAATTTTCTGCTACGAGACTTTATGTTTGTTTGTTTGTTGTTTTAATGTAAAACACACGATGAACTCTAATGAAAATACATGCACACGCGCGCGCAAACATATAAACAGCAATGCATAGGTGTTAATTTGTGTGTGTGTGTGTGTGGGTGTGTGTGTGCGTACGCACAACGCACGCGTGTGTGTGTTTGACTATTTATAGCGGTTGCGTCATGGTTAAAATATTCGAGAACCCGCCTGTTGTCTTGCATTGAAATCCCCCTGGAGGAGAGACTTTCACTTGAGTCCAAGGATTCGAACTTGATCCAGCCACCTGAGACGGGTACCAAAAGAGTTTCTGGAATATACGGCAGCCCGTATGATGCTGATCACATCATTCATCGAGTGCCGTTTGTTCAAGAACATTAAAAGTCTAGCACAGTATCTCCGTGGAAGTCGTGGTAGCTATTGGTTAACACGCTTGCACCCGCTCCGGTGAGCATAGGTTCGAAGTCGCATCGAGGAAGATTTTTGTAATTTGACCTGAGGCTCAGATCCCGGCTTAACTTAACGTTAGTATCAGGAAATGTTTCCGAAAGTAAAACCTGCAGCGGGATAGTGATCAAATTTCCCATAGAGTGGCAATTGATCTATAAAAAAATATTGGCTTGGCACCATACGATCAGTATACCCCAAGACGCGTACAAAGTGTCCTTTATTTTGTTTTTGTATTTTTGTCTTGTTTTGTTTGTAATATCTTTACTAATACCTTGTTGGTTTTAAAATATCTAACTAATGACTATATCACCAATTGAGTGCGAACTGGTCTATAAAATATATGGGGCTAGACCAGTGTTTCCTAACGTGGGGCCCACGCCCCACATGGGGGAAATTCGATTGCTAAGGGGGGCAATTCGAAAATGGATGGAGTCGTCCAAAGTTTAAGTTAACCGTATGGTGACTCTCAGTCGCTACTAGAGCTGGATAAACGTCCTGTATAAGTAACTTCTGTCCGCCATGTTAGTAGCCGTAATTTCATTGTCATGACGTTAGAGCTGAACTACTGGTTATACTGGGCTGGCACTAAGCATTTCGCGCTATTTGTTCTGTATGGCGCGAAATGCTTAGTGCTGGGATCTCAGTTTCTGTAGTGTTTCGCAGCAACGCTCAGCATTCTCCGTTGTAGTTAATTTGAAATAAGCGTACGTTAAATTGCTGTTAAAAGTCTCGTTGTTTTAAAATAATTGTATAAATATAAGTGATATATAATTCAATGGGTAATTTTTTTTTTTTTTTTATTAATTTCAGTTTTAGAAGCATCATTTTCAAGAAAAATTTGTAAAATGAAAAAGTTTGTTTTTTTTGTTTTTGTTGTTGCGGTGTGGTAAATGTGCCATACATATTTAAATATGCATTTTTAGTCTACGTTTACTCCAGTTCATATAATTATTATTATTATTATTATTTTAAATTTGAATTCTTCAGTATTCTGATGAATATTTAAAATTTGGTTTCATACCCGCTGTCCACGATGAACGGTCACCTTTTTGCCTTTTATGCCAACAATGCTTGACCAACGAATCAATGAAACGAGGTCATCTTGAGGCACATTTGAAGGCACATAATGCTCATATTAATTCAGATTTGAATTACTTTCAAACTTTAATGAAAAAATTTGAAAAAAGAGTAATATTAAAGTCTCTATATACTGCACATAATGCAACTTTCAATCGTAATCTTGAGGCTAGTTATTAAATTTCATTACTCATCGCTAAATCTGGGAAAAGTCACACTATAGGGGAGAATTTAATGAAACCATCAATATCAGCATTTCTTAAAACGGTTCTGGAAAAAGATGACAAAAACGTTAAAGCTATACCACTAAGTAACAATACTGTTAGCAGAAGAATAGACGAAATGAGTGAGGATATTGAAATACAACTTGTTGAATTGCTGAAAACAAGAAAATTATCGGTGCAAATAGATGAATCAACTATGAGAGACAACGAGGCCGTACTTATAACTTACGTAAGATATATTGATAACGGTGATTTTTCTGAAGAAATGTTGTTCTGTAAATCATTAGAAAGCACAACTACCTCCAAAGATATATATATTTAGCAACCTAAAAATTTACTTAGATGTCAATATTATTTTTTTTTTTGGTTCGCATATACTTTACAGGACATCGCTGTCAGCATCAGCATCTTTCAGCTGATTGTTGATTTCTTGGCAAGATTACGCTCAGTAGTTTGCCATTGCGTTCTGAGCGACCGGCTCACATACCCCGTAAGTTACTGACACGGAGAAAACCGCTACCGATTCTCGCGCAACGTCACTTTACTTACGAGAGTATACGGGATTATGAAAAATATAACATCTTGTGCTGCAGATGGTGCTCCTAACATGATGGGGAAGAAAAATGGTTAATTGATGAAAGATGAGAATCCAGAAATGCTTCTTGTGCATTGTGTTATTCACAGGGAAAACCTGGTAGCTAAAAACATTTCACCTGTTCTAAATGAAGTACTAAATTTAGTTATAAAGTGTATCGATGCTATTAAAGCTAGTGCCAAATGTGAACGTCTATTCAAGTTATTTTGTGAAGAACAAAATTAAGACCATGTGAGACTTATACTTCACACTGAAGTAAGATGGCTCTCGAAAGGAAACTGCTTGAAAACATTTATGGAACTATTTGATACTCTTAGTGATGTTTTAAGCGACAAACCTGAAATGAAAAATCTGTTAACGGTCGATGGTAAGGCATTTGTGAGTTATTTAGCCGATTTCTTTGAAAAACTAAGTATATAAAATAAACAACTTTAAGGAACAAATAAAACTCTTGTCGATGCAAAAGCGAAGATATCTGGTTTCATTACCTTTATTGAATTATGTCAGACATTTTGAAAAAGTTTCATTGGCTCCAAAAATGTGAAGTGACTGATACCACTGTATATTATAAATGTCGATCATCTGAAAATTGTATCGCCTAATTTAAAATAAAGATTTTCTGATTTGAAACAAATTGATTTCCCAACCTGGATGATGCAGGCAATGTTTGTGGATTGGTCTGATATTTCAAATATGCAGTATCAAGAAGAACTCGCAGAAATGGAAAATGATGAGTCAATTAAAACTTTATTTTAATATAAAAGGAGCGATGGCATGGCTTCGCGAGGAAACCGAAATCAAATATCCAAATGCAACCAAATGTGCAAGAGAACTAATTGTTACCGTTTCCATCTTCATATTTAGCTGAATGGGGATTTAGTGCCATAAATTATTTGCTGCTAAAAAAAAAAAAAAAAAAAAAAAAATCGGCTGCATATAACAAAACGGGGAGATTTGAGACTGAAGTTAACTAAATTAGAACCTGACATAAAATCTCTTTGGAGCAAGCATCAAGAGCAAGGATCTCACTAAATTTAAATTATAAATAATTACTAATAATTAAAATAATATAGAAACATCTTTCATTAAAATTATTTTGTACTTGAATTTCAGTTCTCAATTGTATGTTTTGAAAATGTACTTACTGTGTTTGCTCAATATTTTCTTAGTCATTTCTTCCTAAAAACCTATCATTCAAGTTTCTTTAGTGAACATTTAATTTTTGAATATTAAAAATTATGTATATGTTGGGGGGGGGGGGGGGGGGGTCATAAGAATTTTAGAAAGGCTTAGGTGGGGCATAGCACAAAAAAGGTTGGGAAACACTGGGCTAGCGTCACGTACCCAACACCGACACGGCTGAAAAAGAGATCATTTCCCGTAACACCCAATATGTGGCGATGGTACTGATACCGAGTCCTTCACATTGTGCTCGTCGATCTGTGCATATTTGAACTACGTACGTGGTTGACATGAATAATTGTGTTACAGAAGATAACCAAGTGAACAATGAACAATGTCAGTTAACAATGTAACGAAGTTAAAAATGAAAATGATACGGGTACTCAAAGGGTGATCTGATACCTCGTATCTTCACTGGTTCAGAAATATCAAGACTCTGTCCTCGTTTCTTAAGATCCGCCCGGAAATAATTAGAAAAGTCATCATCTAAGTTATAATCACCCCAGTGATACATTTTCAGTAGGTCAGCATGACCGAGTAAATAATAGAGCTCGTTCTTAAACATCCGGTGTACTGAACGAACGAACGAACAAACGAACTTTATTTTCGAAGGGTCTCAAATTGGAGCCGTCTTACATTCGCCCCTTCCAAACACTTATCTTTTGTTCATCAATTATCTGTTGTGTATGTTCCATTCAATAGGAAATAAAACACGTCAAATGAATATTTGATTTAATATTCTCAACTGATGCCGGTGTAGCGGGTTCAACCCCTATACCGATCAGTTGACTTC
Source organism: Cepaea hortensis (assembly GCA_963921405.1). Taxonomy (NCBI): domain Eukaryota; kingdom Metazoa; phylum Mollusca; class Gastropoda; order Stylommatophora; family Helicidae; genus Cepaea; species Cepaea hortensis. Next base: position 37,309,465 of record OY992893.1, read on the forward strand.
TCTTTCTTGACTTGGGGAGTCAATTACAAACCCCTCTGAAGTCGGAGTGGGCTTGCCTGATGGCAAGGGACTCTAGTAATGGGGAAAGTTACACTACGGGCAAAAATCAGCCTAGTACTACAAGAAGTTGTACTGTAGCACATGTACTCGTATGTACTAAGAATTCTAGGCGAGCGAACGTTAAAAAAGAATCCCAGTTATCTTCCCACATATCAATGTCCTTAGGTGCCCTTTCTTCACATGTCCTGCCATCGTCATCATCATCACATGCCATGCTTATAAGCGTGGTTGGTCATGTTTCGTCATTTCACGGTGTTCTTGTCTCGACCATACAACGTGGCCAAACCATTTGTGTATTTAATTCTCTGCCTTCCCCCTGCTCTCTACCCCTAGATCTTGCCAATTGTCACTTTCGACGGGAAACTGTTCAAAACCCGTTATCTTCTTCGAGTAGTCCCAGCTCTGGTTAAGTCGGATTGTCAGCCATGATGTTGCTCTTGCTCCCAGCACAGACCGATATTGCAGTTTCTTACGAACGACCTTTTGAATTGTCCCAATTGACACATTAAAATCTTTCGCAAGCGAGTATGCTTCGACAACGGTTCATCTGTACAGCTGCATCAATTTTGGCGATGATTTTTTCTGTTGCAACAATATGCACTTAACCCGGCCGTCGAAGATCTGTCGTGAACTGACTTCCTTTCGGAAACATTCGTGCCCAGTCTGTCACTGTTGTCTTCGACACACATTTGTTACCGTACGCTGCTTGCATTCTTCGATGAATAACCACTGGTCGACATCCTTCAAATGAAATAAACTGAATTACTGCTCTTTGAGCTTCTTTGGACGGATATTGGATCAACCCGGCCATTTTCTCAACGGTCAGAAACAGAACCTATGCATCATGGGATGATAGGCACTTGCTCTTTTATTCATTGGTCAGTACTTATCACATGACTATGACATGATCATTGTTCAAAGTATGCAATCACGCGCGGTGCGGCACGAAAGAATTTCAAATGACCGCCCCGTATATTTCAGTTTTAATATCCACCAGCACATTCATTTGCCATTAAATTGATAAAACAACAATATAAAAATAATCTATGCATGTGAAGGTTATGTACTCATATGGAAGAAGACAAGGATTTTCAGTATTATAATAGGCATGTTTTTTGAATGCACTTTTTGAGGCTGACAATTTTGGAAAGAAAGGAATGCGATTATGAATTATGTTGGAAGAGTGCATTGGCTAAAAATGTCGAGAACCACTGCACTAGAACATGTGCTATCTGCATGTAAAGTAGTCCTTTACCAAAGCCGATTCATATGGCGCCACAATGAAATACTCACTGTGCTGGCTGCCGTAGTGAATGGCGCAAGGATGCGGGTGGACAGATGGGCCACTGCTGGGCCGATGTGGATCTACTTCGTCAGAGCTGGGCAGAATCGTGGAGTCAAGGAAGATTATTATTTATAGTCCTGTTTACGACAGACGAGACCGTGAAATTGATATCTTATATCAGCGATTTAGACGACAATGATGTATTTGTTGACAATAATAATGAAGTTGGAGCACCAAGACACTCAGTCCACCCTCCATGGCGCAGACGACTGGGAGATGGCTCTTGACCTGAAAGGCCGTGGTGGTACCCGACAGTAATCGAACAGTTTCGGTTACGACCTGACTTTGTACTGCACTCCTCTGTTGAGTTAAGGTGAGTCAAGAACCGATATCACTGCACTCAGGACATTCCCATAAGCGCTCCGTCCCCTCGTTCAACAGCCAACGAAGAGTCATACTACTAATCGTTCCCACCGCTATCTGATTATAAGTTCTCCTGGTCTTCCCTCTCAGTTTTGAGATTCTTCCAGAACCCCTGCCGATCCCCCGCAATCTCATTCTTTCCACATACGGGTTCTCAATCTGTTCCTCCGCCTTCTCCACCTGGTCCCACAAGCGCACGACCAACTCCCCCTTGTCCATAGGCAAACTACCACCAAGAGGTGCATTCCCTGTTAGCCTATCAGCCTGCTCATTCCCCCTTACCCCCTCATGTCGAGGGCAAATATCCATACAATTCTCACAATCTGTGACCTCTGAAGCAACGAGAGCCATTCCACACGAAACATTCCTTTCTCCACCTTACTAAACATACTCTTTGAATCAGTAATGAATACAATGTGTGTTGCAGTAGTCTCCTCTAGCCACCGGAAAGCCGCTGTTACTGCCTCCACCTCTATTCTCATGCTGGAGGTCGTAGTCTCATATGCCAGACTCTCCTTTTTCAAGACTCGTACATTAGCCTTTGCAATAAAGCCCCAGCCACTACGTCTGTTTCTCATCACTGACCCATCGGTGTAGATGACTATGTCATTTTGATGTGTGTTGCTCTGGATCGGCTGTTGCACTTCAAACTCAGTGCGGCCCACTGCCCATTCTCTGCACTCACGACCCAGTGTTATTATTACATTGTGCCAGTCCGTGATGTCTTCCGGACCTTCAACCCACTCTCTTTCACGATTGATGGTCTCTAGATCACACACCTGACGTATAGAAAGTTCCGCCTGTGCCATCTCCTCTTCGGCGCAGCGATACCCCAACAGGGTAACGTGAAGCCATGGGAGCAGGTGGTGGATTGGACTTGAGAGCAGCCGACAGATAGTTGTTGGTTATGGTTTCAAGTCAGTGACGGTGAGCAGAAGATCTCTCAGTAGAGACAATGGTTACGGTCATCCGATCAGTATGGTCACTGCCAGGAAGGAAGAATGGTAGACTTACCTCCTTATTGATTCCCGGGCAGAGGAGGCTCGTCAGCCATGGTTGGTATCTCTTCTAAGAGAGGGAACTCTAAAGTCTTCGGGAGTAAACCCTGAGGAAAAATCTGGAGATGGAGTCCCTAAGGCAGTTCCATGTTGTAAACAACATAGTTCTGGCAACTCCTGCGACGGCACCGATGCCAAGTTGCATTGGCTACTGCCTTTCCCTTGGTCAACATCGGCGACATGGAGAGGGGGAACTTGCTATTGGGCAATAGCTGGTTCTCCGATTTCCATTGCCCAGGCTTGTGCCCTGAAGAGGTCACTTCAGCACCGCGTAAAGCGGTGACACAACACGGGAAGCAGCATTTGCCGGTTATAAGTCTTAATGCTCGATTGACGTAGAGCAAGGCGCCAGGGGTTACTTCCGACGGTGGAAGAGATCATCGTATCTCACTAGACAGCTACCGCCCGCCTAAGCTTGGCATCCCCCAGTCAATAAGGTGTTGTCTCGCCACGGTTCATTTGCTCCTGGGGGTGTGTGGAGCTTAGGGGAAAAATCCTGACACATGGACCGCAATCTATACACCTAGCAACAAGAAAAAAAAAACCAGCCGTAAGGCTATGCCATATGACGAGGCACGCTCCAAAGAGAATACAGAAAAGGAGAAAAGGGATTTCCCATTATGGACACACCAAAGTGGACGGTCAATAGGAGAAACCAAGGGAAACATGAAACGTCAGAGGACAACAAAGAAACAGACGTTGTGAGGCTGCGACACGAAGCAGTTGTGTTTTCTGAAGGCTCCGTGTTGAAAAGGATATTCGGGACGCAATGATTGCTAGGATCGGCAAGTGAGCAACAGGAGAGGGATGTGTGGACGAGGATACATCAATGAAAGGATCGGGCTTGGAAAAACCTAGACGATTTGCTGAAATACTGAACCATTAGATTTGAGACTGGGATTCAAGGTGAACGGAGTAGAACAGGGAACTCATCCATAGATATATACATAAACCCCGACCCTGTCTGAAGGGCAGTTTATTGTCTTGGGGAGCTTGTATCCCGTTGTTTCTGCAGCACGTATTAAAGTGTAAAAACGTTCGCTAGAATGCCTCAGTTATTTCATGTTCTACGAATTCAGGTGAGAACCATGTTCTATGTTTTCAGTTGGTTGACGAGTTTATTATCTACAGCACTTCGATTTTGTGGATTCCAGTTTTAGTTATTACGGGAAGACACGTCGAAGCGGGCTAGGAACATGGAACGTAAGAACCATGACCCCTGGAATCTCAGACGATCTAAACGAGATTGTGGATGCCCGCAAAACTGCAATGATAAACAACGAACTACTAAGACTGGGGATAGACATTGTCGCCCTGCAAGAGACCAGACTCCAAGAATCAGGAAGCATCAAGGAGAGGGACTTCACTTTCTACTGGCATGGCAAGCCATGCGGAGAGACCAGGGAGCATGGAGTTGGCTTCGCTATCAGAAACAAGCTGCTTAATTCCATCATACCACCAAGTGATGGCACTGAAAGAATACTGAAGCTCCAACTCCAGACAGAGGCAGGCCCAGCTAGTATTATAAGCGTTTACGCCCCAACACTAACTGCAGCATCAGAATCTAAAGACAAGTTCTATGACGACCTTAGCAAAGAATTCAGTGAAACACCAGAGAAACAACATCTTTTTATCCTGGTGGATTTCAATGCCAGGGTTGGCTCCGACCACAAATCTTGGCCTTCATGTCTAGGACAGTTTGGCGTTGGGAAGATCAATGACAATGGACAACGTCTCTTGGAATTCTGCAGCCACCATAATCTGTGCGTGACCAACACCTTCTTTGACACGAAACCTCAACACAAGGTGTCACGGAGGCACCCCAGATCAAAGAACTGGCACCAACTCGACCTGGTGCTCACTAAACGCAGCAATCTCCGCAAAGTACGGCTGACTCGCAGCTATCATAGTGCTGACTGCGACACCGACCATTCACTCGTCTCCAGCAAGGTGAAGATAAAGCCCAAGAGAATCTACAGAAGCAGAACAGAAGGAAGACCACGCATTGACACCAGCGGCACCCAAAATAAAGAGAAGGTCAACACATTCATGCAGGCTCTAGCGGATACTCTGCCTGGCCCCACAAACGGAAATTCCACCGAGAGATGGAGTCATTTTCGCGACACCATCTACAATACAACACTATCAACATTTAGCAAGAAGCAAACTAAGTCAACCGACTGGTTTGAAGCACACTCTGAAGAGATGCTCCCAATCCTGGAGAAAAAGAGACATGCATTCTCAATGTCAAAAACATCACCTTCAGAGAAAACATTGCAGGCATTGCGAACGGCCAGAAATAGAGTACAACAGATGGCAAAAAGATGTGCGAACAGGTACTGGCTACAGCTCTCTGCTAAAATTCAAACTTGTGCAGACGCTTGAAATATAAGAGGAATGTACGAGGGCATCAAGCAAGCTGTTGGTCCATCAAAAAAAATAAGATGACACCTTTACGATCAACTGAGGGGGTAATCATAAAGGTTCGAGCGAAACAAATGGATCGCTGGGTAGAACACTACTCAGAGCTATACTCAGTAGATAACACTGTCAGTGAAGAAGCTCTGGAAGCCATCGATCAACAGTCTGCCATGCATACCCTGGATAACGAACCATGCCTCACAGAAATCAGCAAAGCACTAAACTCCCTCAAATCCGGCAAGGCACCTGGAAAAGATAGTATTCCACCTGAAATTTTAAAATGTAGCAAAGAAACAATCATCCCAGAACTGTATGCAATATTTCAGCTCTGCTGGAAAGAAAAATCAGTACCACAAGATATGAAAGACGCAAACATCGTTACCCTTTATAAAAACAAAGGCGACAGAAGCGACTGCAACAACTATCGCGGCATTTCCCTACTCAGCATTACAGGCAAGATTTTTGCCAGAGTAATCCTTAAAAGATTACACATTCTTGCTGAAAGAATCTACCCTGAATCGCAGTGCGGATTTAGACCCAACTGTCAAGAGTCCTAACTATCTCTTGACTCTAGCTCACTGGACGCGGACAGGCAAATTATAACATCCAGGACGTTTACATACACCAGTAACAATGACTGCAATCGAAACTCACAGGAGCAGTCTCCTGTACAACCTTTATTACATAATAAAAAAGGGTGATATCATTTAGAGCACACCTGTCTCAATACACCAACTCACGCTTACGATTAAGCACTCATTCTACATAGGCGGCCAAACGCTCGCTCACATCCACCTGGGCGATATTTACACACTGTCGCCCTTCTGACCATTCGCAATCACAGTCTCACATCATCCCGTACATATCACAGCTAGTACATTCCTCGAATATCAATACACAAATGTCCGCCACATCTATCCGTCACAACACTATCGTTCTAGCGTTCTATCTCTCGCTATTCTCAATACGTCCGTCTCTCTCTGCTGTCTCACACACACTGACCCTCTTCCTCTGTGTCCTTCCCGCATCACGTGGTATATCCACGGACTTCTTACCTGACCTATCGTCAGCCAAGCCGTGGCGTCTCCTACTGTCCTTGGCCTCGGCTATTGCTTCTTACACACATACAGGACCCTGACACCAACAGGTCCACCATCAATATGATTTTCTCACTCTGGCAGCTCCAAGAGAAGTGCAGAAAACAGAGGAAGCCGTTATATATTGCCTTCATCGACCTCACAAAGGCATTTGACCTCGTGAGCAGAAGCGGCCTTTTTAAGGTCCTTGAAAAGGTTGGATGTCCACCCACCATTCTTAGTCTCGTGAAATCGTTTCACGAAAACATGCAGGGGACCATTTTATTTGACGGCTCAACATCCCAGTCATTCAGCATCAGCAGTGGAGTAAAGCAAGGCTGCGTGCTTGCTCCTACACTCTTTGGTATCTTCTTCGCCGTTCTCTTGAGGCAGGCATTTGGGACTGCCACTGAAGGCACATACCTCCACACAAGATCTGATGGCAAACTTTTTAACCCATCAAGACTCAAGGCAAAGACCAAAATAAAATCAAGATGCGTAAGAGAACTACTTTTTGCAGATGATGCAGCACTGACTACTCATACAGCAGAAGATCTCCAAAGGCTCATAGATCGTTTTGCAGCCGCCTGCAAAGACTTTGGGCTCACCATTAGCCTAAATAAAACACAGGTGATGGAACAAGATGCTGGTGCGCTTCCGTCAATCAAAATTTCTAATTACGAATTGAAAGTCGTCCACGAGTTTGTATATTTGGGGTCGACATTATCAGATAATCTTTCATTAGAGACAGAAATCGACAGACGCATTGGAAAGGCAGCCACAACATTTTCAAGGCTAGCTAAAAGAGTTTGGGAGAATAATAGACTAACAGAGCGTACAAAAGCTCAAGTATATAAAGCTTGTGTTGTTAGCACACTACTCTATGGGTCTGAATCCTGGACCCTGTACTCAAGACAGGAAAGAAAGTTGAATTCCTTCCATATGAGATGTCTGAGACGATCCTGGGCATAAAGTGGAAAGTCCACATAACAAACAAACAGGTGCTTGAAAGAACAGATATTATCACAGTGCACACCCTCCTCAAGCAGAGACGCCTCCGGTGGCTGGGCCACGTATCTCGAATGGAGGATGAATGTATTCCCAAAGATCTGCTATACGGAGAACTAGCTACAGGAAAGAGGCCAACCGGAAGACCCCAAACGCGATATAGGGATGTGTGTAAACAAGATATGAAAATCCTTGGAATAGATCCAGACACGTGGGAAAGAGTTGCAACAGACAGATGCTCCTGGAGAAGAGATGTACGAAACGGACTGGCGCTCTTTGAGGGCAATCTGATCCAACAAACTGAGGATAGGCGGCACAGGCTTAAAATTCAGTCACTTACTGCGGGACTTGCCTCGTCTTACAGATGCGGAAACTGTGACAGGGATTGTCACTCTCGCATAGGACTATACAGTCACCAGCGGTGCTGCCAGGTTCCTCCCAAGCGGCACAACTCTATAGTCCTTCAGGACTGAAAGAGGCCTACTACTACAGTAGACGTACTTACACAGGTAGGCATAAACAGAGAAGAGAGACCTTGGGAACAAAAGCAACTGGGCGAGGCAGCCGAAAAGGCCTCATGCTGGCTCTGGAATTGATTGGGTCAAGCCACTGCAGTAATATGATTCATGCATACGTATATAATATGGTTTGTTTGTCTGCAAACCGTTGTACATACACAGTCTAATATCGAAATTAACCAATCTCTCATCTAAGATCTAGAGCTGTTACTGTCTCGTGTCCACCCTGCAGCTGTCTCTCCAAATGAGTGCTGTGCCCCTGAGACTGGAACTCTGTAATTTAGTCAGAACATCACGTTGTAGCAGTCACCGAAATCAATGTCAATGAAATATCGGCCGAAGTTAAAACCTCCAGCTAATGGTGGTGTAAAACGTCTTGCGAGGAACGCACTCCGCAGCAGAGGCGGGGTGATGATTGGGAAGTCTAACCCTACAAACAAGTAGCCCAGAGGAAGCACTGGCTTCATGGAGACGAGCAGGATGCGGCTTCGTGAGCCATGCACTGGGTACAGAGAAGGCAACATGGCGGCGACATGTACCACGCATAGCAAACTGCCGGTGTGGAGGCGACGAAAAAGGCGAACAGCGGGGAAGTAATTGACTTCTCACGGCTAAAGATGCTAGAATATGTGTGAGAGCATGAAGCACCGGGCGTTTTTATATTCTTCTCCCCGAAAGAGGGATGGCGTTGGAACAGGCACACCGATAATTTCTGGAATAAGTGGGAAACGACTCAAACGTCTCGAAATACGCTACGAATGTACGGCAGAAGGAAAACACCTGCAGTCATGGCCCGTGTCTGGCCGTCCCCAGCGAGTGTCAGAAAGGTAAAACAAAGGGGGACCGCTTCTGACGATCAGAAACCTGTCGGGTTTGATCTGCGGCGAAACTGTTATCACTTATCTAATGAACACTTTCTGGGTCGCTCTCTCGTCTTGTATCCAGACAGTCTCACGTAGAACGCTCTAGTCACTGGTTGATCGTGTTCCATTTCACCAAAATGTCCGAACCATTTAATTCTATGGTAGTCTGTAGAATCAATAATCAGTGCTTTCGCTATACTTGTTCTTAGTTTCACACATGTCTCTCTATCTATGTATTTTTCAGTCCAGTTCCATTTCTTATGCATCTCATTTCACTTGATGCAATTTATCTCCGTGGCGAAGGCGCTACGAACGCATTCGTAATCCCGCATACCCGCGTTCGAAACAAAGCTGCGGTCTATTTGGCAACAAGCCCCTTTGCGAGGGCTGTTTCCGAAATGGTATGGGTGCCGGTCGTTCAGACACCAAAGGCAAACTACTGAACGTAAACTTGCCAAGAGATCACAACACCAAAACATGCTGGTAATGACTGCAACGTCTTGTAAAGGATATGCAACTGTTTCTAGAACTGCTCATGTCTGACATTGGTAACAGTGAACACAACACGTTGGCACCGATACAGTACAGCTATCCAAATATTATGCATGTTGATATTTAGATGTTTGTGTTAGGTGCAATTTGACAATCGATGTGTGTTTTTTTTAAAAATGTTTGCTCGAAGGAAATCCAATCCACTATTTGTTCATTCACTTCCGACGGAAATTCCGAATCTAAATTTAGCATTTAACTTGCAGCCAGTGAGACGGGAGACGAGTTACAAATGTTAAATTCTCCTCGGATATCTTGAAAACAAAAGAGAAATTACACAAACAATCATCATGAATAGAAGGAAAGGTCATTCTGGTCTTTACGAGTTTACGACAGATGAGACCGTAACGTTGATATCTGAAACCAGCGATTTAGAGGACAAAGATGTATTTGTTGAAAATAATATTGAAGCACCAAGTGATGACAGTATGATGATTCTTCCGTCAGATAGAAAGGTCAGTGCTATTCCAAATATTTATCACAAAAATGAAAGACTCGGTAATAATACTGGCACTAATACATATGGGCCGAAAATCTGATAGCCAGACATATTACTATTAAGTGTTAGGAGTTATTTAGACTTTGTAGTTAGTAAGAAGAGGTTGTACTTAAATGAGGCAGGGGGCGGGGCGGCTATAATTAAAGGTAGGTATATTACTCGAGCCGGTCTCTCTGGCTGTGGGATTACAACACTTTCTCTCTGTAATCCCGTTTATCACGCAGAGTCTCGCAGCGGAGTGAGAACTGAGGTGGTTCGACCCCCGCTCGTGACTTGCGGATACTGAGCCGGCCGCTCAGAAAGCAATGGCAAACTACTGAGCGTAATCTTGCCAAGAGATCAACAGACAGCTGAAAGATGCTGCTGTTGACAGCTAAGTCCTGTAAAAGGATACGCAAAAAAAAAAAAAAAAAAAAAAAAAAAAAATATTACTCGAAGCGCGCTGCGAATAATACTGAGCGTTATTCGCAGTCGCGGCTGATCATGTTTACCTCCGACGTCGATTGGTCACGTAACTCTATTATTCTCTCTTCTTGTCTGTCTTGTTTTGCAAGTTCTTTTTCTTCTAACTTCACTAAGACGAAATTTGTCGAAAAGGCAATACAATTAACTGATTATGTGGTTGTTTCGGGATTTTGAAATTTAAATATTGAGCACAACCCACTACTGGCAACGCCGATCGCATTCTGATATGAACCTAAGGCCTATCCACGTCAATATGGAAGCACTATACTCGAGTTTCGCCCTCATTTGAGCTCGTCAGTAGTGCATATCCCTGACCGGATCCGGAAACAGTCCTGGATCACGCGTGTGAAGCGGGTGTGTAACCACGCAGCACACACTGGACACACCAAATTATCACAACAGAACATCACAACGCTACCCATCGTAGGCTATGCTCAAGATTGCCCAATTGCCGCGACCGACGTCCGTCAATCGATGGGACCCGAACGATCAGGACTTCTCACTGGCAATAAACACCAGGCCTCCTAAATCCAGTGAGCAATAATCAATTGATTATGTGGTTGTTTCGGGATTTTGAAATTTAAATATTGAGCACAACCCACTACTGGCAACGCCGATCGCATTCTGATATGAACCTAAGGCCTATCCTTACTGTTTCCGGATCCGGTCAGGGATATGCACTACTGACGAGCTCAAATGAGGGCGAAACTCGAGTATAGTGCTTCCATATTGACGTGGATGAATAAAGATCATTTCAAGATTGGTTAATACAAGAACAGATTACTTGATATTGCTTTTCCCTTCATACTTTACAGTTATGCATGTCTCATCCTTCTAAAATTCATTTTATAAAGTAATTAGACCCACAAATGACATTTTATGTGGATGTCTAGACTTGTTTTAACATATTTACCTTCCATTTTTACGTATACTGTGTAGGGGTGGGGGGATTTTTAGGTAGGAAATATGAAAGGGGGGGGGGGGAATGACGTTCTGAAAATATGGTGAAGGGGGGCACGGGCCAAAAAAGGTTGAGAACCACTGTCTTAAGGGATGTTGCAGTCAACACCAGCATTTTTCAGCTGCTGTTGATGTTCTTGGCAAGATTACGCTCAGTAGTTTGTCACTGTTTTCTGAGCGACTGGCTCACATACCCTGTAAGTAACCAACGCAATGCGATCCACTGCCGAATCTCCCGCAGCTGTGTTCCTCACGTGGATATACAGGATTACGGAGAAAGTCATTAACTTCTTCGCCAGGGAGACCGGCTTCAATGATTAGAACAAAATAAAGCACATTATCTTTACTCATTCAATACCAGATAGTTCATTCTACATTCATTGGTTGCTTTACATAATATGCTTTGGAAAAGAGAACTTATCTCATTATATATGAGCAGTTAGTCATTGTGTGGTAGTTTGCTTTGAATATAATAAGTTAAAGCGTGGAGTAACAAACAAATTTCAATAAAATGAATTATTCATGGCTAAATTATTATCCAAAACAAGGTATTCCCTTAGTGAATTTAAACATAGATACCACAGATAACATGTTGCACAGTTTATTGCCTGGCATATTTTGCTGCATCTCGTCAGATGCATACTGGAGTTATATTTCATATGAAGTGAATAAATGAATAATATTTTAGCTGAAACACTTAAAACTCTTAGTCACAGGCATTGTTCAAAAGTGAATTATTTTTAATATCAAACATTTATAGCTCGCTATGACTATATGTATTTAAATTTTAACTGTTTATACTGTCATCTGTTGCCTGTAGTACTTTGCGATGTAGGACAGAGGGATTTGAGCCTGAGAAACTAAGGCCGCCTGGCTAGTGCAGTCGGTGCAAACTGTGCAGGTCAGGGTTTTCTTTTTGCCTCTGGCAGAAAAAAATCCACAACTTACAGAGGATCCAAAGCCAGGTCTCCTGAGGGAGAACCTGGTGTTCTAGCCACTCAGCCAACCCCTGTATAAATAAATGATAATTTGTAAAATAACTTTTTGTCTCAAAAATAGAATATAGGTAATTAGTAATTTGATACAAGGCGTTAAGCCTTGGTTCGCAACTGGTCTATGATCAAAGCTCCAACAGGCAGACAGTTAGAGCATTGCTTTGCTGATCTGGCAGATTGTGCAGTTGGTCTTGTGCCAGATGTATTGGTGTTACCTTTCCTCTGGAGTACACTTCTATACCAAAATGGCACTTGGAGTAGACTGTACCATACCAGCTGCAATGACTCATCATATAATCTTATCTTGTTCATCTTGTACTCTGTGGTGTCGAGGTGAAGCATAAACAACCTGAGAGTGCCCGTTTATGGGCTTTATATATTGAGATTCCCATAGACTCTGTTATTCCCTCTGTCCATTGTTTACATGGTCAGCCACTTCTTCTGGTTCCATTTAATCTCGTCTTCTGATTTGCCATTTGATAACATTATACTTCCTAAGTACTTGAAGCTTTTTACCTGATTCAGGGGGTGTTCTTCTAGATGGATCTTTGTTGAATTTGATCTTCTTTGATTATAACTGACTTTGTTGCGAAGGGGTTATGGACGCCGTAGTAATCCAGCATACTGAGCTCGAAACACAGCTGCAGGCAATTTGGCTACAGACCGCATTGCATTGTTTTTTTTATAAAATAGTATGAGTGCCGGTCATTCAGAAAGCAGTGGCAAACTACTAAACATAAACTTGCCAAGAAATCACAAACAGCCAAAAACTGCTCGGGTTGACTGTGATGTCCTGTAAAGGATATGCAACTAACTTTCTAAAACAAAATTATTATTTAATTACTTTCCTAAATAAATACTTGAGTACGTTTTATGAGGCTTGGTAAATCATAAATGATTATGGCAAAAGATTCCACCACTAAGTTTATGCCAGACCACTGTGTCAGAGGAGCCAAAGTGGAATAGTTATTAGCACACTTGCCTGCCAACACAGTGGCCCAGGTTCAATCCCCAGTAGAGGTAGGATTAATTTTTCAGACTAGTATGGTCTCATAAAGAATTAGTACCAGATATAATTTTCAGAATTTTCTGGGAATTGTCTTAGAAGGAAATATGATGAAGAAGGAAACTGGTCGCCTAACATGTGTATAAAATTTGTTTGTAGTGTATGGGAGTCAATCCTGCATAGACCATCACTCTTATCACAGCTCACCAAAATGATTCTCTGCCCTTTGTCAGTTCCCCTGCCTTATCTTATGCATTTTTTACCCTGACTGCCTCCTGTGTCTTATGTCTAGAGTTTTGTGCAGGTTGACTGTGATGTCCTGTAAAGGATATGCAACTAACTTTAAAAAAAAAATATTATTTAATTATTTTCCTAAATAAATACTTGAGTACATTTTATGAGGCTTGGTAAATCATAAATGATTATGGCAAAAGATTCCACCACTAATTTTATGCCAGACCAATGTGTCAGAAACCATGTGTTTCAGAAACCATGCGTTTCAGAACGGGATGAGTGAAAACAAATGATAAAACATTTTGTTAGTTTCATTCAGATAAAATGTTGCTTATCCCTTACAGGATGTAGCAGTCAATCCCAGCATTTTTTTGGCTGTTCGTGATTCCAGGGCTAGTTTACGTTTAGTAGTTTGCCATTGTATTCTAAGCAATTCAGATAGAGAATTAAAATACCACAGCTGTGTGAAAGCTCAGTAGCCGAATGACATATTTAAAACTCACAATATAAAAAGACGCTTGACACTTTCATAGTTTGTAAACTATTCCTTTGACACAAGAAACTAATATTAATGTTCATTGTGCACACAAAATAGTATGTAAAAAAAAAAACAATATAAAATATGAGCTAGAAAATAATTTTTATTATGATTATACTTACATTGCTCCTTATTTCTTAATAAAATCTTCACAAAAAAATAATTCCTAAAGATCTTTTATGGGTCTGCGATATGATAGGACCATCACATTTTATAGGCTTGAAAGCATGGTGGCATATATGGCCAGTCTTTTCTTCTTTTAGCGGATGATGAATGCAGGCGTCAAACCCTTGGCTGATCGCATTTGTGGAATTATCTACATTTCTCCCTACACTAATGTGCCCACCATCTCCATGAACATTGATGCATTTATACCATTATTTTATCACTCCCTCAATACCTGTACCATAGAAGTCTTTGGGCTGCTGCCTTTGCCACATTTACACCTAATGCTCACCTTCGTCATCATCATCACATCATTTGCATCATGCTTTTGAAACAAATACTTGCTGTCATAGACAGGCCAGATTTCTTCTGCCTCCAAAATACCTCACAACAGCATGCTGTTCTTTAGTGGTGCAATCCTCGAATATGCTTCACATTTTCAACACTATGTGTGTGTGAAACTTTGTATGCACAAACGCATACGCATGTGACAGTTATCGTCTGTATAAATAGATATATAAACATATAGATATGCCACATAATGACACCCTTATAAACTAACAAGAACCATTTTTCAACTGTCTTAAATAACTTTGTAAGGCATAGACTTACACATGCATTTACTATTAACTCATTATTACTGACTCCCAAATTTCTGCTGCCAGCAGGAAAGAAGAATTCAATATATATATAATTTGTTACTTCCCCCAATTGTTGAAGGACAGTCTGCTTATAATGTTAGTTAGCTGTAACATGAAGAGAATCACATGATGTAGACATCATCATTCTGTCAAAGTACAATTTCTATGATCATTTTTCTTCTACCAGCAACTTTACACAGATGAGCAAGCTACTAAAGATGAAGATTCACTACCTTTATGGAGGAAGTTGTGTTTTGCTGTAGGAGGTGCTCCATACCAAATAACATCAAACGTCATAGGATTTTTCCTCAACTTGTTTTTACTTGAAGTTGCCTTGGTATGATTTCTGTAATGTTGGTCAATGATTGGTTTATTTTGAATTTTAGATAATATTTATGTCTTAGTTTTCTCAGTGCCACTAATGTTGCTCATGCCATCATAGTATATCTGTTTGTTACTCTGTCTATGACTGTGGGAGCTGCGGTAATGCAGTAACTAACCTACTTCCTTGGTGGTCTTATGTTGAAATCCCTATTGAGGCATATATAAAAAAAAATTAAAATGTGCTTCTAGGTTTATGCAGCCTAAAATGGGTACCATAAAATGTCCAGGGAAGTAAAGGCAGCTGGTGTAATAATGACCACATCACACATTGAGTGTTGAGTGATCTGTAGAAATGTGGGGCTATCACCATTTGATCAATATGCTTCAAGTTGTCTAACATGGTCTTATACTTTTACTATGATTGTTTGCATTCCTATTATCTATCCTACCAAAGAGAGAGTTTCTGATCAGGAACCAAATATGTTACGTGTTTTGTGCATGTTTGTAAAGTATACCCTAGAGGGAATGTATTCATCTTCCAGAGTGGTCTATCTCTGGCTCTACAAGTAAAGCTTCTTTGGTTGCAGGCAAAGTTATGATTATAATGAACCAGTTGGGCTTATGTGAGTAGACAGAAGGTGTGAATGTTCCTATGAGGGGGCTTCAAATGAAAACCTTAATTATATATATATATATTAGTGTGTCTGTGTGGTTTGGAGTGGGTGGGATGAAGGGTGATAGATATATATATATATATAGAGAGAGAGAGAGTATATTCTAAAAAAGGACAGAACAAATATATCTTTTTTCGATGTAGTCACCACTGTGTTCAATGCAAGTCCTCCAGCGCTGATAAAGTGCTTGTATTCCTGTTGAAAAATAATTCTCTTGGTCGCACATGTAACCACTTATGCACCACCTGCTGTACCTCGCCATCGGACTGAAACTTCCTACTTGACTTATACACTTGCTGGATTGACAGGCATGCATCACCATACTAGACTTTTATTCGCCCATGAATTTATACAGGTTTCACCCCTTCACTGATAAAAAATAACATAACGCTGCTCCTCTTTGGTGCATGTCAAAAGTGGGGCACCATCTTTAAACTGTCTTTATGACATCACTGTGTTCTCCTGACAGTGACGTCATGTGCTTAACACTCTTGACATCCTTAACAACATTGGCAGGTTACAAGACAATGGCATTGTTATTGTAATTTCTATCACACTTTTAAGGGTTTGATTTGAAACCCCCACATAATATGTGGCCTACAGTGCTAGCATGAAGCATGTGATGATATCAAAGCTGAAGCCAAACAGGCTTGAAAAGCAGACAGTCTTGACCTAGACTCAGATGAGGGACACCTCTTGGATTCAGGACCTGAATAGATTCATGACGAAGTATCTCACCTCATAAGAGGAGACTACCGCAACACACGTTGTATTCATTACGGATTCAAAGAGTATGCTCAGTAAGTGGGAGAAAGGAATGTTTTGTGTGGAATGGCTATCGTCGCTTCAGAGGTCACGGATTGTGAGAATTGTATGGATATTTTGTCCTGGCCATGTGGGGGTGTGGGGGAATGAACAGGCTGATAGGCTTGCAGGGAATGCAGCTATTGATAGTAGATTGCCTATGGACAAGGGGGAGGTGGTCATGCGCTTGTGGGACCAAGTGGAGAAGGCGCAGGAACAGAATGAGAACCTGTATATGGAAAGAATGAGATTGTGAGGGATCGGCAGGGGTTCAGGAAAAGAATCTCAAAACTGAAAGGGAAGACCAGGAGAACTTTAAATCAGATAGCGGTCAAAACAATTAGTAGTATGACTCTTCACTGGCTGTTGAACGAGGGGACGGAGTATGTATGGGAAGTGCAGTGATTTTGGTTCTTAACTCAACTCATCTTAACTCAATCTCACCTCATAGTTAATTATTTAGAATAGCTAGAGAATTAAGTAGTTAGGTTGAAATTTGAGTAATATATTCCAGATGTAAAAATGCAGTGACATGAGAATCAGTGATCTTATTGATAACTCACTGTTATTTTGTGGTCTGTGCTATTGTTCCGATTATACCATGCTGCCAAATCATCTAAGTATTTATCACTGTGTCTTCCCGCTGCAATTTTCCCATTAAGTTTCCAATTTGTCTCCAGATTAAATTGTGTGATTTATCGAATTCCTGTTTGCGGACGACCAAGCACTAATAACAAAGTCAGAAGCTGAATTACAAGACCACATGAATAGTCTAAACGAAATGTGTAGGGAACATAACATGAAAATCAGCACAAGTAAAACAGAGGTATTGACTATAACGAAAGAAGAAAAAACAACAATAATTCACCTAAACGAACATCCCTTGAAACAAGTAAAGAGTTTCAAGTACCTAGGAAGTATAATATCATCAAATGGCAAATCAGAAGAAGAGATCGAAAATAGATGCAATAAGGCAAACCATTGAACAAATGGGACCAATACTAAAGAACAAACATGTATCAATAACTACTAAGAAAGCACTTTACAACACAATCTTCCTACCAACTCTTATGTTACCAATGCCAAACCTGGACAATGACAGAAAAAGAGAAAAGAAAAATCACAGCAACAGAAATGAGATTCCTGAGAAGAATACTCAATGTATCAAGAAGAAATAAGATCAGAACTGGAGAAATCAAGACTAACTAAAGTGGGGGTTATAGCTGTGTTATATTTTATTAGAAGGCAGCAAGTCAAATGGTTTGGCCATGCAAGTAGGTTACCAACTAACAGTATACCACCACAAGCAGTGATGTACAGACCAGATGGAAGCAGAGGAAGAGACCGACCATGTAAACGATGGATGCAGGGAATAACAGAGTCCATGGGAATATCAATATATGAAACCCATAAGCGGGCACTATCCCACTGTTTATACTTCATCTCGACACCGCAAGGTACAAGAGGAACATGATGAGATGAGATGAGATTGAATTAATTTGTCAGTAGTGTAACTCAGCTAACCTTTGTCTAAATGTAAGGTATAAGGGGAGAAGTTAATGCTGTGTTGTTGTTGTGCACATTATTGTTATGTTTTTTTGTTGTTGTATTACTAACTTTGTTATTATCTAGGCCATTATCTAGGTATTTATTCTGTCATTGTTGGTGTGTAAAATCAATACTGCTGTATATACCATGGCAGTTGTGTATGAGGACCACATGGTATGTTTATTGAGATTTAACAACCTGGTTGTAAAAATAGGAGTCTCACTTTTCAGACTGCAGAGTAGCAAAGTCAGTGTGGAATTAAGTTGATCACTCAACTCATAAAGCAATGACCGGGCATGCATAACATCTATTATACTTCACAGGCTTTGCTGTGTGACTGTCTTCCCTGTGTTATACATATATTTTCTTGGATTTACCCAAGGACAAAAAAAAAACATCATCTCATAGAAGGTCCTTTCCCATCACATCACCATCATCATCATGTGCCTTGCCACATTGCATATACATTCATGTTCCCTCACATATCTCGGTCCCTGGTATTCTGTATCCATTCTATTGATGTTATTCCCCTATCCCATGCCACTGTCCTAGGCCATCTAACATCATTTCTCTTGGACTGCCTTTGTTTCCTCTTCCGCTAAGCTTTCCAATCATCTCAACATTTTCCATTGCTTCTTTTCTCATGGCCAGCTCTGTGGCGAAGGGGTCACAGACTCAGTTCGTAATCCTGCATACCACGTTCGAAACACAATTGCGGGCAATTTGGCAGCAGACCACCCTGCGTTGGTGTTTCATAAAAATGGTATTAGTGTCGTCGTTCGGAAAACAATGGCAAGCTACTGGATGTAAATTTGTCAAGGAATCACAAACAGAAAAAAATACTGGGGTTGTATGCAACGTCCTGTAAAGGATATGGAACTAACTAACTCTCTTCTAATAACATGAACAAAGAACTCCTGTTGTCTCTTTCGTACAGTTTCTTATAATGTCTACTTTTATTAGCATTTTCTAGGCAATCATTATTAGTTACTCTGGCAGTCCCAATGCTCCAATCACATCCTGATTAAAAAGAGTTTCTAGATCCCTTACCAGATCGCCTGCCTCATCCACTTTCATGCCAGACATGTCTGCATTGTTCTGTGTCCACTTTTGTTCTGGCCAACACCCGTCTCTTCTTCCAGGTACCATACCATCTATCTCTGTTCTTTGCAAGCCACTATGTTATTTATTATGCCAAATATTTCATTTAGTAAAACATATTTACAGAAAAATATAATTTCTGGATTTTCATTGAAGCCAATAAATATTTGTTTATGGCAGTTTCAGAAGAATCTGGTTGGAAATGAACTATGACCTCCATAAAAACGCATTTATGAACAGTTTCATCAGCCTTAAATTACAACAGCCTATGATGTTTGTATATTTGTATTTATGTTTCATGTTAGATGTTATTATTTTATGCTTTCCACTGTGATTTACTTGTGTTTGTTTATTGATTGCATTTCATCTTAATGATGTCTGGTGTGCATTTAAAACTCTTTTCAAGTTTCCAGTTTGTTTCAATTTCTTGAAATTATAAAAAAATATATTGTTTCCAGCTTTATCCATGTTTTTATCCAGGGTTTATCCATGTTTGGGAAAACCTGCAGCACTGTATTTGATCACCCAGTTGCCACACAGGCATTCTTTTTTATGCCCTTATCATGGCATCATCATCATCATCATCATCATCATCATCATCATCATCATCATGTGCACTGCCATAGGCACTCGTCTCCACACATATCTCGGTGCTTGGTGTTCTACAGCTGCTAAAATCCTCATCTCACACTTACAGACTCGACACACCCTGTCAGATGTCTGGGTTGAGAATCCCTGAGCTTGTTCATCCACTTGCTCAACAACTCTGCGTCACTCGTGAATCACAGCAACTTCATGTAACACTGTGCAACCTGAGCCCAACACACTTCCCTCATCTATCAACCAAAACAGTCACACCATCTCAATCCCTCACCTCAGGGCCTTAAATACATTAGGGAAATGGATAAAAATTACATTATAACAATTTCAAATAATGATTTCTGTTCACCTGGCCTGGGGTCCTTGTGTATGACATCACCCATAGAGTGTTGAGCTAAAACTTGTGTTTTAGCTTATTGTTTTTTCACAGTATCTTAACATGCATTTTTGTTTGATTTTATATTGTCATATCCTGCTGCAGCCAAGATCTTTCTGATTTTGTATGCAGCCAGTTTTGTCCAAATGCTTTGCACTCCACCACACATTCTAGGTCAGTGGGCCTTACTTTCAGCCTGGCTTACTGGCAATTAGTATTCTCACAAACAATGCTTTTTAGCCGCAACTTAAAGTTAATATATACTTTCAGCTGAATTAAATCAAAGCCAACATGTGGTGAAATGTATATACATGCAGGTTGAACGATTTTATGTACGATTCAGGAGAAACAGGAAATGATCATGCCACCTTCAATATGTCTGGTGTCAGACTTAGTAATGGAATAAGTGACACTTCAATTAACCGTCACTCGTTTAACCGTCAGTTTCTGTTATCCGTCATCATCTTTAAAAAAAAAGAAGAGATACAACATAAAGCCTGCTATTTTCAATGTCGCCACTTCTTGGGTTGACCTTACAGTGTCTAACCTAAAGAATGGGTGGAATAAACTCTTGCCTGAACCTACTGACGAAACTGAAGGAACTGAGACTGTTAGTGTTGACAAAATTGTGCACTATGCAACAATTTAGGACTAAACAGTGAAAACATTATGTTAGATGAAGTAACAGAGTGGTTGAAATGTGACAAAATGGATGGAGGCTGTGAAATTTTGAACCATGATGAAACTGTTTCTACTGTGACTATCATTGAAGAAGAAGAAGAAATTGATGAAGATAATGGATCAGTTCTTAACCAAAAGCCTACAACTAGACACTCAGAAACAATGTTATCAAAGTTCATCGACTGGTTTGAAATGCAAGAGGAAGCAAATGCAACACAGGTCCTACTTCTGCATAAGATACAGAACATCGATACACTTGACCCTCAAAGGCACAGAAGGAGATGACAGATTATTTTAAAGTACATAGGTTTATAGTATTAAATACATTTCTGTACATTACTACTCTCATATTGAAGTTTATATTGATCATTTTGTAAAATTAAATGCAGTATGTATGAATTATTCACTTTTAAAGGATTTTTTTGTTTTTTCATTTTCGTCCCAAGCTTGCACTGAAATCACATTACTGTACATATGTATTACGAGATTTCTGTTATCCGTCTATTCAGTTATCTGTCACAGCCCTGGTCCCAATGGTGTTGGTTAATCGAAGTTGTACTGTACATCTCTTATTGCAGTGCCAGAAAGTTCATAGTACAATTTACATAGTAAGAACATTTGGTGATTATATTTATTTCATAGCAAGAAAATGTGTGTTTGTATTGAGAAAACAACTATTGGTGATCTAAAGTCATCATCATCATGTGCCTTGGAAATTGGCGTGAACATTCATGTCTCATGACAGTTCTCAACCCCTGTGTTCTGAATCAATTCTGTTGATCAGTTTGATCCATGTGACAGATTTACACTATCTGCCTCTTCTTCCACTGATCTTTCTAGTTATCACAATGTTTTCTAGAGTCGTTTTTCTCATGTGACCAAAGAATACTGTTTGAATCTTTCTGATCTCTTCTTCCATCTTTCATATCCCAATGGAGTATGGGCCCTCAATCAATTTACACCAAGAACATTTTAGACTTGTTCTAGGATTCTGCAGCTAAATTTTTTCTAATGGATTAGGTGACCAGACTCACACCAAGTCTCCTTTTTTGCTTCTTATGACATGTATGATGGGTTACAGTGTTACTCATCTTTGCTTCCCTTATAGGCCCAGTTACACACAATCATCTCTCTCTCTTATAGTTTTATATAATGTTCTACTTTTATTAGCGTCTTCCAGGTAATCATTAGTTAATCTGGCATACCAAGGTATTCACAACATTCATCTCAGAAACCATACCTCCGTTGCATCCAAGTTTTCACAGATTTGTTTGTTCACATTCCAGGCTAACTGCATTACAGCAGAACATGTTTGATATAACATTACAGCAGAACATGTTTGATATAACATTACAGCAGAACATGTTTGATATAACATTACAGCAGGACATGTTTGATATAACATTACAGCAGAACATGTTTGATATAACATTACAGCAGGACATGTTTGATATAACATTACAGCAGAACATGTTTGATATAACATTACAGCAGGACATGTTTGATATAACATTACAGCAGAACATGTTTGATATAACATTACAGCAGAACATGTTTGATATAACATTACAGCAGGACATGTTTGATATAACATTACAGCAGAACATGTTTGATATAACATTACAGCAGGACATGTTTGATATAACATTACAGCAGAACATGTTTGATATAACATTACAGCAGGACATGTTTGATATAACATTACAGCAGGACATGTTTGATATAACATTACAGCAGGACATGTTTGATATAACATTACAGCAGGACATGTTTGATATAACATTACAGCAGGACATGTTTGATATAACATTACAGCAGGATATGTTTGATATAACATTACAGCAGAACATGTTTGATATAATATTACAGCAGAACATGTTTGATATAACATTTCTGTACTGTGCTGGAGGTCCCGGGTTCAAGCCCCGGCATGGACCGGGATTTATTTCACGTGGACTTCTAGTAATAAAATTTCCCCTGGTCTCTGGGTAGTGAGATCAGACACCCGTGTGTGTGTATTGTTGCGCACATAAAAAATCCCTTGGCAGTTGGAAATCGAAAAAGAGTAGCCTAACGGCGCTGCTCGGGCAAAATTTTGAGTTAAAAATCTACCCAAAGTATTTCAGGATCCTTGCTGGTGCTACGGAGTTCGTGCACTGAGCTGAGTTTCTCCAAACTCAGATTTGAGTTAGGAGGAGAACGGAGCACTTATGGGTTACACCCGTGTGCCGTGATGTTGATCCATTGACTAAACTAAACAGTCTCATTTTATCATTTCCCACAAACAACTGAATTTATTGGCTTGGTTAAGTACTTTTTCTTCTATTGTAATATCTAATTTCAGTGGTATGGTTTTCTTTGATATAACTACAAAGCATCAATATAACATTTCATACACGTAACAGATATTGATTAACTGATTCAGTTGCCAAACAAAAAGCAGGTTTGGACCTAACATGATACACAATCAAGTGAACAAGTATTATAATGTAAAACTCCATGCACTGAGTATTAAAATTGCGGAAGATACTATGAAACAAAACAAATAACACAATGACCTTAGTATGGCAATATATCGTCCTTCTGTCCAAATAGGATGTAACATTTGGTGATATCCCTTGAGTCATTTACTTGTCCTGCCTCCCTAAGGGCATTCAGGATGCCAGCTTGGCCCGTCTATTATGTGTCCATTCTGCACAGCAGCCATGCCCGCAAGCCTATCTGTTAATAGTTTACTTTTAAACACTGGCACACAATTTTAACAGATATTTAGTCTTGACCTCTTCAGACATTCAAGCCATTGCCATCTGGCTTAGACCATCTCAGTATTTATTAGCATACTCCTAGAGTCATTCTCTAGTCTGCTGGTTTCTGCCTACCTTATTGATGCTGTCATGCTCTTTTCTGCTGGTTTCTGCCTACCTTATTGATGCTGTCATGCTCTAGTCTGCTGGTTTCTGCCTACCTTATTGATGCTGTCATGCTCTGGACTGCTGGTTTCTGCCTACCTTAATGATGCTGTCATGCTCTGGACTGCTGGTTTCCGCCTACCTTATTGATGCTGTCATGCTCTGGACTGCTGGTTTCTGCCTACCTTAATGATGCTGTCATGCTCTGGACTGCTGGTTTCTGCCTACCTTATTGATGCTGTCATGCTCTGGACTGCTGGTTTCTGCCTACCTTATTGATGCTGTCATGCTCTGGACTGCTGGTTTCTGCCTACCTTATTGATGCTGTCATGCTCTGGACTGCTGGTTTCTGTCTACCTTATTGATGCTGTCATGCTCTGGATTGCTGGTTTCTGCCTACCTTATTGATGCTGTCATGCTCTGGTCTGCTGGTTTCTGCTTACCTTATTGATGCTGTCATGCTCTGGACTGCTGGTTTCTGTCTACCTTATTGATGCTGTCATGCTCTGGACTGCTGGTTTCTGCCTACCTTATTGATGCTGTCATGCTCTGGTCTGCTGGTTTCTGTCTACCTTATTGATGCTGTCATGCTCTGGACTGCTGGTTTCTGCCTACCTTATTGATGCTGTCATGCTCTGGTCTGCTGGTTTCTGCCTACCTTATTGATGCTGTCATGCTCTGGTCTGCTGGTTTCTGCCTACCTTATTGATGCTACAATGCTTTGGTCTGTAATCTTCATGTTGTTTTCTCCAATTCATTTTAATAGCTTGTTGAATGTCTTTGCCTATTTAAATAAAGCTATGGGATTTATTGGGCTGCTCAATGTTTTCCCTGTCCTTTGCAAGTGCATCTGTCTTTTCATTTCCAGGTTTGCCAGTGTGGACTGATGTCCACTAGAAAACTAACATACTAAGATTTGCAAACTAAACAAAATCTTGTGTTTACATGCCAACTCTGAATAACAGAATTAAAGTCAACTTACAGGAACACACATTCACCAAACAGCCTAAGTGTCATTTGACATTGTTTATTGAAAATGCACGACACTTCATGTGCAGCTAACTATGTAAACACTATTTTCTAAATTTGCAATTTTTTCAGTTGGAGCCCCGCTATGTGTCTATCATTTTGTTTAGCGGAAAAGCCTGGGATGCAATTACTGACCCAAGTATTGGCATTCTGGTTCAGAAGACAAATACAAGATGGGGCAAAATGAGGCCATGGTAAGACAATATGTGGCTGAGAGATTGAGAATTGTTGTTAAAATAAGTTAGATACTGTGCTTTTCTCATATGTTATGCCATAATTCATTGCATTGTTTTTCTCACGTTATTCTATAATTCAATGCATTGTTTTCCTTATGTTATTATATAATTCAATGCATTGTCTTTTAAATAAATTAAGGATTCCCCCTTTTCCCCCCATATCTTTTAAAATGTAATATTCTTTGAGAGTTATTTTCAAGTTTTTATCAAAGCTGATTTGCAAAAGCAAGAAATAGGAAGGTATATCATTGAATTGTCCGTATAGGAATGATTGGGGATGAAAATTAAGAAGAAAAAAGAAGTGTAAACAGAAAACTAGAAGATTTATTTCAAATGCATTAGGTCTTGACCTACATTTAATGGCATTTGTGAGTGACAATCAGTCATGCGATAGAGCTATAGATATTAGATAATAAGTAAAATAAAGGGCTCCTTTGTATGGTTTACATGGCTCTATATTTTAAAACTCATTGGCATTCGATGGGTGATGTGGTCAACATGACATCAGCCACCTCTACTTCCTAGGAAATGTCCTGGTGCCAATTTTAGACTGTGATGACCTGAGAGCCCAGGTCTCCTTACTCTAGCCCATGCCTTGTGGCATTGGTCATCACGTCTGTCCACAGCCTTCTGTTTCAAGAACTGCCAATCATTTCTGATACAGATGTTTCTCCATGCCTTGATATCAAACTGTTTAGCATCTTCTCTCAGAAAAATGAAAACATCCTTGCCTTGTAGGGAATTCGAACAAATGACCACCAGGATCATCTTGAGGAGCATCTGGCCGAGTAGCTAGAATGTTGGGCTCCTATTTGGGAGACCCAGATTCAAATCCTCGGTAAGGTGAATGCATTTTTTTTCAGTCTGGGATAAAAAGAGAACCCTAACCTGTACAGTTTGTGGTGACTGCACTAGCCAGTTGGCCGAATTCCCCAGGCTCAAGACCCCCTCCCCCCTGTCCTACACCAATTCCCCAGGCTCAAGACCCCCTCCCCCTGTCCTACACCAATTCCCCAGGCTCAAGACCCCCTCCCCCCTGTCCTACACCAATTCCCCAGGCTCAAGACCCCCTCCCCCCTGTCCTACACCAATTCCCCAGGCTCAAGACCCCCTCCCCCCTGTCCTACACCAATTCCCCAGGCTCAAGACCCCCTCCCCCCTGTCCTACACCAATTCCTCAGGCTCAAGACCCCCTCCCCCCTGTCCTACACCGCAAGGTATTAATAGACAGTAATAGCAGTATTGGGATGAATAAGTTGATTCCCCACTACAACATACCATATGGGATAAAAACTGAATGCAGTGAAATCGACCCTGTCGACTTTTAAGCGACCTTTTTAAATAGCAGTAATGGCAGATCAGCAGGATGGCAGGCAAGCATGCTAAACAATGTACAACCACAGCTCCAGTATTAGATAATAGAAAGACACAGTTAAGTGAGATAGTCAGCTCCTCCCCTTCTGCTTTTCCTGTCCAGAAAAATAAATCAAACAAGTCTTTGGTGCACATTTTATGAGCCAGTTCCTGCCCAAGGAAGTACTGGCTGAGAAAGATTGCAATCCTACCAATATTGCACTTTGAACCCTGGACCAGTGTGTTTGTAGGTTATGGTTTCTGGTGAAGAGTTTATGTTTTAGCACTTTGAGTGCACCAATAAGTGTTCAGTCTCCTAGTAACAGGTGAAAGGTGTGGGTACTCGTTGTCCTTTTTTGCAAACTGGCTGGCTGCTTATCAGAACCATCATTACCTGTGTTCATAGTGACTTGTTTCGTAGTTGATTACCCACTTTAGCAGCCAGAATCAAGTTTATACCATACTCCAGCAGCCAGATGTAAGTTGATTCCCCACTACAACAGTTATAATAAAGTTGATTTCCCACTCCACCAGACAGAATCAAGTTGATTCCCCACTCCACCAGCCAGAATCGAGTTGATTCCCCACTATAACAGTCAGAATCAAGTTGATTCCCCACTCCAACAGAAAGAATCTGGTTGATTCCCCACTCCAGCAGCCAGAATCAGGTTGATTCCCCACTCCAACAGCCAGAATCAAGAATATATATATATCAAGAAATGTGTCACCACGAATCAAATGCCATTCTTTGCCTACATTGTATCTCCCCATCTAATTTGTAATGCCCCAGTGATAGGTGCTATTGAAACTAGCATATCAGCTTAATCATTCATAAGACGATTTGTTAACGTCTTCTATACTACGGCTGTTCAGTACAATACAATGATAATGATATTATACTTCACAGTAGTCATACTCCTGCCTGTGTGTTGATGGGGCCCATAAGGGAAGCAAAGAAGAATAAAACTGTAATGGGAGGAGATGACCAAGAAGGGTTCATGTGAGACTGGCAACCTCATCCTGTAGAAAACTGTAGCTGCTAATTCCAACTAATCATGAGTAAGTCTACAAAGGGGTTGACCGTGAGCTGGTGGAGGAATATGCTCTATTGGGAGATGAAAGGTGAATGAAGAAGAGGAAGACATTATGTATAAAGGTAAAGGTTGTCCTATAGCATATACTGCCATTGAGGTGTGAAATGTTAGCCCATCACATATTTTAGACCATGATATGTGAGGTGAGGTGCCCAGTTCCTCATCACCTTCTCAAAACTTTCCCCAGAAAATTCTGAAATTTACTGATACCCATTGTTATGAGGCGGGGGTCGACCACAGAGCATTACTGGTGAGAAAAAATAATCCTGTCTGCTTGAAATTGAATCCAGACCAGTATTTATAAACAGCCACACTAACCAACATAGCACTGCAGCTCCTATGTAAAGATCAAATCTGTGGAGGCGGTAGTACAGGCTTTTATCTTCGAGAACCCTTTAGAGGGTGATGCTGTTGTTTATGAGGGTAAGTTAATAAATAAGTCACAAATGGCTGTAGAAAAATAACTAAATGTGATAACAACTTGAAACCAGTTTATTTTTATACATACATTATCTCTTTATTTCTCAACATAATTTCCACCAACATTGACGCACTTATCCCATCGTTTTATCAGTCCTCCCAAACCAGCTGCATAGAAGAACTGCATGCCATCCCACAGAA
Organism: Cepaea hortensis; assembly: GCA_963921405.1. Lineage (NCBI taxonomy): Eukaryota > Metazoa > Mollusca > Gastropoda > Stylommatophora > Helicidae > Cepaea > Cepaea hortensis. The sequence continues at coordinate 37,337,579 of OY992893.1, forward strand.
CTGTGTGACTTACTTATTGACTCGCCATGGTAACTTTTTCTACCCAGCTATGCACCGCATTACGGGATAAACATTTGTCAGCATAAACACTGAAAACCCACCTTGGCGGGAGACATTTTGCGAATGACGTCAAAGTTGAATGTGAAGTGAAAACGTGGTTTAGAAAACAGAGTACGCAGCTCTATGCTGCCGGTTTGGGAGGCCTGATAAAACGATGGGATAAGTGCATCAATGTTGGTGGAAATTATGTTGAGAAATAAAGGGACAATGCATGTATAAAAATAAACTGGTTTCAAGATGTTATCATATTTAGTTATTTTTCTACAGCCATTTTTCTACAGCCATCTATGACTAACTTGACTAACTATGACTATGACTTACTTATTAACTTACTCTCGTACACAGATAAGTCGGTCGTTCGACAAGTGAGAAGTTCATGGGCTTTTATGGCACAGGCTGGAGGAAGAATTGTAAAGGAAGATTCTGGTGCTTTTGGCTTGATCACACGTGGTCTGACTATGGAGGTCATGGCAGTAAGTAAAGCAATGACGTGGCTCGAGACACAGACCTTCACTCAGACATGCTTCCTTAGTGACTCAATGAGTATGCTCAGGAGGATAGAGATGGGTTGGATCCGAAGACAGTGATTGGTGTCTGTGGGGCGGTCACAGCTGGCAAAGATTAGTTCCATTTTCATGCCAGGACACGCGAGCATACAAGGAAATGAGCAGGCTGACAGGCTTGCAGGTAAGGCTACTGTGGAGGGCAGATGAGCCATGGACCAGGCTGATATACTGAATGCTCTATGAGAAGTAAGACTTTTGCGAGAACTAAGTGATGACTGTCAATCTACAACCATGGTCAGACTGTGAGAACAGCAAGTTAAAAGAGGTGTGGCCAGACAAGAGCTCTTGCAGGAAGCCAAAGAAGATTAATAAACCAACAGAGAACTGGTGTCGTGAGCCACAGGATTTATTGAGGAAATGGATCCAAGCACTTATGGATTGAATGGTTCGATGTGCTATGAGGATGATCTATGACTAACTAACTAAATAACTAACAGATCAAAGTGATATATTATTTTCTTTATTTCAGGATTTTATTCTCAGCCCCGTTTGCTTGTGTGTGCTATTTTCTGCTGTTCTATGTTCCTTGGGGTGTGTCAAAAGATGCAACAGGTAAAGAGCATATCGATGCTAGTGATGGAAGCAAGTTTGGATTCTACTTTGCTATGTTTTGTCTCTTCGAAGGATTTCTAACTGTGAGTTTCTGGCTAGAATCCTTTTGCTGCATTTCTGTGTACCAACCTGTATGATAATAATGAAAGAAAAGTATACTGTGAACATTGTTTAATTAGATAGAATTTATTTTACCAAAACATTGCTCATATCTTTTAGTCAGATGTGGCTTAGCTACCATATAGCAGTAGATGGTACTACCTGCTTTCTGTTAGCACTGAATGTTGAGTTAAGTTAGTTGCTTATCCTTTTACAGGACATTGCAGTCAATACCATCATTTTTTGCTGTTGTGACCTCTTGTTAAGTTTACGTTCTGTAGTTTGCTATTGCTTTCTGAATGACCGGCACCCATACCATTTCATAAAAAACCAACTCAACAGGATCTGCTGCCAAATCGTGCGCAGCTGTGTTTCGAACGTGGGTATGCAGGATCACGAACTGCGTTCATAACCCCATCGCCACGGAGCTGGCTGAATGTTGGGTCGTGCTCACAAAACCTGAACCCCACATTGTGCCAATGACTTCAGGCAAAGGAGCGCAGTTTGGATGGTACAAGACTTATCCTGGTATGAGGAAATGCAACCTAAAGACTAAATGTCATGGGAGGGCAGACCAGGCCTTAAGCCTTGGTAGGCAACTGGTCTTGAAGCTCTGACAGGCGGACAGTTAGAGCATTGCTTTGCTGATCCGACAGTTTCTACAGCTTGTCTTGTTCCAGATGTTACCTTTCCTCTGGAGTAAACTAGGCAGGCCTAGAGAGGGATCATGCTGTATGGACAACACACAGTCTCTACAATTCAACCCAGGCTTTGTGCTATGGTGAGGTCAAACTTCATCCCTGGTCCCCGCTATGGGTTGCAGTTATTGTGCCTTGTTTTTAAGCACAATGTTAAAAACTATCATCTGTCAAGTTGGTCAGGTGCCAGTGCAGTACAAGTTAGCCTATTTTGTCTCATCATGCAGCAGGCCCTTTTGCAGAATGTCACTCTCTTCATGGCCCACCAGAAAGTTTCTTGATCTCTTGCCAGTTTGCCTGCTTCATGCACCCTCATGACCCAGGTGTCTTCAATGTCTTGTGTCCGTCTTTGTGCTGGTTGTTCCCTGTTTCTTATTCCAGGAACCATGCCTTCCACCACAATTCTTTCCAAACCACTATGACCTTTAAAATGGCCCATGTTTTTCATTTTCCTAGAGATATTGCTTTTAACCCAGCTTTCTTTGATGTTCAGATCTTGTAGAATGTCAGTAATTTTCTTCTGCTGTGTCAGTGATATTTGAAGAGCATTTCCGTCAGATGTATGTTCAGAAGCCCCAATTTTCTTCTTTAGTAATTGCAAACTGTTCCATAACTTACATCCATTTTGTCTGTTTGTGGTAAATAACTTTTGAAATAATAATTCAGTGAATTATCTACAGATTTTGTAGTATAATTCAACCAAAGTGAAATAAAGTATATTTAGCAACATTAATGAGAAGTCCAGATCTGGTACTAGGCCTAGTACCTAGGCACCATCCACCACAGGTTTTAAGTAATTCGTTGTCATTCTACCAAGACAATAGTTCATTCTACCAAGACAGTAGTTCATTCTACCAAGACAGTAGTTCATTCTACCAAGACAGTAGTTTATTCTAACAAGACAGTAGTTTATTCTAACAAGACAGTAGTTCATTCTACCAAGACAGTAGTTCATTCTACCAAGACAGTAGTTCATTCTACCAAGACAGTAGTTCATTCTACCAAGACAGTAGTTTATTCTACCAAGACAGTAGTTCATTCTAACAAGACAGTAGTTTATTCTAACAAGACAGTAGTTCATTCTACCAAGACAGTAGTTCATTCTACCAAGACAGTAGTTCATTCTACCAAGACAGTAGTTCATTCTACCAAGACAGTAGTCCGGGTTCAATCACCAGTAGATGCAGAATTCATTTTCCTGACAAATACAGCTCTGGGGTCATCCTATTTAAATATAACGCAAGACAGTGAACATAGCGAACAACTAAACATACTTCATGTCCCTCAACCTAGGATAGACGTATATAAAACAAGCTTAGCATACTCTGCCGCTCAGTTGTGGAACAATCTTCCACAAGAAATCAAAGACACCACCAATCACTATACATACATCGTAACCTGTTTGAACACTATCTCAGTGCAGACTACATGCCACCCTTAAAAAAAAACCAATATTAAAAATTATTTGAAACGACAACTAGTATTATAAACATTCCCATATGTATGGTACATTACATCTTCCTTAGGTATGTATAATAGCCATGTTAAAAATTACTTTAGTGAGTCATATATTATTTATTCCCCCCCCCCACCCCCCACCCCACACCCCCCCCCCCCCCCCATGCGTTTTAATGCATATTATTGTGTTGTTATCTAAGATTAGCTTCATAAGCGATGTATGAATGAAATAACGTATGAGAGGAAAGAGAGAAGAAGGGCAGAATGTCAGATGGGCCTGTGTGCCCAATTCTTAACCCTTTGAAAATAAAGTTTGTTTGTTTGTTCATTCGTTGGTTTGTTCCTAGCTTCATAAAAGTTCATACCAGAACAATCTTCAGTATTGTGACGAGAATGGAAACTGGGCACACCAGCTCATATATCATGTGCTACAATACAGGAAGGCCTAATACTTCATATATCATGTGCTACAATATATGAAGGCCTAATACTTCATATATGTGCTACAATATATGAAGGCCTAATACTTCATATATCATGTGCTACAATATAAGAAGGCCTAATACTTCATATATCATGTGCTACAATAAAGGAAGGCCTAATACTTCATATATCATGTGCAACAATACAGGAAGGCCTAATACTTCATATATCATGTGCTACAATATAGGAAGGCCTAATTCTTCATATATCATGTGCTACAATATATGAAGGCCTAATACTTCATATATCATGTGCTACAATATAGGAAGGCCTAATACTTCATATATCATGTGCTACAATATAAGAAGGCCTAATACTTCATATATCATGTGCTACAATATAGGAAGGCCTAATACTTCATATATCATGTGCTACAATATAGGAAGGCCTAATACTTCATATATCATGTGCAACAATACAGGAAGGCCTAATACTTCATATATCATGTGCTACAATATAAGAAGGCCTAATACTTCATATATCATGTGCTACAATATATGAAGGCCTAATACTTCATATATGTGCTACAATATATGAAGGCCTAATACTTCATATATCATGTGCTACAATATAAGAAGCCCTAATACTTCATATATCATGTGCTACAATAAAGGAAGGCCTAATACTTCATATATCATGTGCAACAATACAGGAAGGCCTAATACTTCATATATCATGTGCTACAATATAGGAAGGCCTAATTCTTCATATATCATGTGCTACAATATATGAAGGCCTAATACTTCATATATCATGTGCTACAATATAGGAAGGCCTAATACTTCATATATCATGTGCTACAATATAAGAAGGCCTAATACTTCATATATCATGTGCTACAATATAGGAAGGCCTAATACTTCATATATCATGTGCTACAATATAGGAAGGCCTAATACTTCATATATCATGTGCTACAATATAGGAAGGCCTAATACTTCATATATCATGTGCTACAATATAAGAAGGCCTAATACTTCATATATCATGTGCTACAATATAGGAAGGCCTAATACTTCATATATCATGTGCTACAATATAGGAAGGCCTAATACTTCATATATCATGTGCTACAATATAAGAAGGCCTAATACTTCATATATCATGTGCTACAATATAAGAAGGCCTAATACTTCATATATCATGTGCTACAATATAGGAAGGCCTAATACTTCATATATCATGTGCTACAATATAGGAAGGCCTAATACTTCATATATCATTTGCTACAATATAAGAAGGCCTAATACTTCATATATCATGTGCTACAATATAAGAAGGCCTAATACTTCATATATCATGTGCTACAATATAAGAAGGCCTAATGCTTCATATATCATGTGCTACAATATAAGAAGGCCTAATACTTCATATATCATGTGCTACAATATAAAAAGGCCCAAGGCGGCCAGAGGAAATGCTTTAAAGACACTCTGAAAATCTCACTGAATGCTTTTGGAATTTATCATGACACCTGGGAGACTGCAGCCAGAGACCAAAATTTGTGGCGTGCATCATTACGCAAGGGTGCAGTCACTTGTGAGGCAACCAGGACTGCGAGAGCTGGGAAGAAAAGACAGAACAGAAAAACCACTGCAGAAAATCCTCCTCCAGAAACGTCAAGCATTCTTTGTCCACATTGTCAAAGAACATTTTGAGCCAAAATAGGCCTTATCAGCCATCTTAGAACTCACGGCTCCATACTTTCAACCCCACTGGATGAAATGAATGGTCATCATCATTCTTGATGAACAAACAACACAATATAAGAAGGCCTATTACTTCACAGACCAACAGCAAAATATGTTAACGGTGCTGCCTTTACCTTGCCCATACCTTCATCAGGCTCATTTGTGTGAGCGTGGAACAAGAGCAGAACTTAGATCATGAACAGCAATTTCATCCAGATGAAGCCTAATATAGAAATGTATCACTGAAGAACCAATGAACATTCAAAGCTGAACTAGGAAGGAATTTCAAACAACTAGACTGTGATACTTTGAGCACATCCTTGGAATAAAATATCAAGATTGCAACTCACGTGTTCGTGCAGAATATATCAGTGTGTGGGGGAAACCATGCAAAAATCTCTCAACTGTTAAAACTTTCTTCTGGACAATGGGTTGGCATCCGTTAACAATGAAGTATTTAAAAGCTGTGGGGGGGGGGGGGGGGGGGGGGGGGTTGAAATATGACCAACCTAGGCCTAGTCCTAGCCAGCCTGAATGTGCTGTGCTGGATCCTGATCTGATTACATTCCAATACACCTCTTTGCACATGTGAAGTACCAGTACTACCTACTCTAGCAGTCTGCTGGTTTCTGAACATGGAGAGGAGGGATTGAGGGCTCTGTAGTACAGTCCCCAATGGAAATGGTTACTTAATCCTTGATCAGAAGACAAGTCTCTAGACCAACCTCACTCCAACAGATGCAAGTTCTTTTCAAGACATGAATGGCATTTCATGGACTAAAGAGTTCTCACTCACAGTCTTCCAGAGGTTCACAGCCAACCAACCAATTGTGAAAACATGCAAATATCAAAGGTTATATGTCAATTTAAGCTGGGTAGTCTAGCACTATACATACTGGAACTTGATTCTGGCTATTGTCTGTTGACTTCAGTCTTACACTATCAGCATGGAATAGCTGTCATCGCTTAAGAGGTCACAGATTGTGAGAATTGTATGGACAGTTTGCCCTGGCCGTGCGGGGGAATGAACAGGCTGATAGACTGGCAGGGAATGCATCTCTTGGTGGTAGATTACCTATGGACAAGGGGGAGGTGGTCATGTGCTTGTGGGACCAGGTGGAAAAGGTGGGGGAACAGATTGAGAACCCGTATGTAGAAAGAATGAGATTACTAGGGATCAGCAGGGGTTCTGGAAGAATCTCAAAACTGAGAGGGAAGACCAGGAGAACTTTAAATCAGATAGCAGTGGGAACGATTAGTAGTATGATTCTTCACTGGCTGTTGAACAAGGGGACGGAGCACGTATGGGAATGTCCTGAGTACAGTGATGTCGGTTTTTAACTCAACAACTCAACTCAATTTACACTATCAGCGAATGGGTCTCCTGACCCTGCCAATTACAACTGTGGAGCAACTAAGCAAACCAGAGCATATCCTACAAGTCTGGCTTGACTTTGCCAGACAGAGAGAGGATATCTGCCCCACAGCACTGACCCTTTAAGACAAACTCTAGAGAGGCCAGTGAAGACCTCAAGTGAACTGTCCTGTTTGTGGTTCATGCTGGACAAGATGCATAACACACATTGATCATCGAAGAAGAAGAGGAAGAATTATTCATTGTTGAAGTAGGGGTTAGAGATTAGTTTACAAACCAACAATAAAACCATCAGCCCATAAGCGGGCACTCTCTGCTGCTTATACTTCATCTCGACACCGCAAGGTACAAGAGGAACATGATGAGATGAGATGAGAATCAAATCATGAGCTCTTTCATGAAGAAGTACAGAAGGATCATATGTACCAATATGGTCGGTCCTCAGGCACAAAATTTATTTATCCATTAGAAATAAGATGGACAGTCTTTTAGTTCTTACTCCAACAGTCCCATGGACATTTAAAAACAAAAAAGACTAAAATACTTTGAGTAGATAATATTAAAGCAATTGGACATGAAAAACCCTTAAAGAAACTGAAATTTAAACAAAGTACAGACGCTTTGGAAATAAGTCATAGCGAGTGATGTATACATCACTAAGTCACCTATTCTTATTGATTATTGTTATCCATAGACATATTCGGGAGCTGTGGTAGTACAGTGGCCAGCATGTTTACCTGCAGGCCCAGTGCTCATATGTTTAAATCCCCGTTGGGGCAGGGATTTGTTTCACTGATCTGGACACCCAGTTTAAAATAGGCACAGGGAAATTTCCTAGGTAGTAAAGGTGGCCATCATATATTGACCACATCACCCATTGAGTGCAGGTCGACTTATAAATACGGGACCAACACCATATACCCATGATGCTTTTTTTTCCTAATTTTATTTTGTTCGCTGGATTTGAACTCAAGCATAGTCTATACACATGCTACTACTTCATTTTTTTGCGTGTGGATTAGCTTTCCCTTTTACCAGAGTCATCAGGTGAACCCACTCCAACTTCAGAGGTACTTGTAATTTAGGTCCCTAAGTCAAGGATGACAGGTCAACATTTTAGTCCAACTGTCCGGTGTAGGGGGTTGAACTCACTACTACGGTATCTGCACACCTGATGTTTAGGAATGAGTACTCTTATCCATTCGATCATGCTAACATTCTTGCCCATGATGTGAAAAGGAATGGCTACCTTACTTGTATGTGCACATTGTGCTTTCAGTGTGTTATGTAAAATCACAAATACTGAAGTATTGGAAAGATCAGGTTGTGTGACGGTTTATTCCATGCTCAGTCTTCGTAGACTTCGATGGATAGGACATCTTAGGAGGATGGATGATGGTAGAATATCATAGGACATCTTTTTTGGTGAATTACAGATGGGTAGGAGATCTCAGGGTCGGCCTCTACTACGATACAAAGATGTGTGTAAGTGGGACATAATTGATACAGGCATTGATAATGCACATTGGGAGCACGTCGCTACTGAACGTGTTGCATGGAGGGCAAACATCATAAATGGAATAAAGACAAAGGAGAAAATTATTGCAGATAAGGCACACACCGAGCGTGTGAACGAACGAACAAACGAACGAACGAACGAAAATCTTTATTTTCAAAGGGTTAAGAATTGGGCACGCAGGCCCGTCTGACATTCTGCCCTTCTTCTCTATTTCCTCTCATACATTCTTTCATTCAACATCTCTTATGAAGCAATTCTTTGACAACAAAAGAACAATAAGCATTAAAACACATGAAAAATAATCAATAATACATGACTCATTGAGGCAATGTTTAACATGGGCATCATAAATACCAAAGACGGGTGTAACGTGCCACACACATGGGAATGTTTGTTTTTTTGTGTGTGGCTAGTTGTCGTTCGAGATAATTTACCATTTTTATTGTCTTTGTTGCTGGTTTTTTTTTAAGGGGGCATGTAGTCTGTTTTGAGGTAGTGTTCAAACAGGTTGCGACTGTATGTATAATGATTGGTGGTGTCTTTGATTTCTTGTGGAAGATTATTCCACAACTGAGTGGCAGAGTATGCTAAGCTTGTTTTATATAAGTCTATCCTAGGGACATGAAGTATATTTAGTCGTTCACTATGTCTTGCGTTATATTTAAACAATGGCCAAAGGTAGCTTGGGGCATTTTGAAATAGGATTTTGTGAGTTAGTTTAGCCTTATTAAAAAGTAGGCGTTTGTGGAGTGGCAGTAACTGAAGACGTTCATGTAGGTTAGGATTGTCTGTAAACTTATCACCATTGATTAGACGCACTGCCCTTTTCTGGAGCGAATAAAGGCGTTTTGTTATTGATTTGGAGCATCCATCCCAGATTGTGGAGCAATAATCAATATGTCAGTGTCTGCATGTCCCATACACATCCCTGACCATGTATATCACCACAAAGTAAATCTTGAATTTACTTGTATGTATACTTTCTGCTTTCAGTGTCTGCATGTCCCATACACATCCCTGACCATGTACATCACCACAAAGCAGAAAGACAGAGACTTGGTCACGTTTATACGTAAGTTTATTATTCATCCACATATATGAGTTTATTTTTCAGCTGATATTTTGTGGAAAAACTGCAGGTGCACTGATGGCAATGTAGTTGGACTGCCCCCTACACCTGTCAATTAGACTTAAATGTAGACTTTTCGTCCAGAAAGCGACGACAAACTACTGAATGTAAAATTGCTTAGTAAATCAACCTGGGGTTAAGCTTGATCGCAATGTCCTTCAAAGAACGTGCACCATTTAAGATTTTATGAAAGGTATTTTCAGATGTAAAAGGTGCCACAGACACTGAGACAGGTAAGCATGGGCTGTTATGATTCGCCATCCCACATGATCACCAGAGACTTGGATGAGATTTATATTCTTGTCCTGTTTATGCCATGTGTCGTAGCCATCTAGATATTTATCTTTTTGCCTTCCCTTTACTCTTTTCCCATCAATTCTGCCAGTTGTCACTAAATTTTCAAGTTTATTTCTGCTAATAATGTACCCAACAATTCTTGATTACCTATGTCTAATTTTACTAATCAGTTTATGTTTTCTTTTGTTTCTTAAAAGACTGGCTTGCTAATTTGTCTGTTCACCTATGGTATTGTTTGTAGATTTTGCACATATTAGCACACTGGAATGTCAGTGAGTGGTTGATGTTTATTTGGGAACATAATGACAGCCACTGACAGGTACTGACATGCCACTCCTTGTTTTGTATTTAATTACTGAGCATATATGTCTGACACCGTATTCCAAGTATACTTGTATGCTGTTGACATCAATACATACAGACCTAGCACTGTATGCCTAATATAATACGTAACATATTTGTGTGCTATTCCATTTTAGAACATATAGAACTAATACTTTATCTCTGTACACTATGCTATTCCACTTCTAAAAATATATACCTAAATCACTTACGTGTTGTTCCATTTCTAAACATATAGATTTAACACTGTATATTTTGTGTGCTGTTTCATTTTTAAACATACAGGCATAACACTGTAGCAATAGTACACTAGTAAGCAGTCCAACTTCTAAACATATAGACCTAACACTTTATCTCTAATATACCCATATGCTGTTCCATTTCTAAACAAAAAGAACTAACATACTTATGTACTGTTCCATTTCTGAACATATAGATGTAACACTTTACCAATGTATATGTGCCATGCTATTCCTTTTCTAGAAATATAAACCTAACATAATTGTGTGCTGTTCCATTTTAAAAAATACAGACATAACACTGTATCTCTAATACACTTAAGCAGTCTCAGTTCTAAACATACAGACCTAACAGTGTATCTCTAATATACTTGTGTGCTATTCTGTTTTTAAACATACATACCTATATAATATCCCTAATATACTTATGTGCCGTTCCATTTCTAAACACATAGACCCAACACTGTATCTCTAATATGTCACAATGTGCACATAGGGTACCATCAATCTTTATTGATGACACCAAAATGGAGATAGTAGACCATTTTACATATATAGGATAAGAGGTAAACAGTAAATTATCCCTAGATCAGGAAATCAACATCAGAATGGGTAAGGCAGCAACAACAATGAACCGGTTAACAAAAAGAGACTGGGAGAACAGGAAGCTTACTGCCAAAACAAAAGTCTTGGTTTTTCAAGCCTGTGTCCTTAGTACTTTTCTTTATTGCAGTGAAACCTGGACAACTTACACCAAGAGAGACGTTTAAACAGCTTTCATATGCAGCGTCTGTGAAGAATACATGGTATTAAGTGGCAAGACAAAATCACAAATGCTGAAGAATTGGAAAGATTAGTGTGATGGTTTGTTCCATGCTCAGTCTTTGTAGACATGGATAGATAGGACACATTAAGATGATGGATGACGGTAGAATACCAAAGACATCTTTGGTAAAATGCTGGTGTTGACAGCGTTGTCCTGTAAATAGGATATGCAAAAACAAACAAAAAAGATCTTGGGGTTGGCCTCTACTACAATACAAAGATGTGTATAAGCGGGACATGATTGATACAGACATCAATATTGTCTTTGGGAGCAAGTCGCCGCTGACTGTGTTGCATGGAGGGCAAAAATCAGAAATGGAATAAAGACAAAGGAGAAAATGATTGCAGAGAAGTCACATACTGAGCGTGCGAGATGTAAGATGGTGCATGATGGTAGAAATGACCATGTATTCACATGTATCCATTGTGGACAAACATTTACTACAAAAATTGGTCCGATCAGTCACATTCCCTACCACCATGGATTGTTGTTATTATGCCTTTTTTGAAGCACAATGTAACAAACTATCGTCTGTCAAGATAGAAGGTGCCAGTGTGTGAGTAATAATCCTAACGCTGTATCACTATAAACGTTAGCAACATGTAAACAATATTACTTTAGCTTTATGTTTTTCACTAATAGACAGTAATATACTGAATTAATTCAGGGTACAAGATTGACTGGACAGCAAAGCAGGAGATTACCAGAGAGTATATATCTCAGGTAGCTGAATATTGTGAACGTTCGTCCTTTCCACTCCTCCTGTTATCTCTTTTAGCATCAGGCTTTCAAGAGCTTTCTGAACAAGGCCCTAGAATGGGCTGTGTAGTAAGTGGTGTTCGTCACATCTGCTTTTTCCACTAAACCACAAATTGCTAGGTCTGTTGCTTCTTTTCTGTTGTATCTAAATGTTAGTGTTATTTGTTGTATACAGCTTGAGGGTAGTCTTGTCACATGACTGAACTATCCGACTTGCTGTGAGCTGGAAATATCATATTTGTTAATTGAAAATGGAAAACCTTGCTGATGCAGACATTAATGTCTAAAAGATAGGGAAAATATTGACTAAAATCAGGTTTTCTATGTGTGTGTATGCATGGTTGAAAATAGGAAAAGCTTAACAAATGCAGATGTGGTGGTTTAGAAAAGGTACAGAAAATATGCTTTACTAAAATAATGTTTTCACTGTGTGTATGCTAGTGTGGGTGCATGCATGCACGATTGTGATTATGTGAATAAGTTGCAGTAATAAACTAAATATGCCAGGTTGTACAGGGTGAATATGTAAATTAAATTTGGTTTTGTTAAGGATCACTATCATTTACATGGATACTTCTATAAGTGGACCAGTATTTTTCCATATATCACACAAGAAGAATCTCACCGCAGTGCACAAACTGTGAGACATTGGTGAGGATCCCACTGTGTGTATGCAGGAGTCACACATGCTATAAATACTATTTTGCTGGGAGATTTTTCTCATTTGAAATTTACCTGAACAGTGGCCTATTTGGCCTCCTTTTTTAAAATTTTATTTCCAACATATTAACGGGTGTAGTGTTCACATAAATTCTTCTAGTTTATCGCCCTTATTCAAAAAGGCTAGTCCTCCAGTCCACTACTCCAGGAACAGGGGAGTAGTGGTATAAACTCCACCATGGAGCAAGCACACCGGAGATTTCTGATCATCAGAAGCTGTCCTCTTCTACAGTTATTTGGCCTCTTTGTCTTCCTCAAACTCTTGGGATGGCGGGCACTCTCAGGTCAATGCTCCTGGGCATCTTTTTTCTGTCATGGATCTTCTTCTTCTTCTTTGCGTCCATCTGGAGTGTTTTTTCAGATGTGATTGCGGTGTGTCTAAGTTATGTGCCCTTGGGCCGAAACCCGTAGGCCAACACATCCGACTTTAGCGAGCTTTTTTGACCAGGTAGCATTCCTGTGAGACTCTCACTTTTGCGGTACAGTCCATATCCCAGCTGGTCAAGTTGGAACAGTCGAAGACTTCACGGTCATTCTTCAAGGGAAGGCAGGGACAGTCCATGGCATTTTCCGCCATCCAGGGTGGCTTCCATAATTGCAGGGCTGACACATAGCGCCCTGGTGCTGGGCTCACCGTGGGAATCGTCACGTCCTGCTCATGGCTGCTTTAATTCCTCACTTCAATATATTGGGCATTTCGTTCGCCCCGGGCAGTTCCCGCACAAACCAGACTGGTCTGCAGATGTATCCACTCAGCAAGTTTTCGGTTCAGACATGTGCTTTTCGTTGTGCCCGTCAGAACTGTTCAAGACAGGTCGGACATTCGGAAAACTACCTAGTCAGAGCTGTTCTGAACAAGAGCGGCATTTGGAAACTAGGTAGCTGTTCCTAGCACAAGGGACATTCGGAAGACTAGCTAGAGCTTTTCCGGCCACGAAAGACATTTTATTCGGACATAATTGCGTAGTGCCAGTTTTTATTTTGCCACCCATAGGCTGGCACTTCCGTCTTCGGTGGGCATTTTTAATGAGGTTAGCCTTCCTCGGGTTTCGAGGCAAGTTAGACTCTTATTTTGACTTCCACTCAGCAAGATTTTGCTTTGGGCTGTCACATAATGGATTCGCTAGCCAAGTGTTCCATTTCGTGTCAACGAGACAATCTTCCACCTTTGACTACACTCAGTCCATGAGTACAGTTACAGACTTTCATCGGAACGTGCGACCGAGGTGTTTTTCCACCTTTAGTACTCGCTCATGAGGTAGGCTACATGTGCTGCCGACTCAGCATCTTACCTCTGTGCATCTGTGGGCGAGAAATGGCCAGGCCCTCTCATCCGGGGATCCCTCATATCCCCCAGCTAAGAGCCTTCGAACGAGTATCTGCACCAAGCATGTAGCGTGCTCAGCTGCTCACCTCAATTTTGATGTAGGTAAGTGTTAGCCAGGCTCTCACATCCGAGGGTTTATGGCTTAGAGACGTTCAGCCATACCCCTCGGCTGAGAGCCTTGGAGGTTGTGTCCGGACTGAGATTATAGACATCGTTTGCCTGATTTAGACTGCTATCCTCAGTCTACCTGCAGGGCAGCAGGTTGTGTCTCTCTTAGTCTGGTCCCTATCCCAAGCGCAGTCCAATATGTAGTTGTAAATCCATTGGCATAGCGCTTGGGGTCAGTGGGACACTCAAGCTCCCCCACCACAGCAAGGTGGAGACACATCGGGGGAGGTCATGGATCTGAAGCCTGTGAGCCATTCATGTGTTTATCACTGACTTCAGTCACCCAACAGATTCCTCACTATATGTGCCTGCCCAACAGCCATGCTTGGGAAGGCAAACATCATGCACCTAGTGTATCGTAATCTACATACTTCTCACAGCACCTTTGATTTGGCAGAGAGGAAGCCAGCTTCTTTCCCCAAGTTTTTGGTCTCGGTCATCATCTTTGCATGTAGAGCCGTATTAGCGTAATGGCTAGATGCTTACCTTTCAGCCTGGTGATCACAGGTACAAATCCACATCAGGACAGATTTTTAAATTGACCTTCGGCTGCCAGGTCCACAGAGCCTAAAAAAGGTACCTGGGTGTCTGGGGAAGTAAAGGTGGCAAAGTAAAAATGGCAGGAGTGTACTGACCACATCACCCGTCGGGTGCCAATTGGTCTTTACAAATAAGGGTCTCACACCATATACCAAATTTGCCTTGAGATGTGTAAAAGCGTCCTTTACCATTTATTTGACATCACCTCTGCACTCGTGGTTTACCATACCATGCCGAGTGCCCTCCCTGGCCACGATGCTACTTTCTTCACACCCCATCTCTAGAGAAGTGCACCATCCTTTTCTTATTATAAAAACTCCTTGTCATCCACATGTGAATCATGTCAACTCTGCTCTTGTTAGAGGTGGAAATTAAACCTCTAAGCTACTCTACCTCCAGAATTTTATTTATTGCAATTTGTTTTAAAATGATGGGGTCTCCTTTGTGAAATGATCAAGCCGTCTGCCTCACACGCTGAAGATCGTGTGTTCATTTTCAGACTGCATGTTCAAACCCCTGGGGTCATTGCTGGGCTTTGGAGTTCATGTGTGATGCTCTCGACAGGAGGATTGCCGTTCTACAGACACAAACCTAGCGAGATGGGGTAAAACATGATACAATGAATTCGATCTCTTCATCTTTAACCCCTTAACCTCTATGTTGACAAATGCAGTGTAAATATGAAAACTATAATGATTTACTACTCTTCCAGGGATGGGTTTTGAGGCTTGTGGTGTTCTTATTGCTGTCATTGTCCAAGGACTGTTTGTCTCAAGTACTCGGTGTAAAGGAGATGAGCTGGTCAACAACAGTACAAGCATTGAAGTTCAGGTAATGGCTTATTTTATGACTCTTGCCTCTTTCTGTCCAAGAGAAAATGGTAAAAAACTACAAACAATGAAGTTCAGATAATAGTCTTTTTGTAAGAATCTTGCCTCTCTCTGTCATAGATGAAGTGGTTAACAACACGATAAGCATTGAAGTTCAGGTAATTTTATAAGAATCTTGCCTCTCTCTGTCCAAGAGGAAGTGATAAAAAACTTTGCCTTTTTCTGTGTTACCAACACTATAAGCATTGCCATTCAGGTAGTAGCCTATTTATAAGAATCTTGCTTCATACTGTCTGAGACAAAGTGCTAAAAACATTATGAGCATTAAAGTTCAGTAAGCAGATTATTTCATAATAACCTTCGCTCATTTCACCTGAAGCAGTTGTAATTCTAAAGAAATAAGAGTTTGAGCCAGAAGGAAGTTGAGCAAGATCTGTTATATTAGCTGAAATATAAAGAGTTAAGTTTCTAAAATATAGTAGAGCACACAAACTTAAAGTAAAATAACTAGGCCATTGAATTAATAATAATTGGCTTAAAAAGAGGCTAATCAAACTAGAACATTATACAACAATAAGAAAGAGACAAACAGCTTTCTTTGGTCATGTGATGAGAAGAGAGGCAATGGAGAACATCGTGACAGCTGTAAAGATTGAGGGGAAGAGAGGCAGAGGCAGACCAAGAGAAATGATGCTGGATGGACTGCGACGGTGGCATGGAGGAATATCATCGATAGAGTTGATCCAGAAAACCAAAGACCAAGATCTGTGGAGAGTCATGAATGCCCACGCCAGCTGGCATGGCACTTGATGACGATGATGATGGCTGGAATAGAAAAATGTCATTATGTAATTGTTTAAAATAGAAAGAAAACAACAACACCAGGATATGGTAATAACAAGTAATGTGGGTGAAGGTCTTGCATTGACACAACAATTAAACATACACACTGTAAAGAAGTAAAAGACCCCCATTTCTCACCATGAGCCTTCTTCTAGTATAAGGTGCCAGCCTCATATTTTTAGACTGATCAAGACTCGATGGGTAATATGGCCAGTATCACATCTGGCCGCCTTTGCTTTTCAAGAAATATTTTAGTTTTAGGCTGGTTGACCAGTAGGGAAAAGAAAACGGGGAAGACCAAGAGAGACCCTGCGTAGAACCATCATCAGAGAAGGCTCATTCAACGGCCAAGTGAACATCCAGGATCTACAACAGGTAGCAGTGAACCGCCGGACATGGAAAGCCATGACTTCTGCCCTATGCGCCACCTTAGGCTCAAGAGGAAAGACTAACTAATTAATGCCATGTGACCAAGCCATTCAGATATTTACCTTTCTGCATTCCCCTTGATTTTTTTCCCCACAGTCTTACCAGTTGTCACCAAGTTTTCTAGCTTATGTCTTCTCATAACATACCCAATAAATTTGGACTGTCTATGTCAAATTTCTCTAACCAGTTTATGGTTTTCATTTGTTTCTTGTAGAACTTGCTCATTGGTCTTTTTGTCTGTCCGTGTTTTTTTTGCATTTTCTGAAAAACCTAGGCCTAATCTCAGCCAGTCTGTATTTGCTGTGCTGAATCTGAACCTGGCTACAATATGCCTCTCTGCAGATGTGGAGCTGGGGTATCATTCTTACACACACTGCATGTTTCTGAGCTTGGAGAGGGAGAACTCTGCAACACTGTTCACATGGAAGTGATATTTTGGTAGTGGGTCAGGAGAACAAGTCTCTACAGCTACCTCCCTTCAATGGATGCATGCTCTTTTCGTACTCAGATAACCTAGAGGTCAGTGCAGTGGACTTAAAGAGTTAAAACTCAGTCTTCCAGAGGATTCATTACCAACCAACCAACCAACCAACTATACAGCAAACCAACCAACCATACATCAAAACTACCAACCATACAGCAAACCAACCAACCATACAGCAAACCAACTATACAGCAAACCCAACCATACAGCAAACCAACCAACCATACAGCAAACCCAACCATACAGCAAACCCAACCATACAGGAAACCCAACCATACAGCAAACCAACCATACAGCAAACCCAACCATACAGCAAACCAACCATACAGCAAACCAACCAACCATACAGCAAACCTACCAACCATACAGCAAACCCAACCATACAGCAAACCCGACCATACAGCAAACCAACCATACAGCAAACCA
This sequence comes from Cepaea hortensis, assembly GCA_963921405.1. Classification (NCBI taxonomy): domain Eukaryota; kingdom Metazoa; phylum Mollusca; class Gastropoda; order Stylommatophora; family Helicidae; genus Cepaea; species Cepaea hortensis. The sequence goes on from OY992893.1 coordinate 37,355,439, forward strand.
ACCATACAGCAAACTAACAAACCTACCAACCATACAGCAAACCACCAACCATATAGCAAACCAACCAACCATACAACAAACCTACCAACCATACAGCAAACCACCAACCTTACAGCAAACCAACCATACAGCAAACCAACCAACCATAAAACAAAACAACCATACAGCAAACCAACCAACCATACAACAAACCAACCATACAACAAACCACCAACCATACAGCAAACTACCAACCATACAGCAAACCACCAACCATACAGCAAACCACCAACCATACAGCAAACCAACCATACAGCAAACCACCAACCATATAGCAAACCAACCAACCATACAGCAAACCAACCAACCATACAACAAACCAACCAAGCATACAGCAAACCAACCAACCATACAGCAAACCAACCAACCATACAGCAAATCAACCAACCAAACAGCAAACCCATAAAATCATATCCAATTCATATTTCATTCTACTATTTTCATTTCATTATCCACATGAAACCCCATTTCTCTGTAATCCCGTATATCCACGTGAAGAACGTAACTTGAGCGAGAATCGGTAATGGTGCTCACTGCATTGATGACTTATGGGGTATGTGAGCCGGCCGCTCAGAAAGCAATGGCAAACTACTGAGCGTAATCTTGCCTAGTATATCAACAGCACTGAAAGATGTTGGTGTTGACTGCAACGTCCTGTAAGGGATCCACATGATATAAATACATTAAAAAAGTTATTTGTATAAAAAAGACGTAAGTAAGCAAACAACTATTGTTATTGAAGTACTTTTTGCAAACAGAAACAAGCTTATATCCATGGCTCTCTTGTTGTAATATCTATCTACATTGTCTGCTGCCTGACAGTCTTCTTTGGATCGAAAGAAAAGAAAGGTGAGATTTTCTGTACTTCATCAACAGTACACAATATATGTTCACACAGATGTACATTTTACAGCTTTATAATTGCAGTTAAAAAATACATCAAGGCTGTTTAGGAAATTCATAATTATTTAGAATTCAAATATCAAAAATATAGAATTAAGAGGAGTGTGCAACAAAAGTAATTAGGATAAGCAAGGACTTATTACACTGTTCTGAAATTTTCAGTTTTCATCAATGGACAAGATTCTCTACATCTTTGGTTTCCAACAATGAAGAGGTTACCTGTCATCTCCCAATTCAATCATTGGAAAGATTTCTATTTTCTTTTTGTTTTCCGGGATGGAAAGGTTTCCTTCTACTTCTAATTTTGCTATTTCTCCTGATCCTAGTTATGATTAGGAGAAGGAGCATCTTGCTTATCATCTTTATTGACCCCCTTATTATTTTTTAAGGTGGGGGATTTTAACATTATTTGCTATCTCTTTCATTGGAGAAGGTTTCTTAAATTTCTTATTTCTAGAGTTGGAGAGGTTGCCTGTCATCTCTTATTTCCAGCAGTAAATGTCTTGTGAAGTAAAGATGACCATCATGATATTAACTACATCAGGTCACAAGTGCCAATTGAGCTATTAAAATATGGGGTTAGTGCCATATGCCCAATACATCTCAAAACATGTAAAAAGGGGCTCTTGAGTTAAGCCAAAAACCGACATCACAGCACTGAGTACAATCCTATATGTTCTCTAACCATCTTCAACAACCAGTGAAGAGTCCCAGTACTAATGGCACCAGTAGCAGAGTCTCTGTGGAGAAGTGGTCAAGCCGTTTGACTTGTGCTCCGAAGGTTGTGGGTTCGATTCCGGTCCGCACCCTTCGGTTTACGAGTTAAATGTTTCGGAGACTCCTGTGGGTCGTCGCTAAAAGCTACGGAGTTCGTGCTTTGTGCGACGCTTTCCGTGCTGCGGAAAGAGACCGAGCCATATGTGATAAAACCCGGTGCGATGAAGTCGACCCTGTCGACTTTTAAGCGATTTTTTTTTTTCAGTATGTGTCCATCTGGTCTTTCCTCAGAGTTTTAAGTGTCGGCTGGATCCTCTGGTCACTATCTGCAGCATCACTCTCTCCAACCCGGAATGACAAAAAAAAAGTGCCCTTTACTTTTGGAGAGGTCACTATCTGCAGCATCACTCTCTCCAACCCGGGATGACAAAAAAAAGTGCCCTTTACTTTTGGAGAGGTTTCCTATCATCTCTTATTTCCACTAATAGAGAGGTTTCCTATCATCTCTTATTTCCACTAGTAGAGAGGTTTCCTATCATCTCTTTTTTCCACTAGTAGAGAGATTTCCTATCATCTCTTATTTCCACTAGTAGAGAGGTTTCCTATCATCTCTTATTTCCACTAGTAGAGTGGTTGTGACGAAATGACTGCAGATAGTCTGGTCTCTGAGTTATATCCCTTTGATGGGATGGCGAAGGGTTAGTCTCCCTGGAATTAATAACAATAAATAGGGGGTTTCCCCACGAAAGTAGTGCCTGGCGTCACTAGTCTGGTTATTTCTAGAGAAATCTAGAATCTCCCCCAGTAAGTGCGTACGTGGTCAAGATCACGCTAGACTCACAATTGCCTCATGGAACACGAGATGTTCGAACAATCCGTGACGCAGGACTTCTCCATGGATCATGAAATTCACTCGAGCAGTGAAGGCATTGTGACGACGCATTTAGCTGGGTGTGATGAGTCGCCAGTCGGACCTCATCGTAGAACGATCACAGAATTGAGCTGCTGAAAGTTGATGTCAGTGTGCGCGGCCAGAGCGGGACATCAGCAGTCAAGATTGTGATTGAATATCACAGGATTTGTTATTGCTATACTAAAGGAGATTCCAGAGTTTAACCATGAGCTCTAAGGGACCGGCTCACTCCAGTGCCGATCAAGATGATGAGTAAGGCATTACTGGGAGCGGTCATTGGAATCTGCCGAGATCAACGATAGGAAAGTCTGAGTACAGAATGTGTCGGTAGGTCGATGCAGTGACCACCGGAGAGAGTCCGACGAGTGTCAACAGATCCCGATAGGATCCAAGACAACAACGTCTGTTGATTCTAGCCAGTGAAGCGCTGGTGGAATTCGAACTCAGTGAGAACCTTGAGGATTGCAAGGTAGTAACTTTCAAAGTTGATGGAAGTGATCTCTGTTACCAGTCACCATGGCCTGTTTGTTATGCTTCCGGCCCGGCTGGGTCGTCATGGGGACACCTTGTATATTATCATGCTTGAGTGGTGTGTACCTACAATGGTTTACCTTTGTGAAGCCGAAACTTGGTCCAGTGACCTAAGACATTGATTTACTTATGGGTGTGAACACCGGAGTGATATGCTTGATAGGGTAGGGATCTACCCCATTCCATGGTGTTGAACATTGACAGTGATGGTTAGGATGTGATTGATACCCTTCGACCAGGGTAGTTACTTGTGAATTTGTGAAGATCTATTATTCCAAGAGACATGGGAAGAGGTGAAGTGTTGTAGTCACCTGATAGACTTTGCAAGTGACATGGTGTTTATGTGGAATAGGTGAAGGGTTGTATTCACCTGTTAGACTTTGCAAGTGACATTGTGTATATGTGGAGCGAACGCTCATGTTATAGGTGACGTATCAGTGTGTCAGTCACTTATGAGACAGAAGAGCATCCAGGCTCTTTAACATGAGGGTACGGTGTTACACGTACTTGTCTGCAGTTGGGAGACAGCTAGTAGTCTAGGGTCGGCCCAGACTTCATCTGTAGAGTGTGACAGTGATATAGTACGACATCAAGGGAGGATCCTTGATCACCTGTGCAGTGTCGGTCAGGCAGTGGTACTACGCTTGATCATCCCGGGAGTTGGAACACTGAAGGAAGAGGGAACTTTGGAGAGGCATCAGACCTTGGAGTTCCTGTCCACTGGAGGTTCCTGGGTGAGTCGTGACCACGACAGGACAACCGCACGAACTATAGTCACAGTCTCTATGATGAAGAAGAATCATCTCTAGATCTGCTCTTGTACATATTGTCTTATAGTCCGGCTTTCAGCCATCCTTCTCTGTGTTGCAGTTGACGTAGTTTTGAATTAAATTTTGTTATGTTAGCTATGACTTTGTGCTGTGGTATGACTTGTGTTTTGTCCGAGCCCCCTTGGGGTAGGAAACCCTAGGTTGGGGAGGGGAAGGTTCAGCTGTCCCGGCTTGTGTGGGGCCTTGTAGATGTGAAGTGCTAGTGAGGTGGTTGGAGCAAAGGCGGGGGATATTGTCTATAGTAGCAAACCAGTCCAAGCCCCGGCGGTCTTGTTACAGTGGTTTCCTATCATCTCTTATTTCCACTAGTAGAAAGGTTTCCTATAATCTCTTATTTCCACTAGTAGAGAGGTTTCCTATCATCTCTTTTTTCCACTAGTAGAGAGGTTTCCTATCATCTCTTTTTTCCACTAGTAGAGAGGTTTCCTATCATCTCTTATTTCGACTAGTAGAGAGGTTTCCTATCATCTATTTTTTCCACTAGTAGAGAGGTTTCCTATCATCTCTTTTTTCCACTAGTAGAGAGGTTTCCTATCATCTCTTTTTTCCACTAGTAGAGAGGTTTCCTATCATCTCTTATTTCCACTAGTAGAGAGGTTTCCTATCATCTCTTATTTCCACTAGTAGAGAGGTTTCCTATCATCTATTATTTCCACTAGTAGAGAGGTTTCCTATCATCTCTTTTTTCCACTAGTAGAGAGGTTTCCTATCATCTCTTTTTTCCACTAGTAGAGAGGTTTCCTATCATCTCTTATTTCCAATAGTAGAGAGGTTTCCTATCATCTCTTATTTCCACTAGTTGAGAGGTTTTCTATCATCTCTTATTTCCACTAGTAGAGAGGTTTCCTATCATCTCTTTTTTCCACTAGTAGAGAGGTTTCCTATCATCTCTTATTTCCAATATCTCACAGGGCTCTCCGGAGAGTGAAGACGTGTTTTTGTATCTCTTACTTCTCGGATTATTATTACTGCAAGCTGAATCACCTATCATGGATTTTTATATCAATGTGCTCGTTGTGATTCTGAGGATGTGGTGAAATAGTTTTTAGATTAATACAAGTGTTTATTATCGCAAAAATGTGGGTTATATCTAATATTCATTTCGAGTGATAGTTGAACACTATTAAATTTCAACCAATCAAGTGCACGAGGCGTGTCAGATACAACCACGGGACCTCAAATTGCCCGCGGCGTGGCTAGATAACAATGCGATTGCTGCGTTCTTCAAGTTTAGTTAGTCGTAATATTATGCAATAATGTCAGGGGAAGGAGAGTGCTCCGTATTGGAAGTGAATGGTGAAAGGACTCGCTCAGGTTTACGATCGGCTGTCAATAAAACTTACACACTAAACAAAGAGAGGGCCGTGAAGAATAAGCTATCCAAGTGCATAAATCCCAACGGCCTAGTCGTCAAACACACCAACTCAGGACAGTGTGTTACTATTTCCTTCAACAACACACTCTATTATGAGGCATTCCGAACTTGCCTACTCAACTACTACAGGCTTGAACTAATTGAACACAGGCAAGATAAGCACGGGGCCCACGTTGAGGATCTGATTACGACGCCAGTGATTACGATACATTTGTACCGCAGTAAAAATAAACTCATGACACAGGGCAGTAATGAAAACATTAATTCCTGGCTAAAAGTAGATTTTGTTGAACTTGAAAACTCGACACAGACATTCACCGAATCTACTCATACGATGAGTGTACATGACAACATCAACACGAGGCCTGCCAACCCACCAGCGCTCTTGGCTATTGAATACCCAATGGAGCGTATCCAAAACAACATAGAACCCAATGTTGACATTGTTGAAGAAGTACCTGCCTCAGATAACAATAGCATCTTAACTATCAATGGACATTCGTGCGACTGTAAACAGCGCATTGAGGAACTAGAACAATCACTAAAGGCGCTCATTGTCACTGTTTCAACCAACATTGAAGCAAACAACAAGATAAGCAGTGATTACAATGCTCTCAAGACAGAAGTCGCACTCCTGTGAGACGAAAATTTGCTGCTGAGAAATACAGTTCAAATCTTACAGAATGCGTCCTCTACAAACCAAACCGATGAAGCATGTAATTCTCAAGCAACCGCTTCATCCTTGGGAAATCTTGGGGAAGCTCAATCCCACCCAGAACAGATAATAACTATGAAAACAACTCAACGCGCAGAGGAAGATAAAAAACAACAAACACCTCAATGTGCAGACGAAGATAAACAACAACAAGCAGTCTACCCCATTGACGTCAAAATAAGCAATAGGTTTGAAGTACTTCAAGAAAAGTCACCAGAAAAATTACAGTGCTTTAACATGCTGCAAACGGGCAAGACAAGCCAACAAGATACATCGGGAGAACCACATGGAGACATAAAGACTGCTGATAATCGGAAATGGATGAAACAACGGTCGAGACGTGCTGACAACCAACATGTACAGACAGCACGACCTGACTGTACACATATTATACTAGGCGATTCCTTAATGAAAGGTTTATACAGCGACAGGATGGCCACATCAGACAAAGACATTGTTTCAATAATCCCACTGCCTGGGGCTGGTGTAGACCGGCTAACAGACAAGATTAGCAGGTTGGCTGTAAATCATAGCGTCAGAAGGGCAAGCGTACATATTGGCATCACCGACACCATGAACAACCAACAAATCACAGGGTCTCAACTGCTGGCACTCTTGAACGGATTACGTCACACTTTTCCTAACTCATCCATTTTCTTCTCCTCCATCATATCACCGAGTTATGGACACCAGCGCCGTCTAGCTGACATAAATAACAACATGTTGCAGAAGTTCTGTTCTCAAAACAAGATACAATTCATCAACAATACAGCATCATTCACTTCACAGGCTGGTGCACCAAAAAAGAGTCTTTACAAGGATGAAATACATTTATCTACATTGGGCACCAGTTTTCTCGCCAAGAATTTAAAATATCCAGAACGGACATACCATACATCCAATACGGGATCGCGCCGGACACTTTTAGCTACTCCTGAAACTCAAGCCAGACGACATACTCCCGTCACATCAAGTACCAATAGGACAGAAGTGTGCAGACCACTCATAACCACTGCACCTGAAATCCAAGCCAGACGGGACACTACCACAACACCAAGTCTGTTAAATACGTCGTCTTTCACACAGGAGGGTAATAATTACGAAGATATGATTCCTATTCTCCCCAGAAAGGATCCGACTCTCAGCAACAACGACGTGCCAGCACAACCTCCTGTTAGCCACCAACCAGAGGCTCTAGTTGGTAGTCATTACATACCCATGAGACATCATCAGTACCCATTTAATTGTAATCCAGAATGGTTGCACCTCACACGGTATAGCCCAGCTACACTTCGTCAAGCACTTATAATGTCGCTATACCAACAACCAACACAACCTGGTATTTACTAGCAACTTAGGACAAAGCTACACCGGATCTCGGTACAAGAAAGAGCCTCTCCTTAAACGTTTATCTGCATATTTGGTTATAACTTGATCTAGTAACGTATTAGGTTATAAGTTATTACAAACATTGACTGGTTTTGACTTTATATTAATTGATAGTACTTAGCTGTATAGCTTTTATAATAATTCTAATTGTGTTTTCACGGTGAGTGAGGGGGTCTTCACTGCTCTTCCTTACAGATCTGTGTACGTATTTTTATATATTTACAGAGATATTACTGTTTCTCTGTACTTTAGAGTGTGTTTTTGTAATAAGGGACGTAAGTTGTATTCACTTTGTGTGTGTGTGTTTTGCTTTTAAACTTGTGATTACGCATTGTTGAAATGTCTAATAAGTACGAACACTGGCTCAGGAATAATGGGCTCAGAATCGGGCATGTAAACATATGCCATCTATTAGGGAAGCTGCCCGAACTATCACTTATACTTAATCAAAATTTTCACATGTTTGGCGTTAGCGAAAGTCGATTAAATGGCAACATCTCAGATGATGACATCGCTATCAGAGGTTTTAAAACCATTAGAAGAGATCCCTATCAGAAACAAGAGACGGGTATTGCAGTTTATATTTCCAACTCGCTTAACGCCCACCGCAGGCTAGACTTTGAAACCTGTGAGATTGAGTGTGTATGGATAGAGGTTAAACTTCAAAATTGCATACCGCTAGTAGTTGGCTATCTTTATCGAAACCCCAGTGCAGGAAATATCTGGTATGAAAAATTCACCACTATGATGGATGTAGTCTTTAGTAATGCTAGGGAAATAATATTGCTAGGTGACTTCAACATAGACGCTAACAAATCAAACAAAACATGGGAAAACATAATAGAGTCATATAATTTCCAACAGTTAGTCAAACAAGCCACTAGAATCACTAAATCATCTGCAACACTTATAGATCATATTTATACTACGTGTGCTGATAACATCACAGAATGTAGTGTACCTATCAATGCAATGAGCGATCACTATCCAGTATGTTGCACGTGGTCGAAAAGGGGCACCAAAACTCCCAAACACAAACATATAAGCATAAAATATAGAAATTACAAAAATTTCAATCGAGACGTCTTCTTACAAGATTTGGTCAACTCATCTCTAGATTATGTTTACCAGCTTCCTGACCCAGATGATGCTCTGGACCACTGGCTAAAGACCTTTCTAAGTATATTTGATAAACATGTTCCATTTAAGGAAGTTCGTGTTAAACATCACACAAAGCCCCCGTGGATCACACAGGAGGTAGTTGAACTTATGAGAGATCGCGACAGGGCTCACAAAAATAGAGATCTAACTATGTACTGTAGTCTGAGAAACAAAGTTCAATATGTTATTCGGAAGGAAAAGAAAAACTATTTTAAGAACATAGTAATAGATAAAACCAACACTAAAGATATATGGAAAGCAATTAATACCTTGACAAACAAACACAAATCATCACAATCATTACCATCAAATCAGGTTACATGTGATCAATTCAGTAGATACTTTCAGTCCGACATAAACCAACTGAAGGCTGCAATACCAGATGCGCCTCATGACATATCTTTATTATCATCATTCTGTGAGAACAAATGCTATGGACACATTTCCTCCAACATACCGCTAATGACGACAACTGAAGTATTTACTCATCTCAGTAGCCTAAAAAACAATAACTCATCAGGACTAGATGGAATTAGTAGTTGGATCCTTCGCCATGCTGCACCGGCGATCTGCGAGTCACTAACTTTTATATATAATCAATGTCTAACCAGAGGTCACTTCCCATCAGCCTTTAAAATCGCTAAAGTGTATCCTCATTTAAAAGCTGGTCCTCTAGACGATCGTCTCATGAGTAATTATAGACCAATTTCCATATTATCCTCATTATCCAAACCGCTAGAAAAGCACATCCACAAAACAACACTAGATCACTTAGTTCGCCATAAACTGATAGTTGACAGTCAGTCAGGATTTCGGCCAAAATATTCTTGCCATACGGCACTAACAAACATGATAGAAAACTGGCATCAAAATATTAACAACAATACTCTATGTGGAGCGGTGTTTATAGACTTTAGGAAAGCATTCGATATGATAGATCATACTATTCTAATTAAAAAACTAGAAACAATGAAAGTAAGTTTTAATATAGTGACATTAATAAAATCATTCTTATTAGACAGAAAGCAAGTAGTATCACACAATAAAGTTTTATCTCAAGCCATTACCATTAATATTGGAGTACCTCAGGGGTCTATTCTTGGCCCTCTATTATTTGCCATTTATATAAATGATCTTCCATTAAATCTGTCGTCGTCCTGCGATCTATTTGCTGATGACTGCACAGTATATACAAACGCTGTTGATCGTAATGTGCTAGAATTATCCTTGCAACAGGAAATAAATAGTGTAGTTAACTGGAGTCATGCAAACCGCATGCAAATTAACATTACTAAAACAAAGTCTATGTTAATAGGAACCAGGCAAAGACTTCACACTCTAAACTCGCAGAGAACTCTTCAGCTGCACATTGTCAGCACGCCTGTAGAAAGTGTCACCGAGCACAAGACACTGGGTGTTATCATAGATCAAAATCTAACTTTTAACTCACATGTTCATGCTCTAGTTAAACAAATAGCCAAAAAAGTCTACCAACTTGCCAAAATTAAAAATTTCCTTGACGAAAACACAAGAAAGATATTCTATACTTCTCATATACAAACACATATTGATTACTGCTCCACAGTCTGGGATGGATGCTCCAAATCAATAACAAAACGCCTATATTCACTCCAGAAAAGGGCAGTGCGTTTAATTAATGGTGAAAAGCTTACCGACAATTCTAACCTATATAAACGTCTCCGGTTACTGCCACTCCACAAGCGCCTGCTTTTTAATAAAACCAAACTAATTCACAAAATCCTATTTCAAAATGCTCCAAGCTACCTTTGGCCATTGTTTAAATATAACGCTAGACATAGCGAACGACTAAATATACTTCATGTCCCTAAACCTAGGATAGACTTATATAAAACAAGCTTAGCATACTCTGCCGCTCAGTTGTGTTTCTTCCACAAGAAATCAAAGACACCACCAATCATGATACATACATTCGAAACCTGTTTGAACACTACCTTAGTACAGACTACATGCCCCCATAACAAACAACACAAAAAAGACAATAATGGTAACTTATCTCAAACGACAACTAGCCAAAAAACATTCCCTTATGTATGGCACGTTACACCCTCCTTAGGTATTTATAATGCCCATGTTAAACGCTGCTTCAGTGAGTCATTTGTTATTGATTATTTTTCATGCGTTTTAATGTTCTTTTGTTGTCAAAAGTTGCTTCATAAGTGATGTTGAATGAAAGAATGTATGAGAGGAAATAGAGAAGAAGGGCAGAATGTCAGACGGGCCTGCGCGCCCAATTCTTAACCCTTTGAAAATAAAGACTTATTATTATTATTATTACTATTATTAATAGTAGAGAGGTTTCCTATCATCTCTTTTTTCCACTAGTTGAGAGGTTTCCTATCATCTCTTATTTCCACTAGTAGAGAGGTTTCCTATCATCTCTTTTTTCCACTAGTAGAGAGGTTTCCTATCATCTCTTATTTCCACTAGTAGAGAGGTTTCCTATCATCTCTTATTTCCACTAGTAGAGAGGTTTCCTATCATCTCTTATTTCCACTAGTAGAAAGGTTTCCTATCATCTCTTATTTCCACTAGTAGAGAGGTTTCCTATCATCTCTTATTTCCACTAGTAGAGAGGTTTCCTATCATCTATTTTTTCCACTAGTAGAGAGGTTTCCTATCATCTCTTTTTTCCACTAGTAGAGAGGTTTCCTATCATCTCTTTTTTCCACTAGTAGAGAGGTTTCCTATCATCTCTTTTTTCCACTAGTAGAGAGGTTTCCTATCATCTCTTATTTATACTAGTTGAGAGGTTTTCTATCATCTCTTATTTCCACTAGTAGAGAGGTTTCCTATCATCTCTTTTTTCCACTAGTAGAGAGGTTTCCTATCATCTCTTATTTCCACTAGTAGAGAGGTTTCCTATCATCTCTTATTTCCACTAGTAGAGAGGTTTCCTATCATCTCTTATTTCCACTAGTAGAGAGGTTTCCTATCATCTCTTATTTCCACTAGTAGAAAGGTTTCCTATAATCTCTTATTTCCACTAGTAGAGAGGTTTCCTATCATCTCTTATTTCTACTAGTAGAGAGGTTTCCTATCATCTCTTATTTCCACTAGTAGAGGGATTTCCTAAAATTTCTTAGTTCTACAGTCAGGGATGTTTCCTATCATCTCTTTTGGGATTAGCTCCCAGTAGTGGCATTATTTATGACCAGTGCAGCTATTGGGGTCAACTCACCATCAAGGCTCATCATCATGTGCCTTGCGAAGTGGCATAGGCGCTCATATGTCTCCACAGATCTCAGTGCTTGGCGTTTGGGAGATATTCTTCTGATGATATTCCTCCATGCCTGTCAAAAGTCATTTGTTTCTCCTACTGGTGTTTAATTCTATGTGTTAGCACCGATCCCTTATACTACAGATCCCAGAGAGAAAATTCGGGACACATGTTTCTTTTATGCTGATTTTAGAAACTGTACCTGGGTACTCAAAAACAGCCAAGCAGTCTGACCTCTGTTACTATTTTTCTCACAGACCAACTCTGCTCAGTCTGGATGTTAGGTGTTAGGCATCTGGTCCTCTATGATTGCCAGTTGGTAAACACATCAGTCTGGCTGAAAATCTTATTTCTCAGTCGGGATTTTTGTGCCAACGTGTTAAATCTGCGATTATAGGTTCATTTGTAGAATGGAAATTTACAACTCTTTGAAGAAACTAGCCTGGTCGCTTTGTACAGTGCCATGTAATTTTACGCCATAAAATTGATAGAGCAAGGCACACACCAAAACTATTTTTTTCACTCTTTCACTTCTTCTTGCTATTTTATCCTTTTCTCATGGACTTAGAGATACATTCATACTTTTCTCTTTTCATTCCTTTTTAATTTCTGTGTGGAGTGAGAGATAAGTTCTTGTGTTGCTGAGGCATCTCGCCACAATGCCATCATCTTAGACCATCCAGCATGATGTCTCTTGGTCTGCCTCTGTTTCTTCTACCACGTAACTATCCAGTCGTCACGATGTTCTCCAGTGCCATTTCTTTTCATTATATAATGCAAGAACACGGTTCATCTCTGTCTTATAGTTAGTTAGTTAGTCGACAGATCATCCTCATTGCACATCGAACCATTCAGTCCTCGGATCCCCTCCACAGCAAATTGTAGCGGCTCACGACACCAGTTTTGTGTTGGTTTATTACTCTTCTTTGGCTTCCTGCATAATGTTCTTGTTTGGCCACACCTCTTTTAACTTGCCGTTCTTGCAGCCTGACCATGGTTGTAGATTGCCAGTCATCACTTGGTTCTCGTAAACGACTTACTTCTCGTAGAGCATTCAGAATTTCTGCCTGGTCCATGGCTCGTCCATCTTCCACAGTAGCCCTACCTGCAAGCCTGTCAGCCTGCTCATTCCCTTGTACCGCCGCATGCCCTGGCACAAAGATGAAACTAATCTTTGCCAGTCGAGACCACTCCAGAGACACTCTTAAGACCCACCCCATCTCTATCCTCCTGAGCATACTCATTGAGTCACTGAGGACACAGGCCCGATTGGATTTCTGTGTCTTGAGCCATGTTATTGCTTTACTTACTGCCATGACTTCGATAGTCAGGCTGCATGTGGTCAAAGCAAAAACGTAAGACTCTTCCTTCACAGTTTTCCCTTCAGCCCGAGCCGTAAAGACCCATGAACTTCTCACTCCTTGGATGACCGACCCATCCATGTAAATGACAGCATCATCCTCTAGAGAAGTCTCGAAGATCAGAGTCTGTACTTCCACCTCCAAAGCAGCTGGATTGTCTTGTCTGCATTTCCTGTCTAGTTGGATGCACACTGGAAAGTATGTAAAGAACTCTGTTGGCACTTGTACCCACTCCTCACCAGGTTCTAAGTCCTCAAGTGAACTCACCTGTTGAAGAATGTCTTCGGCTTGAGCCATACATGACTTTCCTCTTTTTAACCTGCTGCCCTTTACCTTCTCAATCTCGCTATGCAGTGGATGATGTGTGTTTGCGTTGACTCTGAGATAGGCACGTGCTTGGAAAATTTGTATTCTGTCCCTCATGGTTGGAAAATCAAGAAGTTAGTGCATTACCCTGCATGCTGTATTTCTTGTACATCCAAGAATGATGCGCATTCCTTCATTCTGTATCGTTTCCATCATTTCTATCTGCTTATGGCTGAGAGTCAGGATCGCCATCGCATACTCCAGAACAGAAAGGACCAGCCCCTGGTAAAGAAGACATAGATGGCACTGCTCAGAGTTTGCCGCCACCATACCCGCAGCGCAGTCAAACCCCACTTATAGTCTTATAGTTGTCTTATAGTTGTGTATAATGTTCTACTTTCATTATCTCCTTCCAGGCAATTCATGTTAGATGCCTAGGATCAGCCCAACCTTGTTAAATTAATACTTATTAATTGTCATATAATTATATGAATTTTCCATGAAGTAAATATAATGAGAAAGGAAACTGCAATCCTACCTCATTGTGTCATTACCTAGTATATGTGAAGGTCTACCACGTCACTGCCTTACAGCCTTATATGCTATGGGATAACTTCACCTTATGTCTAAAGCTAGTTTACAGTATTTAAGGCCACCATATTTCATCTTGCTTGTATAGTGTTCAACCACACAAAACATCAAAGTTTTGACTAAATGTGTGCTGAGTGGTATTTTTATTATATAGCTTTCCCAATCATTTGATTGAATTTATGTCTGCTCGTGGTATTTCACAGGTATTTTTGATGAAAAGGTTCAAAATCAAGTTGGATTCTTTCAAGGTATTAAACTGGTGTTTACATACAAGCCATATGTATGGGCTTCCTTAACATTTGTGTTGTGGACAATTGGGATTCAGGTAAAGGCTTAATTATTTTAACCTGTAAAAGTTTCTTCTTCTTCATTATCATCATCAAATTCTTCTTCTCCTCCTCCTTCATTTTTTTTTCTCTGCTTCTCGTTTCCCTTCTGTTCATCCTTCTCCTTTTCTGTTTTCATCTTCTTTTTCTGCTTCTTCTATTCTTCTTCCACCTCTTCCTTTTTCTTTGTCTTCTTCTTCCTTTCATTTTCCATTGGTGTATTGACCCTCAGCCAACTCACACAAAGCCCACAATGGACTTGTTTATTTAAGATTGGTTGGATTTTTCAGCTAAAGTTTTCTACAGGATGGGGAAGCCAGCCCCAAGACCAACCCTCTTTAGTCACTTCTTACAACAGGCATGGTAGGTTACAGTGTTACTATTCTCTGCTAACCTTTTAGGCCCTGGTAACACATGGACAACTGTACAATTTTCTATGTAAAAATTAATTAGTTGCATTTCATGGAAAAATAAGTATTCAGAGGTCCTTGAGAAGCTAGAATGAAAAGAGAGCTGACATAAAAATTTAAAAAGTTATAAATGAAAATTTGTGACCACATTAAATGATATGATACCCTTATAACAACCAAATCCATACCAGTGGTAAAAGTTGTAGGTGGTTGAGAAAAAGATAGCGACACAAGTAGGAAGAAAAGGTCAAGAGACTTTTATTTTTGCGTTTGCTCACTTGTAACTCAAGTGCCAGCATGCTGTTAGGTCCTCAAACATGACGTATTAACTATGTGCAACAACAACATGTTGGTAATGAAGAATATCGGCTTAATTTGAACAACAGGAAGAACTGGAGCCCAACGTGTGAACTGTGACATAATGAATCCAGACCCATGGCTGATCAAAGTTAAATGCCGTTTTATTAAGCATCTTCTTACAAAGTCAAATTACTCTATCTGCCGTTGCCTCTTTTGAAAGTGCCTGTTCTGACCAGGTCAGCATCCAAAATATATGAGCGCAAATACACTGAGATAAGTTACTGACCTGTATAACTAGCGGCCATTGTCTTGATTCAAATAACACTGAGTATCACCTTGAGTGAGACCAGTCTGTTCTTGTATTATTTATCTTCTCGTCTAGGTCGTGTCCTCGATTTCCTTAACATTCATTATACTATTCTCTTATATCAATGTTCATTATCGGTCCATCCCTGGATTCATACTAGTTAGCTCCAAGCCACCACAATTTATGCCACGATCATCAAAACATGTCTCCTTTCCATGTTGGTTCCCAGTCTGCTCTGTTGTCAAACAATGTCACTCCCTTGTTTACGTTGGTGCGCACTCATTTCTGTGCGTGGGTTTACCTATCGGTTTTTCCCGATATTACCTATCCATCATCTTCATGTCTGCACGCTATGTGGCATCAAGCGTAGTCCATACACGTGCAAATATTTATAGTGCACTGATTTTTGGGTGTAGGTTAGCTTTTCCTATTACCAGTGTCCCTCGCCATCAGGCGAACCCACTCCAATTTAAGAGGAACTTGTAATTTATGTCCCCAAGTCAAGGACGAGAAGTCAACATTTTAGTCCAGCTGATCGGTGTAGGGGTTGAACTTGCTACCACAGTATCAGCACACCGTAGTATAAGAGCGAGCACTTTTATCCATTCAGCCATGCTGACCCCCATGTAAAGAGATGAATGAATAACAGTTTGTCAGTGTGTACAGCCAGAGCTAGGTACAGAAAGCATCAGACCAGTGGTTCTCAACCTTTTTTGGTCCATTCGCCCCTTCACCATATGTTCAGAATGTCATTCCCCCCATTCGTATTTCCTTCCTATAAATCCCCCCCCCCCCCCCCCCCACCCCTACACAGCATACATAAAAATGGAAGCTAAATTTAATAACACAAAATAGAACAAGCCTAGACGTGTACATAAAACATGATTTGCAGGTCTACTTACGTTATAAAACGAATTCAAGAAGGGCGAGAAGTACAGAACTGTAAAGTATGGAAGGAAAAACAATATAAAGTAATAAGTTCTTGTATAAATGCGATCTTAAAATAATCTTAATTCCCCCAGCCCCCTGGAAACCCTAAAATTCCCCTACTTTAGACAGCCAACTGTGGACATTGGCACTTGGTTGAATTGATATACAATTATCATAAGGGTGAGGTAGTGGCTGAGAAGTTATGGTGCCTGCCTCCGACTCAGAAAATGCTGGATTGAATTCCAACACAGGGCTAGGAATTGTTCCAAGAATCATTGGTATCTAATGATATCACATGGCACTCTGGTCTCTTGGGTAGCCTTCTTAGACAAGGGTTGAAAAAACAGAAGGTCCAAGTTCTACATGTTAAAAATCACACAGCAGTTGGAAATCATAAATGGTATGCCTTGAGGACACAACCTTGGCAAAATTGTTAGGAAATGAAACCTGCTCACAGGTAGATAGAGTCCATGACCTTGAGTGGAATCTGTGTAGAGGAAGTAAACCTGACACAAATGCATACCAAAGTCGGACACACTGATCTATGAGGTGCATACCTGGGTGTGATGGGCGTCCCTTGAAAGAGGAATGATGATCATGAAGAAGAAAAAGAAGACGAAGAAGAAGAATAAAAGAAGAAGAGGAGGGAGGGGGCGGAAGAGGAAGAACAAGAAGAAATGTCATAATAGCAAAGTCGCTTAAAAGTCGACAGGGTTGACTTCATTGCACCAGGTTTTTTCCCACATGGCTCAAATTCTTTCCGCAGCAGGGGCTGCCGAAAACGTCGCACAAATTACAAACTCTGTAGCTCCAGCGACAACCCTAGGAGTCTCCGAAAAGATGCACTCGTGAACCGAAGGACGCTGCCTGGAATCGAACCCACAACCTTCGGAGCCAGAGTCAGATGGCTTGATCACATATGTCATAATAGCAGTCAGATATCATACACTGCCATCAGCAGATGATATTAAAACTAAGTCTCACCATTGAAGCCAACTGACTCACAGTTTCATCTCTCAGGAACTGAAATACTTTGTCCCCAAGAAATGTCTTAGTAATTTAGAAAGAACAGTTATGGAAGGTATGTTCATGGAAAACGAGGCAGGCACCGAACAACACAAAGGTGGAACCAAGGTAGTAAAGACATTGTGGACATGAAAATGCATGTGGCAAGGGAACTGGCAATAAATCAAGAGCCTTGTGGATAGTGATGAGAGCAGCATTCTGCAAAGGAATAACTATATGATGATAATGATGTGTAAATGTATAAAGGACCCTTTTAATACGAGGCGCGTCTTTTAAGTAAGTCCCGTTTTGACCACACCAACAAACACCGATGGAAAACGGAAATGTGCTTATGCAGTATGTTTATGTGGTTCATTAGCTAGCTGTGTGCTATTTTTTCACTGTTGAAATCTTGTTTGATGCTGCGTGTGAGTGATTTATAATGAGTGCATAAATAAATACTCCCACCAGCTGCGCGGTTCGTGCTGTAATCCGCTTTTTGCTAGCCAAAAACAACAGTGCTGCAGAAATTCACGAGCACGAAAATGCTCAACCTCACGTCACATATGGAACTGCTCAATTGTTGCAAAAATTGTTAACCACCCGCCCTACAACCCCGATCTGGCGCAAAGTGATTACCACCTTTTCATGCACCTAAAGTTTGAAACTGATGATGAACTGCAGACAGGCGTTAATAAATGGTTTAAGACACAGGCGGCAGACTTCTACGACATTGGAATTAAGAACCTGGTGCCACGATACCAAAAATGTGTTGAAGTCAATGGTGACTATGTTGAGAAATAATGTAAATGTGTGGTTCACTTTTGGCTGCAATAAATCACTTTTATATATAATGTGTTAAAATTTTTTTTATACCGGGACTTACTTAAAAAACGTGCCTCGTATATAAGGAACCCTGTGATACATCTTAAAGCATAATGCGAAAGACTCATGTTTGTATAGACCAATTGGCACTCGAGGGGTGATGTGGTCAGTATCTTGCTGGCCGCCTTGACTTCCTAAGACATTTCCTGGTACCCTAAAATAGGCCGGGTCAACCTGGGGGACAAGGTCTGTTTTATAATCTGCCGTGATCAGATTTCAGCCTCTGACTGTATATGGTCAGTCTTATTTTCTAGCTTTGTACTACTACACCTGTGCTTGCTTAGTTTCCTTCTTTCTGTCCTAATTTTTGATCAGCTTTGACTCGTTTAGAAAGTCTGTATGTGTTTTTGTCATTGTGCGCAGTGATTTTCTTATGGAGGTAGTGGAGGTAGCAGTCTGTGTTGATAACTATAACTTTTGGGTAATTAATCATTGGTGTGTGATAGTTTGCATATATTCCACAGGTTGTCCAGGGTAATATTGCACTGTTCTGCACACATGTACTGAAAAGAGGAGATGAATTTTCTAAATTTGTCTTAACCCTACTTGTAAGTTGTATTTTAGTTATGAATATATATAAGTTTGTGTGTGCTTATTTAATGTGTATGTGTATACATGTGTGTGTGTGTGGTACACAATTGCATCCCCAATGCTGGGGTTGACTGTGATGCCCTGTAAAGGATATTTAACTAACTCAACCTTATGAGCCTGAAGTGGATACAGGATATACTGTAACATCGCAGGCACAGCTTTCCCCTGGTAGACAGGATGCTCAGTAACAATCTGTTCAGCAAAATGAACATTGGAAAGCAGATGTTTCCATGTGAAGATGGCAGGCATACAGAGGGATGCGTTCTTACTCTACCCGAGTAGCATAGTGCTCGTCACTCACCTCATGGCCTAGTGGTCATTGGTTAGATCTGTAACAGATCAGATTCAAATTGTTAATATTGACCTAGGTTATGCCGCCTGCCTCGCACTCTAAAATTGTGGGTTTGGCGTTTGGTTCATGAGTGCAATTTTCTTGAAGACTCCTAGGGGTCATCACTGAAGCTAGGGAGTTAATGATTTGTGTGACACTTTCAGCAGGCTGCCCTGTGGAAAGAGATCGGGCAATATGGGATAAAATCTAGTGTAATCAAGTCGATCCACTAGCCTTCTAAATACCTTTTCGTTGGTCATATATTAAGAATTGTTATTGTTACTGTAATCATTATAATATTTGTCCAAAATAAACCTCTTTGGAGTGTCCAGGTATTAATGACAATAACTTTCAGCTGTTATTGTCAGCTCTACCCAAGTTTTTTGGTTTTAATTTTATTTTAACTCTAGGGGTTAACGTCTTTCTCCGTAATCCTGTATACTCTTGCGAGTAACGTAACCAGCGCGAGAATCGGTAGCGGTTCTGAACCTGGCGGTAGTAACTTATGGGGTATGTGAGCCAGTCGCTCAGAAAGGAATGGCAAACTCCTGAGCGTAATCTTGCCTAGTACATCAACAGCAGCTGAAAAATGCTGGTGTTGACTGCAACGTCCTGTAAGGGATATGTAACATACAAAAAAAAATTAATTAAACCATTAAAAAAATTGATCTGGGCTACCAGGTCAACCCAGCCTCAATGGATACCAGAAAATGTCCTGGCAAGTAAAGGCAGCCATTACTATATTGACCACATCACCCATCACATGCTGCCAGTTGGTCTATAAAAAATATCCCACTAACACCATAATAACCAATACACCTCAAGGTCTGTAAAAGTGTCCTTTACTTTTACTTATTCAGTGTAACAGTTATTGCCTTCTCTAGTTTTCTTGATTAAAAAATCAGTTTCAAAAATATTTTTTGAATTTAATAGTGTCAAAACATATTGAATGTATTTTCAGAATAAACATTATTTCATTGATTGTTTTTGCTTTTCAGATAGTTTCAATTGCATCAATGCCAGTTTGGCATATTATAGCACAGAAGTTTGGCAAGAAGAATGTTTATGCTGCAGGCATAGTGGTAAGTAATTTCTTTCAGCCTGGTTTCATGTTGTCAAAAATTCAACAGTATGCTCTACCTATTAGCAAACTTCAATTTCACTAGAATACTTGTGTTTTATCCATTCTTGGCTACGTTAGTTTATTTTGTTTTATCTTGCCTAACAGCAATCGTGATGTTGATCTAGTAATTATGTTGTTTGTTCATCAAGAATGATGATGACCATTCATTTCATCCAGTGAGGTTGAAAGTATGGAGCCATGAGTTCTAAGATGGCTGATAAAGCCTATTTTGGCTCCAAATGTTCTTTGACAATGTGGGCAAAGAATGCTTGACGTTTCAGGAGGGAGATCTCCTGCTGTGGCTTTTCTGTCCAGCCTTCTAATAATTATACATTGGCTATGAAAGCAAGTTGAGCTGAAGGTCAAATGTAAAGCATCATCATCATCAACTCTAAATTTACCTGAAATGTAACTCCTTCAGTCCTGGGCAACACATGATATGTCATTTGTTCTTTTCTATGAATCACAGTCTTCATGTAGTATGCTCTCAGACTGTTTACATTTGGCACATGCACACTAAAGAAATCTCTTTACAAGATGGTCACTTCCTCTATGCCATAGAGCACCTTATGGACAGTTCGCACCTATGGCATATTTACTAGAGTCATTGGCAAGTTGTGGGGGTGTCTTTTTCTTGGTCACATGGCTGCGTGATGTTTCTACATTCATTGCCATCAGGTGTGAATGATCACTGGGTTTCACACGTCATGGCTGAGCAACACATAGGTTTCATGGGCCATGTGCGATAAAGCAATTTCACACGCTCTGAATGGTAATTTCATTTTGACGTGCCACTACTGTACTATTTCAGTGACAATTTGTTTATATCTCTAGAGATGCTTGATCTTGATCTTGTCTTTGTAGACATCTCTCCTTCTACCTTTGATGGCCGTTGAGCCCTTCCATCCTGTGCAGTCTATAACAGTTAACTACTTAGACCGAACTCAACGTAGCTTGAATAACATGACACTGGTATGGTTTTCCACACTCGATTTTACTAATACTATACACTGGACACTGTTAATAGGACAATCATTTGTTCCATAAAAGATTCACGAATTTACATAACAATGCCTAAACGTTTACTATTCTAAAAGCACGGCGTAATGTTAGCCATGCTCTATGAAAGCTTAACCAGGTCTGACGCTGACCGTGGATCAAGCTCAATTGTTTTAAGGTGACATTTTGTCCTCGCACAAAATATCCGGAGCGCTTTTCACGCTTTTGTGACCAATGCCATGGGGGTCACTTCACACGACCTCCTCGTGTAGACCGCGTTTGTTACAAACTCATGCCGTGATCCAGGCCTGTATAAACATAAACTGGTCCATGGCACTCTGTGTATTTAGTGTCTTAATTTACTCATGATGTTTCATAGTAGTTATTTTTTTTAAAATGGGTCTCTGCTGTGTAATCTTCTGAAACTGAACAATTTAATTGAGAGAGTGTCCAGATACTAAACCAGTCCTCTTAAATACCTTTTGTGTGTATTCTAGTAATGTGAATTTTATAACAATTTGGAAAATGCCTTCAATAAATGCAAGAAGTGAGAATTAAATATCATAATGAATGACTTGAATGCCAAAGTTGAAAATCAACTGGACGGATGCATTGTAGGCAAGGATGGACTATGGGAACAGAGTGAAAGCGGTTGCAGGCTTGTACAGTGGGCAAAAGATCATGATATGATTATTGGAAACACCTGGTATCAACACCACCCAAGGAGATTATGGACATGGAGGAGTCCTGATCATAAGATCACAAATAAGACTGATTACATTCTCACCAACAGAAGATTTCAAAATGCCTTAAAAGTCGAAAAAAACTATACCAAGCACAGGCTACAACGACCATATTTTAATCATAAGCAACAGGTCGTCCCCATTATGTTTCATTCCTGTGCCAGTGAATATCACACAAAATGCTCCTCACTGCCCCATGTGAAAAGTGGAACAGACAGCAGTCTCAACAAACAGCCCATAGAGCTACATTGTGCATAATACCGCCGCCAGACTGCCAACACAAAAATCCTCCATGAAAAATACAGTTCATCGTTGATAGAAGTGGCAGTCACCAGAAAGACTTAATTGACCCGGGTTTTATCCCATATGACTCAGTCTCTTTCCGCAGGGCGACTCGCCAAAAGCGCAGCACAAAGCACAAACTCCATAGCTCCAGTGATGACCTCCAGGAGGTTCACTCATGAACCGAAAAGGCAATCCAGTCAATGCAGCGACAGGCCGCCCACCATCATTCCCAACATGCAGTTCATGCTACAAACAACCATGGACATATGTAAAAGCATTCCACATGAAATTCACAGCTCAGAGTGTTGCGCCACACACTCAACTCACTAACAGGGCGACGGAACCATGCCTACCAGTCTAACATGAGAAAAATGTGAATTCTAACCGTAGCCACAAGCATAAACACTCCAGAGGCCTTAGCTGTTCAAATACCTACCCGCCATGTTGGGGACTGGAAGCTCTGTCATTCTTATCATAAGCAATGTGGGCGTTCATTTGAAATCCATTCGTGCCGCACTGCCATATCGTGAGTCCTCCTTTCTCAAGTATTATGCCGTGGAAATTATCATCTGATTGACTCACGACAAGGAACATGAATTGGCTCATTGAAGAAAGCGGTGTAACAATGACTTTAGGAACTCACTGGCAAACATGGAATGAAGTACAACGCTCAGGAAACGATAACACCGTTTTATTTCCGGAGTTAGAGAACTGTCACATATATCAGGCGGTGAACAATTAGGGTCTCGTGATACCGAGTGGGCAACTAATTTCTTAACACACTACCTCATGTGCTGTCCTGCATCTTTCCTAACCGACGTTTAATAACCTTTGATTTCCCTCTGTTCCTTCAGGTCGTCCTTGCTGTCAACTTGTCCCGAATCTCTGTCTGTCTAGAGCTTGCCTGTTGTTCATACATCCATGGCGTTCTCCAGATATGTTGCTAGCTGTCCTTAGTTTGGAATGAGTCCAGTGCTAGCCTGCCAATGATCCACTAGCCACATCAAATTGCTCTCCCGATCGAATACACAACCGTTCACTTTGATTCTAACACAACGTATCCTTTGTTGTTATGCTGGCGTTTGTGTGACACATTTTCGTATCTCATGGTTTTGGTTCACTGTTCACTTCGGGATTTTCCTTCCATCCTCTATAGTGTGCTTTGGGGCACTTGCTATGTGGCATTACGCCCCCCCCCCCACACATTAAATGATAATATCATTTAAACATTTATACATATATACACACCCTGTGAATACTAAACCATGCCCAATAGCAGTGCCGACATCATGAGTCATATCTAGTGCTGAGTATGACGTTATGGATCCTGTTAATAACCCCCCAAAAAAATAAAATTATATGATGGGCACGCCCTCCAGTTCACACTCACGGTGAACGTCGTGTAGCCGGCCTAAGGGAGGGCCGGTCTAACTAATTATACAATTAGTCCCTAACTTGTCCATTGAACAAGTGTCCTCACTCTGGGTCAAAACCCGGAGTTGGCGACGAGGGTAACAACAAGTACTAAGTAGTCAGTACCGGTTAATGCTCATTACTGTCGCAGGCTTATATCCTCTACGTGTTTCTTGCATAAAATATATATATATATATATATATATATATATATATATATATATATATATATATATATATATATATATATATATATATTATGTAGGTGAGGTGGACGCCATTGCTGTAAAGAGTGCAATCCTCAATCTTCTACCTTTAGTGATTTTCTCTATGACCATCGATCGCATTTACTTATGTGCAATTCATTTTTAACGGCTTGACATATGTGGTGTAGCATTCTGATGCCTCCATGAGAATCCAATGATAATCATAACACTCTAATTATAACAGTTATTAATTAATTAACTAATATAATTAACAAAATTAACTATTCTATTATAATAAACCGAACTATTGTAACTAACTAATTATCTATATGTGTTCATGAAACTAAACAAATTTTAATGTTCATATCACATATACTAAAATTACCATGTTGTTCATATTGTTCACTGTTCAATCATGTCTCACTGATAACACAATAATAACACAAATCTTCACTGAAGAAAAATAATTCCTTAAAATCTGCATTCCCAATGATTATTGAATGTTCGTAACGCAAAAGTTCCGACATCTTAACACATGACTGTCAAAGTCTTGCTTAGGACAAGAACGATGGCTTGTATCTTGACAAGTGTGATACTAAATATGCTTATCAAATAACACGAGGCTAACAGCCGATAATATAATTCGCACTATTTATTCACGCACTGCACACATCAGAAACAATACAAGCTTCGCGCAATCACAATTCACAATATCCAATAGATTATAAATGCAAGCAATCAATACATCAATATAATAATAATACATCAATGCACTCCACTTACAAGTCACACAGACAGGCGTTCCATCTCCAACGGTCATACAGGCTAGCTCTCAAGACATGCATAAAACTCTCAAGCCGCTTTCACACGTCAGTCCGTTACGGCCACCAAGCCTAGTCTGGCTGGACTTTCAGCACACAACACAGTTGTGCTCGAGTCAGCCCGCGTGACCCCTCAATGTTCACGCTGTGTTCCAGCTGACCGCCGACTGCTTAGTATCGCTCAGCGTTGATTGCCTGGCGTTGTTGAAGACGCCGCGTTATAGCTGTAATGCTTATAATAGATCAGCGTTGCATTGTCAGGCGTTGGTGCAGACAACGCGTTATCACTCTGGGTGAGACTCTGACACTGAAGAAAAATACTTCCTTAAAATCTGATTCCCAATGATTATTGAATGTTCGTAACGCAAAAGTTCCGTCATCTCAACACATGACGTATGGACACGAAATTAAAAGTTCCATCAAAAGTTCTCAACACTTGATGAAAAGTAAAAGTTCCGTTATTCCAGCAATCAAAGCATGCGGGAATTACTAGTTCCAATATGTCGCAACACAAGTCATTTCATCACTTCATCATGGCTCTGCCAACAATGAAAAATCAACATATGTATCTATCTGACTAACACTACGTAATAAATTAACGTATTTTAACTTGTTGGTTATATGTACATTGTTATTTAATCAGGTGCATCTGTAATATATAACATATTTTATAAACACTCTATGAAAAATACAGATAAACATTAAGAAACAAAGTGATAAACAAGTATGGACAAGACCTATCTATTTATAATCGACTAAGAAGATCTGCGAGGTTGTTATCATTTCCAGGAATATGACAGATATCAAACTCATAATCTTGTAAGAGTAAAGACCATAGATGTATTCTGGAATTCTTAGGATGACAAGACTTAAAGATCTGTAGAGGTTTGTTATCCGAAAGAACCAGAAATTTTCTACCCTGTAGATATCTTTAGAATTTCTCAATACTCTCAATTAATGCTAAAGCCTCAAGCTCAGTGATAGCATAATTTCTCTGTGTATCTGGTAACTTCTTACTGAAGTAAAGAATAGGATGTAACTTTCCCTCATGTAACTGAAGTAAAACTGCTGAGATTGCATGAAAACTCGCGTCTGTTTGTAACACGAAATCTTTCGAAATATCCAGCAACTTCAGAATAGGATAGTTACTAAACAGAGTTTTTATCTGCTGTACCAGGTTGTCATGATCATCTGTCCAAACTATTTTTGTAGGTTGACCTTTCTTTAGTAGTTCAGAAAATGTTGCTGTCATATCAGCAAAATTAGGAATAAATTTCCGATAGTAATTAATCAGACCTAATAGACTTCTTAATTTCTTTTTAGTCGTTGGAGGTTTGATATTGAGAATTTTTGTAACCACCTGTGGATCTGTTTTCCTAAACCCATCAGAAATTCTATGACTAAGGAATTGTATTTCCGTAAAGCCTATTTCAATTTTGCTTTGTTTAGCTTTAAGGCCATGTTGTTGTATTCTCTGAAAAACTTGTTTGATAATTTTGACATGTGTGTCTATGTCTATAGTATGGATACAGATGTCATCCATATACGTAGCAACGTTAGAAATCCCATGGAGTAATCTCCTCATCATGTGCATAAATGTGCTTGGCGCATTCTGTAACCCGAATGGAAGATATGCCCATTCATATAGACCCAGTGGAGTACTGAAAGCTGTGATATGCATAGAATCTTCATCCATAGGGATTTGCCAATATCCCTTGGTGAGGTCAATCTTCGAAAAGGGGTTCGAGTTTGCCATGCTCTCGATCAATTCATTGATATTTGGCATAGGTTATGCATCAAGCAGTGTTAATGCATTTACTTTTCTATAATCAACACATAGACGCAATGACCCATCTTTCTTCTTCACAATAACTACCGGAGAACAGTAGTTTGAAATGGATTTTCTAATAATCCCACTTTGATCTAGCTCCGGTATTTCTGCTGTAACTTTCTCTAAATAATGTATCGGAATGGGATATGGTTTCACTTTAACTGGAATATCTGAGAGTAAAGTGATTTTATGTTTGATAAGTGATGTCTGTCCTGGCTTATCAGAAAAGATTGTGCTAAACTCTTTTATTGCTGAAATAAGTTTCTCTTTGTCTTGTGTTGATAGATTTTGACTTATTTGTATGGACTGCCAACCGTTGTCACTATTGACTGTTGGGGTTGGTATTTGTTGTTTAACAGCGTCTTCTTGTTGTTCGTTAATGACCCAACATGCTGCTGCTATTCTATGTGGTATTTGTTGTGTCACCTGTGATGTGTCAATGTCGTGCGGGATATATGGTTTCAGCATATTGATGTGAACAATTTTATGTTTCCCTTTGACATCAATAAGATAGTCAACATCACTGACTTTTAAAATCACTTTAAATGGACCTTGTCATGAAGTAACTAAACAGTCACGCGGGTCAGGTAGTAACAACCAGACTTCATCTTCTTCTTTCAAGACTATTGTCTTGGCGTTTCTATTGTCGTACTGTCTGTACTTTTCTCCAGCCTTCTTGAGTGTTGATTTCGCAATTTGGCAAGCCGTGATGATTTTGTCTCTCAATTGAGTAACCATTTCGTAGGCTTCTCTTTTCGGGTGGTCATATGCCTTGTTTGTAAGCATATCATTATATAACAACAATGGACCGTGAGGATTTGCACCGTAAACCAGCTCGAATGGAGAAAAACCTGTACTAGATTGTGGTACCTTGCGGTACGCAAATAGTACTGCCGGCAATAAGATATCCCAATCTTTAGGTCTCTCCACTGCAACTTTTGCTAGGGTTCGTTTAAGGACCCCGTTGTAATTTTCGTTGACAACATTTGTCATCGGGTGCCAAGGAGAGCTAAAGACTTGTGGAATACCCAGTATTTTCATTGCCGCTTGGGTAGCTGCCGATATGAATTGACTACCTCTATCGGATAATATACATCTTGGGAATCCTATACTGCTAAAAATTAATAATAATGAATCTAGGATGGATCTACTTGTGATGTACTTGAGTGGAATCGCTTCTGGCCAACGAGTACAAAGGTCAATCATGGTCAATATGAATCTATTACCTCGATCCGTAATTGTATTCAGTGGACCCACAATATCCACAGCAACCTTCTGAAATGGCCAAGATGCCAGATCAGTTTTCTGAACGTGCGATTTGGGTTGTTTGCCTTTTTGCGTGGTTCTTTGGACAATGCACATGAACGGACATGTGTGGTAATATCTTTGATATAACCAGGCCAATAAAATTGTGTTAATAATCTGTTAGTGGTTTTGGCAATACCCATATGACCCGCAAATGGTGAGTCATGTGCCAGTTTTAGTGCCTTGCTACAATATTTAGTAGGTAGCACAGTTTGTAATAAAATTGTTTACCCTTTGTTGTACTGTCTGGACAAAATATTATTGTCTAAAATAAATTTCCAATTACCATGCTTAGCTTGCTTAGATGGTTCATGTATGCTTTTAAAACAATTTTGCAATGTCGGATCTTGTTTTTGTTCGTTAGCTAAGTTAGCTGTCTGTGTGATAATATTCTGAGTATTATCATTATCAGTCTGAGAAGATTGTTCTTTTTGTCTCCGCTCTTGAGCTCTTGTGACCGCATTCGTTTGAGTGTGGTCAATTTCCCATTGAATTGCTTCTTCATGAGTATAATCATTTGCATTGGGTACATTTCCAATGAGTAATCCGGCACAAGGATTAGGCAATACTGCTGCATTTGCTGTGCCTTCAAAATATGGAGATTTTATTGTAATCGTGGCAATTTTATATCTCTCAATTGTGCCACCAAAAATTCTACAGGCAACAATTTTGCCTGTGTAATCTCCTGTTTTTATCAACCTTTGGTCAGCTCCAATAATTGAAGCTCCTGAATCACGAATACAGGTAGTAGGTTCCCCATTCACCCATGCCTGGTGAACTCTGAGTGTGCCATTCTCAATATTAACGGCATTGGTTTCGTGAGTTGTTTCTAAACATTCGTCAATAGGAGTGTCTTTCTCAGTCTTTTCAATCTTGTCATTATACCGTTGTATGATAGCTGCATGTGTTTGAAGACGCTTTCACTGATACATCAGAAAATTGTATAGTAAATGATAAATGGAGTAAACTTAAGGAAACTATTTATAAAACAGCGGTAGGGGTTTACGGCACTGTGGATCAAAAGAGGCAGAACTGGTTTGCGGCAAACAGCCAGATACTGCAGCCCTTGATTGATAAAAAGAAAATAGCTCTCTTAAGAAACAAGGAAAGACCAACGCGTAACACTCTGAGTGAGCTGAAGCAAGCTAGGAAGGATGTGCAAAAGGCTGACAGGCAGTGTGCGAATGACTATTGGATCAAGTTATGTGAGTCCATTCAAATCACAAGTGATAAGAGAATCATCAGAAGCATATATGAAGGGATAAAGAAAGCCTGTGGTCCAATGATCAAAAGAAGTGCACCGTTGAAAACCTTGACTGGAGAAATCATCACTGATAAGAGACAGCAGATGGATAGATGGGTCGAGCACTATTTAGAGCTTTACTCAAGTGAGACCAAGCTAGCGGATGATACCCTCAACGCCATAGAGGCCCTGCCAACTCTTGACCACCTGGACACACTTCCCACCATAACAGAAGTTAAGTGTGCTATAAATGAACTTGCGTCTGGCAAGGCTCCCGGTAAAGATGGGATTCCAATAGAGGTAATCAGGAGTGGGCAAGACACACTAACTCTACATATCCATAAGCTAATAGAGCTATGCTGGCGAGAAGGACAAGTCCCACAGGATTTCAAAGATTCAAACATCATAATGCTGTACAAGAACAAGGGTGATCAGAGTGACTGTAACAACTATAGGGGTATCTCATTTCTGTGTATTGTTGGGAAAGTATTTGCCAGAATTGTTCTGCGCAGACTTCAAGTCCTGGGAGATCAAGTCTACCCCGAATCACAGCGCGGCTTCTGTCAGATCCGGGCTACCATTGATATGATATTCTCATTGCGACAAATGCAAGAAAAATGCCGGAAACAAAATCAACCACTGTTTATTGCCTTCATCGACCTCACAAAGGCATTTGATTTGGTCAGTCGTGAGGGTCTGTTCAAAGCACTAAAGAAGATTGGCTGCTCACCAACTCTTCTGTCCATTGTGGAATAATTCCACACAGGCATGAAGGGTATAATCAAGTTTGATGGCTCAACTTCAGAAGAGTTTGAAATCAAGAGTGGAGTTAAGCAAGGTTGTGTACTATCCCCCACCCTCTTTGGGATATACTTTTCACTTCTACTGAAATATGCCTTTCGTGATCAGGATGATGGTATATACATTCACTCACGCTCAGATGGTGGCCTCTATAATGCTCAGAGATTGAAGGCGAAGACCAGAATTAGGAGGGTACTAATCAGAGATTTTCTTTTTGCGGATGATGCTGCGATTACGACCCACTCTGAGGAAGAATTACAACATCTACTATCTGCATTCTCCAATGCTTGTTCTGAATTTGGTTTAACAATTAACAAAAGAAGACACAGATTATGTCACAAGGTGCACATGGTGTACCATCAATCTTTATTGACGACACCGAACTGGAGATAGTAGACCATTTTACATATCTAGGAACAGAGGTAAATAGCAAATTATCCCTCGATCATAAAATCAACATCAGGATTGGCAAGGCAGCAACAACAATGAACATGTTTGCAAAAAGAGTCTGGGAGAACAGGAAGCTTACTGCCAAAACAAAAGTCCTCGACTACCAAACCTGTGTCTTTAGTACTCTTCTTTATGGCAGTGAAACCTGGACAACTTACTCACGCCAAGAGAAACATTTAAACAGCTTTCATATGCGGTGTCTGTGAAGAATACTTGGTATTAAGTGGCAAGACAAAAATCACAAATACTGAAGTATTGGAAAGATCAGGTTGTGTGACGGTGTATTCCATGCTCAGTCTTCGTAGACTTAGATGGATAGGACATGTTAGGAGGATGGATGATTGTAGAATACCAAAGGACATCTTTTTTGGTGAATTACAGACGGGTAGAAGATCTCAGGGTCGGCCTCTACTACGATACAAAGATGTGTGTAAGCGGGACATGATTGATACAGGCATTGATAATGCACATTGGGAGCAAGTCACCGCTGAACGTGTTGCATGGAGAGCAACTATCAGAAATGGAATAAAGACAAAGGAGAAAATGATTGCAGATAAAGTGCACACAGAGCGTGAGAGACGTAAGATGGTGCACAATGGTGGAAATGACCATGTTTTCACATGCATCTACTGTGGGCAAACATTTGCAGCAAG
Organism: Cepaea hortensis; assembly: GCA_963921405.1. NCBI lineage: Eukaryota > Metazoa > Mollusca > Gastropoda > Stylommatophora > Helicidae > Cepaea > Cepaea hortensis. The sequence goes on from OY992893.1 coordinate 37,386,487, forward strand.
AATTGGCCTTACCAGCCACACTCGCCACCGCCATGGGTCGTAGTTATTAAGCCTTTTTGAAGCACAATGTACCAAACTATCGTCTGTCAAGACGGAAAGGTGCCAATGTAACTAAGTTGTTTAGCTGGGAGAAAATAAAACACTATAGTTTTCTCCTAATGTACAGTTTATCTTATGACTATGATAACTGAGTATAATATTATTTAGTTTCTACTAGATTAATTTCTTAAGAACTCACCATTCTAAATCATTGTAGATTGAGTTGCTTAAGAAATAAATGTACAACTTGGACTAATGCTTATACATTAAATCAGTTGTTTACTTTGGGAGAAAATAAAACTCACTATGGTTCCTTAATGAATAGTTTATCTATAAATTATAACAATTAACTATATTGTAATTAATTCTTAAGAACTCACCCGTAATCCTGTTTATCCACATAGGGTAACGCAGCGTGCGAGAACTGGAAGCGGTTCTGGCCGCGTTGGTAACTTACGGGATAAGTGAGCTGGCCACTGAGCGTAATCTTACCAAGAAATCAACAATCAGCTGAAATATGCTGATATTGACAGCGATGTCCTGTAAAAGGATGTGCTAGAAAAAAAAATAGAAAACATAGAGAAGGAAAAGACCAAGGCTATGATTCACTGGATGCCTACAACCACAAAGGTTGAGACAGTGAGATATAAATGCGGAAATGCATAATCTTAACAAAAGCACAGACAAGTGGTTACTTCTGTGCAGCCCGAAAGAGCCTCTGCCACATTACGTGGACATGGGTTTGGATGGGGTAGAAGATAAGCTACACCTTCTCTTTATCTCAGTTCTGGGGCGCCGTATGTTGTGTACAGTCTGTGGGGAGGACTCTCACTGGAGTAATAAATGTCCGGCCAAAGTACAAATCAAGAAGGGGGCTAGACTGGCACAAAGAGTCACCTCGAACCCCCAGACAGATCAACATAGTAAGGAGGGTGAAGACGGTTTCCAGCTGGTCACTAGGAAAAGGAGACGCTCTACCAAGAGCCTGTCTGATGGCGAGAGCACGACACCTCCAGCCCCCCAAACCCCGGTTATCATACTGCTGCCCCTCAACAACCACGACTACCCTACACCATCTGAAGCGCACAGGGCAAACAAAAAGAAATGTGTAACTAATTATAGTAAACAGATAACGACCAGCGCCATGACTGGAAGAGGCAGTGAGAAAATCAACACACCACCAAGACGAAGAAGCCTGTCAGATTCTTCCCCATGCCTGGTTATTGACTTGGATATTTCAAGCCCAATGAAGGAATCTACTATTTCCAGAAATGACAACATGAATACAGAAAGTTTAAAGAAGAAACATAATTATACTCAACCGGTTTTTATATTACAACAAAAATGGCAGCGGAAATTAAAATCATGAGTATTAATTAACATTTGAGGTATAAGCTCCAAAATTAATCATCTTATACCGTGATATATTCATTTCCTTCTTGTTTCTTCAGCTTCTTGTTAATAATGTGTAAGTCGTCATGTTACTAGGATGCATTTAGCTTTTTATATGGAGTTCGTGATGGCTTCCAAACAACTGTGCGTTAATGTGCGTATGGAGTGACCATAGATGATACAGCAATTTAGTCATCATGTGTCAATTTTTAAGGATCTGCTCGGCGGTCTGTGTAGTTTGTTCACACGCGCACATTGGTGACAGAACCGTTTTGAGTCTTTGTGAAAGATTGTCTACTCTGTTGTTTACTGTTCAGAGATGGAACATGATTATTACCTGTTTTGCACGACGAATATAGCTGTTAATGTCTCTGTAGTTGACTTCATTCTTAACGGCCAAGATGTTGGTCCTCTTTTCATTGAAGTTAATAGATTGATTCGTATGTTCATCTGTTGTCCCATTTGACAACTTGTTTGTTCTCACGTTTCTTGGAATGCCACATTATGTCAGTTTCCACCGCAATATTACTCTTCTGTTGGTATTCAATGAGCTTAGTATTTTTTGTTGTTGTCAATACCAGTTGTTTGTCACCGTTGAGGGCTTGCAGAACTGAAAATTAATCACTGTGGAATACAAACTGACATTGTGCCAATGCTGTAATGTTTAGGGCCTGCAATTCGTCTGAATAGTTGGAGCAAAATATCCCAGTAAGAGTTTAGAGTGCATGTGGATTAATGTCTGCGATCTGCCCAGCCCTTAATCTGTGTCTCCATTGTACTTTCAAAAACTGAAGCCTAATTTCCTTATAATTTTCCACAAAGTTGTTTTAGATAGCTCTATGTCATTGTTCTTAAGTTTTCTTACAGTCACTGTTTCTTTGGCATCCAGCAGTTTTATAATAGTTCGCCTTATGACATCCTTGTCAAAGCTGTCTACAATTGCCTTTCTACCTACCATTTGCTTATCGTGTGTTGGTTTCATTCCATATTCTTGCACCCATCGACGAAATGACCGTTTACTCACTGTTCTTTTTTCGGGATTTGTAATAGTATGAAACAGTTTCCTGTGATTAGCTTCTTGACAAAAATATGTGTATAACTTCATAGCGATGCTTTGAAGTGTACAAAATTTCACATTTAATCCCAGTGAACAATATTCACACATTAAAATGTTAGAGATAAATGGTAATATTTATTTATATAATCAAGTTTCATGAAAGCACTCACATTATTGACGACACCTCTGAACACTCCCAGTTAAACTGCACGGGGATTTGCCATAAGGAAATTCCCATGCACCGTGGAAAATATTCAATATTGGACGCTGATTTTCTGGGTCAAGGTGTAATCCATGTAATAATATGTACTTCATCTCTGACCCGTTAATTATATACTGCATATAAACAAACATTTAAATCTGCTGTATAATCTCTAGAACAAAAACTTTTGTTGTTGGGTGGACATAATGATAAGGTTATATGCTAAATATCATAATTTTCCCTCAGTTGGCTACTCAGATATGGATTTTTATATGGAGGCAACCAAATATAAATGCACTATAGTTATTTTACTTTATGGTGTGTGAATTCTGCAGCATGTACCTGACAAGATGCAGCAAAATATGCCAGGCAGAAATCATGCAATCTATTGTTTGTGTGTTCTTATATATCAGAATTCTCAACACATGTGTCTACAGATGATGATACCTGTGTTTATCAGCCAGTACTTTATACCAGCAGATACTCCAGTATGGGTATACTATATCGTAATGGTTGTTGCTGGCTTTGGCATTTCTGTGGCCTTGTTGCTTCCATGGTGAGTATTGACTGTGTTGCTTCTTTGTATGTTTCTTATTGTATCAGCCGGCCATGTTAAATGAGTGACTTACATAGAAATTACTGTATCATGAGCTAGACTCAAGGGATCAAGCTTACAGTGTCCTGAAAAGTGGTAAAAATGACACCTTGAAAACTTCATTGGAGAACTATAGTATTAACCTTGAAAACTTCATTGGAGAACTATAGTATTAACGTTGAAAACTGAGAGAACATTGCAGCTGTTCACTCAGTCTGGCAGAGTCATATCTCTGCTGGTATGATGACACTGAATTGGTTATTTATTGAGAAATCCAGACAGAGCCAAGACGTATGAAAATCAAAAGTGGAGTTATATCTTTTTAATTGATAGAAGATAATCCTATGCCTTCATTGTAACATATGTTGCAAGGCTCAGCCTGGTCTAATCTTCTTCTTACAGTCCATGCCATGTGGCGTTAGTCATCATGTCTGTCCACAGCCTTCTGTCTTGGGCATATTTCTGATACTGATGTTCCTCCAGGCCAAGATGTCAAATTGTCTAGTAGCTTTTCTCTTGCCTCTGTTTGTGATATACCAGCATTTTTTTTTTTGTCAGTCACTCACTTTGAACTCTAGTGTTGTCCACACCAGACTGATTTTTCCGTGTGGCTAGCTTACCTTTTTACCAGTGTCCTTCACAATCAGATGAAGCCACTCCAACTTCAGAGGTACTTATAATTTACATCTCCTAGTCAAGGATGAGAATTCAACATATTAGTCCAACTGACCAGTGAAGGATGTTAAACCTGCTACCTCGCCATCAGCACACCGGAAATTTAAGAGAGAGCACACTTATCCATTCAACCACGCTGACTTCTTAAATAATGTGGATTGTCTTCTTCTGATAACCAGTCAATAACCTCCAAGCTCACCATAGAATCTACATACACTTTCATGTCCTTCATGTTTTATAGCTGCTCATTTGACTTTTTACCTTTGCCTGTTTAAGGTGCCGTGCATCTAAGTATAGCACTGTGTGTGTGTGTGCTCATTTTGTTTGGCAGTGTTTATAACTTGAGCCTAAAATGGGTACCAGAAAATGATCTCGGGAAGTAAAGGTAGTCAGCAAGATACTGACCACACCCTCCACTGAGTTCCGATTGGTCTGTAAAAATATTGGTCCAGCACCATGTGTCCAAAAAGCCTAAGGCCTGTAAAAAGTCATTTACTATTATTTTACTATCTATAACTTGCCAGTTATTTGTGTGCTTTGTTTTGGATCTCTCCAGGTCACTGTTGCCAGATATTCTGGACCTTTACATGATAGAAAAGAAAAGTCGACATGATGCAATCTTCTACTCCTTTTATGTCTTCTTCAGCAAGCTGGCCGGTGGAGTTGCTCTGGCTGCTTCCCAGGTTGCTTTAGAGTGAGTGTGCATGTATGATCTTTAGATAGAGTCTTGATTTTAGAGTGAATCTGCATGTATGGTTCTTTTGATAGGTAGTTTCTTGATTTTAGAGTGTGTCTGCATGTATGATTCTTTAGATATGTAGTTTCTTGATTTTAGAGTGTGTCTGCGTGTATGGTATTTATATAGGTAGTTTCTTGATTTTAGAGTGTATTTACATGTATAGTCAACAGCTTCACATACCTAGGAAGCAAAATGACATCTACAGGGGACTCAACGCCAGAAATATTATCTAGAATCGCACTGGCATCTGGTGCCTTCAATAAACACTCAAACATCTGGAAGTTAAAGACACTCAGCAAACATACAAAACTTAAAATCTTCAATTCTTGTGTGATTCCAGTGCTAACGTATGGATGTGAGAGTTGGAAATCAACGGTAGCTTTCGATAAAAAATTAGACAAGTTTGAGAACAAATGTCTTAGAAAAATTCTAAACCTCCACTGGACAGATTTCAGAACCAATACGCAAATAAGACAAGAGACTAAGAAAGACATTGTATCCAATTTTAAAAGAAAACGCCGTTGGAACTACATCGGCCATGTACTCAGAATGGACAAGACAAGACTCCCCAACCAAGCCCTCTTATGGTCACCAGTAGGGAAAAGAAAACGGGGAAGACCAAGAGAGACCCTACGTAGAACCATCATCAGAGAAGGCTCGTTCAACGGCCAAGTCAACATCCATGATCTACAACAGTTAGCAGCGAACCGCCGGACATGGAGAGCCATGACTTCTGCCCTATGCGCCGCCTTAGGCTCAAAAGGAAAGACTAACTAACTACATGTATAGGTTTTTATGATAGGTAGTTTCTTGATTTTAGAGTGTGTCTGCATGTATGGTCTTTAGATATGTAGTTTCTTGATTTTAGAGTGAGTCTGCGTGTATGGTCTTTAGACAGGTAGTTTGTTGATTTTAGAGTGTGTCTGCATGTATGGTTTTTAGATAGGTAGTTTCTTAATTTTAGAGTAAGACTGCATGTATGGTTCTTTAGATAGGTAGTTTCTTGATTTTAGAGTGTCTACATGTATGGTTTTTTAGATAGGTAGTTTGTTGATTTTAGAGTAAGACTGCATGTATGGTTCTTTTGATAGGTAGTTTATTGGCACAGTTTGTTAACTCTTAACTCACATGGTCTCAGAAGATCACATCAGCTGTTCAAGTGGAAAAATAAAGGTAAGAATGAAATCACAAGTGTATTAAAACTTTCACAAGGGCCGAATACACACATCTTGTGAAAGAGGTTAAAGACTTCACCAGGTTCTTACCCACATAGCTTCGTTGTCTTTTCACAGAGCAGCCTGCCAAAAGCATCATGCAGAACTTAAGCGACAACTCCCAGGGGTCTCTGAACAAATTGCACCCGTGAACTGAATGATGAAGTCTGAATATGAACCCACGACCTTTGTAGTTTGAGACGAGTGGCTTGACCCATTCACCACGGAGACCCAGACTCACCTTGTTAATAACAAATAGGTTGACACATTTTTTTTAGTATGTTCTATTTCTTCTTCTTTTGAATTTAGATATGAATGATTCCAAGGAAGAAGATTTTATGCACTTCTGATTATAAATTGGTATTCATTTCTCTAAGGTTGTTCTTGATACCATCACTCCAACTTTTACATAGTCTTCCCCTTGCTCTGCATCCATTATATTCCTTCAGTGTGGCTGTTTGTGGCTGGTAATACCAGGGCATTCTTGTGAAGTGGCCAGACCATTTAATCTATTGTTCGTTAATGAAGAGCATGACTGGTTTCAGACCTAGTCGTCTTCTAATTCCTAATTCTATATCTCAATTACTTCCTCAACTCTTCTAAGGCACCTCCCTGTGATCATGGGTTTGAATTTTCATTGAAGTAAATTTTTAAAACTGCTCCCAGATTGACCAGCCAAAATAACTGCTAGAAAATGTCTGCGGAAATAAAGGCGGCCATTGTGACACTAACCACATGACCCCTTGAGTGCCAGCTGGTCTTTACAAATATGGGGCAAGCATTATATGCCCAAAATGTTTCAAGGCTGGTAAAAGAGACTGTTACTTTTTAAATGTACTGATTCCACAACACTCTCTCCACAGCTATGGTGGTTATGTTAGCGGTGTGTGTCAACAGCCTGAAAGTGTGGACCAAACTTTGCGTTTGCTGATGACACCTGGCCCAACAATCGTGACTTTAATATCCCTTGTAACTTTGTACATGTACCCTATAAATGAGAGCAAGAGAAAATGGATACGAGAAACCATGACTTCTATGTCAATTGAGTAAGTTGCTGCATTCTACTTCCTACTTGATCTTATTGCCTGTTAGTATATGCCCTCTAAAGTATAACATTAATTGTTAGTTGAGGTAAAGGCACATTGGTATAACGTTTGGTCAGTTAAACTGACATGGCATGAGGCGAGTGGGACGAGGTTTGGTGTTCACTGTGGGAGAGAAAGACTGACCACTTATTGTTCCAGGCATTTAGGGCTACAGAATCTGAGGGTCCTAACACTTCCTGTTCCCACAGCAGGTTTCTGCTATGGTACTTGTTTTTATTTTATTTTTTTTTAAATATGTGCTCTAAAACTAGTTGTAATTTTTTTTTAAATTCTTCCATTGATACCCTGAATGTAGAGGTACCTTACAATAATGGTTCTCAATCATATTGCACATGGCTCCCTTTTGAGTCTCGTTTGTGATTGTGCCCATGTTTGTACCTTTTAATTGCTGTTAATGTACAATACATTAATCTGAACTGTATTATGTGAGGTCAATTTATTTGTTGCAGAAAAATTAATTAGTTATATATAGACATAATTGTGTAAAAGCAAACACTGTACTTCAGAACATACAATGCCTGATGAAAACCATGGCCTTAGGGTATTGCTTATTTTTTCTTGTTTTCTTTTTTAATTTCCACATAGTTGGACACACATTACTGTTGTTCACCAAACTGAGGCCAGTGAGAAGGTTTCATCAAGGGCAAACACAAACAGCAAAGGAATTATTGTCAGACTGCACTAAAATAGATCACATAAATGTTGCTAAAATAAAAAAGAAATAGCAAAGAACTTCGAAAGAAAAGTTGTATAAACTTAACTATAGCTATCAGAAACAACAAGGGGAAAAATAGCATAAACCTAGCTGTAGCAAACAGAAAAACAAGGGGGAAATTAGCATAAACTTAGCTATAGCAAACAGAAAAACAAGGGGGAAAATAGCATAAACTTAGCTATAGCAACAAGAAACAAGGGAAATAATTTAGCTGTAGCAAACAGAAACAACAAGGAACTATTGTCAGAATACGGTAAATATTTCGCAAACTTAGCCAAGATGAAATGAAACAATAAAGGAACTTTTGATAGGCTACACTAAAAGAAGTTGCATCTGCTTAGTCATGACAACAAAAACAACTAAGAAACTATTATCAGACCACAGTATAAAAAGTCATTTGTATATCCTTTATAAGACATCGCAGTCATCCGAAACATTGTTCGGCTGTTTGTGATTTCTTTTGCAAGCTTACATTCAGTAGTTTGCCATTAGTTTCTGAATGATCAGGCTCGTGCCATTGTATGAAAACCAGCACAAGACAATCTGCTTCCGAATTGCTCACAGCTGTGTTTCGAATGCCGTCTGTGGGATTGCCAGTTGCATTCATAACCCTCTCGCCACAGCACTGGGTGTATAAAAGATCTCATAAATTTAGCCACATTACCGGGTGTATAAAAGATCTCATAAATTTAGCCACAACAAACAAATATAAAAAAGAAACCGTTAACAGACTACAGCAAAACATACCACATAAGCCTGGCCTTGGCAACAGAAACAACAAAGAAGCTACAGTAAAAAGAGATTTCATACATTTACCATTCTCATCTCATCTCATCATGTACCTCTTGTACCTTGCAGTGTTGAGGTGAAGTATAAACAGTGTGAGAGTGTTTATACTTGTATGGGCTTCATATATCGATATTCCCATGGACTCTGCTATTCCCTCAGTCCAACGTTTACGTGGTCGGCCTCTTCCTCTGTTTCCATCTGGTCTGTACATCATTGCTTGGTGTGGTATGCTGTTAACTGGTAACCTACTTGCATGGCCAAACCATTTGACTTGCTGCTTTCTAATAAAATCTAGTGCTGCTTTAACCCTCACTTTAGTCCTGATTTCTTCATTTCTGATCTTATCTCTTCTTGATACGTTGAGTATTCTTCTCAGGAACCTCATTTCTGTTGTTGTGATTTTTCTTTTCTCTTTTTCTGTCATTGTCCAGGTTTGGCTTGTTAGCATAGAGTTGGTAGGAAGATTGTGTTGTAAAGTGCTTTCTTAGTAGTTATTGATACATGTTTGTTCTTTAGTATTGGTGCCATTTGTCCAATAAGTTGATTTGCCTTATTGCACCTATTTTCGATCTCGTCTTCTGATCTGCTATTTGATAATATTATACTTCCTAGGTACTTGAACCTCTTTACTTGTTTCAAGGGATGTTCGTTTAGGTGAATTGTTGTTGTTTGTTCTTCTTTAGTTATAGTCATTACCTCTTTTTCGCTTGTGCTAATTTTCATGTTATGTAGCCTACACGTTTCGTTTAGACTATTCATGTGGTCTTGTAATTCAGCTTCTGATTTGCTATTAGTGCTTGGTCGCCCGCAAGCAGGAGTTCTCTAATGGTTAGATTTGCAGATGGTTCTTCTTCTGTGTTCTCGTCATGCGGTATTCTTGTTGTCTCTGCTTGGCTGGTTTCTTTACATATGTTTACCATTCTCAGTTTGGGTTTATTTTGAAGCTTGCTGACCACAATATACTAACGATGTTTGACTTCTGCTGCTGACCACAATATACTAACGATGTTTGATTTCTGCTGCTGACCACAATATACTAACGATGTTTTACTTCTACTGCTCGCTTCAATGCTTCACATGTATTAACTGATTCAGAGTCAAAGGATAGTATTTCACCAAATGTGACCTCCCATTTGGACAGAAGGATGATATAAATCGCTATACTAGAGTCATTATGTTATATGTTTTGTTTCTTTGTATCTTTCACAGTTTCAATGCTCAGCAAACATAAATTTACATTATAATACTTGTTGATGTGATTAGGCACCATTTTTGGTCCAATCTTACATTTTGTTTGACACTGAATCAGTGACCTGCCTCTGTATTCCTGGACAATGATTTCCCTGTTTGACCTCTTTGTCGCTGGCAAAGATGTCATCTCATAGATTATAACAGGAAGATTCTACTAGATGTTACACAAGTCTTCTACAGTAGGTAATGAGTGCTGGAATGCCTTCTATTTTTGTAGCAAGCTGGGTGCCTAATATTTATCTAAACGTCTCACATTGTTCACAAAATATTTATCTAAACGTCTCACATTGTTCACAAAATATTTATCTAAATGCCACACATTGTTCACTAAATATTTATCTAAATGACTCACACTTTTCACAAAATATTTACCTAAATGTCTTACATTGTTTACAAAATATTTATCTAAAACTCACACACCGTTCACAAAATATTTATCTAAAAGTCACACATTCATAAAACAAAAACACAAGACCCCTAGCAAGAAATTGCTTCCATTTTTAGCATATGTCCTAACTGCTAAATCAGCACATCCGCTAGAGACATTAATTTTTTTCCTTTCCCATTTTCTTAATTTACCCGTTTTCATATTCAAATAATCATTATGACTGACTGACTGGCACCTTGCCGTCTTGACAGGTGATAGTTTGTAAAATGGAGTTATCCATCCATCATCCATCATGTGCCATGCCGGTAAGCGTGGGCGGTCATGTTCTGCCATCTCACCCGATCACCAGAGTCGTGGATCAGCTCCGTGTTTCTGTCTCGACTATGCCACAAGGCCAAGCCATCCAGGTACTTGCTTCTAGGTCTTCCCCTTGGTCTGTTCCCCTCGATCTTACCAGTTGTCACCAAATTCTCCAATCCATTTCTTCTCATAACATGTCCAAAAAATTTTGACTGTCTACGTCTAATTTCTCTAATCAACCTACGATCTTCATTTGTTTCTTGAAGGACTTGTTCATTGGTCTTTCTGGCTGTCCATGGTATTCTTTGCATTTTCCTCAGAAACCACATCTCTACAGCCATCAGATGTTTTTCAGCCTGACTGCTCATTGTCCACGCTTCACATCCATACAAAAGTACAGGCTCAATGTAGCATCTCAACACTCTCTTTCTCGTTTCAATTGACATCTTTTTATTGGTCAATATGTTTTTCATCTTGCTAAAGGCTACTTTTGCCATGGCGATTCTTGTTCTAATCTCTTCAAGGCATCTCCCATCAGATGTTATTACTGTTCCGAGATAATTGTACCTGCTCACTTGTTGAAGAATATTCCCATTTACTTGTATATTACATTGTGGTATTTCGTCCTTCCTAGTGACGACCATAATCTGTGTCTTTTTACAATTTAATTCTAACCCTAGTTGTTCACTGTGTGTCACAATCGCATCTACTAAATTTTGCAGGTCCTGTTCATTGTCTGCAATCAAGACTGTATCATCTGCATATCTAATGTTATTGATGCATCGTCCCCCAATGTTGATTCCTTCCATATCTTCAATATTTCTGAAAATACTTTCACTGTACAGGGAAAACAGATCTGGAGACATTACACATCCCTGTCTCACACCCCTTTTAATAGGCTGATATTGGCTTACTTCATTATCAACTCTTATGGCAGCTTGTTGTTTCCAATATATGTTTTTTACAAGTCTAAGATCTTTTCCATCAATTTGTAGATCTTCAAGCATCCTTATCATGTTGACATGTCTCACTTTATCAAAAGCCTTTGTGTAGTCAATAAAGCAAAGGTGTAGATCTTTGTTTACTTCTATAGAACGTTCGATTATGTTTCTCAGTATATACACAGCATTTACTGTACCCTTGCCTTCCACAAACCCACATTGTTCTTCTCCTATTTCAGGTTGTATTTTCCTCCTAACTCTTTGCATGATAATTCTTAGCAAAATCTTCGTGATGTGACTCATTATACTAATTGTTCGATGTTGATCACATTCCAAGGCTCCTGATTTCTTTGGGATTGCAATAAATACAGAATTACATAACTCCTGAGGTATATTTCCAGTATCATATATTGTATTAAGCAGACTGGTAACTTGATCTATTCCATATTCTTCTAAAGCATTAATCATTTCTGTTGTGACGCTGTCTGAACCGGGGGTCTTGCCAGATTTCATATGGTTAAGAGCATTCTGAACCTCCATCTTCAAAATTGCTGGTCCTTCATTATTATTTTGAACATCATACTGTTCGTCTCTGTTGTCGTCATACAGGTTTTTCACGTAATCTGACCATTCATGTAATATCTGATCTTTTTCTATTATGACTCTTCCATCTTTTGTCTTTAGGCAGCCTGCTGATGTACGTGTTCTTTGATTAGTAAGCTCCTGAATTCTTTTGTGCATTAGGTTCGCATTGTTACTGTTGTGTTGTTTTTCAATTTCTCTGCAATTTTTCTCAAGCCATGTTTCTTTTGCCTCCTTACATAAGGTTCTCACTTTTCTGTGAATTTCTTCATATTTGGCAGGATTATTTTTGTTCTGTCTTCTTGTTTCCATTAGTTGTAAAATTTCTTCAGTCATCCATGTCTTACGGCCCACTTTCTTTACTTTTGGAATAGTTTTTTCTGCTGCGCAACTGATTGAATTCTTCATCGTTTCCCATTGATCATCTACATCTTGAAACAGGATCTCTAGATCAGACAATATATCAAATTTGTTCTTTACTTCTATGTTAAAATTATCTTGTATTTCTTTGTCAGTTTTCAATTTGCACCAGTCATATTTAGGGTTTCCTGCTGTATACTTGACTTTCTTTAACTTTACCCTCAATGTGCCTGTAATTAATCTGTGATCACTGTAACAGTCTGCATTTGGAACTGTTTTTACGACTGTTAACGCATTTCGAAACCTTTTGCTAATCAGGATGTAATCTATCTGGTTTTTAATCCTGCTGTCTGGACTCCTCCATGTCCATAATCTTCTAGGATGCTGTTTAAACCAGGTGTTTCCTACAACCATTTCTTGTTCTTTTGCCCATTCTACAAGTCTGTATCCTCTTTCATTTCTCTCTCCCAAACCATGGTTGCCTACACTGCATCCATCGCCTTGCTGTCCTATTTTTGCGTTGAAATCACCCATTATGATATTTATTTCTGATTTTTTGCAGTTCTTCAAAGCAGACTCCACGTCATTATAAAATTCCTCTATGCTTTCTTCACTGCTTTCGCTTGTTGGGGCATATACTTGAATTATAAAAAAATAAGTTATGGAGAGGAGTTATACCTCTCCATAACACAAAGCCTGGGCTGAATTTAGAGACCATGTGTTGCCCATGCAGCATGATCTTTCTCTCGGCCTGTCTAGTGTACTCCAGAGGAAAGGTAACACCAATACGTCTGGAACAAGACAAGCTGCAGAAGCTGCCGGATCAGCAAAGTAATGCTCTAACTGCCCTCCTGTCGGAGCTTCAATCCCAGACCAGTTACCAACCAAGGCTTAGGGCCTGGTCTGCCCTGCCATGACATTTAGTCTTTAGGATGCATTTCCTTGCACTAGGATAAGGCTTGTACCCTCCCAATTGCGCTCCTCCGCCCGAAGCCGTTGGCACAATGTGGGGTGTCAGGTTTGGTAAGCGTCGCCCAACATTCGGCGCTAACAGAAGCAGGTAGTTCCGTCTACTGTCATACCGTAGCTCAGTCATATCTAACTAAAAGACCTGACATCCAAATAATCATAATAATGCAATTAATGTTATGTGACATTTTAAAAGGTCTTATTATAATGATTAATTATACTTATATTCACAGGGTTGAAAAGGTGTCAATCACTGCAAGTACCAAGAGTTACGACAGCATTAAGACAGAGAATGTGACCCACATGTGACACTTCTGAAACAGAACGCTCAACCTTAGAATTCTTCTTGTTATAAGTTAACCCATGCCCCTACTTCTCAACTTGTATGTCATTGACAAGCGGTCCATAATGCATGCTGAATGATTGTGATATGATTGTATGAGGGTTGATTTATGATTGTGATTTGATTGTATGGGGGTCGATTTACAACACATTACTTTCATCTACCAATGGAGCATAGGCCCTCAAACAACTTACACAAAGTTTATACACAAATATTATGGCCTTAACTACAATCTTATTATAACGTTAACTATAAATTTATTATGGCCTTAATTATAGGTTTCTAATGGCCAGAACTACACATTCTGAGTGGACTTGTGCAAGTTTATTATAGGCTTAATGACAAATTTATTATAGCCATAAGTGCAAGTTTGTTATAACCTGAACTATATGATATTATGTGTTTATATAATATTAGTGTTAAATCACATGTAACAAAATATAAATAGGAAAATAACCTTAATATTAATTTTTCACATGCATTTGTTAATAATGGTTTGTGTGCTAACCCTTCTGTGACTGACAGAGTTAAGACAACACTAAACTATTTGGTAGTAGACGGCTTCACTCTTCAATGGGTAAATACAAAATAATCAGGAGATATACAGTATTTACAGTCACAGCAGGATTGTGTATATGAAACCCTTGTTTGTAGATATTATATTAATACTTTTTTTTTCTAAGTTGGAGCTATATCATAAACCAAAATGGCAGCTGACTTAAATGCTCAGACACACTAAATATGCACATAAATTGTTTGTTTAACTTTTCTTGAGGTAATAAACATAATATTAATAATTATAAAGTACTCTGGATTTATTTTGAGAAGAATAAACCTAACATAATGATTACTAAAACTGGCCAGTTGAAAGGTTCATCAAGCATAGTTAAATTGTAATTAATAATTTTTGCTGAAATTGTGTCATTGTTACTTTAGTTTATAATGTCAAGCGAGAAACACAATGTAGCTTTATATAGCTTGGAACTATAATTCCATGAAGTATTTTGTATTATGTCAGTTGTTTGTATTAACTCTTTACGTCTTGAGCACTGCATAGTGTGTTCTTGGTGCTTCCCCATATATTCCAAACATCATGGCATTCGTCTTCAGTGCATGCTAAAGAAATCTGGTTACCGTATTGCCAGTTTGCATACTCTGTATATTCTGACAACACATCGTGGCTTGCACTGGTATCTTTTCCTTGGATTATATAATAAAAGAAGGGAGATGTTTGTGTGGTATCTTGTGGGGTGTTTGTTGCAAATACCTTGGACTGTCAGAGTAACTAATAACAAGTGCCTAGAAAAGTAGAACATTATATGCAAATATAAGACATTTATGAATGACATTGATAGTAGTGGGTACATTCCTAGTATTCTATTAAAATGCATCTTTATAGCTCTGCCAAGGACACCAAGCACTGTAGAATGTAAATATCATCGCACAATAAGTCTTACGGGTCATACATCATAGCTGTTAACAAGAATAATTATAAGAAGAATTAGAAACAGGATTAAACCAGTAATTAATAATTAACTATGTGGAATTGTTGATGGAAAGGGCATAATCAGTGCCATATATATATATATATAAAGAGCTATATCAGTAAAAACAGACATGTACTTATGCTTCATAGACTGCACAAAAGCGTTTGTTAATCTTTGATTGCAAAGATTTGTGAATAATAAAGTGGTAGAAGAGACAGAGACATACCAAGAGAAATGATGCTGGGGGGAATGCTGGGTATCATTAAAGGCCAGGGACTGCAAACTAAAAAAATTGCTCGTTGAAGTCAGATGCTCTGAGCTACAAGCTTAGTGAAACAGTGCAATGTAACTCACTTCAGTGCTGCTTTCTGTAAATATACTCAAGTTGATGGTTGAGGGTGTATGAAGAGGGAAGAAGAAGGAGGAGGGAGGAAGATGAAAGAAGAAGAAGGAAGAGGAAGAAGAAGGAGGATGATGAAGAAGAAAGAAGAAGAAGATTATAGCATTCTAACTGTAAATATACTACAGTGTTTGTAAAGTCTCACTACTCTTTGTATGTAGAATAAATTTGAAAAATGAAGTACATGTTGTCATCAAAATATGTGGCTCCATATTCCATCGTGAAGCAATATGGAGTGAATGGCTGTCGTCTGCTGGAATAATTCTTCGCACTCCAGCTAGAATGTTGTTATCAATCGAAGGAAGAATTTTTTTCAAATGTGTTCTACATACAAAGTGTAGTAAGCCTTTGCAAACACCCTGTACAATACTATGTTGATGTAAATTATGTTGATTTTATAAGTACAGTACTTTATTTCCTGTATAAGTATGTTGATTTTACATACAGAATAATCATATCTATCATCATTATTAAGAAATATAGCCATAACAGAATGTTTCTCTTATCACAGCTTGTCTGAATGTTTCTTGATCTTTTGGCAGTATTCCTCGCTTGTTCATTGCAATTTTGAGTTTTGTTGATGGTTTGTGGTTAATGGAACTGATTGTCTAACATCTTGATATAACTTCCACAAGATTCATATCAACAATGTGTTAAAATACAGTGTTCATAACCTTTCCTGCTGATGGAATTGTCTTCAGTTTCTTTCATTTTGATGATGTGGATGATGCCACTTCATTGACTGCATTTCCATCTCTGGTTCAAAATTTTGCACCCAGGTTTCATCACCTGTAATGATTTTTGACACAACGTTCTCTCTCTTAGCATCCAAATGCTCCAACATTTCAGAACTAATTGTTTTTATTTTATTTTATTTTATTTTTTTTTAAATGTTGCATATCCCTTTACAATTACATAAATAACCACACATAGTATTATTTGGCATTCACAGAAGAAGAAGAAGGAAATATGTAATTGTCTTAGTGGTCTCAACAGTTCTCCCCATTGATTTCATATCCCTTTACAGGACGTTGCAGTCAACACCAGCATCTTTCAGCTGCTGTTGGTGTACTAAGGAAGATTACGCTCAGTAGTTTCCCATTGATTTCTGAGCTACAGGCTCACATACCCCCTTAAGTTACCAACGCGGCGAGAACCGCTACCGATTCTCACACAGGTTACGTTCCTCACGAGAATATACGGGATTATGGAGAAAGACGTTAACCCCAAGGCCAGGGAGAAGGCAACTAATTGTATCCCATTGAAATCTGTGTTAATTTGTGAGACTTCCCCGAACTCACCTTGAACAAACCGTTGAATATGTGAGTATTTCAAAAATATTAATCACATTTCCATTGCTAACTAACAGCTACAAGGCCAGTTGTTGAACTGTAATGTGCTGATCATCACGAATAATGGCATCAGCTCAGTTCATCATGTCAGGTCTGGTAGTTGTGGTAGAATGCTCAGAGCATGGACGATTATGCAGCTGTCTCTACACTGTCTGAAGCTTTAACTGTCTGAGACCAGCGACTGGCAGTGCTTCTCCATCCATCTTGTGCCATGCCGATAAGCATGGGCGGTCATGTTTTGCCATCTCACTCGATAAACAGAGTCGTGGATCAGCTCCGTGTTTCTGTCTCGACCATGCCATGTGGCCAAGCCATCCAGGTATTTAATTCTTGGTCTTCCCTTTGGTCTCCTCCCTTCGATCTTGCCAGTTGTCACCAAGTTCTCCAATTCATTTCCTCTCATAACATGCTCAAAAAACTTTGACTGTCTACGTCTAATGTCTCTAATCAGTTTACGATCTTTATTTGTTTCTTGAAGCACTTGTTCATTGGTATTCTTTGCATTTTCCTCAGAAATCACATTTCCACAGCCATCGATGTTTTTCAGCTTGTCTGCGTATTGTCCACGCCTCACATCCATATAAACGTACAGGTTCTATGTAGCACTTCGAAACTCTTTTCCTCGTTTCAGTTGATATCTTTTTATTGGTCGGTATGCGGTTCATCTTGCAAAAGGCTGCCTTCGCCATGGCAATTCTTGTTCTAATCTCTTCAAGGCATCTCCCATCAGATGTTATGACTGTTCTGAGATAGTTGTACCGATTCACTTGTTTAAGAATATGCCCATTTACTTGTATATTACATTGTGTTATTTCTTCCTTCCTGGTGACGACCATAATCTGTGTCTTCTTACAATTCAATTCTAACCCTAGTTGTTCACTGTGTGCAACAACCGCATCTACTAAACTTTGCAGATCCTGTTCATTGTCTGCAATCAAGACTGTATCATCTGCATATCTAATGTTATTGATGTGTCGTCCCCCAATGTTGATTTCTTCCATATCTTCTATATTTCAGAAAATATTTTCACTGTACAGGGAAAAAAGATCTGGAGAAATTACACATCCCTGTCTCACACCTCTCTTAATAGGCTGATATTGACCTACTTCATTATCAATTCTTATGGCAGCTTGTTGTTTCCAATATATGTTTTCTTTTCCATCAATGTGTAGATCTTCAAGCATCCTTATCATGTCGACATGTCTCACTTTATCGAAAGCCTTTGTGTAGTCAATAAAGCAGAGGTGTAGATCTTTGTTTACTTCCTTAGAACGTTCAATTACTGTTCTCAGTATGTACACATACTGTACCCTTGCCTTCTACAAACCCACATTGTTCCTCTCCTATTTCAGGTTGTATTTTCCTCCTAACTCTTTGCATGATAATTCTTAACACAATCTTTGTAATGTGACTCATTATACTAATTGTTCGATGTTGATCACATTCCAAGGCTCCTGATTTCTTTGGGATTGCAGTAAATACAGAATTACATAATTCATGAGGTATATCTGCAGTATCATAATTGGTATTCAGGAGTCTGGTAACTTTATCTATTCCGTATTCTTCTAAAGCATTAATCATTTCTGTTGTGATGCTGTCTGAACTGTCTTGCCAGATGTCATATGGTTAAGAGCATTCTGAACCTCCATGTTCAAAACTGATGGTCCTTCATTATTATTTTGAATATCATACTGTTCTTCTCTGTTATCATCATAAAGGTTTTTCACATAATCTGATCATACATGTAAAATCTGATCTTTTTCTATTATGATTTTTCTATCTTTTGTCTTTAGGCAGCCTGCTGATGTACGTGTTCTTTGATTAGTAAGCTCCTGAATTCTTTTGTGCATTAGTTTGGTATTTGTACTGTTGTGTTGTTTGTCAATTTCTATGCAGTTTGTCTCGAGCCTGCTTCTTTTGCCTCCTTACATAATGTTCTGACATTTCTGTAAATTTCTTTATATTTTGCAAGATTATTTTTGTTCTGTCTTCTTGTTTCCATTAGCTGTAAAATTTCTTCAGTCATCTATGTCTGACGACACACTTTCTTTAATCTTAGAATAGTTTATTCTGCAGCTAAACTGATTGAATTCTTCAACATTTCCCATTGATCATCCACATCTTGAAATAGGATCTCTAGATCAGACAATATATCAAATTTGTTCATTATTTCTATGTTAAAATTATCTTGTATTTCTTTGTCAGTTTTCAATTTGCACAAATCATACTTAGTGTTTCCGATTGTATACTTGACTTTCTTTAACTTTACCCTCAATGTGCCTGTAATTAATCTGTGATCACTGTAACAGTCAGCATTGGGAACCGTTTTTGCGACTGTTAGAGCATTTCGAAACCTTCTGCTAATCAGGGTATAGTCTGTCTGGTTTCTAATCCTGCTGTCGGGACTCCTCCATGTTCATAATCTTCTAGGATGCTGTTTAAACCAGGTGTTTCCTACAACAATTTCTTGTTGTATTGCCCATTCTACAAGTCTGTATCCTCTTTCGTTTCGCTCTCCAAGACCATGGTTGCCTACACTGCATCCATCACCTTGATTTCTCACTTTTGCGTTGAAATCACCCATTATAATATTTATTTATGATTTTTTACATTTCTTCAAAGCACGCTCCATATCATTACAAAATTCATCTATACTTTTTCACTGCATTCACTTGTTGGAGCATATATTTGAATGACATTTATTTTAAAACGTCTTCCGTTCAATTTTAGTAATAGAACTCTGTCTGACACAGCCCAATAACCTTTAATAGAATTTGATGTTTGCCGATCTAACATTATGGCTACACCTCTTTGCCATTCTTCTCCTCCAGAATAAATAATCGTACAATCCTCTCCTGTCTTGATCCCTGCCCCTCTCCATCTGGTTTCACACATTCCTAATATATTAATATTCTCTCTTCCCATTTCATGTTTGATGTTATCCAATTTTCTATCTGCATTCATTGTTCTGACATTCCAGGTTCCTACCTTTAATGATATATAATCTTTTGCACCTAGTAGCCTGCTGACGGTCTGGAGTCTCCTGGTGACATGACTATCCCTACCGGGCAAGGCTGCTCCTATAGAGCATCCATTTACGTCGTTTCTCTGAATGTCGATGATATCGCAAAATATAATGTTCTTGGCATCTGTGAAGAAGGTAGTTTGCCATTTCTTTCCTTCTTAGCAGTGACCTTACTGGTCAATGACCGTAGCCATTATCATTATCTCCTAAAAAAAAAAAAGAGATCCTCTGCCTACCGTCATGAAGCTGGAGACCATAACCCACAACTATCTGTTGGCTGTTCTTCAACCTCATCCACCACCTGCACCCATTGCTTCACTTAACCCTGATCGGGAGGCTAAACGGGTACTCCACCTTGTCCAAGGGTGTCCCGTTGGCTAGCGGAGGGAAGGAGGCACCTTACTTCTCCTGAAGGGCAGAATGTTAGACGGGCCTGCGTGCCCAATTCTTAACCCTTTGAAAATAAAGTTTGTTCGTTTGTTCGTTCGTTCGTTCGTTCCTTTGATAGGGGATACCCCTACCCCCGCCACCCCATGCTTCTATGCACAGCATATAAACATTTGTGAATGTTCACTAGTTTATTTTTTCCACAACCAGAAATTCTATTAGTTCACTGTAAAACAAGTTATTCTCACTCACACATTTTACCAGATTATTGTTTATGTTCGTATTGTCACAATGTGGTACAAATTCACAAAAACAATAAAAATGTTTCAAATTTGAAATGTACAGAATTTCATGTTTATACCTTTATTATTCGATGAGACAACAAAAATCATACAATGATTCATACTATGAATCTTCCTACCAACTATATGTTACCAATGCAAAAGCTGGACAATGACAGAAAAAGAGAAAAGAAAAATGACAACAACAGAAATGAGATTCTTGAGAAGAATACTCAATGTACCAAGAAGAGATAAGATCAGAAATGAAGAAATCAGGACTAAAGTGGGGGTTATAGTAGCGCTAGATTTTATTACAATATTAGAAGGCAGCAAATCAAATGGTTTGGCCATGCAAGTCGGTTACCAACTAACAGTATGCCACAACAAGTAAATGATGTAAAGACCAAATGGAAGCAGAGGAAGAGGCCGACCACGTAAACGTTGGACGCAGGGGATAGCAGAGTCCATAGGAATCTTGATTGCCACCGGCTTTGTTCCCATTTGGCTCGTATCTTTTCGCAGAACGCACGAACTCCGTAACAAATCCGACGACCCACGGGGATCTCCTAGAAAATTGTGCTCGTGAACGGAATGACGAGGAACGGCATTCGGATCGCGAAGGAGACGGTTTAACAACTTCGTCAAGGCACCCGTCGCCCCCTTTCTTATACGCACGCACTCTCTCTCTCTCTCTCTCTCTCTCTCTCTCTCTCTCTCTCTCTCTCTCTCTCTCTCTCTCTCTCTCTCTCTCTCTCTCTCTCTCTTCTCTCTCTCTCTCTCTCTCTCTCTCTCTCTCTCTCTCTCTCTCTCTCTCTCTTACACACACACGCACATACAGACGGCTTAGATAAGAGCGGCCTTCGGATCGTGAAGGAGGCTGTTTAACAATTTCGTCAAGACACGCGTCTCCCCCCTTTCTTATACGCACGCACACACGCTCTCTCTCTCTCTCTCTCTATCTCTCTCTCTCTCTCTCTCTCTCTTACACACACACACATACAGACGGCTTAGATTCTGCAAAGAACCAGCCACACGATGATGACAACGACGACGATGAACCGATAAAATGCAGATCTCATTTACATTGTTGACTGTATATCAATCATGCTCGACTACACGTCACATGTTTAAGTGAATATCTCAGAAACAAGATAAGTAATGCATTCACAGTTATTGTTAGTGAAGGCGGGAAAGAACGGACGACACTATAGACAATTATAAACATTGAAAGCAAGAGTCATATTAGGTTTCGACCCCAAAGTAAACGACTCTATTATGTGCATTTGGTGCAGAGCGCATCTGGTGCTACCATTAAGCCACTCAAGTTGTTTGTGATGTTGTCAGTATCACACTACCGCCTTTACTCCCCAAGACATTGTATGGTACATATTTCAAGTTACGTCGACGTGGGAGCCCAGGTCAATTTTAAAAAAAACAAAAAAATCGAATCTGCCGCGATGTGGATCGAATTCGTGACCAGAGCGCCAGCAGGCGAAGTGTTTAACACACTACACATTCGAACATATTTACATACCGCATCCAAAATAAAAATAATGAGAATATTAATTATTGAATCCATTTGTATGTTCTAACTGCTAACAGGAGCGACAATTATTATGTTTTATGAGCAAGGATGAAATAAAGTTGGAAATAATAATCAACAGATTAGGCAGGAACAGCAGCAACATGTCAATATCGCAGACTCAAAGTCATTACAATCTCGTACAAAGGGCTTCCTTCCTGCTTGTTCTCTGTTTCAGAATGATAGCTAACTCCATTTGTTTTCTCAAGTGCACCATTATGGTCAAGCGATATGTCATAGGCCATACATGTTTTTCCATTATCAGGTAAAACAATGGAGGGTGGACTGTTGTTTAGTACTTCCTTCTTTACTAGCGACGTTGTTTTCTTTGGTCCAACTGTTCGTCAAAGCATTGAATGTTTTATCTTTGGTTTCTGGCATGTGTAGTCATGCAAGGAGTCTCCGTGGCGAAGTGGTCAAACCGTTTGGCTCGGGCTGCAAAGGTTGTGGGTTCGATTTCGGGCCGCGTCCTTCGGTTCACGAATGAAATGTTCAGGAAACTCCTGTGGGTCGTAGCTAGAGCTACGGAGTTCGTGCTTTGTGCGATGCTTTCCGTGCTGCGGAAAGAGACCGAGCCATATGGGATAAAACCCGGTGCAATGAAGCAGACCATGTCGACTTTTAAGCGACTTTAAAAAAAAAAAATAGTTTCTGGCATGTAGAATATGTAGAATACAATCATGGCAGCGTCCACGGCGGCGAACTCGAAAAATGTGTATGACGTCATAGTTTTCTGAAACAGCGAGAATAATGACGTACTTTAGCACGTGAAATACATTTGAAGGTATATATGAGAAATGAAATAGGCAGAACTGCAGTAATGCTGTGAGAATGCAATGAGTTAATCAACGAGAACGACAAACAGAGTCGGTAAGCTTGTCTTAAACATTAAATAGACTGTTCTCATCCACCTAAATGTCGAGACCATCGAATTGTAAGCAGCGTTTTACTACAGCCTAGTAACTTTTTCTGCCGGGCTTTGTTGACCTAGCCTTTGTTCCTACAAGAACTTCCACAAGGCAGTGGTGATGTGATTGGCATTCGGTGTGTCCGTCACGCAGATGAATTTCTTTTCAGGGTGTATGAATTCCATCAGCTATTTTGTTTGCTCCCTGTTCTTGTCATGTCGTGCATATACTTTTGCCAGGGAGCATACATGTAAGTAAGTTCTAATGATAGCAAATGCTAGAATTAAGTACACCGATGTTAAAGAAAATTTGATATGCATCTATTCCAGCACAGCTCACTTCTTCTTCTTCTTTCGTTCGCTTGAAATATGTCTATAACTGCAATGGTGCCTCTTGTATGAATTTAACTGTCTTTTTTTAGTTCACTCAGAGGTCCATAGAGTTTATCTTCCACTGTTGTCTCTCTAGGCCAGAAAGTTTTCCTAGATATGGTGTAATTTTGGGCAGTCTTGGTGTATGTGCTCTGCTGTCTGCGACACCAATCCACATGTGCACATGGCTGATTCACCAATATTGAATTTTGTATATATGTGGTTGCGTAATCTATTGTGTCCTGTTCTGAGGCACAGAATAATGACTTGTTCTGGTCTGTCCATAACGTGGTTGTCATCTTGAGCAGGTTTTGGTGGCTTTCTGACTGATTTGATCATTCTTTTCTTTTGGTGGTATGTAACGGGCACGTTAGGCTGTTCTTCTTTTGCTCCTTCTTTAGCCAATCGATTAGCACTGTCGTTTCCGGGTATTTCACAGTGGGATGGTATCCACTATATGGTGCTGACTGCTAAGTTCAGAAAGTAGTGTCCTTAGCAATTTCTCAGACAGGAGCGCCTCGACTACTGATTTTGCATCTGTCAATAGCACCACGAGTTGTGTACCATGGCTGGTATTTAGTAATGTCTCTGTTGCTATCTTGATTGCCTCAATTTCAGCATCGTAGTTATGGCAGTACTTTCCTCTTGTTACTATCGCCGTGTCCGTAGTATTATTTCGGTATACTATGTACACTCCCGCTCCTCCATTTCGAACAGCATTTTGTGCTGACCGATCTGTGTAGACTCGGATCCAGAGGTCCTGTGGGTATTCTTCATCAAGGAAGCTGAGAGTGGCTGTTCTGCTCTGTACACTGTTCTGTTCTTCCTTGTCAAATATTCCTCTCACTTTTGTCTGGATTTGTAGTGATAGTCTATGTTCATCTTTCCATGGAGTTCCCTCTGGAATAGTTTTCAGGGGGATACCAACTGTGGGCAGATCGGTGGTTTCTCTGCAGAGTCGTTTGGCCTGGTGGATAAAACTGCTTCTTTTCAACCACCCCATAGCCAGGTTTTCAAATATGTTTTTCATAGGGTGGCCTGGCAAGCTGAGGAACTTTTCTGCTTGTATTAGTGTTTTTACATCTCTGCGCTCTCCCAGCGCTTGTGCCCTCCCCATTTTCTCCATCGTCACTATAAGGGTTGAGCACAGGTCACAAACAGAACGGTCCGGTCCGCTTAAGGTCTTCACCGGTTCCTCAGAGTTTGTCGTTCCTGTTGTCTAGATCTTCTTTCTCAGTTCGGGGAAGTCTTGGGGAGAAGTGGCCTTGGTCCTCGAGTAAGCTTTTTGAGTTTTACTTTCACATCTGCTTCTAATAACTGATGATCTGTATCACAGTTTTCCGGTCGCCAACATGGCAGTTAGGCGTTGAACCGTTAAGGCCTGTGGCGTGTTTATGCTTGCAGCTACGGTTTGCAATCGCATTTTCCTCATCTTGGACTGGTAGTGCATGGTTCCGTCGCCCTGCTACTGAATTAGTGCGTGGGCGACACTGTGAGATGTGAAATTCTCGTGTAATGCTTTTACCTATGTCCTGTACAGTGACCTGTATGTTCGGAGCAATGGCTACAGGCTGTTGCTAAAGTGACTGATGTGCCTTTTCGGTTCGCGAGTGCATTTTTCAGGAGACTCCTAGGAGTCGGCTCTGAAGCTGCCGAGTTCCGCTTTATGCGACACTTTCGGCGGGTCGCCCTGTGGTAAAAGACCGAGCCATGTGAGAAAACCCGAGTCAATGAGGTATTTCTGGTGACTGCCGAGTCCATCAACGATGAACTGTGGTTTTCGTGGATGAATTTTGTGTTGACATTCTGGCGGCGGCTTTATGCACAGTGTACCTGTGCAGGCTGTTGGATTGCCGAGACTCCTGTCTATTCCACTTTTCACATTGGACAGTGGGGAGCATTTTGTGTGATGTTTACTGGCACAGGAATGGAGCATAATGGGGACGACCCGTTGCCGTGAAGTTGGAACCTCGGCTAACTAACTAACTAACTAACTAACTAACTAACTAACTAACTAACTAACTAACTAACTAACTAACTAACTAACTAACTAACTAACTAACTAACTAACTAACTAACTAACTAACTAACTAACTAACTAACTAACTAACTAACTAACCTACTAACCAACTAACCAACTAACTAACTAACTAACCTATTAACCAACTAACTAACTAACTAACTAACTAACTAACTAACTATCACAGACTGCACATCGTAGGGTTTTGCTGATGTTATACTTGTTCTCCAGTTTGTTTGTTTTAAAATATAATCTATCTGGTTTTTAGTAGTACTGTCCGGGGACTTTTATGTGTAGAGTCATCTTGGGTGTAGTTTTAAACAAAATGTGTTGGCTATCATTAACTTATTTTCTGTGGGAAATTCAATTATTTTGTCACTTGCATTATTACTGTTTCCAGATCCAATTTTCTCAAAACATGTCTCTCATTTTCAGCTCTTCCTGTACCTACTTTTACATTAAAATCTCCCATTATTATTGTTATATCATTATGACTAATCTTATCTGTGTCTTGCAGTGTTCTGCAAAAATCTTCAATTTCTCTCTCCTCTGCTATATGGAATTGTTGACACGTTAGCTCAGCACATAAAGACCTCACCGAGCGATGTGTCTCTCCTGCCAGTCGCTGACTTTCTCTGGTAGCTACTTGGTAATCAATATACATGATCATCCGAAATAGATACAGTCTATAGTTTAAAACTGATCATGGATCGGTTACACACTGCATACTATAAGTCCCTATAGTTCGTAATTGTACCCATCCCTGTACTGTAAAAATAGGTATCACTGTTATTGGTAACAGACTTGATTCTATCTATTGTCTAGATTATCACAAACACAATGTCCCTTGTAATATTCCACTGGAATCTACAACTCCATGTGAATGCTACGTTTATTGTTCCTTTTTAATCCCTAGTGTTCATTTGATATGTGGTGTAAAAACGAACATCACCCATCCTAGGTGAACTCTATCACACAGGAATCGTTTATATGGTTTTGCTCAACTGAGCCATGTTCTGGTGGACCCTCCTGATCATGGGCCCAGCATAAACACTATTGTATAAACTTTCTTCTCTGAAGGTAGTCATCTTATTAAAACATTGACTGTTCATCTTGTGTTCTTCCTACCCGGAGTAGAACTTCATCAAAACCAGTGTAGAGCTTCCTCGTAACTGGCGGGGAACCTGTTAGAGAAATAACACACCTGGTGAGAGCACTAGTCACTGACCTTGCCAGCTGAGTGTAGGCCTACGGCCTCGCTCAGATATTTATCAGCGAACTAAACTCTGTCATGGAGCAGAGGAGCTCATTACCTTGGTCCGAATTAGGATAAGACAAGGAAAAACCAATAGACAGAGTGCAGAACCCCAGTAGGCACCCCACTGGAAGATCCTACCATTGGACATTTCCCCTATCTCCCAACCCATCCTCAATCTCTCCAAATATCACCCCACTACACTATTCTCACTAGCAGAGCTAATTATCACCTCACTACCCTACTCTCAACTAGCAGAGCCAATTACCATTTCACCCTAGTTAGTTTTTACACTCTTTTACTGCCTAACCACAACGCAACACACTACGTTGAAGTCCTAAACTCTAACTATCACCCGTCTATCATACATTAATTATACCTAAATACAATCTATGGAGTACCTTATGTAACACTGCTTTACTCCTGAATCACATCTACATTTTGCCATGACAGGCACGTCTATATTAAATTTAATTAATCCCGAACACGGTAGATGTTTTCCAAATTCATACAGAGCTAGCGAAACACAATCCGTCTAGGCCAACTCTCTTGTTTACAATCGCTGCAACAAGTTAGGTTTTATAAACAGTCTTGGATTGTTCTAGTGACGTCCTTTGATGTCAACACCAGATGTTCCCAAGGGCAGACTATCCATTTCCCAAACATCACAAGAATTATTGTCTCCCTTATCTCAACTACAGCACCCGTCTCTCTTTTATCCTGCGAATCGGCAAAATAACCTCGTCATATTTTCCGTCTCCCAGGGAATTCTCAAGGACGGCTGTACCGTTTGATCTCACCGCCGCCAGTAACAAACAACTTGCAACTGTGAATCAGACTGTCTCTGTTATTTGTATCATCTGATCGTTAACTTCAGTGAATTTTGTGACATCGAGCATGAAAATGATTAGAGAAATTAGATGTAGACAAAATATTTGGTCACGTTATGAGAAGAAATACATTGGAGAACTTTGCGATAACTGGCAAGATCGAGGGGAAGAGAACAAGGGGAGGACAGAGAAGTAAATACCTAGATGGCTTGACCATGTGGTATGGTCGAGACAAGAACACTGAGCTGATCCACGACTCTGGTGATCGAGTGAGATGACAAAATATGACCACCCACACTTACCGACATGGCACATGATGATGATGAGTCGAGCATGATTGAAATAAAATGAGATCTGCACTGCTCCCTCGATGTGTCTCCACCTTGCCGTGGTGGGAGAGCTTGTGTGTCCCATTGACCCCATATGCTATATCGATGGATGAAAACTACATATGGGACAGCTTATGGGATAGGGACCAGACTAAGCGAGACACAACCTGCTGCTCTGCAGGTAGACTGAGGATAGCAGTCAAAAGTTTAAATCAGGCGCACGAAGGCAGAAGTTCTTGGTCCGGATACATACTGTGAGGCTCTCTGTCAAGGGTTGAGGTTGAACGCCTCTAAGCAATAAACCCTCAGATGTGAGAACCGGGCCGATACTCACCTACCTAAAAATGGAGGTGAGATACTGAGCACGCTACATGTCCAGTTCAGATACTTGTCCGAAGGCTCTCAGTTGGGGGATATGAGGGATTCCCGGATGAGAGGGCCTGACCGTTTCTCGCGCACTGCTGCACGAAGGTAAGGTGCTGAGCCGGCAGCACATGTAGCCTACCTCGTGAGCGAGTACTAAAATGTAGAAGAAGTGCCCCAGTCGAATGAAATGATTACGAAAACTGTCTGTATCTAACTCATAGGGAGTGTAGACAAAGGTGGAAGACGTCTCAATAACACGAAATGGAACGCACGGCTAGCGAATCCATTGCGTGGTCCGAGGTCCAAAGTGAAAGCTTACCTAGTGGATGTAGCCAGCAGACTGACCGTTCCTGGTGTGTGCTTGAGCGACCAATGGCACCCGAGATGCCCAACACATGGAAGTGAGGAACTAAAGCAGCCATAAGCAGGACGTGGCAACCCCTCGCGTGAGCCCAGTCTCAGAGCAATATGTGCCGGCTCTGCAATTATGGAAGCCTCCTTGGGTAGCGAGGGAATGCCCATGGTCTGCCCTTGCCTTCCCTTGAGGGTTGACCGTGATGTCTTTGACCGTTCTATGTTGACCAGCTGAGATGTGGGCGACATCACAACAATAAGTCTAACGTGCCTCGAAACCCGAGGAAGGCTAATCTCATTAAAAATGCCCGCCGAAGACGGAAGTGCCGTCCTACGGGTGGCAAAATAAAAATTGCCAATACGAATTTACATCCGAGTGAAATGTCTCGTCCGAATGTCTCTCGTGCTAGGAACAGACCTAGTTTCCGAATGCCGCTCTTGTTCGGAACAGCTCTGACTAAGTAGTTTTCCGAATGTCCGTCGTGCCTGGAACAGCTCTGAAGGGCACAACGACAAGCATATGTCCGATTTGAAAGCTCACTGAGTGGATGCCGTCTGAAGACCTGTCTGGTTTGTGCGGGAACGGCCCGGGGCGAACGAAATACTAAATTTATTGAAGTGAGGAATTAAAGCAGCCATGAGCAGGACGTGACGATTCCCTCGGTGAGCCCAGCACCAGGGCGCTATGTGTCGGCTCTGCAATTATGGAAGCCACCCAGAATGGCGGAAAATGCCATGGACTGTCCCTGCCTTCCTTTGAGGGATGACCGCGAAGTCTTCGAATGTTCCAACTTGACTAGGTGGGATGTGGGCAGTACCACAAAAGTGAGAGTCTCCCAGGAATGCTAACCTGGTCAAAATTGCAGGCTAAAAGTCAGATGTGTTGGCCTAAGGGTTTCGACCCAAGGGTGCCTAACGAGATACACCGCAATCACATCTGAAAGAAAAAAACACTCCGGATGAACTCAAAGCAGAAGAAACGCATGTTGAGTATGTGATCTCTTGTTCCTCTTCCTTGTCTAAATCCAGCTTGAACCGCGTTAATCTCTTCTTCCATTTTCTTACGAAGTCTTCCCATTAAGATTTTTAGTAAAATTTTACTTGCATGACTGATCAGGGCAACAGTTCTATAGTTGGTGCATACTTTCAGGTTGCCTTGTTTTGGTTTTGGAATGAAGATAGTTCTCTTCCAATCATTTGGCCATATACCATATTTCCATATCTTTTTACATAATGCATGATGGATTTGTATGCTTTCTTTTCCTCCCGCTTTAATTAATTCAGCTGGTATCTCATCACATCCTGGTGATTTACTATTCTTCAGGTTCTTTATTGCCCATGCAGTTTCATCTAATGAGGGTTCAGGTTCTGTTTCTGCTGTCTTTGGTTCATGTATATCATTCACATCCTCACAGTCATTCATATCATACATTCCACTGCAGTATTCCTGCCATCGTTCTCGAATTTGTCTAGATTCTGTTAAGGTATTTCCCAACTTGTCACAGATAACATTAA
Source organism: Cepaea hortensis (assembly GCA_963921405.1). Lineage (NCBI taxonomy): Eukaryota > Metazoa > Mollusca > Gastropoda > Stylommatophora > Helicidae > Cepaea > Cepaea hortensis. Next base: position 37,416,606 of record OY992893.1, read on the forward strand.
TTGAAGTTGAACATTTCTTGTCAATAACTTCATTTCTTTGAACATTTTGTAATCTCTTCCATTCTTATGATATTGCTCTATTTTAATTCAACAATCTTGTATATATTGGTTTTTGTCCTTTCTTGTGTCCTTTATTTCTCGTGTTAAAGATTTATACTTCATCCTAATGTTATCGGTTTCTCCTTTATTTTTCAGTTTCCTTCGTTGTTTTATTAATTCTAAAGTGCATGGTGTAATCCATGGCTTATGCTGCTTAGTCCTGGTCGGAATTAAATCTTTGGCTGCTGTTATCAGGATATCTCTAGCTTGTACTGCCAGTTCATCAGGTGTCTTTTCCTCTTGTACAGACATCAAGACCCCAACACGATTCCTCACTTCTACGTTGTATGCATCCGAAGTGGCCTTGGACCTCGGGTAAGCTTTTTGAGTTTTAATTTCAGATCTGCTTCTAATAACTGATGATCTGTATCACAGTCTGCATGCACTCTGTAGGGATTTTGCAGGTGTTATGATTGATCTCCATCTTCTTTGTATTAAAATATAATCTATCTGATATTTGGTAATACTGACCGGGGACTTCCATGTGAAGAGTCTTCTTGGGTGTTGTTTAACAAGTGTGTTGGCTATTATTAACTCATTTTCTGTGCAAAATTCAATTAATTTGTCATATGCATCATTTCTATTTCCCAATCCAAATTTTCCTAAAACGTGTCTCTCATTTTCGGCTCTTCCTGTACTTACTTTAGTATTAAAATCTCCCATTATTATTGCTATATCATTATTGCAAATCTTATTTAATGTGTCTTGCAACGTGCTGCAAAAATCTTCAATTTTGTCCTCCTCTGCTGTTGAAGTAGGTGCATACATCTGAACGTCAGTTGTGTTTTTGGCTTTGCAGTCGTTTTATCAAAAACAAAATGCCACTCCGCTCTGGCCTCCGACGTCTCTACCAGAATATATGAAAAGACTTCCATTTTCATTTGTAAAATGTCCCTTGCCTCTCCAGCGATGTTCACTAATTCCTAAAATTTGAATATTTTAAAATATATGGGATCACATTTCAGAACTTCAAAGTTTAAATTGTTACTACCCACATCTTTGCCAGCTTCAACGATACTTTTGAGAGCAAGTCGCCTAATCTGGAGATTGTTTTCACCACGTATCAATCAGGTGCAGTCTCCACAATGAATGTTGGCTGCAATGAATCTCCAACACTGTCTGTCTCTCGCCCTGACTGTACATTCTATCAGATTGATTTTCGTCCATCTCTTGATGTTATCTTCCCACTTGTATCGTTGTCTACCTCTTGCTCGCGTGCCCTCAACCTTGTCTTCCAGTATGGTTTTTATAAGAGTATCATGTCTTTTAACGTGGCCGAAATACTGGAGCTTACTAATCAAAGAACACATACATCTGCAGGCTGCCTAAAGAGAAGAGATGGAAAAATCATAAAAGAAAAAGATCAGATTTTACATGTATGGTCAGATTATGTGAAATACCTTTATGATGATAACAGAGAAGAACAGTATGATATTCAAAATAATAATGAAGGATCATCAATTTTGAAGATGGAGGTTCAGAATGCTCTTAACCATATGAAATCTGGCAAGACCCCCGGTTTAGTCAGCATCACAATAAAAATGATTAATGCTTTTGAAGAATACGGAATAGATAAAGTTACCAGACTCCGGAATACCATATTATGATACTGGAGATATACCCCATGAATTATGTAATTCTGTATTTATTGCAATCCCGAAGAAATCAGGAGCCTTGGAATGTGATCAACATCGAAAAATTGGTATAATGAGCCACATCACGAAGATTTTGCTGAGAATTATCATGCAAAGAGTTAGGAAGAAAATACAACCCGAAATAGGAGAAGAACAATGTGTGTTATTTGAAGGCAAGGGTACAGTAAATGCTGTGTATATACTGAGAACAGTAATGAACGTTCTATTGAAGTAAACAAAGATCTATATCTTTGCTTTATTGACTACACAAAGGCTTTCGATAAAATGAGGCATGCCGACGCGATAAGGATGCTTGAAAATCTACAAATTGATGGAAAAGACCTTAGACTTGTAAAATACATATATTTGAAACAACAAGCTGCCATAAGAGTTGATAATGAAGTAGGTCAATATCAGCCTATTAAGAGAGGTGTGAGACAGTGATGTGTAATGTCTCCGGATCTTTTTTCCCTGTACAGTGAAAATATTTTCAGACATATAGAAGATATGGAATGAATCAACATTGGGGGACGATACATCAATAACATTAGATATGTAGATGATACAGTCTTGATTGCAGACAATGAACAGGATCTGCAAAATTTAGTAGATGCGGTTGTTGCACACAGTGAACAACTAGGGTTAGAATTGAATTGTAAGAAGACACATATTATGGTCGTCATAGGAAGGAAGACATACCACAATGTAATGTACAAGTAAATGGGCATATTCTTAAACACGTGAATCGGTACAGCTATCTCTCTCGGAACAGTAATAATATCTGATGGGAGATGCCTTGAAGAGATTAAAACAAGAAGTGCCATGGTGAAGGTGGCCTTTTGCAAGATGAAAAACATACTGATCAATAAAAAGATATCAATAGAAACGAGAAAAAGAGTGTTGAATTGCTACATAGAACCTGTACTTTTATATGTATGTGAAGCGTGGACAATGAGCAGACAAGCTAAAAAAACATCAGATGGCTGTGGAGATGTGGTTTCTGAGGAAAATGCAAAGAATACCATGGGCAGATAGAAAAACCAATGAACAAGTCCTACAAGAAACAAATGAAGATCGTAAACTGATTAGAGACATTAGACATAGACAGTCAACATTTTTTTGGGGCATGTTATGAGAAGAAATGAATTGGAGAACTTGGTGACAACTGGCAAGATCGAAGGGAGGAGACCAAAGGGAAGACCAAGAATTAAATACCTGAATGGCTTGGCCACATGGCATGGTCGAGACAGAAACACAGAGCTTATCCACGACTCTGGTGATCGAGTGAGATGGCAAAACATGACCGCCCACGCTTATCGGCATAGCACATGATGGATGGATGGAAATATTTCACTTGCCCCCTCTTTATTTCTTTCATCAACCCTTCCTTCATTCCCAGTATTTTTAGAACCTCTGCATTTGATTGTGTTTGTTTCCATGAAATACGACATATTCGTTTGCATATCCACATCTCCAGGGCTTCTATGCGACGTTCTATTTGCTCTCCTTGAATATCAAGAAAACAGTAACAATGGTGGTATCAAAGAAACAAGTGACACCCAAATATTAAATAGAGATAGAAGGGAAAATTCTTCACCAAGTGGATAGTTTTAAATATCTAGGGACATTTATAACATCAGATGGAAGATGCACAACAGAGATCAAGAGCAGAATAGGGCAAGCAAAGGCTGCATTTCAAAAAATGAAGAATATGTTATGCAATTAGTTGCTATCATTGAATGTAAGAAAGAGAGTGGTGAGGTGTTATAATGAACCTGTTTTGCTGTATGGCTGTGAATCTTGGCATATACATGAACAGATTAGGAAGAGATTAGAAGCAACAGAGATGTGGTTCCTTAGACGAATGTTGCGAATTCCTTGGACTGCCAAAGTAACTAACGACGAATGCCTTAAAGAGGCTGGCGAAACTAGAACATTATATACAACAATAAGAAAGAGACAAACAGCTTTTTTTTGGGTCATGTGGTGAGAAAAGAGGCACTGGAGAACATCGTGACAACTGGAAAGATCGAGGGGAAGAAAGGCAGAAGCAGACCACGAGAAATGATGCTGGATGGATTGCGACGGTGGCATGGAGGTATATCAACGACAAAGTTGATCTAGAAAACCAAGGACAGAGATCTGTTGAGAGTCATGAACGCCTATGCCAGTCGGCAAGGCACTTGATGATGATGATATAGGGAGAAGAGATCCGGTGACATGACACACCCCTGTCGTACTCCTAGCTTTATATGTTCATACCTTCCCTCTTTATTTCCCATTTTAATTGCTGCTACTTGGTAATGGTTCTAGTAAATATTCTTTATTATTCTTAAATTATCTTTTCCATCAATGTTGATATCTTCCAACATATAACGATAAATCATCCAATTTAACTGCGAATGCATTTCCCTAGCTGCTTAGAGCATATTTAAAAGATCATAATAACATGATAGTAATGCCTTGATAGAGCATTACACTTAATAATTATGTTCAAGCATTCTGCGGAATTACAAGATATTTAAAAGAAAAAGCACTTAGATAAGCAATGAGTAAGGAACAGAACCATCTAATAGTTTTACAAGGGAGATAACTTGAATTTTTTTTTTTAATTTATTTACTTGCGATGATAATAATAACCAACTTAAAACTTCTCAAATATTCTATTAGATATAAAGCAATCAATACATTAGTAAAAAAAAAAGTATATTAATATCCATAAAATCCGTTTTGGTTTATTAAAGAAAATGTTTTAAATAATTATATACTTACATTTTATATTTGAAATTTTAATCATACATTTATTTCTTAAATTTTATTTTTACACTTTCAATGCAATTCATGTTAATTCATAATATATATAGACAAAGAAAGATTTTTTTACTGGCCTCCTAGGGCCACATACTTAACAAAAAAGGGAAAGAAAATTAACCATGCGTCCGACACACCCATCTGGAGATCATCTGTCACATCCTGAACCCATCTTCTCTTTGGCCTTCCTCTCCTCTCTTCCCGGGCATATATTCCCCACCTTTATTGTTCTCTTCAAACTTTCGTGAAGTTTCCATCCATCCATCCATGATATGCCAGCTGATAACCGTGGGCGGTCATGTTTTGCCATCTCACTCGATCACCAGAGTCGTGGATCAGCTCCGTGTTTCTGTCTCGACCATGCCATGTGGCCAAGCCATCCAGGTATTTAATTCTTGGTCTTCCCTTTGGTTTCCTCCCTTCGATCTTGCCAGTTGTCACCAAGTTCTCCAATTCATTTCTTCTCATAACATGTCCAAAAAATGTTGACTGTCTACGTCTAATGTCTCTAATCAGTCTACGATCTTCATTTGTTTCTTGGAGGACTTGTTCATTTGTCTTTCTGTCTGTCCATGGTATTCTTTGCATTTCCCTCAGAAACCACATCTCCACAGCCATCAGCTGTTTTTCAGCTTAACCGCTTATTTGTCCACTCTTCACATCCTTACAAAAGTATACGTTCAACACTCTTTTTCTCGTTTCAATTGATATATTTTTAACTTGTCAGTATGTTTTTCATCTTGCAAAATGCTACTTTCGTAATGGCAATTCTTGTTCTTATCTCTTCAAGGCATCTCCCATCAGATGTGGCTGTGCCGAGTGTCACATAAATAAACTTGAGATTCGATCAATGACAACCAGACCGATATAAGTCTGAAAAAAACAAGTAATCCTTTGATGTACAGACTGAGAAGAATACGTAGTTAAAACTGTTTACATAGGATCGGCATTTCTAACGGGGAAGCCAAACACGTCGCGTCAGAATGTCTACATGTGGTCGGCGAATCTGTATGATGTGGATTGTTCGGAACAAATACGTCACGTAACAATGTCTACACCGGTCGGCATTTTGTTAACAAAATTGTTGCTCGAGACGAACAACGGCGTCATTTGTCTGCCACGGCGGTAGTGGGCTTTGAAGTGATAGACGGAGAGTCTGGAAAAACGGCGGGATGGATCCTCTGATGTGGGGAATTCTCTGGTTCCCGGACGGACTGGAATTTCCCCAAATGAAAGCAAATTTGACCGCGGGTTGACTTCAGTTAGTCTAGAACAGGAGGAGGAACCAGACTCTGGACTGGTAAGCGTCTGGACTTTTTGGTGACGTCACTCACAGCCCAATATAAAAAGCGTTGCAGTAAACAAGTGGAGAGAGTTTACCAGATTTCTGAAGTTGGAAAGAGCGATGCAGTATTCCGAGTTGTGTTACATAAAAGAAACTAGGGGTGTCAATTTGTTGATAGTTATCGGCGGATATAGATCCAGTCTGTGATCGCCTAGTTTCGATTAGCAACTGTAATAGGCATATGGTGGGCTATTAATCATATCTAACTTAGAGTATGATTAGGAATAGAGTACAGTACTGTGCGGTGATATAATGTATTATAGGTGCGGTGATATAATGTATTATAGTTGTGGTAATATGATGTATTATAGGTGTGATGATATAATGTTTTATGATTAGGGATAGAATGTTCTATAAGTGCGGTGCTAGAAAGTATCATAGGAGCGTCGGCACTAGTATTCTATTGTGTGGCTTCAAATAGCTTGTGTGATATATAATTTTACTCAGGGAGTTGAGGACAATGTAGTGAAATAATAGTTAGAGAGATTAAGGATGGTTGAGAGGGAGGAGAGGAATGTGAAATTGTAGGATCTTCCAGTAGGGCATCCGCTGGGTTTTTACCCGTTACTTTATTCTTTCCTGGTGTTGCCATGTCTCAGATCATATGATGAGTTATTTGGCCGTATGACAGAGATCGGATCTCTGTTATAGATCTGAGTGCTGCTATTGGCCTACACTCTCCTAATTCCGGCCAGGACTGAGTTGCCCTCACCATGGTATTCTCTATTCTACAGGTTCCATTTACAGGTCCACGTATGTGTGCTATGATTTTGACCAGTGAAGCTAACACATTTTAGAAGATGATGGCTCAGAATTTGAAGACAGAAGTTGCTGAGAGGCCGCTACATTGGGCTTATACCCAAGTTGGTTTGCGGGAACCTGACTTCTGCTGAGCAGGATATGCTGATGATACTTATGTTTTAGCAAGTGATAGGTGTATCACTGAACAGTCAGAACATTATATATTCTACATATACAACACTGCTACCAGAAACAGTCATATAAATATTATACTGATACCTGGAACATTCAGATTGTGTTGTTAATATGGGGAATCTTTAAAACCAGTGACACTAGATCAAGTAAGATTTCCCCAGTAACAGTGACAATAGTGTTAGAATTTTCTAATTAACATTCGGTTAAATAACAGAGGAAATTCATAGTGTAAAACAGATTGAAGACTCTCATTAGACAGTGTTTGTCATGGGTGTCCAAGCATCCTAGTGGTCCAAGAGACAACGGAGGAAGTCTTCACGTGACCGGAGGAGAATCACCTTGGTGAGGTTGCTTGTCTGGACTGAATGGTGCTAGTGCGTTCTCAGCACAGTAATGTGAATTACTATACTCCTGAACACTGATCTGAGTCTACAGACACTTTAGAGTACACGTCACACATTCTACACTTTATACACACACACACACACACACACACACACACACACACACACACACACACACACACACTTCTCCTACATATACTCTTTGCTTTAATAAATTTCTTGTGTTTATTTGTTGAAGCTAGAGTTGTCACGTATGTTATGTTGGGAAAGAATGAGAGGGGGCATAATCCAGGGGTGAGTAAGAGTGAGAAGAAGGTGTCTTCAGATTGAGGGAGTGTTGTGGACGGAGTCTGCTGGATATCTCCAGGATAGAGATATTGAATTAAAAAAAATGTGGGTGTTGATTCCCCTCACTCCAGGGACGACACTAAAGTGGAAAAGAAGAGCAAATAACTACTACGACATTCATTCTTTACACACATGACATTTATTGGGGGCTCGTAAACGTGATCTTTGGACAGCGGGATCTTTCGTACAAGGGATCTTTAGACAACGGGATTTTTCATAAACGGGTCTTTTAAAACGGGATCTTTTGACACGGGATCTTTAGTTAGAGGATGGAGATATCCTATTAGTGAGAATCCAGCTAGAGTGAGTGTGGATAGGGGTTAGGACGTATCTTACCTGTTCACACTTCACACGTCTGCATAGGTCTGTGGTCCTGATTCTACTCTTGTCACTGAGTGATTGTGTTGTGTTGTGTGGTGTGTTATAAAATATATAGATTAATTGTAATTGATCATTATCTATATAGTTGTTTAGATATAATCTATACTCTATCTGCTGAGTTACCTCTCTGAAAAATGGCCACTCCTAAAATGTCTACGGCAGAACTAAGGGCAAAGGGGAAGAAATTGGGTTGTCGGGTTCTGCACTAACAGATTACGTACAGGAGGTGGAGAGGGAGTATCGTCAAGCAGAAAGGGAAGATCGAAAGGCTGAGTTGGAATTGAGAAGGATGGAGTTAGAGCAAGCAGCTAAGAAATTGGAAGCAGATCAAGCTGCTAGGCAATTTGAAGCTGAGCAAACTGCTTAGAAATTGGAAGCAGAACAAGCTGCTAAGAAATGGGAAGCATAGCAGGCCATGAAAAAGCTGGAAATTGAAGCTGAGCAGGCAGCTAAAATACTGGAAGCTGAGCAGGCAGCTAAAAAACTGGAAGCAGAGCAAGCTGCTAAGAAACTTGAGGTTGAGCAAGCTGCTAAGCAACGGGAAGCTGAACAAGAAGCTCAGAAAAGGGAGCACGAGTACCGGATGCGGGAACTTGAGCTCAAGAGGCAATCTAGTGGGGAAACTGAGGGAGCAGTGGGAGGTTCATCTCTCCCTGGCTCAACACCAGTAGGTGGACATAGCTACCATGCTATGAAGTTCCCTCTAGCGATCTACGAGGAGGACAAAGAGAAGATTGACCAGTACCTTCAACGATTCGAGGCTATGTTGGTTGCAATGGGTCTGGAGCGTGACAAATGGAATCTCAAGCTATCCCAGGGTTTACGCGGGACCGGTTACGAGGTTTATTCTCGCCTGCCACCAGGACATGAGAACAATTATGACGAGTTGAAGACGGCTCTGCTGAAACGATTCGAAGTTACGTCACATACCTACCGGAAAAAATTTCGAGGAGCGAAACGAGAACCGGGGGAGTTGTTCGCCGCCTATAGTCTGCGTCTGAAAGCCTATCTCCATAAGTGGATGGATTTGGCTGGGTTCGCGCATGACTATGAGAGTCTGGAAGAGCTCATGGTAGTCGACCAGATGCGGAAGCAAATGTCGAAACCTCTCAGGACATTCTTGGGAGAACAAGGGGCGGAACGAATCGACATGGTGACGAAATTGGCAGAACGGTTCGTCGAGGTCCATGGGGAGGCAGCAAAAAACCTTTCTACTAACACCAAAAGTCAGGAAAAACATAACCTGAAGAAAGCCAAGAGCACAGGAACTAAGAAGGTGGAACCATATGTCAAAACTTCAGAGGAGAATTTGGAGAAGACGAAGGGGGAAAGCAAGAGCACTTCGAGCTCTACACAAAAACGACCATGGTCGGAAAAGTAGTGTGCGATTTGTAAGTCACCTCCTCACAATACGAAGGATTGCAAAACAAAGGTTAAGAACCCTCACTTCGCGGCATGTCAAGTGACTTCAAAGCAGGTGGACACTGACAATGCCAAGGTCGACAAGGAAGCTCACCAGCAGGAGAGCTCAATAAAGTCCGGCACTAGAAAATCTAGGACAGGGAAATGGTGCAAACACTGCAGGTCGAATACGCACAATGCTATTGACTGCAGGGGAAAGTCAGGAGACACTCAATTCGGCGTGTGCCACGGGAAACCTAAGGTGGAGCCCACCGAACAGGTCGAGGCCGAGAGAGAGACTCCAGACCAGGAAAAACCACCTGTAGTGGAATTGGTAGAGGTTAACGGTCGTCAAGTGGAGTGTTTATACGACACAGGACTGGACGGGGAGGCCGTGATTTCTGCGGATCTGGTACATCCAGAACAATTCACAGGTGAAATCATGGAGATACAGCCTGCACAGAAGAGTGCTGTAGCCATGAAATTGCCCATTGCCAGAGTGGAGATTCGGTCAAGATATGTCACCGGCACCATCAAGGCCGCGGTGTTGACCGATCCCATTTTTCCCGTAATCCTCGGTGTGCCGGTATGTCTTTCTGGGAATGCCCAGGGAGCCAATCCATATGGGAGCAATTCAGACTCGCTCTCAGACGAAAACGGATGAGGCAGAAGCAAATGTGACTAACCCACTGCCAGGGGAGTTGCAAACTGTCCAGAGTGAGGATGCTACTCTACGTCCTTGCTACAAAAAGCTGCAGAAAAGTGCTGATCCACCCAAACGGGGGCAGTACTATATGAAGAATAGGATACTCTACAGGAGAGCCGGAAGGGGAGACAACCTACATGGTCAGTTGGTGGTCCCGAAGGCCCATCGCTCCCAGATTCTTCATATGGGGCATACCATCTCATTCAGTGGGCATATGGGTATTGCCGCCACGATGCAGCGAATTTCCTGCCATTACTATTGGCCGGGAATGACAGGTGATGTGCGTCGGTATGTGAAGTCATGCCCTGAGTGCCAGAGGGTGGCACCAAAACACTGGACAGCGCCGGTGGTCTTGGGTGAAATGCCCATCATGAACTCTCCTTTCGAGAGGGTAGCCATCGATATTGTGGGTCCACTTCCTAGGACTAGGAAGAGGAACATGTACATACTCACCATGGTGGATTGCTGTACAATGTGGGGTGAAGCCATACCGTTGACCACAATTGACTCGAAACGAGTGGCGGACGCACTAATGGAGGCCTTTACAAGATTAGGCTTTCCTGATCAAATACTGACGGACAATGGGTCCCAGTTTTGTGGAAAACTTATGGAGGAGGTATTTAGGGTGTTCCACTCTAACCATATCCATACCAGCCCTTACCACCCTTAAGCCAATGGACAAGTAGAGCGTTTCAACGGCACATTGATGACAATGCTCAGGAAACTGGCGCAGGAAAAACCTGATAGGTGGGATGAATATATCCCAGCAGCACTTTTTGCCTATCGGGAAGTTCCTCATGGCTCAACAGGACTACCACCCGCTACGTTGCTGTTTGGTCGTCCAATCAAAGGACCGTTGGAAGCCATGTTGAGGAGTTGGACTGAAGAGGGGACGTCAGAAGAAGTTATCTCTTCTTACAAATATGTGGAGGAACTGAAAGAAAAACTTCACAAGGGATGGACTCTGGCAAATCAAAACTTGAAAAAGGCCGGAAAAAGACATGCGGCTTACTACAACCGTAGGTCTAAAGACAGATCTCTAGAGGTGGGAGACAAAGTATTGTTGCTACTCCCAACGGGAAACAACAAACTGGAGATAGGTTGGCAAGGACCATTTCCCGTGGAAAGGGTGATATCCAGGACCAACTATCAAATCAGGATCCGGGGAAAGTCGAAGATTTTCCATATCAATCTCTTGCGGAAATACGAAGAGAGACCCGGAGAAAAAGCAGCTCACCTCATGACAATGGCAGTTGCAGTGGAGACAGAAGTGGGAACCAACAAGGGCAGGGAATATCCCCTGGTACACCAGGAAACCTACAAGGATGTGCAGGTGAACCCTGATCTGACTTCCCAGGAGAGGGAAAAGATAACCCAGGTTCTCGAGTCTCATAAGGAGATACTGACAGATAAACCAGGACGAACGAGGTTGGTGGAGTTCGAGATGACTTTGACCACCCAAGAGCTGTTCGCCAAAAGGTTTACCCAGTGCCATTCTCCAAAGAAAAGGCCCTGGAGGAGGAAATACAGAAACTATTGGAGGATGACGTGACTGCACCATCCACATCCCCATACAATGCGGGGGTGGTTCTGTTACGAAAACCAAGTGGAGAACACCGGTTGTGTATAGACTACCGACTGCTGAACAGTCGTACACAATTTCAGGTGGAACCTTTGCCGAATCCAACTCAGTTATTCGCGAGGCTCCATAAGGCAAGGTATTTCTCAAAGGTGGATCTGAGTCGAGGGTATTATCAGATTCCAGTCAAACCAGAGATTCGACTACTGCTGGCTTTCAGTACCCCCAGTGGACATTACGAATTCAAGGTCATGCCCTTTGGACTCAGTAATGCACCTAGTGTGTTTACTCGCATGATGAGGACTTTACTTGATCCTTTACAGGATCCGTCCATCATCTCATTCATGGATGGTATTCTGATTTCCAGTGACAGCTTGGATGACCATTTACAATCCTTGAAAAGAGTTTTCAATAGGCTCAAGAAAACAGGGCTTACTGCTCTCCCAACCAAGTGTATGATTGGTTACCAGACTCTGGAATTTCTAGGTCACACCATCACTCCAGGACACATTGTCCCAGAAGAAAAGAACCTAGAGAAAATCAGATGTGCTCCAAGGCCAAAAACGAAGAAGGATGTGCGATCTTTTCTCTCGTTGTGTGGATTCTACCACAAATTTATCCCACATTTTACTGAACTGGGAGCTCCATTAACGGAAACCTTGAAAAGGGGATTCCCGGACCAAATCGTTTGGACACCAGAATGTGAGAGTGCCTACAGTCAGTTGAAGGAGGCCTTGGTCAGCAAACCTGTGTTACAGCTCCCGGACTTTCCAAACCATTTGTGTTGAGAACGGATGCAAGTGGGATTGGGATTGGGGCAGCTTTGTTACAGGAAGGAAAAGACGATGCTTCGGTTTTGAAACCAGTGGCATATGCAAGCAAGAAAGTTCTCCCGGCTGAGAAGAATTATTCGACCGTCGAGAGAGAGTGTTTATCTCTCGTATGGGCCGTGCAAAAATTCCAGCCATATTTGTATGGAGTTCAGTTTCGAGTTCAGTCGGATCATCAACCCTTGATGTTCCTGGCCACTTCTCAGAAGCGCAACGCCCGTTTGATGCGGTGGTCGTTGCTACTTCAGCCATACCACTTTACAGTGGAGTATATACCTGGGAAGGAAAATGTTGGAGCTGATTTCCTGTCGAGACATCCAGCTCCGGAAGAAGAGGAATAGATCATCTGGATCGAACCTCCAAGAAGAAAGAGTTGTTGCGGACTACTCTCTTAGGAGGGGGGCCTATGTCACATAAATAAACTTGAGATTCGATCAATGACAACCAGACCGATATACGTCTGAAAAAACAAGTAATCCTTTGATGTACAGACTGAGAAGAATACGTCGTTAAAACTGTTTACATAGGGTCGGCATTTCTAACGGGGAAGCCAAAAACGTCGCGTCAGAATGTCTACATCTGGTCGGCGAATCTGTATGATGTGGATTGTTCGGAACAAATACGTCACGTTACAATGTCTACACCAGTCGGCATTTTGTTAACAAAATTGTTGCTCGAGACGAACAACGGCGTCATTTGTCTGCCACGGTGGTAGTGGGCTTTGAAGTGATAGACGGAGAGTCTGGAAAACAGGCGGGATGGATCCTCTGATGTGGGGAATTCTCTGGTTCCCGGACGGACTGGAATTTCCCCAAATGAAAGCAAATTTGACCGCGGGTTGACTCCAGTTAGTCTAGAACAGGAGGAGGAACCAGACTCTGGACTGGTAAGCGTCTGGACTTTTTGGTGACGTCAATCACAGCCCAATATAAAAAGCGTTGCAGTAAACAAGTGGAGAGAGTTTACCAGATTTCTGAAGTTGGAAAGAGCGATGCAGTATTCCGAGTTGTGTTACATAAAAGAATCTAGGGGTGTCAATTTGTTGATAGTTATCGGCGGACATAGATCCAGTCTGTGATCGCCTAGTTTCGATTAGCAACTGGAATAGGCATATGGTGGGCTATTAATCATATCTAACTTAGAGTTAATGTATTATAGGTGTGATGATATAATGTTTTATGATTAGGGATAGAATGTTCTATAAGTGCGGTGCTAGAAAGTATCATAGGAGCGTCGGCACTAGTATTCTATTGTGTGGCTTCAACTAGCTTGTGTGATATATCATTTTACTCAGGGAGTTGAGGACAATGTAGTGGAATAATAATTAGAGAGATTAAGGATGGTTGAGAGGGAGGAGAGGAATGTGAAATGGTAGGATCTTCCAGTAGGGCATCTTCTGGGTTTCTACCCGTTCCTTTATTCTTTCCTGGTGTTGCCATGTCTCAGATCATATGATGAGTTATTTGGCCGTATGACAGAGATCGGATCTCTGTTATAGATCTGAGTGCTGCTATTGGCCTACACTCTCCTAATTCCGGCCAGGACTGAGTTGCCCTCACCATGGTATTCTCTATTCTACAGGTTCCATTTACAGGTCCACGTATGTGTGCTATGATTTTGACCAGTGAAGCTAACACATTTTAGAAGATGATGGCTCAGAATTTGAAGACAGAAGTTGCTGAGAGGCCGCTACATTGGGCTTATACCCAAGTTGGTTTGCGGGAACCTGACTTCTGTTGAGCAGGATATGCTGATGATACTTATGTTTTAGCAAGTGATAGGTGTATCACTGAACAGTCAGAACATTATATATTCTACATATACAACACTGCTACCAGAAACAGTCATATAAATATTATACTGATACCTGGAACATTCAGATTGTGTTGTTAATATGGGGAATCTTTAAAACCAGTGACACTAGATCAAGTAAGATTTCTCCAGTAACAGTGACAATAGTGTTAGAATTTTCTAATTAACATTCGGTTAAATAACAGAGGAAATTCATAGTGTAAAACAGATTAAAGACTCTCATTAGACAGTGTTTGTCATGGGTGTCCAAGCATCCTAGTGGTTCAAGAGACAACGGAGGAAGTCTTCACGTGACCGGAGAAGCATCACCTTGGTGAGGTAGCTTGTCTGGACTGAATGGTGCTAGTGTGTTCTCAGCACAGTGATGTGAATTACTATACTCCTGAACACTGATCTGAGTCTATAGACACTTTAGAGTACACGTCACACATTCTACACCTTATACACACACACTTCTCCTACATATACTCTTTGCTTTAATACATTTCTTGTGTTTATTTGTTGAAGCTAGAGTTGTCACTTATGTTATGTTGGGGAAGAATGAGAGGGGGGCATGATCCAGGGGTGAGTAAGAGTGAGAAGAAGGTGTCTTCAGATTGAGGGAGTGTTGTGGACGGAGTCTGCTGGATATCTCCAGGATAGAGATATTGAATTAAAACAAATGTGGGTGTTGATTCCCCTCACTCCAGGGACGACACTAAAGTGGTAAAGAAGAGCAAATAACTACTACGACATTCATTCTTTACACACTCGACACCGAGATAACTGTATCGATTCACTTGCTTAAGAATCTGCCCATTTACTTGTATATCACGTTTCAAGTGACCAAAATATATCAATTTTCTTTGTTTTGTCGTCTTTAATAGCCAACTCTCTTCAATATTCAGCTCTTGAAGTATGGATGCATTTGTCCTTTTCTTTACCCAAGGTATTCTTAGAACCCGTCATAACATTTATATTCAAAAGCATTTATGCGCGGTTCAGCTTGTTTATTAAGTGTCCAGGTCTCACAGGCGTATGTTGCAACGGAAAAATGCATGCTCTTAAAAATCTAATTTTTGTAATTCTGTCTGTCCCACTCCATAATTTATTAAGTTGTTTTAGTCTTTGAAGAGCAATTGAAAGTCGTCGTTTAATTTCTTTAATTGTGTCACAATTGTTGGTATTCAATGACTCAAAATATTCAAAATTTCCCACCACCTCCAATCTTTCCTCATTAGCATATATTTATTTCTCCATGGTAGTTTTATCTGTATGCATTATCTTTGTTTTTGCTATGTTCTTCTTCTTCTTCTTTCGTTCGCCTGAAATATGTCTATAACTGCAGTGTTGTCTCTTGTATGAATCTAACAGTCTTTTTAAGTTCACTCAGATGTCCATAGAGTTTATCTTCCAATGTTGTCTCTCTAGGCCAGAAGGTTCGCCTGGATATGTTGTAATATGGACAGCCCTGAAGTATGTGTTCTGCTGTGTGCGACGTCAAACCACATGTGCACACGTTAAGATATAAGTTGTGATTTTCACTATTTCTTTGGGTTGAGGTTATTAAATTTTCTATACCAGTCTGTGATGTGGATAGTAATATTGTATCATCTGCATATCGAATCTCTGGTATTTCATGACCACCGATATTTAGGGCATCATACTGCTCCCTGGTTATATCATCTCTGACATTTCTCATTATATTTTCGGCGTACAGGGTAAACAAATAGGGGGAACAGCATACAGTCCTGACGGACTCTTTTCTTGATGTCAAACCAATTTGATGTCTTACCATCTATTCTAACCGCTGCTTGTTGGTCTAGATTACTCTAGACAGAGCATTTTTATGAGTTGTACTACATGTGATGGAAAGTTCATATTCCTCATGATTTCCCAAAGTTTCTGATGTTGTACACAGTCAAATGCCTTTGAATAATCCACAAATCAGGAGAATAGGTTTACATTAAATTTTCTGCATTTCTCTATTATTAAACGCATGCTGCTCTCCCGATGTGTCTCCACCTTGCCGTGGTGGGGGAGCTTGCGTGTCCCATTGACCCCATGTACTATGTCCATGGTTGAAAACTACATATCGGACAGCTTATGGGATAAGGGCCAGACTAAGCGAGACACAACCTGCTGCTCTGCAGGTAGACTGAGGATAGCAGTCAAAAGTTTAAGTCAGGCGCACGAAGGCAGAACGCCCTAAGCCATAAACCCTCGGATGTGAGAGCCGGGCCGATACCCACCTACCGAAAAATGGAGGTGAAATACTGAGCACGCTACATGCGCAGTTCAGCCTTGCTTGTCCGAAGGCTCTCAGCTGGGGGATATGAGGGATCCCTGGATGAGAGGGCCTGGCCGTTTCTCGGTCACTGCTGCACGGAGGTAAGGTGCTGAGCCGGCAGCACATGTAGCATACCTCGTGAGCGAGTACTAATAGGTAGAAGAAGTGCCCCAATCGAATGAAAAGTTTACGAAAACTGTCTGTATCTAACTCATAGAAAGTTTAGACAAAGGTGGAAGACGTCTCAATAACACGAAATGGAACGCACGGCTAGCGAATCCATTGCGTGGTCCGAAGTCCAAAGTGAAAGCTTACCTAGTGGATGTCGCCCTCAGACTGACCGTTCCTGGTGTGTGCTTGAGCGACCAGTGGCAAGCGAGATGCCCAACACATCGAAGTGAGGAACTAAAGCAGCCATAAGCAGGACGTGGCAACTCCTCGGGTGAGCCCAGTCTCAGAGCAATATTTGCCGGCTGTGCAATTATGGAAGCCTCCTTGGATAGTGAGGGAATGCCCATGGTCTGCCCCTGCCTTCCCTTGAGGGTTGACCGTGATGTCTTTGACCGTTCTATCTTGACCAGCTGAGATGTGGGCGACATCACATCAATAAGTCTAACTTGCTCGAAACCCGAGGAAGGCTAACCTCATTAAAGATGCCCACCGAAGTCGGAAGTGCAGTCATACGGGTGACCAAAATAACAATCGGCACTACGCATTTACATCAGAGTGTATTCACATTCACATTCTCGTCCGAATGTCTTTCGTGCTAGGAACAGCTCTGAATACCTAGTTTCCGAATGCCGCTCTTGCTCGGAACAGCTCTGACTAGGTAGTTTTCCGAATGTCCGTCGTGCCTGAAACAGCTCTGACGGGCTCAACGACAAGCACATGCCCGAATCGAAAACTCGCTGAGTGGATACCGTCAGCAGACCTGTCTAGTTTGTGCGGGAACGGCCCAGGGCGAACGAAATGCCCAATATATTGAAGTGAGGAATTAAACCAGCCATGAGCAGGACGTTACGATTCCCTCGGTGAGCCCAGCACCAGGGTGCTATGTGTCGGCTCTGCAATTATGTAAGCCACCCAGGATGGCGGAAAATGTCATGGACTGTCCCTGCCTTCCTTTGAGGGATGACCGCGAAGTCTTCGACTATTCCAACTTGACTAGCTGGGATGTGGACGGTACCACAAAAGTGAGAGTGTCCCAGGAATGCTAACCTGGTCAAAATTGCACGCTAAAAGTCGGATGTGTTGGCCTAAGGGTTTCGACCCAAGGGTGCCTAACGAGACACACCGCAATCACATCTGAAAAAACACTCTGGATGAACGCAAAGAAGAAGACGAAGAGATCTGCACTGTATTGTGTCATCGTCGTCATCATCATCATCATCATCATCATCATCATCATCATCATCATCATCATCATCATCATCATTGTGTAGTTGGTTCTGTGCAGTGCAGAATGTCGCTCTCATCAGATCCGTCTCTATGTGAGGAGAGGGTGTCTCCTTGACGAAGCCTGCCTCCCCTCCCCCCACCCCCACCCCCCCCCCCACCCCCCCGAATATCGTCGGTTTGTTTCCGAACTTTGTCATTCAGATCACGAGTGCAATTTTCTCGGAGATCTCTGTGAGCAGTCGCATGAGTTACGGAGTTTGTGTGCTCTGCGGAAAGATACGAGCTATATGGGGGAAAACCTGACGCAATGAAGTCGATCCCCTCACCTTAAACTGATTCAGTGTCGAAGGATAGCCACAGATGCGACCTTGCATTTATACAGAAGGACGATATATCGCTATACTAGGGTCACCGTGTTATTTGTTTTGTGTTGTGGTATTTTAGGCATTTCATTGCCCAGTGAAAGGAAATTGACATTAAACTAATTGTTCATTGGATTGTGTACCATTCTTGGTCCAAATCTACTTTTTGTTTGGCAATGAATCAATTAAAATCCACCGAAAAGTATCGCGATCCTTTGCCAGATCTCCTACCTGATACATCCTTAAGCTCACGTGTCTACAAAGACCTGTGTGCATCTTCGCACTGATCAACCACATCTTCTCTTCCTCCAGAAACCAGGTCTTCCATCACTATTCTTGCCAAGCCACGGAGCCATTGAACGCAGGGGAAGTATTTCAGTTTCCTAGACATACAGCTGTTTATGAACCAGTGTTATTCCATGTTCAAATCTTGTAGAATGTCAATATTTGTTTTCTTGGCCCGGGATGTTCTATGAACTTTTATGTAAAATAATATTTCAAAAGCCCCGATTTCCTTCAGTAGACTTTATAGACTGGACACACGCATTTGGGAGAGGGAGAATGGGAGGACGAGAGAGTGGGGAGGGAGAGAGAGAGAGAGAGAGAGAGAGAGAGAGGGGGGGGGGGAGGGGAAGAGAGGGAAAAGAAATGTTTCTTCGATGCTCAGATCATGTGAATATCAATATTTTCCTTCTTATCCCAGGATTTTCTACGAAGTTTGTTACCAAAATGCTCGATGTTTAAACATTGACAGGGATAATTGTAAATAAATAAAGTAAATTTTCAGAAATAACAGCTCTTAAAATCGGCAACAATGTAAATACAGTTCACAACATATATCAGAATGTCACACAAAGTTATATGCTATTACCTCATTTTTTTACATTATAAGGTGACACTGTTGCTAGATACAAGGGGCATAAATTTGAAATCCGTTCGTGCCGCACCGCGCGTTATTGCGTACGTTGAACATGATCATGTCATAGTCATGTGATAAGTATTCCCCAGTGATTAAAAGAGTACGTGCTTATCGTCCCATGATGCATAGGGTCTGTTTCTGACCGTTGAGAAAATGGAAGGGTTGTTCCAAAATCCGTCCAAAGAAGCTTAAGGAGCGGTGATTCAGTTTCTTTCATTTGAAGGATGTCGACCAGTGGACATTCATCGAAGAACGCAGGCAGCATTTTAACAAATGTTTGTCGAAGACAACAGTGACAGACTGGGCACGAATGTTTCGGAAAGGACGTCAGTTCACGACAGATCTTCAAAGGCCGGGTCAGGCGCATATTGCTGCAAAAAAAAAAAAAAAAAAAACCATCGCCAAAATTAATGCAGCAGTGCAGATGAACCATTGTCGAAGCATACGTACGTTAGCTAACGAAAGAATTTGATGTGTCAATTGGAACAATTTAAAAGGTCGTTCGTAAGAATCTGCAATATCGGAAGGTATGTTCACAGTGGGTACCACGGATGTTGACCGACCACCAAAAAGAGGAACGCATGGGATGGTGTTTGAACCACTTGCTGCGTTACTGGGTGGAGGGTGATGCATTTCTCTTCCGCATAGTGGCAGGCGATGAATCATGGTGCCAGCACTTTGAGCCGAGCAGCAAGAGAGAGAGAGAGAGAGAGAGAGAGAGAGAGAGAGAGAGAGAGAGAGAGAGAGAGAGAGAGAGAGCATTCAAAGGAAGCATGCTGGATCACCAAAAGCCAACAAATTAAAGTTACAGGTTTCCTCTTGTAAGATTATGCTGAGCGCATTTTTTTACCATGAAGGGCTATTGTTGGCCGACTCTAAAGAACCTGGTGTCAACATCAACTCCACCCACTACTTACTTGCAAACACTAGACAAGCTGGGAAAAGCCATCAAGAATAAACGACCCGGCATGCTTTCTCGCGGTGTGATTTTTGTTGCACGATAATGTTCGTCCGCATGTCGCAAAGATTGTGCAGTACGCTTCAACAAGGAAGAAGTGGAAAATTCTGCAACATCCAGCCTATAGTCCTGATTTGTCACCATGTGATTTTCATTTGTTCGGACCTCTAAAAATAGCTATCAATGGGCAACTATTTCACACAGATGCAGACGTAATGAACGCTGTAAACACTTGGTTCAGTGAGCAACAACAATCTTTTTTTTTTGCGGACGGCAGTCGCTGCCTACGTAAGCAAAGGGATGCTTACAGCGACTTCTTCTGACTAACCCATGGTGCATAATTCATTCAAAATGAATGCTTTGTTTAATGTTTCTGTCATGCTTTTGTAATAAAGCCATTGGAACAGGTTTCAAATGAACGTCTCTAATATATTGAACATTTGCAAAGGAATTTCATTCGGTAGACAGAAACAACACGTGTTATGCTGTTGACATAGTAAAAGGAAACATAAATGAATAATTGATAATTTACTGCCAGAAATTTGTGAAGAAAGTCAAAGCTTGAACAGTAAGAAGATAGACATATTGATAATAACAGAGGCGATCATGTTCCTCCTCAAACAGCTATCCTCACTTTTTGATAAAGTCGACCTAGACTTGTTTGCTTGTTTACTAATTACTGTCCTTAAAAAAAGTCGCTTAAAAGTCGACTTCATAGCACCAGGTCTTTATCCCATATGGCTCAAGTCTTTTTCCGCAGCGCGGAAAGCATCGCACAAAGCACGAACTCCGTAGCTCCAGCGACGACCCTCAAGAGCCTCTGAAAAAATGCACTCGTGAACACAAGGACGCGGTCCGGAATGGAACCCACAACCTTCGGAGCCCGAGTCAAATTGCTTGACCACTCCCGACTGGACTGCTCTGTACAATTTTAATAGAAGATGCATTGCTTTGTACACTTTTTCTAGAGGGAAAATACATTAATTACTGTCCAGGAGTCACAACCATGTGTGAAAAACCTATTTATTGTAACATGGAGGAATTCTTTTCCAAACTTCCAATGACAGGGATGTTTTGTATAGGATGTTATTTGTTGTATATAGTAAACACTCCAGAAAGAATATATGTATTTTAGATGACTATATCTCAGACAGTAGCAGACATGCAACACAATGTTTCAACTTTCTCATATGCCTGTGCCAACTTTGGGCTCAACAATAAACTTGGAGAAGACTGTAGTTATGTACTAGCCAGCTCCAGTGAATAATCACAACGTGCCGAATATCAAGCTGAATGGTCATAGACTGTGTCACAAGCTGCCACAATTGATGACGAAGTGAATGCAAGAATCTCCAAGGCCAGCGCGGCCTTTGGCAGACTGTACAATAATGTATGGGACAGACATGGAATAAGCCTGCGAACAAAGCTGAAAGTCTACAAAGCAGTTGTATTATCCACACTGCTATATGCTTGTGAAACCTGGACTGTTTATCAGCAACACGCAAGTAAATTACACCATTTCCACACAGTCTGCCTTGGGAAGCTATTGGTGATTAAATGGCAAGACAGGATCCCAGACACCGAAGTTCTAGAAAGAGCGTCCATGCCCAGTATCCACACTCTACTAATGAAGAATCAGATTCGCTGGGCTGGTCGCTTGACTCGCATGCCAGATTACGGCGAACTGCGTTGTGGAAAATGCTCCCAAGGCGGCCAGAGGAAGCGCTTTAACGTCACTCTGAAAATCTCACTGAAAGCTCTTGACACCTGGGAGACTGCTGCCAAAAACCGAAATTTATCTTGACACCTGGGAGACTGCTGCCAAAGACCGAAATTTGTGGCGTACATCATTACACAGGGGTACAGTCACTTGTGAAGCAACCAGGACTGCAGGGGCTGTGATGAAAAGGCTGGGCAGAAAAACCACTGCAGGAGATCCTCCTCCTGGAAGGTCAAGCATTCTTTTCCCACACTGTCAAAGAATATTTCAGAGAAAGTGACTGAACAAAATAAACCTTTCTTTGTTTACTTTACTGACTATGAGAATGTTTTGACAGGCTGTGCTAGCAAAGTTGACAGGGAACTACAATGTTAATGTCATTAATACGGTCGGGCATGGTTCGACTCTTGGGCTCGTCACTTGTCAAAGTGAAGAATAGACTGGCTACTCTTCGTCCTTGTTCTCACGCCTACAATATGTGATGGTGCTATCACACCACATACCCGAAGCAGGAAACTGCTTCTGAACAATTGCATCTTTATACCATAGAGTAAACTGTTCTCCTGGCTCTATAGTAGTTGTCTTTATACCATAGAGTAAACTGTTCTCCTAGATCTATAGTAGTTGTCTTTATACCATAGAGTAAACTGTTCTCCTGGCTCTATAGTAGTTGTCTTTATACCATAGAGTAAACTGTTCTCCTGGCTCTATAGTAGTTGCCTTTATACCATAGAGTAAACTGTTCTCCTAGATCTATAGTAGTTGTCTTTATACTATTCTCGTCCTTGGCTGTACTGGGTCATCAACAACGCATGCAATCTTCAGTAACTTGGGTTAGTGTGATGAGAAAGTGTGTAGTGTGGTCGAGTACTGTGTCAAATGAAGGTCGGTCAGAAAGTAATGCATGTTTTTTTTTTTCTCAGTGAATAATAATAAAGATGGAAATATGACATTGTACACACTTTAAATTTGGAACATGTTTATTGTTTTTGTGAAATTGTATATTCTGACAAGATGGACATCTAAAATAATCACTTAAAATGGTGGGTGTGAACAGTGAATTTAATAGGATTTCTGGTTGTGAAAATATAAACTGTTGTGAACATTCACAAACGTTTGTGTGCTGTTGTGCAGTTGTGCAGTTGATAAGAGCACCGTTAGTTGCTGGGCTAAGAGAGTTGAAGCTTCAGAAAGTGAAGAGACGGAGCTGCATGATCTTCCACTCTCTGAACATTCTGCCATGACTACCAGGCCGGGCATGCTGAACCGAGTTGATGCCATTACTGTTGACAATAGACACATTAGAGTTCAACAATCACTTGGTCTTGTAGATGCCAGTCAGCAAGGGAAATGCAATTAAAATGTTCGAAGTTCTCGCCTATTCAAAGGTTTGCTCAAGATGGCTTCTGGGAAGTCTCACAAATTAGCACAGATTTCAATGAAAAACAACTTGTTCTGAAACGTTGGAACGTTTAGATACTGAGGGAGAGAACATTATGTCAAAGATCGTTACAGGTGACGAAACCTGGGTGCAACATTTTGAATTTTGAGGTTGAGATGAAAATGCAGCCATGGAGTGGCATCATTCACAATCACGAAAAACAGACATTGAAGACAACTCCATCAGCAAGAAAACTTATAATTATGGTCTTTCAAGACACTGATGGTGTGATTCTTTAGGAAGTGATGCTAAGAGGTAAGACAATCAGTTCTCAAGTTTACACCAAAACACTAATATAACTCAATATGGCAATGAATTAGCGAGGAATACTGCCAAAAGATCAAGAAACATTCAGACAAGCTGTGAATTGTGATGAAAGAAACATTATGTAATGACTATATCTCTTGATGATGATGATAGTTATAATTATTCTGTATTAAAACCAGCTTGCAAATATAAGAAATAAAGTACTGTACTTTATAAACTCAACACAATTTCATATATTTGACATCAACATGGGATACACACATTCTTTTTCTAACTTCCAAACACAAGGACATATTGCAAAAAATTGTCTTCATTTGACAGAATGTAATTTTTGCTTCGCCTTTTCTGTTCTTTATCTCTGTTTTGGATCTTTCATCTGATGCTATCTACGCAATTAGATATTTGAATTTCTGCACTTGCCCCAAAATAACGTTTCCTATCGTCATTTGATATCGTCATGACTTCAGTCTTCCTATTATTCAAGCTAAGGATAGGCCCATTATGTCACTTTCTATAACCACTGTATATATCATTTTCCGAAGTTCCTTCTAACTTGTTGCTATTAAGACAGTGTCATTGGCATTGTCTAATTTATTTATATTATGTCACCAACCAGGATAATTGGCATATTTTCTGTGTATCTCATTATATATTCACTGTACAATGAAAACAAATCGAGATACATTACACATCCTTGACATGCACCCTTCTTTATATACTGAAATGTTCCTGATTATTTGTTCATTCTTATGGCTGCTGTTTGCTGCCAATATATGTTCTTTATTATGCACAGGTATTTGACATCAATGTTTAGTTGTTCTAATAATTTTATTATTTCCTCATGTTTCACATTGTCAAACACTTTTGTGCAGTCTATGAAGCATAAGTACAGGTCTGTTTTTACTTCTAAAGCTGTTTCCAATTGTGTCCTGAGAATATATATAGCACTGTTTGTGCCCTTTCCCTCAGCAATTTGATATTGTTCATCACTACTTGCTGGTTTAATACTTTTTCTTATTTTTCTCATAATTATTCTAATTAATAGCTATGATTTATGACCCATAAGACTTACTGTGCGATGATATTCACATTCTACAGTGCTTGGTGTCCTTGGCAGAGCTATAAATGTGGATTTTAATAGATTACTAGGATGTAGGCCTACCCACTACTGTCAATATCAATTATAAATTTCTTATATTTGTATATAATGTTCTACTTTTCTAGGCACTTGTCTAAGGTACTTGCTACAAACGCCCCATAAGATATCATACAAACATATCATTTCTTTCATTATATCATCCAAAGAAAAGATACAAGTGCAAGCCACGATGTGTTGTCGGAATATACAGAGTATGCAAACTGGCAATACGGTAGCCAGATTTCTTTAGCATGCACTGAAGACGAATGCCATGATGTTTTGAATATATGGGGAAGCACCAAGAACACATTATGCAGCGCTCAAGACGTAAAGAGTTAATACAAACAACTGAAATAATACAAAATACTTCACGGAATTATAGTTCCAAATACATAAAGCTATATTTTTCTCTCCTGTAAATTACAAACTAAAGTAGAGTAACAATCACATAATTTCAGAAAAGAAAAATATTATTTGCAATTTAACTATGCTTGATGAACCTTTCAACTGGCCAGTTTTAGCAAGCATTATTTTAGGTTTATTCTTCCCAAAATAAATCCAGAGTATGTGGTTGTTTCGGGATTTGAAATTTAAATATTGAGCACAACCCACTACTGGCAACGCCGATCGCATTCTGGTATGAACCTAAGGCCTATCCACGTCAATATGGAAGCACTATACTCGAGTTTCGCCCTCGTTTGAGCTCGTCAGTAGTGCATATCCCTGACCGGATCCGGAAACAGTCCCGGATCACGCGTGTGAAGCGGGTGTGTAACCACGCGGCACACACTGGACACACCAAATTATCACAACAGAATACCACAACGCTACCCATCGTAGGCTATGCTCAAGATTGCCCAATCGCCGCGACCGACGTCCGTCAATCGATGGGACCCGAACGATCAGGACTTCTCACTGGCAAGGAACACCAGGCCTCCTAAATCCAGTGAGCAATAATAAATTGATTATGTGGTTGTTTCGGGATTTGAAATTTAAATATTGAGCACAACCCACTACTGGCAACGCCGATCGCATTCTGGTATGAACCTAAGGCCTATCCACGTCAATATAGAAGCACTATACTCGAGTTTCGCCCTCGTTTGAGCTCGTCAGTAGTGCATATCCCTGACCGGATCCGGAAACAGTCCCGGATCACGCGTGTGAAGCGGGTGTGTAACCACGCGGCACACACTGGACACACCAAATTATCACAACAGAATACCACAACGCTACCCATCGTAGGCTATGCTCAAGATTGCCCAATCGCCGCGACCGACGTCCGTCAATCGATGGGACCCGTGGTTACACACCCGCTTCACACGCGTGATCCGGGACTGTTTCCGGATCCGGTCAGGGATATGCACTACTGACGAGCTCAAACGAGGGCGAAACTCGAGTATAGTGCTTCCATATTGACGTGGATAGGCCTTAGGTTCATACCAGAATGCGATCGGCGTTGCCAGTAGTGGGTTGTGCTCAATATTTAAATCCAGAGTACTTTATAATTATTAACATTATGTTTATTGTCTTTAAGAAAAAAAAAGAGAGGCGTGCGACCGGGAAGTGTAATGTTTCCAGATCTGTTTTCCCTGTATAGTGAAAATATTTTCAGAAATTTACAAGATATGAAAGGAACCATCATTAGAGGAAGAAACATCGATAATATTAGATATGCAGATGATACAGTACTGACTGCAGACAATGAGCAGGATCTGCAACATTTAGTAGATGCGGTTGTTGCACAGTGAACACCTTGGATTAGAATTGAATAATAAGACGACACAGTTTATGGTCGTCACTAGGAAGAACGAAATACCACAATGCAATATACAGGTAAATAGGAATACTCTTAAATAAGTGAATCGGTACAATTATCTTGGAACAGTCATAACATCTGTTATGCCCGACTTCCAGTCCCCAAGGCATTTGGACCGTTAAGCCTCTGGAGTGTTTATGCTTCTGGCTGCGGTTTGCAGTAGCAATTTCCTCATGTTGGACTGGTAGTGCATGGTTCCGTTGCGCTGCTACTGAGATGAGTGCGTGGCGCGACAGTGTGACCTGTGAATTTCGTTTGGAATGATTTTACATCTCTCCGCGGTTGTTGTAGCGTGAACTGTATGTTCGGAACAATGACGGTCGGCCTGTCGCTTGGAATTGACTGGATTGCCTTTTCGGTTCACGAGTGCATTTTTTCTTGGAAACTACTGGTGGTCGTCGCTGGAGCTACGGTGTTCGTGTTTTGTGCGATGCTTTCAGCGGGCCGCAAGGGACTGAGCCATATGTGATAAATACTAGGGCAATGAAGTCGATCTTCTCGACGTTTAATGCAATGATGTGTGGCTGCTGGTTTTCTAGTGACTGCCGCTTCCATTGACGATGAACTGTATTTTCCGTTGAGGATTTTTGTGTTGGCATTCTGACGGTGGCATTACGCACAGTGTACTTGTGCTGGTTGTTGGATTGTCGAGACTCCTGTCTGTTCCACTTTTAACATGGGATAGTGAAGAGCTTTTCGAATGATATTCAATGGCACAGACGCGGAGCATAATGGGGACGACCTGTTGCCGTGAAGTTGGAACCGCGACTAACTAACTAACTACCTAACTAACTAACTAACTAACTAACTAACTAACTAACTAACTAACTAACTAACTAACTAACTAACTAACAAAACTAACTAAACTAACTAACTAACTACCTAACTAAATAACTAACTAACTAACTAACTAACTAACTAACTAACAAAACTAACTAAACTAACTAACTAACTAACTAACTAACTAACTAACTAACTAACTAACTAACTAACTAACTAACTAACTAACTAACTAACTAACTAGCTTACTAAACTAACTAACTAACTAACTAACTAAACTAAACTAAACTAAAGTAAACTAAACAACTAATTAACTAACTAACTAACTAACTAGTCATAACATCTGATGGGAGATGCCTTGGAGAGATTAGAACAAAAATCGCCATGGCGACGGCAGCCTTTTGCAAGATGAAAAACATACTAACCAATAAAAGGATGTCAGTTACTACGAGAAAAAGAGTGTTGAGTGGCTACATAGAGCCTGTACTTGTGTATGGATGTGAAGCGTGGACAATGAGCAGTCAAGCTGAAAAAAAAAACATCTGATGGCTGTGGAAATGTGCTTTATGAGGATAATGTAAGGAATACCATGGACAGACAGAAAAACCAACGACCAAGTCCTACAAGAAACAAATGAAATCGGAAACTGATTAGAGAAATTAGACGTAGACAGTCAAAATCGTTTGGACATGTTATGAAAAGAAAAAAAATTAGAGAACTTGGTGACAACTGGCAAGATCGAGGGGAAGAGAACAAGGGGAAGACAGAGAAGTAAATACCTGGATGGTTTGACGACATGGCATGGTCAACTCAAGAACACTGAGCTGATCCAAGACTCTGGTGATCGACTGAGATAGCGAAAC
Organism: Cepaea hortensis; assembly: GCA_963921405.1. Taxonomy (NCBI): domain Eukaryota; kingdom Metazoa; phylum Mollusca; class Gastropoda; order Stylommatophora; family Helicidae; genus Cepaea; species Cepaea hortensis. Next base: position 37,444,763 of record OY992893.1, read on the forward strand.
ATGACCACCCATGCTTACCGGCATGGCACATGATGGATAGATGGATATCTATGTTGGGAGATCTTGTTCCTGAGTTGTAATCTTTGTTGAGAGATCTAATTCCTGAGATATAATCTAGTTTGGGAGATCTAATTCCTCGGATATATCTGTGTTTGGAGATCTAATTTCTGAGATATAATTTATGTTGAAAGATCTAATTCATGGGATATAATCTATGTTGAGAGATCTAATTCCTGGGATATAATCTATGTTGGGAGATCTAATTCATGGGATATAATCTATGTTGGGAGATCTAATTCCTATGATATAATCTATGTTGGGAGATCTAATTCCTGGGATATAATCTATGTTGGGAGATCTAATTCCTGGGATATAATCTATGTTGGGAGATCTAATTCCTGGGATATAATCTATGTTGGGAGATCTAATTCCTGGGACATAATCTTTGTTGGGAGATCTAATTCCTGGGAACTTGGTCATGCATTAAATTCTCACTAATAAGATAATTGATCATATTGTTATAGGAGTCGATGTAGATACTACAATATGAGTAGTTTCTTAGATTGTATCCCTGATTTATCATGACACGAAGCGCTATTCCATTTTGATTGGAGAGTACCACAAAACCATAGCAGACGAATGGCCCAGATTCATGGTGGGGAATCTATGGCTTTGGGAAACCAGTTTGATTTGATTTAAAGGGCTTCTGTGTGTTAAACCTAATTTGATTACAGCCCTACTGGTAAACCCGTAGGTGTTTTGTATCCTAACCCACTCCATTCATTATATTCTACTCTTTTCTTTGTATCCCTACACAGGAAAAGCTGAAGGAGGTGTCAGAATACTACCATAAAGTGGCTTATTTTGAGACCATTGGTCGGATCCAAAATTGGGTAGTTACTCCACACAGGAGGACTTTCAAATACTTTATTCTGAAATATGTTAATAAAAGGGGATTTTGATTTACCCCTAACTTACCAGTGATTACTGTCCTGTCAAGTATAAAGAATCATACTGGGGCCAGAACAAAGCCTTTCTCACCGTTGATAATGCAATAGAGACAGGATTGATTACCAGATGAGGAGCTTTCCTCATAAACTTACCTTAATAATTCTGAAACACAACATCGAGGGTAGAGGTAAATTAATTTAGTTTACTCTACTGATTGAGTGAAAGCATTGGTTGGGGAAAGTCAAGAACCTAGTTTGACAGTGGGAAAGCTTTGTCAAAAGATAGTACGCTTTACCTAGGGTACATCGTCCATCCTCTACACCCAGACAGACTGTGATAATTCCCAGAGGGAAGAAGAAGAGGAAGTTACAACATTATCTTCACATTCTTCTATCTGTGAGGGAAGATGACCAGCTAGACAGGTCTATAAATGGACTTGATCTACGATGGCTGAGGTCGACTATTCTGAGAGGGAAGGTGTGCCTGATATCCTGTGCTAAATTGGGTGATACAAACTAAGACCCTTGATTTGGTTCATTTCAGGTAACCTTTTTTTTTTGTTGTTGATTGTTATTATCAAGTTGGGATCAGAGAAAATACAGCGCATGATCAAATGTGTTCCTGTATCAATGATCAACGTTGTGCGACAGTACATATTCAAATGTGTTCCTGTGTCAATAATCAAAGTGGTGCCACAGCAGATAATCTAGTTTGTGTCATCTTCCATAGATCAAGTTTGGATCTGACTCAAATCCTCAAGGCAATCGAAAGGCTCGAGTCTGAGGCTTAATGCAGTATCAAGGATTACACATTCGCATTATTGAGAGAAGGCCAATTTGTATCAAAATATATTGGACTCAACCGGACTCCAGATCCAGAAGTCCGATCTACAAGAAAGGCGAAATGGAGGCTCAATTCTGTCCCAACCAGTACATGACAGACCATTACCTCAATTCTCAGATTTCAGAGATAAGCACTCCAACTGGGAAAGCTCTCATAATTCCACCAAATCTGCTAAGAGACAGCAAATATTAAGTGCTGAACATTAAACTTTTGAGTTATGCTTTTTGGGTGTTTTCCAGAGCAGGTGTCTCGATTAAATTTGCATTATCTTGTTACTTTCAGTATAAATTGTCCAGTTCTGTGTAGAAAGGACAGAACTTCTTTAAAATAGGTTACAATCTTCCAGAGGTCCAGAGTGGACGGTAGAGACTTCATAAGAGGACAGCTAGGATAATAATTAATATACTTATAGGAGCGAGATTGCAGTCATCCTCTCCAATCTCGTTACAAAAGCCATAATACATTTATAGTTACCCGGGAAGGTTAACCCGGTCAACAAAAGCCTGCGTCGGCCTAACGGCGCAAGATCTTAGTTCTTCTGTAAACAGGCACAACGCAATACCGTTCGGGAAAAAAACTCTCCGAATGAATGCAGAAGAAGAAGAGAAGAATTTATAGTTAAGGTTATAATAAACGTGGTTAAGGTCATACTAATATTGTAGTTAAAGCAATAATAAATGTAGTACGGTCATCAAAAAGTTGCCTTAAGTAGTTGTTATAACAAGTCCATAAGGGAAGCAAAGAATAGTTAGTTAGTTAGTTAGTTAGTTAGTTAGTTAGTTGTGGTTCCAACTTCACAGCAACGGGCCGTCCCCATTATGCTCTGTTCCTGTGCCAGTGAATATCACACAAAATGCTCCCCACTGCCCAATGTGAAAAGTTGAAAAGACAGAAGTCTTGACAAACAACAGCCCGCACAGATACACTGTGTATAATGCCTCCGCCAGAATGTCAACATACCAGTCCCCAATGAAACACCCAGTTCATCTCTGATGGAATCGACAGTCATTTTCCCATCTCGATCTCTCCGAGATGTTCATCCACACAGTCCACGAAAATACAGTTCATCGTCAATGGTAGTGGCAGTCAACCAAAAGCCCAGCAGCCACGCATTTCTGCATAAGGCAAAAACCGGTCAACTCTGGGACATAGCCAGCTGCCATTGCTCCGAACATGCAGTCACGTTCCAAAACACATCAGGCAGATTCAAAAGCATTTTACACGAAACTCACAGCTCAGTGTAGCGCAACGCACTCACTCAGTAGCAGGGCGACGGAACCATAGCCTCCTTAGTCGACTCTTACGACATGCATGGTAGGCAACAAGAATAGTAACACCATAAACTACCATGCATGTTATAAGATGCGACTAAGGATGGTTGAGTATAATTATATTGGCCAACTCCTATCATAGAAAATAAAGCTGCAGAATCTAACCAATCATGAATAAGGGTTTTGCGTAAGTTGTTTGAGGAGGTATACTCCACTGGGAGATGAAAGTAATGTGTTGTAGTAAATCAACCCCCATACAACCAAACCGCAATCATAAATCAACCCTCATACAATCATATCACAATCATGCAGCATGTAATTTGGACCATGTGACATTGACATACAAGTTGAGAAGTATGGAAATGAGTTAACTTATAACAAGAAGAATTTTAAGGTTGAGATTTATGTTTCATAAACGTGACATGGGAGTCACATTCTCTGTCTTAATGCTGTCGTAACTCTTGGCACTTGCAGTGACTGGCACCTTTTCAACCCTGTGAATATCAATATAATTAATCACTATAATAAGAACTTTTAAAATTTCACATAATATTAATTGTATTATTATGATTATTGTAATATGTAAATTAAGAAAATGGGAAAGGAACAAATAAATGACTGGAGCGGGTGTGTTGATTTAACAGTTAGGACATATGCTACAAATGGCATGGGAATGGTCGAACTTGAAGTTCACTATGGGAGGAAACGCTTAGCCATCTAAATCCTCCATACACCCAGGCCTACAAAAGTGTGATGCTTCCAACACTTCATATACCCACATCAATTTCTTGCTATGGGTCTGCTTTTATCTGTTTTATGAGTGTGTGACTTTTAGATAAATATTTCGTGAACAATGTGAGATGTTTAGATAAATATTTTGTGAACAATGTGAGATGTTTAAATAATTATTTTGTGAACAATGTGAGATATTTAAATAAATGTTTTGTGAACAATGTGAGACGTTAAGACAAATATGTTGTGTATAATGTGACACATTTAGATAAATATTTTGTAAACAATGTGAAATGTTTAGATAAATATTTTGGGAACAACATGAAATGTTTAGATAAATATTTGGTGAACAATGTGAGACATTTAGACACCCAGGCACCCAGCTTGCCACAAAAATAGAAGGTATCCCAGACCTCATTACCTGCTGTAGAAGACTTGTTGTGTAACATCTAGGAGAATCTTCCTGTTATAATCTATGAGATGACAACATCCTTGCCAGTGACAAAGAGGTCAAACAGGGAAATCATTGTCAACGCATACAGAGGCAGGTCACTGATTCAGTGCCAAACAAATTGAGAGATTGAAGCACACATGGTACCCAATCAAATTAACAAGTATCTTCTTCTTCTTCAACGTTCTAAGCCATTGGGGTTCTTTGCTGCAGATACAATCCGTCTCCATTCGTCTCTCTGGTTGACCTTCTCTTGCCAGTCGTTGATTCCAAGTGATTGTAGGTCTGTATGTATATTATCTCTCCACCGTCTTCTTGGTCTAACTCGGGGTCTACGGTCATTTATTTCCTGAGTGTAAGCGAGTTTTGTTTCCCTATTATCTTCCATTCTTTCCATATGCCCCAGCCATTGTAGTCTATTAGCCTTCATGATACCAGTGATTAGCGGGGACTTAAACAGATCATAAATGTCTTTGTTACTTCTTCTTTTCCACTCTCCACTTTGTGTATCCCTAATGGGTCCAAAGATGCGTCTTAAAACTTTGTTCTCAAAGATTTGTAGCAAGGCTTCGTCTCCTTTCGTTGTACTCCAGGTTTCAGAACCATACCGCACAACTGGTCTGATCAGTGTTTTGTATATTGTGATCTTAGTGTTACGAGATAGCGCCTTTGATTTTAGTAGATGTTGTAGTGCATAGTATATCTTATTTCCAGAATTGATTCTAGTTTGTATTTCTTCCCTTATGATGTTGGAGCAGATGAAGATTGTACCCAGGTATTTGTATGTTTCGGTTCTTTTAATGGTCATATTATCTATTTGTATGTGGCCAGAGTTTTTAGCCATACCTTCTCTTGAAATTACCATATATTCTGTCTTATCTTGGTTGATAACCAGCCCCATCTGTTGGGCTTTTTCTTTTAAGTGAGTCAATATTTCCAATGTCTTTTGTTCATTTTCCCCTATAATATCTATATCATCTGCATAACCAAGCAGCTTGGATGTTCCTCCAATATCACATTCCTCCTTTACCCTCCTTCAACTTTCTCTAGAGCCAGATTGAAGAGTAGCGGCGATAGTGCATCACCTTGTTTCAAGCCAGATGTTATTTGGAAAGGGTCTGATTTCCTACCTTTATATGTTACTATATTATAAGTATCTTCCATGCATAGTCTGGTCATGTTTATTAACTTCCTTGGTATACCAAATTCCCGCATAGCATTCCATAGACTATTCCTATGGACACTATCATAAGCCTTTTTAAAATCCACAAAAATGTTATGGATATCTCTTTTATATTCTCAATTTTTCTCGGCTATTTGTCGTAAGATAAATATATGATCTATTGTTGATCTGTTTTGTCTAAAACCCGCATGGTAGTCACCTAATATGTATTCTGAATATGGTTTTAGTCTATTTAGTAGTACTGCGGATAGTATCTTATAGCTTATGGACAGTAGTGATATTCCTCTATAATTTTCACACTGGAACTTGTCTCCTTTCTTAAAGATAGGTATCAATAATGACTCTTTCTAGTCATGGGGTAATTCTTCAGTCCTCCAGATTTTTATTATTATTTCGTATAGCTTGGAATTAAATTGTAAGAAGACACAGGTTATGGTCGTCACTAGGAAGAACGAAGTACCACAATGTAATTTACAAGTATTCTTCAACAAGTGAATCGGTACAACTATCTCGGAACAGTCATAACATCTGATGGGATATGCCTTGAAGAGATTAGAACAAGAATCGCCATGGCGAAAGTAGCCTTGAGCAAGATGAAAAACATTCTGGCCAATAAAATGATGTCAATTGAAACGAGGAAAAGAGTGTTGAGGGGATACATAGAGCCTGTTCTTTTGTATGGATGTGAAACTCGGACAATGTGCAGTCAAGCTAAAAAAAACATCTGATAGCTGCAGAAATGTGGTTTCTGGGGGAAAATGCAAAGAATACCATGGACAGGCAGAAAAAACAATGACCAAGTACTACAGGAGACAAATGAAAATCGTAGATTGATTAGAGAAATTAGACGTAGACAGTCAACATTTTTTGGACATGTTATGAGAAGAAATGGACTGGAGAACGTAGTGACAACTGGCAAGTTCGAAGGGAACAGACCAAGAGGAAGACCGAGAGGAAAATACCTGGATGGCTTGGCCACATGGCATGGACGAGACAGGAACACTAAGCTGATCCACGACTCTGGTGATCGAGTGAAATGGCGAGTCATGACCGTCCACGCTTTCCGGCATGGCACATGATTGATTGATTGATAGCTTTAGATGTAATGCATGGCCACCCGCCTTTATAAATTCAGCAGCAATTCCATCAGCCCCAGTTGCCTTATTGTTTGTAAGTCGTGTACTGAAACTGCGAAAGATACAGAGAAGCAAAACATTTTTGTTTTTGTTTTTGCGCTCGCTTGTTTTGAACTCAAGGGTAGTCAATACACACTACTTCTAATAGCACCAGACTGAATTTTGCGTGTGGATTAGATTTCCCTTTTAACAGTATCCCTCGCCATCAGAAGAACCCACTGCAACTTTAGAGGTATAGTAGTTTTGGTCCCCAAGTCAAGGACGACAGGTCATCATTTTTGTCCAACTGCCCGGTGTAGAAGTTAACCCCTTACCTTGGCATCAGCACACAGGGTGTTTAAGAACATTCTTCTTATCCATTCGGCCATGCTGACCTACAAACAAAATTTATAACATGATGACTCTAGTATGGCGATATAATACCATCCTTCTGTCCAAATGGGAGGTAACGTTTGGAGATATACTATCCTTCGACATTGAAACAGTTAATACACGTGAGGCACTGAAGTCAGCAGAAGAAGACATACATTGTTAGCAAATTGTGGTCAGCAAGATTCAAAATAAGCCCACATTTAGTAAATGTATGAAATCTCTTTTACTGTAGCTTCTTTGTTGTTTCTGTTGCCAAGGCCAGGCTTATGGGGTATGTTTGTCTGTAGTCTGTTAACAGCTTCTTTTTTATTTTCTTTGTCGTTGCTAAATTTATGAATCTTTTATACTCCTGGTGCTGTGGCTAAATTTATGAGATCTTTTAAACACCCGGTGATGTGGCGAGACGGTTATGAATGCAATTCGCAATTGCAGACGATATTCAAAACACAGCTACGGGCAATTCTGAAGCAGATTGTCTTGCGCTGGTTTTAATACAATGGTATGAGTGCCAGTCATTCAGAAAGCAATGGCAAACTACTGAACGTAAACTTGCCAAGAAATCACAAACAGCCAAAAAATGTTGGAGTTGACTCCGATGTCCTGTGAGGAATATACAAATGACTTTTTATACTGTGGTCTGACAATAGTTTCTTAGTTGTTTTTGTGGCCATGACTAAGCAGATGTGATTTCTTTTACTGTAGCCTATCAAAGGTTCCTTTATTGTTTCATTTCACCTTTATTAAGTTTATGACATGTTTACTGTGGTCTGTAAATAGTCCCATTGCTTGCTATAGCTAAGTTTGTGCTATTTTCCTCATGGTTGTTTCTGTTTGCTATAGCTAAGTTTGTGCTATTTTTCAGCTTGTTGTTTCTGTTTGCAATAGCTAAGATTATGCTATTTTCCCCCGATGCTGTTTCTGTTTGCTATAGCTAAGTTTAAATGATATTTTCTGTGGTGTGACATAAGTTCTTTCCTGTTTCTTTTTTTACTTTGGCAACATTTATGTGATCTATGTTAATATTTTAAAAAAAATTTGCATATCCTTTACAGGACGTAGCAGTCAACTCCAGCATTTTTTGGCTGGTCGTGATTCCTGGGCAAGTTTACGTTCAGTAGTTTGCCACTGCTTTCTGATCTACCGGCACCCATACCATTTCACACAAAAGCAACGTAAGGCGGTGTGCTGCCAAATCGCCCACAGCTGTGTTTCGAACGTGGGTATGCGGGATTACGAACTGCACCCGTAACTCCTTCGCTGCGGAGCCGGCTTTTTAATATAGTCGGAAAATAATTCTTTTGCTGTTTGTGTTGGCCCTTGTTGAAACCTTCTCACTGGCCTCAGTTTGGTGAACAATAGTAATGTGTTCAACTATAGTGAAATAAAACAAAATGAAAGCAGTACCCTAAGGCCATGATTCTCACCAGACATTTTATGTTCTGAAGTACTCTACTTGCTATTACACAATGATGTCTGTATAGAGCTAATTAATTATGCTGCCAAAAAAAAAAAAAAAAAAGTCGACCTGATATAGTACAGTTCAGATTAATATATTGTACATGTGAAAAAGTTGCTATTTTGAGCTGACATCAATTAAAATGTACAAATAGGAACACAATCACACACGAGATTCAAAAGGATGTCATGTGCAACACGACTGAGGTCCACTATTGTAATGTACCATTAAGAGTATGTAAGGGCATTCAGGGTATCGATCATCATCATCATCATCATCATCATCTTCCACTTCTGCCGTCAAGGGTCGTGGGGAGGAATAATTTGCGTTCCAGCGCCCGGTGGGTGGCACTGGATAGTGTCATTCCGTGTGGTTGTACAATGTCTCTGATGTCGTCAATCCATTTTCTTCTTGGACGTCCTCGTGGTCTCGTCGCAGATGATCTTTGATGTAAGGCCAGTGATGGTAGTTGCTGATGTTGCATTCTAACGACATGGCCAAACCACTTGATCCTCTGTTTTTCAATAAATGTGGCACAAGGTGTTGATCCCACCTGTCTGATAGTAGCATTTCTTACTCGGTCTCGGATTTTTAAGTTGGCAGCTCTCCTCAGGCATCTCATTTCGCAGGTGTTGATTTTGCGAAGGTGTAATTTGGATAAAGTCCAGGTTTGAGATTGGTAGCATAGGGTTGGTGTTAAAATGCTGTTTGGATGTTTCAGTAAGGGTGATAGTTGATATGTAATTGCACTAGCTTTTTGACATCTGATTTCAATTTCTCTGTCCAATCTGCCATCTTCTGTGATCATACTTCCAAGGTATTTGAATTCTTTAACTTGTTTCAGAGGTGTGTTATTTATCTGTATACTTAGTGGGCCTGGCGATCTGTTAACTTTGGTCTTGGCTGTGTTTATACTCATATTGTATCTGCTGCAGGTTGAACTCAGATTAGTAATATGATTTTGTAGTCTGCCCTCATCGCTGTAAAACAGGCACTGATCGTCTGCAAATAGAAGTTCATTTATCCCTGTCGGTCAGTTGTTTCATCTGGAGTAAAGAGTTCTAAATTTTCTGAATCTGTTCTGTCGAGACTTGCTTCTTTGGAAATTCTTTCCATGTAGATATTGAATAGCAGGGGAGAGAACACACATCCCTGCCTCACTCCTGTGTTGACTGTGAACATATCTGATATACCTTCTTGTGTTCTTACTGCACTTTGGCTCGAGTGGTACATGGCTATGATGTTTTCTAGCAGTTGCCCTTCTATCCCATAGTCTTCAAGGATGGTCCATAATCTGTATCTGTCTACTCTATCGAAAGCCTTTTCCTGATCTACAAACACAATATTCTGCTGGTCACTATATTCGATAGTTTTTTCACAAATTTGTCTAAGTGTAAATAATGCATCAGTGCAACTTTTACCTTTCCGAAAACCGAATTGTGCTTTGCTTAACTGTTGTTCAACTATTGGTCTAGCTCATTGTTCCAAAAGTTTTGCATACATTTTCCCTATATGGCTCAGGAGTGATATACCTCTGTATGTTTCACACTCTCTCATATTGCCTTTCTTTTTCCATATTGGTACTATTATTGCCTGTTGCCAATCATCTGGGACTTTTCTTTCTTCCCATGCTATACTAAAAAGTCTTGTTAGCCATTTAACTCCTGTTTCCCCACAGGCCTGAATAGCTTCTGTGGTTATTCCATCTGGACCTGCTGATTTGTTTTTAGGACTTTTTTGTATAACTGCTTTGACTTCTGCAGGTATGAAATTTGGTTCTTGCTGTCCCTGGCATTTAGACACAAAAGTGAGGTTTTCTATGTTATGTGTGGGGTTAAGTAGTTCTTGAAAGTATTCTGCCCACCTTGCTAGCCTTTGTTGTGGATTAAATATCGGTATACCTCTTTTGCTGTTTATGATGGTGGTTGGGTTGTAGCATGCATCTCTGTTTCTCATTGTGGTGACACATTTATAAAATTCTCAGGTGCAGTCTTTGCTAAGTGTCGCCATCTGTTCACCGTATATTCTCCAGGATTCATCTCTAGATGCTCTAATTGTTCGTTTGGCATTACGTCGTGCTATTCTATAAGTGGCCGGTCTCTCTGGCTGTGGGGTTACAACACTTTCTCTCTGTAATCCCGTTTATCACGCAGAGTCTCGCAGCGGAGCGAGAACTGAGGTGGTTCGACCCCCGCTCGTGACTTGCGGATACTGAGCCGGCCGCTCAGAAAGCAATGGCAAACTACTGAGCGTAATCTTGCCAAGAGATCAACAGACAGCTGAAAGATGCTGCTGTTGACAGCTAAGTCCTGTAAAAGGATACGCAAAACATTCTATAAGTAATATAGTCCTGTTCAGATGTAGTTGTGATCCACTGTTCCACTGTCGATGGAAGAATTAAAAATAATAATAACTAGTTTTAGAGCACATAAAATAATAATAATATAAAAAGGTCCCATAGCAGAAGTCTGCTGTGGGATTGTGAAGTGTTAGGACCCTCAGATTGTGTACCCCAATACCTGGTCAGTCGTTTCCTCTCGTAGTGAACAACAAGCCTCGCCCGACTCTCCTCGTGCCATGTCAGCATAATTGACCAAACGTTATACTAATTAATGCGCCTTTACCTCAACTAACAATTATTGTTATACTTTAGAGGGCATATACTAACAGGCAATAAGATCAAGTAGGAAGTAGAATGCAGCAACTTACTCAATTGACATAGAAGTCATGGTTTCTCGTATCCATTTTCTCTTGCTCTCATTTATAGGGTACATGTACAAGGTTACAAGGGATATTAAAACCATGATTGTTGGGCCGGGTGTCATCAGCAGACGCAGAGTTTGTCCCACACTCTCAGGCTGCTTGCACTCACCACTAACATAACCACCAAAGCTGTGGAGAGAGTTTCTTTTTGAAATAAGTAAATTAAACAAGCAAATGACTCTTTTACCAGCATATAATGCTTGCCCCATATTTGTACAGACCAGCTGGAACTCAAGGGGTCATGTGGTTAGTGTCACAAAGGCCGCCTTTACTTCCGCAGACATTTTCTAGCAGCCATGTTGGCTGGTCAACCTGGGAGCTGTTTTGAAAATTTGCTTTTATGAAAATGACCACGTCAGTGTGATTTTCAGACAACTCCCGAACCTCAACTAAGTTACTGTTTAAAAATGTTTTTAAAATATAGCTATGTCAGTGTTTTTGTGAGTCACATCTCAACAAAGGGCCATGAGCTCCATTAATCAGCTGATCAGAAGGTCAAGGGGAAATAGATGGGAGGGGGGAGGTCAGTCTTTATCGGGAAGATCCAAGTGGTTGGGTACAAAGGAGAAGACGCAGATAGAGAAATATGAATGGCAGATGAGCGAGAGGATTATAATAAAATCTGTTAACGTTAAATGAAACTTTGTTTGACAGTAAAGCCACGTGGCGACAATAACCCATTTGAATAATTAGGTGATTTTCTAGAGCTCCTTTTTCATCTCTCTCAAGAGATGCAATACATAATAGCTGTGGCCTTGATATCAGACAATCCACAATGATCTACACTTTTTAAAAGTGTAGATATAAATTTAGAGGCATCACTATTAACATAAAAAAGATGCTAAATTTGTCGGCCAAGCATAAGCCTGTTTCACCTATGTATTTTCTGCTATACCATTTGCATAAGACAGCATAAATGACATTGCAGCTCATGCAGGAAAATCTCTCATGAATGTGGAAAGAAACATTAGAGACATTCGTATTTTCTCTTATTTAACCAGAGGATACTAATTGGCAAATCAACCAGCAGATCATAAACTCCAAGGCAACAACGGAAGATAAACTGTATGGAGCAATGAGTGAACTAAAACAGACAGTGAAATTCATACAAGATACAGCATTGCAGATACATGCACATTTCAAGTGAACAAAAGAAGAAGCAGAAGAAAAGCACACTAAAGAAATCTGTCAACCTATTTGTTTTTCACAAGGTGTGTCTGGGGCTCCGCGGTGAAGAGGTCAAGCCACTTGACTCACACTACAAAGAACATGGGTTCATTTTCCGACTTCATCATTCAGCTCACAAGTGCAGTTTTTTTCCCCCCAGAGATACCTGGAAGTTGTCGCTGCAGCTTTGCATGATGCTTTTGACAGGCTGCGCTGTGAACAGACTAAGAAACTATGTGGATCAGAACCTAGTGAAGTCAATCCTCTTGTCTTTAACCCCTTTCACCAGATGTGATTATTTGGCCTTTGTAAAAGTTGTAACACACTTTCAATTTCATTCTTAACTTTATTTTCTCCCTAGAACAGCTGGTGTGATCTTCTGAGATAAGTGAGTTAAGAGATAACAAACTGTGTCAAAAATCTATCTATCTAAAGAACCATGCATGCAGACTTACTCTAAAATAATAAAAACACTAACTACTTAAAGAATCATACATGCAGACTCTCTGTAAAATCAAGAAACTATCTATCTAAAGAACCATACATGTAGACTCACTTTAAAATCAAGAAACTACCTATCTAAAGACAATACATGTAGACACACTCTAAAATCAAGAAACTACCTATCTAAAGAACCATACATGCAGACTCTCTGTAAATTCAAGAAATTATCTATCTACAGAATCATACATGTAGACTCTCTGTAAAATCAAGAAACTACATATCTAAAGAATCATATATGCAGGCTCACTTTAAAATCAAGAATCTATATATCTAAAGAACCATACATGTAGACTCACTCTAAAATTAAGAAACTACCTATCTAAAGAACCATACATGTAGACTAACTCTAAAATCAAGAAACTACCTATTAAAGAACTATACACGTAGACTCACTCTAAAATCAAGAAACTACCTATTAAAGAACTATACATGTAGACTAGTGGTTCTCAACCTTTTTTTGCCCGTGCACCTCTTCACCATATGTTCAGAATGTCATTACCCCCCCCCCCCCCCTCCTTTCGTACTTCCTCCCTTTAAATCCACCTCCCCCTTTATACACTGTATACGTACAAATGGAAGCTAAATTTAATAGCACATACTGGAACAAGTCTAGACATCTCCCATAAAACGTGATTTGAGAATCTGCTTACGTTATTAAACGAATTTCAGAAGGGTGAGAAGTACAGAGTCGAAAAGTATGGAGGGAAAGACAATATCAAGTAATCGGTTCTTGTAGTAACGCGATCTTGAAATAATCTTAATCCCCCCCCCCCACCCCTTCCTTTGAAACCCTAAAATTCCCCCCTAGGGAGGAATTCCCCACTGGTTGAGAACCACTGATGTAGGTAGACACACTTTAAAATGGAGAAACTACCTATCTAAAGACCATACATGCACACATACTCTAAAATCAAGAAACTACCTATCTAAAATCCATACATGCAGACTCACTCTAAAGCAACCTGGGATACAGCCAAACTAATTCCAGAGGTCAGTTTGTTGAAGAAGACATAAAAGGAGTAGAAGATTGCATCATGTCGACTTTTCTTTTCTATCATGTAAAGGTCCAGAATATCTGGCAACAACGACCTGGGGAGATTTAAAAAAAAAAAAAGAAGTCAGTTGCGTATCCTCTTCAGGACGTAGCAGTCAACTCCAGCATTTTATTTTCCTGTTTGTAATTCCTGGGCAAGTTTACGTTCACTAGTTGCTATTGCTTTCTGATCGACCGGCACTCATACCATTGTATGAAAACCAATGCAAAGTTTCCAAATGTCCCCTAGTTGTGTTTCGAACGCGGTATGCGAACTCAGTGGAGGATGGGGTTAGTATCTTGCCGGCCACTTTTACTTCCCAAGATAATTTTCTGGTACCCATTTTAGGCTCAAGTTACAAAAACTGCCAAACAAAATGAGCACAGACGCAATGCTATACAGGGTGTATTTTTCATGACTGTGCAGTGTTTTAAAATATTGCCGGTCCAAGTTTTGTATTTACCTATTATGTTGCATGGACTTTACAGAGGGTGAATACAAAACTTGGATCGGAAATATTTTCAAACACTGCACAGTCATTAAAATACACCCTATAGAAGGTGAAATGAGGAGCTGTAAAATACGAAAGACGTGAAAAAATATGTAGACAAGGAATAGATAAGTATAAACAGATAAACAAAAGCTAAAAAAAGTAAAGAACGTTTAACTAAAGCGTAATGGGTACATGGTGGTAGCCACATATTTTGATAGACCAACTGGTACTTGTAGGGGAATGCGCTCACGATCACGCTGATGTTGTTCCTGTCCCATGACATTTCCTAGTGCCCATTTTGCAATACAAGTCAGTTATAAACATAAGAATTTATGCAAATTCAAACCTATAACCACTGAGGCCGAGTAAATAAATAATTTAATATAAATATATGGTCAAATAATTATACAAAAAGATGTAAATTTATTGGTATAAAATATATGATAAATGAGAGAGAATACTAGTGTTTACATATACAACTTTAAACAAAAATATCAAAATATTGTTGAAACAAAAAAACAAAAAAAACATTATTATCATCATCCTCACATAATCTTCGTTCACATCAAACGATCATCACATTCTTCATCATAATCATGTTCACCAACACAAATACCATCATCGATTACCATCAGTCATTATTATAGTGAGTGGCACCTTACAGTCTTGACAGACCAAAATAAGTGAGTTGGAATGTGGCCAAAATTCCATCACAATGCCTGGCAGAGTTTCAGAGAACATGTGGTGCCCAAACGACATGTTCACTCTCTCGGCCTTGCCTTGTTTACTCCAGAGGATGGATAACCAATACGTCTGGAACCAGGTAGGTTGCAGACGCTGACTGCTCAGCGTCAAACCTCCGAGACCTCGCCTCCACGAGCAGGTGGCGAGTGGTGGCCAGACCCTGGAACCCAAAGGAACCCGACTTAGAGGCGTTCAGCCAAGTCCCACAGGTGAGGACCTCATACGCGCCTGGACCATAGGACGCGTACATCTGTCAATCACAAGTGTCCGGACCTATGTAAAGCGTGTATTACCGTCAGGCTGCCAGCCTGACTCGTGCGGATCACCGGGAACAGGCCCGCCGGAGATATTGCCCGTCTGTTTTGAGCAAATCTCCCATCCTTCAACTGTGCGTATCTCGCGACCAGGGAAAATAGGCCCGCCGGAGATATTGCTCGTCTGTTGTGGGCAAATCTCAACAGACTGAATAAGTAAAGAAAACTGAATCAGTAAAGAAACATTATACACCATTATTATCAACAATAATCAATTATCATAAACACAATCTTTATAATCAATCATTATTATCTATTACCATCAATACTTATCATAAACACTATTATTACAATCAAATATCATCATCTGTTACCATACACACTATTATTATCATCAATTATCATCTCCATTATCATCAATCATTACCTTAAGCACAATTTGTATCACCATTATCCATAACCATTAATCATTATCATAACCATCTATATATCCATCCATCATATGCCATGCCGGAAAGCGTGGGGAGGTCATGACTATCAGCTCAGTGTTCCTGTCTCGACCATGCCATGTTACCAAACCATCCAGGTATTTACTTCTTGGTAATCTCCTGGGTCTGTTCCCTTCGATCTTGCCAGTTGTCACCTAGTTCTCCAAATGATTTCTTCTCATAACATGCCCAAGAAACTTTGACTGTCTACGTCTAATATCTCTAATAAATTTACGATTTTCATTTGTTTCCTGTAGTATTTGATCATTGGTTTTTCTGAGTGTCCATTCTTTGCTTTCTCTTCAGAAACCACATTTCCACAGCCATCAGATGTTTTTCAGCTTGACTGCTCATTGTCCAAGTTTCACATCCATACAAAAATATAGGCTCTATGTATCCCCTCAACACTCTTTTTCTCGTTTCAATTGACATCTTTTTATTGGTCATTATGCTTTTCATCTTGCTAAAGTCTACTTTCGCCATGGCGATTCTTGGTCTAATCTCTTCAAGGCATCTCCCATCAGATGTTATGACTGTTCCGAGATAATTATACCGATTCACTTGTTGAAGAATATTCCCATTTACTTGTTGCCATGCATCAACAGAGGTCGTATGGTACAAGTACAGTCGACAAGAATAAGTTAGATTAGAGTTAATAATATAATCTTTACATTCACCACGAAAGCGTGATATAGGACGAGAGACGGAGAGTGTAGATGAGAACTCAGCTGTTCAATTATAAACACAAGAAATAAATGGGGAGAACCATTGAGGCCACTAAGACGATTACATAAATAGACACACAAAGTATTTATTATTTGGCGCTCACAGAAGAAGAAGAAGGAAATAGAGATTAGAAGACGCACTAGACAACATAAAATTTGAAACCTATAATAGTTACCGACCGGGATCGAACCTGTCGCCTCCAAATGACGACGGCGCCTCGCTGCAGGAACAAGTGTACTTCGACGCACGACCGACTAGACACTCTAGTGTTTAGGAGTGTCTTGTTGTTTGTACGTCGAAGTACACTTGTTCCTGCAGCGAGGCGCCGTCGTCATTTGGAGGCGACAGGTTCGATCCCGGTCGGTAACTATTATAGCTTTCAAATTTTATGTTGTCTAGTGCGTCTTCTAATCTCTATTTCCTTCTTCTTCTGTGAGCGCCAAATAATACTTTGTGTATCTATTTATCTAATGTTCAATGATAATTAGAACAGGAACACAGGAAAAGGGAAAACACTCGACAATCTATCAAAGCATCACGTGACAAGACGGAGGTGACATCACGAGCAAGAAGCGTCTGATCTTTATAGTATGTCCACAAACGAATGCCGTCATTCACGATCAATTATTTTGAAAACTGTCTGTTGCATCGTTATGAAATTTTTCCTGCCGTCTTATATTTACCCCCACCCAAGGAATATGTCTTTGATAGGTCTAAAAGCAACTTAAATCATCGAGAGCTGCGACATTTCTTTGATGTTTTGCTGAAAAATTAGTGATTTCTCGCTAACAAACTTGTTTTTACAGTAAGGAACGCCCCACCAATTCACATGGCGTATTCGGATTCGTATGGGAGTGGGTGGAATAAAAGAAGTAGCTTAAAAGTCGACAGGATCGGCTGCATTGCACCGGGTTTTTATCCCATATGGCTCCGTTTCTTTCCGCAGCGCGGAAAGCGTCGCACAAAGCACGAACTCCGTAGCTCCAGCGACGACCCGCGGGAGTCTCCGAAAAAATGCACTCGTGAAATGAAGGACGCGGCCCGGAATCGAACATACAACCTTCGGAGCCCGAGTCAGACGGCTTGACCACTTCACCACGGAGAATCCCGAGAGGGGTGTGCCATATGACGGTACACTCCACCAAAGTCATGAATGGGATTTTCCCAGTTCTGCCCAAAAATGGACAAATAATAATAATAATAATAATAATAATAATAATAATAATAATAATAATAATAATAATAATAATAATAATAAGTCTTTATTTTCAAAGGGTTAAGAATTGGGCACGCAGGCCCGTCTGACATTCTGCCCTTCTTCTCTATTTCCTCTCATACATTCTTTCATTCAACATCACTTATGAAGCAACTTTTGACAACAAAAGAACATTAAAACGCATGAAAAATAATCAATAACAAATGACTCACTGAAGCAGTGTTTAACATGGGCATTATAAATACCTAAGGAGGGTGTAACGTGCCATACATAACGGAATGTTTTTTGGCTAGTTGAGATAAGTTACCATTATTGTCTTTTTTGTGTTGTTTGTTATGGGGGCATGTAGTCTGTACTAAGGTAGTGTTCAAACAGGTTGCGAATGTATGTATCATGATTGGTGGTGTCTTTGATTTCTTGTGGAAGATTGTTCCACAACTGAGCGGCAGAGTATGCTAAGCTTGTTTTATATAAGTCTATCCTAGGTTTAGGGACATGAAGTATATTTAGTCGTTCGCTATGTCTAGCGTTATATTTAAACAATGGCCAAAGGTAGCTTGGAGCATTTTGAAATAGGATTTTGTGAATTAGTTTGGTTTTATTAAAAAGCAGGCGCTTGTGGAGTGGCAGTAACCGGAGACGTTTATATAGGTTAGAATTGTCGGTAAGCTTTTCACCATTAATTAAACGCACTGCCCTTTTCTGGAGTGAATATAGGCGTTTTGTTATTGATTTGGAGCATCCATCCCAGACTGTGGAGCAGTAATCAATATGTGTTTGTATATGAGAAGTATAGAATATCTTTCTTGTGTTTTCGTCAAGGAAATTTTTAATTTTGGCAAGTTGGTATACTTTTTTGGCTATTTGTTTAACTAGAGCATGAACATGTGAGTTAAAAGTTAGATTTTGATCTATGATAACACCCAGTGTCTTGTGCTCGGTGACACTTTCTACAGGCGTACTTCCAATGTGCAGCTGAAGAGTTCTCTGCGAGTTTAGAGTGTGAAGTCTTTGCCTGGTTCCTATTAACATAGACTTTGTTTTAGTAATGTTAATTTGCATGCGGTTTGCATGACTCCAGTTAACTACACTATTTATTTCCTGTTGCAAGGATAATTCTAGCACATTACGATCAACAGCGTTTGTATATACTGTGCAGTCATCAGCAAATAGATCGCAGGACGACGACAGATTTAATGGAAGATCATTTATATAAATGGCAAATAATAGAGGGCCAAGAATAGACCCCTGAGGTACTCCAATATTAATGGTAATGGCTTGAGATAAAACTTTATTGTGTGATACTACTTGCTTTCTGTCTAATAAGAATGATTTTATTAATGTCACTATATTAAAACTTACTTTCATTGTTTCTAGTTTTTTAATTAGAATAGTATGATCTATCATATCGAATGCTTTCCTAAAGTCTATAAACACCGCTCCACATAGAGTATTGTTGTTAATATTTTGATGCCAGTTTTCTATCATGTTTGTTAGTGCCGTATGGCAAGAATATTTTGGCCGAAATCCTGACTGACTGTCAACTATCAGTTTATGGCGAACTAAGCGATCTAGTGTTGTTTTGTGGATGTGCTTTTCTAGCGGTTTGGATAATGAGGAAAATATGGAAATTGGTCTATAATTACTCATGAGACGATCGTCTAGAGGACCAGCTTTTAAATGAGGATACACTTTAGCGATTTTAAAGGCTGATGGGAAGTGACCTCTGGTTAGACATTGATTATATATAAAAGTTAGTGACTCGCAGATCGCCGGTGCAGCATGGCGAAGGATCCGACTACTAATTCCATCTAGTCCTGATGAGTTATTGTTTTTTAGATTACGGAGATGAGTAAATACTTCAGTTGTCGTCATTAGCGGTATGTTGGAGGAAATGTGTCCATAGCATTTGTTCTCACAGAATGATGATAATAAAGATATGTCATGAGGCGCATCTGGTATTGCAGCCTTCAGTTGGTTTATGTCGGACTGAAAGTATCTACTGAATTGATCACATGTAACCTGATTTGATGGTAATGATTGTGATGATTTGTGTTTGTTTGTCAAGGTATTAATTGCTTTCCATATATCTTTAGTGTTGGTTTTATCTATTACTATGTTCTTAAAATAGTTTTTCTTTTCCTTCCGAATAACATATTGAACTTTGTTTCTCAGACTACGGTACATAGTTAGATCTCTATTTTTGTGAGCCCTGTCGCGATCTCTCATAAGTTCAACTACCTCCTGTGTGATCCACGGGGGCTTTGTGTGATGTTTAACACGAACTTCCTTAAATGGAACATGTTTATCAAATATACTTAGAAAGGTCTTTAGCCAGTGGTCCAGAGCATCGTCTGGGTCAGGAAGCTGGTAAACATAATCTAGAGATGAGTTGACCAAATCTTGTAAGAAGACGTCTCGATTTAAATTTTTGTAATTTCTATATTTTATGCTTATATGTTTGTGTTTGGGAGTTTTGGTGCCCCTTTTCGACCACGTGCAACATACTGGATAGTGATCGCTCATTGCATTGATAGGTACACTACATTCTGTGATGTTATCAGCACACGTAGTATAAATATGATCTATAAGTGTTGCAGATGATTTAGTGATTCTAGTGGCTTGTTTGACTAACTGTTGGAAATTATATGACTCTATTATGTTTTCCCATGTTTTGTTTGATTTGTTAGCGTCTATGTTGAAGTCACCTAGCAATATTATTTCCCTAGCATTACTAAAGACTACATCCATCATAGTGGTGAATTTTTCACACCAGATATTTCCTGCACTGGGGTTTCGATAAAGATAGCCAACTACTAGCGGTATGCAATTTTGAAGTTTAACCTCTATCCATACACACTCAATCTCACAGGTTTCAAAGTCTAGCCTGCGGTGGGCGTTAAGCGAGTTGGAAATATAAACTGCAATACCCGTCTCTTGTTTCTGATAGGGATCTCTTCTAATGGTTTTAAAACCTCTGATAGCGATGTCATCATCTGAGATGTTGCCATTTAATCGACTTTCGCTAACGCCAAACATGTGAAAATTTTGATTAAGTATAAGTGATAGTTCGGGCAGCTTCCCTAATAGATGGCATATGTTTACATGCCCGATTCTGAGCCCATTATTCCTGAGCCAGTGTTCGTACTTATTAGACATTTCAACAATGCGTAATCACAAGTTTAAAAGCAAAACACACACACACAAAGTGAATACAACTTACGTCCCTTATTACAAAAACACACTCTAAAGTACAGAGAAACAGTAATATCTCTGTAAATATATAAAAATACGTACACAGATCCGTAAGGAAGAGCAGTGAAGACTCCCTCACTCACCGTGAAAACACAATTAGAATTATTATGAAAGCTATACAGCTAAGTACTATCAATTAATATAAAGTCAAAACCAGTCAATGTTTGTAATAAAGTATAACCTAATACGTTACTAGATCAAGTTATAACCAAATATGCAGATAAACGTTTAAGGAGAGGCTCTTTCTTGTACCGAGATCCGGTGTAGCTTTGTCCTAAGTTGCTAGTAAATACCAGGTTGTGTTGGTTGTTGGTATAGCGACATTATAAGTGCTTGACGAAGTGTAGCTGGGCTATACCGTGTGAGGTGCTATCATTCTGGATTACAATTAAATGGGTACTGATGATGTCTCATGGGTATGTAATGACTACCAACTAGAGCCTCTGGTTGGTGGCTAACAGGAGGTTGTGCTGGCACGTCGTTGTTGCTGAGAGTCGGATCCTTTCTGGGGAGAATAGGAATCATATCTTCGTAATTATTACCCTCCTGTGTGAAAGACGACGTATTTAACGGACTTGGTGTTGTGGTAGTGTCCCGTCTGGCTTGGATTTCAGGTGCAGTGGTTATGAGTGGTCTGCACACTTCTGTCCTATTGGTACTTGATGTGACGGGAGTATGTCGTCTGGCTTGAGTTTCAGGAGTAGCTAAAAGTGTCCGGCGCGATCCCGTATTGGATGGATGGTATGTCCGTTCTGGATATTTTAAATTCTTGGCGAGAAAACTGGTGCCCAATGTAGATAAATATATTTGATCCTTATAAAGACTCTTTTTTGGTGCACCAGCCTGTGAAGTGAATGATGCTGTATTGTTGATGAATTGTATCTTGTTTTGAGAACAGAACTTCTGCAACATGTTGTTATTTATGTCAGCTAGACGGCGCTGGTGTCCATAACTCGGTGATATGATGGAGGAGAAGAAAATGGATGAGTTAGGAACAGTGTGACGTAATCCGTTCAAGAGTTCCAGCAGTTGAGACCCTGTGATTTGTTGGTTGTTCATGGTGTCGGTGATGCCAATATGTACGCTTGCCCTTCTGACGCTATGATTTACAGCCAACCTGCTAATCTTGTCTGTTAGCCGGTCTACACCACCCCCAGGCAGTGGGATTATTGAAACAATGTCTTTGTCTGATGTGGCCATCCTGTCGCTGTATAAACCTTTCATTAAGGAATCGCCTAGTATAATATGTGTACAGTCAGGTCGTGCTGTCTGTACATGTTGGTTGTCAGCACGTCTCGACCGTTGTTTCATCCATTTCCGATTATCAGCAGTCTTTATGTCTCCATGTGGTTCTCCCGATGTATCTTGTTGGCTTGTCTTGCCCGTTTGCAGCATGTTAAAGCACTGTAATTTTTCTGGTGACTTTTCTTGAAGTACTTCAAACCTATTGCTTATTTTGACGTCAATGGGGTAGACTGCTTGTTGTTGTTTATCTTCGTCTGCACATTGAGGTGTTTGTTGTTTTTTTATCTTCCTCTGCGCGTTGAGTTGTTTTCATAGTGATTATCTGTTCTGGGTGGGATTGAGCTTCCCCAAGATTTCCCAAGGATGAAGCGGTTGCTTGAGAATTACATGCTTCATCGGTTTGGTTTGTAGAGGACGCATTCTGTAAGATTTGAACTGTATTTCTCAGTAGCAAATTTTCGTCTCGCAGGAGTGCGACTTCTGTCTTGAGAGCATTGTAATCACTGCTTATCTTGTTGTTTGCTTCAATGTTGGTTGAAACAGTGACAATGAGCGCCTTTAGTGATTGTTCTAGTTCCTCAATGCGCTGTTTTCAGTCGCACGAATGTCCATTGATAGTTAAGATGCTATTGTTATCTGAGGCAGGTACTTCTTCAACAATGTCAACATTGGGTTCTATGTTGTTTTGGATACGCTCCATTGGGTATTCAATAGCCAAGAGCGCTGGTGGGTTGGCAGGCCTCGTGTTGATGTTGTCATGTACACTCATCGTATGAGTAGATTCGGTGAATGTCTGTGTCGAGTTTTCAAGTTCAACAAAATCTACTTTTAGCCAGGAATTAATGTTTTCATTACTGCCCTGTGTCATGAGTTTATTTTTACTGCGGTACAAATGTATCGGAATCACTGGCGTCGTAATCAGATCCTCAACGTGGGCCCCGTGCTTATCTTGCCTGTGTTCAATTAGTTCAAGCCTGTAGTAGTTGAGAAGGCAAGTTCGGAATGCCTCATAATAGAGTGTGTTGTTGAAGGAAATAGTAACACACTGTCCTGAGTTGGTGTGTTTGACGACTAGGCCGTTGGGATTTATGCACTTGGATAGCTTATTCTTCACGGCCCTCTCTTTGTTTAGTGTGTAAGTTTTATTGACAGCCGATCGTAAACCTGAGCGAGTCCTTTCACCATTCACTTCCAATACGGAGCACTCTCCTTCCCCTGACATTATTGCATAATATTACGACTAACTAAACTTGAAGAACGCAGCAATCGCATTGTTATCTAGCCACGCCGCGGGCAATTTGAGGTCCCGTGGTTGTATCTGACACGCCTCGTGCACTTGATTGGTTGAAATTTAATAGTGTTCAACTATCACTCGAAATGAATATTAGATATAACCCACATTTTTGCGATAATAAACACTTGTATTAATCTAAAAACTATTTCACCACATCCTCAGAATCACAACGAGCACATTGATATAAAAATCCATGATAGGTGATTCAGCTTGCAATAATAATAATCCGAGAAGTAAGAGATACAAAAACACGTCTTCACTCTCCGGATTGACTACAATAGGAAAGGAAGATACCATTGGAAACGAATACAGCGTCACATAACAACAAAGGATTTTCTCTGTGTGTGATTCGAAAGGAAAGGACGTGTCTTCCAGAGAGCCGTGCGTGAAGCGCTGTATGCGACTGATTCCGAGCTTAGGCGAAGAGTATTCAGGAGGAAAGATCGATTGGCAAATGGATACTTAAGACAGGACTCGAAAAACCTAGACGCGCTGCAACTCTGAACTGTGAAATGGCAGGTTTGCACCTCAAAGAGGACATTGGGGCAAGGCAGGTAGTTTCGTGTGAAACATTTACTAATTAAACGCCGCTCCTACATCTCGGGGGCAGTTTACTAACACCCGATAACTGTCCGCTGTTATTTGTTCCGCTCGACTCAAAATAAAAGAGTGAGTATTGTTTTCATTTGGAGTCGCCTAATCATTCGTCACATTGTTCAAAGCGTAACGAGTTGTTTATCAGTCAATGGGAGAAATTACCTACTGGCAGGGTGCAATGTGTAATATTAGTAAAGACAGAGAATTTACAGAGGCATGGGGTAAATAATTTGTAAATTGACAGGAAAGTAGAAGGAATATATTTCTTACCTTATTTTTCATTTCCTTCTTGTTTCTTCAGCTGCTGGTTAATAATGTGTACACAAGTATTCATGTTAGCTTTTTATATTGAGTTTGTGAAAGCTTCCAAATAGCTGTGCGTTAAAGTGCGTATGGAGTGACCAGAAATGATACCGCAATTTAGTCATCATGTTTCCATTTTTAAGGATCTGTTCAACTGTCTGTGTAGTTTGTTCACACGTACACATGGGTGACAGACCCGCTTTGAGTCTTCGTGAAAGATTGTCTACTCTGCTGTTTACCGTTCAGAGACGGAACATGATTACCTGTTTTGCACTATGAAAATAGTTGTCAGTGTCTCTGTAGTGGGCTTTCTTCTTAACGACCAAGATGTTGGTCCTCTTTTCATTGAAGTTTATAGATTTATTCGTATGCACGTGTGTTGTCCCCTAATTTGACAACGTGTTTGCTCTCACGTTTCTTGTTATGCCACAATATGTTAGTTTCCACCGCAATATTACTCTGCTGTTGGTATTCAATGCGTTTAGTGTGTGTGTGTGTTTTTTTTAAAAATATTTTCAATACAGTTGTTTGTCACCGCTGAGGGCTTGTGGAATTGAAAATTCATCACTGTGGAATACAAACTGTTGCCATTGACATTATGCTGATGCTGTAATGTTTAGGGCCTGCAATTCGTATGAATATTTGTAGCAAAATATCCCAGTTGGTGTGCACGTGGATTAAGGTCTGCGATCTGCTCAGACCTTAATCTGTGTCGGACGATTCCAGTAGGTTGATGACTGCTCTCGGTTGCATAAAATTCAATCCATCATTTCTCCAATAATCCTCTTCCTCTTTCAACACATGGTCCTCACATTTTTCCGGTAACTTTTATCAATATTTAATAGCGCGGACTGAATTAGTATCTTGAAGTCAGACAATTTGAATATAGTATTGTGAGCTGCCACCTGTCCTTTAGTTTTAGCCCACACAAGATCTATAGGGTTAAAATGAGAATGGTAAGGCGTAAGTCTCAAGCACCCGTGATGATGATGCTCTTATATCAACTTGTCGATTTAATATTTCTTGCTTTTTGGCATCTGTTTTACAAGGGACAACAATTCTAGCTAGAAATACGTTACTGGAAATGGTATGTTTTCCATTCGGAGTCATATCTTTATTGCTCCCTTTGTGCTCGATGATGTAGGTATTTTGTCTTCTTGGGCAACAACATTGATATCATAATTGGACATGATGGTCTATCTAGGGATGGAAGCACAGTATTCTCTAGCCAATCTCTAAATACATTACCATTAATCTTATTATGATAATCCCTATTGTCTGTATGCTTTGATACGAACACGAGCCCAGCATTCTGTTGTAAGCCATTATGCGTATTACCAGCATGGGCCATGACCAAAAGCTGTCCTATACTACTGGGCACATATCGCTTTATCTGTCCATTCACTGATTGCCATTCCTTATCACTTGTGTGGTGCGCATTGATCCACATTTCATCCAAACACACTATGCCATAATTTTCTTTGCGCATTTCCCTTATTTCACGTAGGTATCTGCTTCTCATGGCTCCTAAATGCGGTTGCTCGCAAAGAATATTTATACCGCCCTTGTACTTTCTAAAAGTGAAGATAATGTCCTTATAATTCTCCACAAAGTTGTTTTGGATAGCTCTATGTTATTGTTCTTTCTCAACCAAACCCTAAGTTTTCTTACAGTCACTGTTTCTTTGGCATCCAGCATTTGTATAATGCTGGATAATCCTGGATATAAAATTCAAAATTTTTATAATTTTAGGAGTCTCCGTGGCGAAGTGGTCAAGCCTTTTGACTGGGGCTTCAAAGGTCGTGGGTTCGATTCCGGGCCGCATCCTTCGGTTCACGAGTTAAATTTTTCGGAGACTTCTGTGGGTCGTCGCTAGAGCTGCGGAGTTCGTGCTTTGTGCGATGCTTTCCGCGCTGCGGAAAGAGACCGAGCCATATGGGATAGAACCCGGTGCAATGAAGTCGACCCTGTCGAATTTTAAGCGACTTTTTGAAGCATTTTTATAATAGCTCGCCTTATGACATCTTTGTCAAAGCTGTCTACAATATTCTTTCTACCTACCGTTTGGTTATTGCGTGGTGGTTTAATTCCAGATTCTTGCACCCATCGACAAAATGCCGTTTACTCAAACCCAATGCATGCACTGTTCTTTTTTCGGAATTTGTAATAGTATAAAACAGTTTCCTGCGAACAGCTTCTTGACAAAAATATGTGTACCACTTCATAGCGATTCTTTGAAGTGTATACACAATTTCACATTCAATCCCATTGAAAAATATTCACACATTTCAATGTTAGCGATAAGTGGTAAGATTTTAAAAAAAAAAAAAAAAAAAAAAAAAAAAAAAATATTAATCAGGCTTCATGAAATAACCCACATTTTGAGACACCTCTGAACAGTCCTAGTTTAAGCAACGCGGGGAGTTGGCATAAGGCCAATCCCGTGAAAATATTCAACATTGAGCTCTGGCTACGCTGTAAAACATTTAAAATTATGAATTAAATCTCAGACTAGTAAATTATATACCGCATATAAACACACTTTGAAATCTGCTGTAATATCTCCTGAACAAAAAAAAATTTTTGTTGGGTGGACATAATGATAAGGTTATATACTAAATCTCATAATTTTCCCTAAGTTGGTTACTGAGATATGGATGTTTATATTGAGGCAAATAAATGTGAATGCACTATAGTTAAGCCAAGAGTGCGAGTTGGAGTGGTTGTGAAATGAATACGGTCGTTTGAAACCTCAAATAAGTTGTACAAGTACTACCAGCAAGTTTGCTTCGATGTCTTGCGACAGGCTAGCTCAGCTAATCAAGTGTTAGTGATGAATGCAGATCAAATGGAGCGACGCTTCGTCTATCAAGGTCAGTTGTGCAATTTGCCCAAAAATAGCCAGCCAGCACCATAAGTTGGTCACTTAGAAAACTAACTAGAAATGATTTTGTGAAAAAGTAGCAGCTTCGTAACAATAGCGACAAACACATAGAATTACTAATATTAATAGCAGTCGGTGCACGAGTAAATTATGAAGTCCTTTTACCCTCCGAAATACAGGAGCATGATGTGACTGTGACCGACTGTATGGTGGAACATTGTCGAAAATAAAACAAAGGTGATCAGTTCTAGGACATCAAGTTGTACTTTGGTACAGTGATTACACTTGTTTTCTTGAAGATTGTCAATGCATCCGAACGAGCCTGAATAGATCCCTGGAACTTTTATATTCATTCATTCATTCAGCAGCATGTCCTTTGCAGAACCTCGTTCCCATAACAACCCTACAGAAAACCTCTCCATCATAAGCAAGATGTCCCGCGTCCGATACACCCATCTGGAGATCATCCGCCACATCCTGCACCCATCTTCTCTTTGGCCTTCCTCTTCCTCTCTTGCCAGGCATATACCCCACAATTATTGTTCTCTCCAAACTTTCGTGACGTTTCAAGTGACCAAAATATTTCAATTTTCTTTATTTTATCATCTTTAATAGCCAACCTTCTTCAATATTCAGCTTTTGAAGTATGGATGCATTTGTTCTTTTCTTTACCCAAGATATTCTTAGAACATTTATATTCAAAGGCATTTATGTGCTGTTCAGCTTGTTTAGTAAGTGTCCAGGTCTGACAGGCGTATGTTGCAATGGGAAAGATGCATGCTCTTAAAAATGTAATTTTTGTAGTTCTGTCAGTCCCATTCCATAATTTATGCAGTTGTTTTAGTCTTTGAAGAGCAATTGATAGTCGTCGTTTAATTTCTTTCATTGTGTCACCATTGTTGTTAATCAATGACTCAAGATATTCAAAATTTTCCACCACCTCAAATTTTTCCTCATTAACATATATTTCTTTCTCCATAATGGTTTTATCTGAATGCATTATCTTTGTTTTTGCAATGTTAAGATACAAGTTGTGATTTTCACTATTCAATTAGGTTGAGGCTATTAGGTTTTCTATACCAGTCTGTGTTGTGGATAGCAATACTGTATCATCAGCATACCGAATCTCTGGTATGTCAAGACCACCGATATTTAGGGTATCATATAGCTCCCTGTTTATATTAATCCTTACTTTCTCATTATATTTTCGGCGTACATATTAAACAAATAGGGGGGCAGCACACATTACTGACGGACTTTGCTTGATTTCAAACCAATCTGATGTCTCGTCATCTATTCTAACCGCTGCTTGTTGGTTTAGATAGAGCATTCTTATGAGTTGTATTACATGTGGTGAAAAGCCCATATACCTCATGACTTCCCAAAGTTTCTGATGTTGTACACAGTCAAATGCCTTTGAATAATCCACAAAACATGAGAATAGGTTTACATTAAATTCTCTGCACTTCTCTATTATTAAACGCATGTTGAGAATGTGATCTCTTGTTCCTCTTCCTTGTCTAAATCCAGCTTGAACCACGCTAATTTCTTCTTCCATTTTCTTACGAAGTCTTCCCATTATGATTTTTAGTAAACGTTTACTTGCATGACTGATCAGGGCTACAGTTCTATAGTTGGTGCATAATTTCAGGTTGCCCTTTTTTGGTATTGGAATGAAGATAGTTCTCTTCCAATCTTTTGGCCATATACCATATTTCCATATCTTTTTACATAATGTGTGATAGATTTGTATGCTTTCTTCACCCCCTGCTTTAATTAGCTCAGCTGGTATCTCATCATATTATATTACATTGTGATATTTCTTTCTTCCTAGTGACGACCATAATCTGTGACCTTTTACAATTTAATTCTAACCCCAGTTGTTCACTGTGTGGAACAACCGCACATAATATCCACCATTACTTTAAACAATCGTCATCATCCGTTACCATAAATCATCATCATCATTCATTATCTTCAACCATCATCATCCATTACCATCCATAAACATCACCATCAAAACATTATCAATATACATAAATCATTATTATCCATTGCCATCAATCCTATCAGCGTTCACGCCGAAAACAACACACCGAAGCGACACAACAAGCGACTAAAGACGACAACTGCTAAATGTCGACATACTTGAAATAGAAAGGAGATTTTTGCAACTTGGAATATTACAGGTCTAGGATATAAGGAACCAGCTCTCGTAGAGTTCATGAAACAATCAAATATTCAATTATTAGGACTCGAAGACACTAGGAAAAAGGGGCAGAACACGAAAACAACACACGAAGGTTATGTTATTATATGGAGCGGCGTCGATTAGCGAGCTACAGCTAAACATGGAGTGGGTTTTTTGTTGCATCCAGACAAAGCGAAAGCCGTTATCAACACTAAATTTATATCAGAAAGGATAATACTAGTACAGATCAAAGAAGGAAATAGAACAACAACTTTTATACAAACATACGCCCCATGTAATGACACTTACAGCGACGAAGACAAAGACGAATATTTTGATAAACTTGCAGACACGTTAAATAATGTCAAGGAGACAGATGAACTAGTTGTGATGGGTGATTTTAACGGACGAATAGGCACAAGAAGAACACCGTGGGAGGATTGCATGGGGCCATTCAGAGACACAGAGACTGACTGTAACAGCAATGGTCAACGTCTACTCAACATATGTTCGGAACATGGACTAATAATAGCAAATAGTTTTTTTCAACATCGTCGTAGCCACACCAAAACCTGGTATAAATGGAATGACTTAGACCAAGCATCTCAAATTGACTTTATTCTAATTAGGAAATCAGACAGAAGGCTACTATTAGATTCAAGAGCACTCCCAAATACAGATGTTGATACTGATCACAAACCAGTCATAATAAAAATGATTTCACCACACAGGAAAATAAGAAACAAAAAGGTAACAACACATGTCATTAATTATAGGAGGCTGCAGGAAAATACGGTTAAAGACGAATTTAATCAAGAAATCCAAAACCTACATAAGAACATCCCTGATGATCACTCAAGCATAGATAAGGAATGGACATGTTTCAAGGCTGCCATGCTCGACACACTGGAAAATAAATGTGGAACAAAGAAAGTAGGGCAGGACAAAAGATTAAGCACAGCATGGTGGAACAACGAAGTTAAAGATAGCATATTCAAAAAGAAGATAGCCTTCAAAAAGTGGATCACAACTAAATCTGAACAGGACTATATTACTTATAGAATAGCACGACGTAATGCCAAACGAACAATTAGAGCATAAAGCGATGAATCCTGGAGAATATATGGTGAACAGATGGCGACCCTTAGCAAAGACTGCCCAAGAGAATTTATAAACATGTCACCACAATGAGAAACAGAGATGCATGTTACAACCCAACCACCATCATAAACAGCAAAAGTGGTATACCGATATTTAATCCACAACAAAGACTAGCAAGGTGGGCAGAATACTTTCAAGAACTACTTAACCCCACACATAACATAGAGAACCTCACTTTTGTGCCTAAATGCCAGGGACAGCAAGAACCAAATTTCATGCCTGCATAAGTCAAAGCAGTTATACAGAAAAGTCCTAAAAACAAATCACCAGGTCCAGATGGAATAACCACAGAAGCTATTCAGGCCAGAGGGGAAACAGGAGTTAAATGGCTAACAAGACTTTTTAATATAGCATGGGAAGAAAGAAAAGTCCCAGATGATTGGCAACAGGCAATAATAGTACCAATTTGGAAAAAGAAAGGCAATATGAGAGAGTGTGAAACATACAGAGGTATATCACTCCTGAGCCATATAGGGAAAATGTATGCAAAACTTTTGGAACAAAGAGCTAGACCAATAGTTGAACAACAGTTAAGCAAAGCACAATTCGGTTTTCGGAAAGGTAAAAGTTGCACTGATGCACTATTTACACTTAGACAAATTTGTGAAAAAACTATCGAATATAGTGACCAGCAGAATATTGTGTTTGTAGATCAGGAAAAGGCTTTCGATAGAGTAGACAGATACAAATTATGGACCATCCTTGAAGACTAAGGGATAGAAGGGCAACTGCTAGAAAACATCATAGCCATGTACCACTCGAGCTAAAGTTCAGTAAGAACACAAGAAGGTATATCAGATATGTTCACAGTCAATACAGGAGTGAGGCAGGGATGTGTGCTCTCTCCCCTGCTATTCAATATCTACATGGAAAGAATTTCCAAAGAAGCAAGTCTCGACAGAACAGATTCAGAAAATTTAGAACTCTTTACTCCAGATGAAACAACTGACCCACAGGGAATAAATGAACTTCTATTTGCAGACGATCAGTGCCTGTTTTACAGCGATGAGGGCAGACTACAAAATCATATTACTAATCTGAGTTCAACCTGCAGCAGATACAATACGAGTATAAACACAGCCAAAACCGAAGTAATGCAAGTTAGCAGATCGCCAGGCCCACTAAGTATACAGATAAATAACACGCCTCTGAAACAAGTTAAAGAATTCAAATACCTTGGAAGTATGATCACAGAAGATGGCAGATTGGACAGAGAAATTGAAATCAGATGTCAAAAACCTAGTGCACTTACATATCAACTATCACCCTTACTGAAACATCCAAACATACCCATGTCCGCAAAACGACAGATAATAAACAGCATATTCACACCAACCCTGTGCTACCAATCTCAAACCTGGACTTTATCCAAATTACACCTTCGCAAAATCAACACCTGCGAAATGAGATGCCTGAGGAGAGCTGCCAACTTAACAATCCGAGACCGAGTAAGAAATGCTACTATCAGACAGACTGTGGGATCAACACCTTGTGCCACATTTATTGAAAGACAGAAGATCAAGTGGTTTGGCCATGTCGTTAGAATGCAAAATCAGCAACTACCATCACTGGCCTTACATCAAAGATCATCATCTATTATCATCTCCATTATCAGTTATCAGTTATCAGCTGGGGTATCTTCATTGCACTCCGGACAGATCTATAGGTGCTTAGATTCCCCCCCCCCCCCCCCCAGCATATGCATCAGCGTCCGGTGGCTAATAGTGCCAGTTCTGTGTTGGTTGACGAGTCACCTCGTTTTCCTGATGTACCTCTCGCGCTTGGCCGTGCCGATTCTAACTCCCAAGTCGTTCATCCTAGACAGC
This sequence comes from Cepaea hortensis, assembly GCA_963921405.1. Lineage (NCBI taxonomy): Eukaryota > Metazoa > Mollusca > Gastropoda > Stylommatophora > Helicidae > Cepaea > Cepaea hortensis. Next base: position 37,477,303 of record OY992893.1, read on the forward strand.
GATGTGGATTCACTGACGTCAAAGTTCTCCGTTCTCGCCATATCTTTAAGGGCGTTAATAACATCGGTACGATCCATGGGCTGGCCATCTACAGGGGGTGCAGAGCCAGCCAGTTAATCAGCTCGTTCATTTCGCTCGACTCCTGCATGTCCCGGGACGAAGATGAAGGTGACTTTACGGACAACAGACTTCCGCAGCGACTCAGTCCACTGTCTACGTACAGATCCAGCTTCGACCTTCTGAATAATGCTCAATGAATCACTTAGTACACACACGTTGGTATAATGCTGTGATTCCAGCCACATGAAAGCCTGTGTAACTGCCATCACCTCCATCGTCATGCTGCTCATGGTCATAGAGTGGGCACCACTGGATTCTTGAACAGTTCGGGCCGCTGAACGGGCTGTAAATGCCCACGCACTTCTCTGCTGCTTTACAACAGATTCATCTGTATAGATGAGCACTTCGGGGCTATCTGAGTGTTCATAGATGAGCGCGTTAACCTCTGCATTGACATCGGCAGGGATCTGCTCTCTGCACCGTCTGTCGAGTGTGATAATGCAGGAGAAAGTGCACTTAAAAGCTGGAGGTCTTGGCACCCATTCCTTGCCGGGGTTGATACTGGTAAGACTTCAGACCTGTCTGACGACAGCTTCCGCCAGACCAATCCATGATTTGCCCCTCTTTAGCCTATCACCCTTTTCTCTGAACATAGCGTCATGCATAGGGTGCTGCTGATCTGCACTTATTTTTAAGTATGCACGAGCTCTCCAGATCTTGATCCTGTGTTCCATTGTCGGTAAGTCAAGGAGGTATCTCATTGCTACACAGCTGGTGTCTCTCGTGCAGCCCAAAATGATGGCTTCGTTTTGTACCTTTTCAAGTCTTCCAATCTGGGTACGACTGACAGTGAGGATGGCCAGGGCATACTCGATGGGTGAAAGCACCATTATCTTCAATCATTACCTTAAGCACAACTTCCATCAACATCGCCATCAAAACATTATCAATACACATCAATCATTATTATCCATTACCAGCAGAATCCTTGTGTTTATACACTATCATTATAATCAAATATCATCATCCGTTACCATAAACACTATTATTATCATCAATTAGCATCTCCATTTTCATCAGTCATTACCTTAAGCAGACATTTTATCACCATCATCCATTACCATTAATCATTATCATAACCACCATTACTTTCATTAATCACCATCATCCGTTACCATAAATCATCATCATCATTCATTACCATCAACCATCATCATCCAATTCTATCCATCAACATCACCATCAAAACAGACATTAAACACAACTTCCCCATAACCCGTGTTATACTGTTGTGACTTGCTAACCAAGAAAGGCCCTTAGTTCAACCCACTGCAATGGCAGGATTAGTCTTCTCTAACTACAGTCTTCACGTCATCATTAAATGGCCACGAAATAATTTTAAGAATTTTCTGGAAATTATTTGGGGAAGAAAGTTGGTGAGGAAATAAAATGGACACCCTACCTCATTGTGTTATGGTTAGAATATGCGAAACTCAATTATGTCGCACCCTGATGGCAGCAAGTAACATAAGATTATTTTTACCGTTATTTATTTTCTTATCAAGTAACAATGAAACACGTCATTCAGGGAAGGCTAGCATTTTAAACAATAATGCTGTTGTACTGTCAAAAAGAATAAATGTCGTCTACTGCCTATAGTACCTTGCAGTGTAGGACAGGGATAGCTACACAAAAGGAAAAGTACTAACCCATACAATGAAGTGGAAGCTGTGGTGGCGCAGTTACTAGCATGCTAACCTGCCGGCCTGGAGATGTAGGGTTTGAATTCACATTGGGACAGATTTTTAAAATTGACTTGCGCTCACAGATTGGCCCAGTAAAAATAGGTACCAGGAAATGTCGTGGCAGTAAAGGGGGACTATGTGATATTGAGAACATCACCCCTTGAGTACTGACTGCTCTATAGACATATGGAGCTAGCACCCTATGCCCTACACATCAAGGCAGGTAAAACAAAATGGGGTCATTTACTCAAAACAAAGTAACACAGTTCAGTTGTTGCTTGTCCATCGTTGCCAAAGAGGACGATATATCAGCTGTCTGTTCTATGGTGTGCTTGGAGGTGGCTGATTGGTCATCAGCAGAAGACAATCCACGTTATTTAAGAGGTCAGTATGGCTGTCCTGGATAAAAGCGCTCTCTTTTAAACTTCCAGTGTACTGAGGCGAGGTAACAGGTTCAACCCCTACACCGGTCAGTTGGACTAAACTGTTGATTGCTCATCCTAGATTTGGGGAGGTAAATTATAAGTACCTCTGAAATTGGAGTGGCTTCATCTGATTGTGAGGGACACTGGTAAAAGAGAAAGCTAGCCACCCGCAAAACCCAGTCTGGTGTTGACTACGCTAGAATTCAAATCAAGATCCTCGCCGGTGCTACGGAGTTCGTGCACTGAGCTGAGTTCTCCAGACTCAGGTTTGAGTTAGGAGGAGAACGGAGCACTTATGGGTTTCACCCGTGTGCCGTGATGCTGATCCGTCGACTAAACTAAACTAAACTAAACTAAACTAAACTAAACTAAACTAAGAGTTCAAAGCGAGCAAATAAAAAAAAACATCGAGGCAAGAGAAAATCTGCTAGACAATTTGACATCTTGGTCTGGAGGAACATCAGTATCAGAAAAGTGCCCAAAACAGAAGGCTGTGGACATAATACTGACTAATGCCACAAGGCATGGACTGTAAGAAACAGATTCGACCAATATGAGCCCAACAATATATGTTACAATGAGAGCAGAGGATTATCTTCTGTCAGTCAAACAGATGCAACTCCACTTTTGATTTTCAGATGACATGGCTTTCTCAATAAATAACTCATTCCGTGTCATCATATCAGCAGCGACATGACTCCGCTAGACCAAGTGATTAATTAGCTGCAATGTTCTCTCAGTTTTCAAATTTAGTACTATAGTTCTCCAATGATGTTTTCAAGGTGTCTTTTTAATCACTTTTCAGGACACTATGATCTAGAGATCCTATTTCAAGATGTAGATGATCAGTGGGAATTGATGAAGAATTCAATCATTTGTGCAGCAGAAAAAACTATTCCAAAAGTAAAGAAAGTGGGCCGTAAGACATGGATGACTGAAGAAATTTTACAACTAATGGAAACAAGAAGACAGAACAAAAATAATCCTGCCAAATATGAAGAAATTTACAGAAAAGTGAGAACCTTATGTAAGAAAGCAAAAGAAACATGGCTTGAGAAAAATTGCAGAGAAATTGAAAAACAACACAACAGTAACAATGCGAAACTAATGCACAAAAGAATTCAGTAGTGTACTAATCAAAGGCCGGTCTCTCTGGCTGTGGGGTTACAACACTTTCTCTCTGTAATCCCGTTTATCACGCAGAGTCTCGCAGCGGAGCGAGAACTGAGGTGGTTCGACCCCCGCTCGTGACTTGCGGATACTGAGCCGGCCGCTCAGAAAGCAATGGCAAACTACTGAGCGTAATCTTGCCAAGAGATCAACAGACAGCTGAAAGATGCTGCTGTTGACAGCTAAGTCCTGTAAAAGGATACGCAAAACATTTACTAATCAAAGAACACGTACATCAGCAGGCTGCCTAAAGACAAAAGATGGAAGAGTCATAATAGAAAAAGATCAGATATTACATGAATGGTCAGATTACGTGAAAAACCTGTATGACGATAACAGAGACGAACAGTATAATGTTCAAAATAATAATGAAGGACCAGCAATTTTGATGATGGAGGTTCAGAATGCTCTTAACCATATGAAATCTGGCAAGACCCCCGGTTCAGACAGCATCACAACAGAAATGATTAATGCTTTAGAAGAATATGGAGTAGATAAAGTTACCAGTCTGCTTAATACAATATATGATACTGGAAATATACCTCAGGAGTTATGTAATTCTGTATTTATTGCAATCCCAAAAAAATCAGGAGCCTTGGAATGTGATCAACATCGAAAATTAGTATAATGAGTCACATCACGAAGATTTTGTTAAGAATTATCATGCAAAGAGTTAGGAGGAAAATACAACCTGAAATAGGAGAAGAACAATGTGGGTTTGTAAAAGGCAAGGGTACAGTAAATGCTGTGTATATACTGAGAACCATAATCGAACGTTCTATAGAAGTAAACAAAGATCTACACCTTTGCTTTATTGACTACACAAAGGCTTTTGATAAAGTGAGATATGTCAACATGATAAGGATGCTTGAAGATCTACAAATTGATGGAAAAGATCTTAGACTTGTAAAAAACATATATTGGAAACAACAAGCTGCCATAAGAGTTGATAATGAAGTAAGCCAATATCAACCTATTAAGAGAGGTGTGAGACAGGGATGTGTAATGTCTCCAGATCTGTTTTCCCTGTACAGTGAACGTATTTTCAGAAATATTGAAGATATGGAAGGAATCAACATTGGGGGACGATGCATCAATAACATTAGATATGCAGATGATACAGTCTTGATTGCAGACAATGAACAGGACCTGCAAAATTTAGTAGATGCGATTGTTACACACAGTGAACAACTAGGGTTAGAAGTAAATTGTAAAAAGACACAGATTATGGTCGTCACTAGGAAGAACGAAATACCACAATGTAATATACAAGTAAATGGGAATATTCTTCAACAAGTCAATAGGTACAATTATCTCGGAACAGTAATAACATCTGATGGAAGATGCCTTGAAGAGATTAGAACAAGAATCGCCATGGCAAAAGTAGCCTTTAGCAAGATGGAAAACATACTGACCAATAAAAAGATGTCAATTGAAACGAGAAAAAGAGTGTTGAGATGCTACATAGAACCTGTACTTTTATATGGATGTGAAGCGTGGACAATGAGCAGTCAGGCTGAAAAACATCTAATGGCTGTAGAGATGTGGTTTCTGAGGAAAATGCAAAGAATACCATGGACAGCCAGAAAGACCAATGAACAAGTTCTTCAAGAAACAAATGAAGATCGTAAATTGATTAGAGAAATTAGACGTAGACAGTCAAAATTTTTTGGGGCATGTTATGAGAAGAAATGGATTGGAGAACTTGGTGACGACTGGTAAGATCGAGGGGAACAGACGAAGGGGAAGACCTAGAAGCAAGTACCTGGATGGCTTGGCCTTGTGGCATGGTCGAGACAGAAACACGGAGCTGATCCACGACTCTGGTGATCGAGTGAGAAGGCAGAACATGACCGCCCACGCTTACCGGCATGGCACATGATGGATGGATGGATGAGCTTGATCCCTTGAGTCTAGCTCATGATACAGTAATTTCTTTGTAAGTCACTCATTTAACATGACCGGTTGATACAATACAAAACATATAAATATGCAACACAGTTCAGTACTCACCATGGTAACAACATGGCCACAGAATTGCCACAGCCAGCAACAGCAATTATGATACAGTATACCCATATTGGAGTATCTGCTGGTATAAAGTAATGGCTGACAAACACGGGTATCATCATCTGTAGACACATGTTTTGAGAATTCTGATATATAAGACACAAGATCTGAAATAAACAATAAGTAAGTAACTACAAAAAACCTACATGACAAAGAACATTCTTCTTCTCTATCTCAGGGTGAGAGAGAGAGCGAGAGCGAGAGAGAGAGAGAGAGAGAGAGAGAGAGAGAGAGAGAGAGAGAGAGAGAGAGAGAGAGAGAGAGAGAGAGTTGAATTGCATCACTAATTTTTACGCTACACAATGTATATGTACAATTTTTTCTCCACTTCTTACCATTTTTGCGAGAATACTCACGACAATCATCAGTGTCTCAACTGTTGTAAAGTGTGGGAGTTTGTTCTTATTAGTTTCAGTGATCATGTATGTGTGTAGATGTGAGGATGTTTGTGTGGGTGTGTATATGAGGGATGTGTGTGAGGGTGTGGGGAATGTATGTGTGGAGGGGTTGTATATGGGGATGTGTATGAGTTGATGGGTGATGTGATGTGTGGATGGGTGAAATGATGTGTAGTCGGTGGGGGATGTATATTTGTGTGAGGGATGTGTGTGTTTGTGTGTGTGGGGGGATATTTGGGAGGATTATTGGCAGTATGTAGGTGTTGGTGGTTGGGGGGTGTGGGAAGGGAATGTGTATTCGGGTGGGTGAATGGGTGTGTAGGAGATTGTGTGGGTTGGGGGATGGGTGTGTAATGGGTGTGGGGGATGAGTGCGGGGGGGGGGGGTGTCTGTGAATGGGATATATCTGTGGGTGGGAGTGTGTGAGTGTGGATGGGGTAAGTGTGAGTGGGTGGAGGATGTATGTGTGGTTGTGAAGATGTTTGTAGGTGGGGGATGTGTGGGTGCGTGGGGAGATGTTTAAGTGGGTGAGAGATGTGTGGGCGGTGATGTGTATGAGGAATGCATGTGGGGGATGTGTGTGTGGGGGGAATGTGTTTATGGGTGGAGTTTTGTGTGGGAGGGGAGATGTGTGAGAGGTGGGGGAGGTGTGGGATGTGCAGGTGGATGATGGATGTATGTGAGGATGGGGGATGTGTGTTTGGCTGGGTGCTTTGGGTGTGTGTGGGTGGGAGGGTAGATGAGAGATGCATGTGTTGATGGGCGGGTGGGTGATGTGTGGGTGTGAGTGGGTGGATGTGTGTGAGAGATGCGTGTATGGTTGGGGGATGTGTGTGTTTGTGGGAAGATGTGTGTGAGCGGCGGATGTGTGTGGGTGGGGTATATGTGGGTCGTGGGGTGTGTGTGGGTTTGGAGGTGTGTGTTTTGTGGGTGTTTATAGGTGGGGGATATGTGTGGGCAGGTGGGGAGATTTGCTTGTGGGTGGGGATGTGTGTATAGGGTGGGGGATGTGTAGTTGAGAGTTGGCGGATATTGGGTGGGTGAGTGGGTGTAGGTTGGCTGATGTGTTGTAACAGTGATGGTACATTAAATAGCAGATGTAAACAAAGTCCTGGCTGTATTTTTCATATGTTTAATTTGACTGAATACATCGTATAATATAAAGCAGCATACAACAGGTTTTCTGTTATTACAAAAGATGTTGCCGATTCAAGGTTCAGATAGTAACTAAACATCTCTACCCCCCCCCCCCCCGCGTCATGGCTTGAACGTCCCTAGCTACCCCCCAATGGGATGCTCAGACGTGCCCTGTACTAGTCTTTTCCTCCTTGCACACCACTCATTGACTCACCAACTCCCTAACAGAGATGGTGCTCTGTTACATTCCTCCTTATCCTCAACAAGACTTTTTCTTTAAAAAAAGTCTTAATCCCTAACCTACTTACTTAAAGTATTTCTCTCAACCCGCTTACTTATCTTAAACTAACCCTTTCTTACTCAGTGAGCTTTAGTTATTACTCTTTCTATTCCTAAGAGTCTACGTGTCTACTTATATCTTATAACAAACCGCTATGTTTCGTCACAGTTCTTCGTGAAGTTATAACTTCTTCTTCGGTTACCATAAATGCTACTTCTTCTTAACAATATCTAATCCTGACTATAAAAATTCAAAATGCATACTCTTCTAAAAATACTTCATTCTTCCTATCATCATCCCCCACAAGTCTATGCCAACAATTCAGTACGTCAGCATTATTAATTCCCCATTCAACCAACTTGAAACGACTCGTACTAATCACACGATAGGAAGATAAAGAATCGGTGGCCACAGGAAAATCAAAGAACAAGATCTCTTCCTCATAAAACCATACTCACATTTACCCCACCATGTCGCCCTGAGACTTTACGCAGTAAAGTCTAAAAAACAATTACATATCTCCCACAAATTCAATTATACCACTTATTATGGCAATTTCACATCATATCTCCGAATCTCACCTAATTATTTAATGCATAATACAGTTTGCGCTGATATCTACAGCATCAAACACCAAAAATATTATCCACCCCTAAATGTCTATTCATTACAGACATTACTCATATCAAAGGGTCCATTATGGGCCCTACCACTCAAAACCTCCTCCAATATAACCAAATCTCTGATCCTTACATACATCACTCCAGCAACTCAGGAATACTTCATATCAGCTTCCCTATTAATCTCGCAACCCACTACTACTATTATGGGTAATACTTCCTAAAACCTCCACTTGTCACTTCATGCCGTTATCAACAGCAACCAAAATACCGCCACTGAACTCATGTCTGTGACCTTCTAAGCTATCTACCCCATCTTATCTCTGTCTATCTATTATAGACATTCCCATACTTTTACTTTATGGCTTTTAAGTCAGGTCCATATGCTGTAACCCAAAAATTAATATCGCTGTTCACTTACTGTAAACTTAACTTCTACTCTTTGTCATTCATCTCGTCCCATGCTGCAATCACAGCACGAACAATAACATTCGTAGTTCATATATTATTAATCCTGCCCCCGTGGCTCTCAGTCCATGTTTATCTTTGCTGATAACTACAGCCATCACCCTTCATGATTCATTATTCATCATCTAATCCCCCAACTATTGTATGACTACTCTTCGGACTAAAACATGGCATTCAATTCATGTTTTTCTCATTACCATATTTTCTGAACGTAAATATGTATCCAGAACTCCCAAGGACCCCTTACTAAGTTTCTCTCTTTAACATGGACCTGTTTAATTTTCTAAGTCCCCATAACTGAACGTCAAACGAAAACTAATTTAAACATAGTCAGGGCAACTCAATAAGTAACATCATTATAACTTTTGCAACTGAAAATTAATAAACAAAGTAATATGCTAATATTTAACCAAAGTAAGCTAAATAAACCTACAATTCATGAATAACTGGAGTCAAGACAAATCAAAATAGAACAATATCACCCCTCCCTGGTTTTCAACCGTTTATCCCCAACATTTTTCAAAATAAAACAAGCATCAATTTAAATTAAAAGAAAATTATCTAGTGTTATCTAACACTACTGGTCTCTTTTACGGACCAGTAGTTTGTACGTAAAAGACTGAAAACACAACAATCCTATTCTAAAATCTAATGGTAATAATTTTACAAAACCAAGTCAATCATAAATTAAAAAATAATATAACATACCATATATGATGCATTGAAAGATCAAATTCAATTAAAATCAACTGTCTTCTCGCTAAAGAGAAGAGTTATCCCCCTTCATAATAGTCCAAACATTACCAAACTAAATCATAGTAACACCAGTGTATTTGCAATATTAAACAAGTAATTACTGTTAACTACAGCAAATATTGCTCCATTTTCCAAGTAGTGTGACTATTTCAGCACACCACAATTCATCTACCTACTAAAGGAAATTGTAACTCGGCACATCAGTTGTTTCCCTTGGATTTGAGTTGTACCAAGAATTATTATAACTTCTTAAACATTACCGTTTACTACGGTATCAATGCTACAACCACCAAAAAATGTCTATTTACTATAGACTTCACCAACACATCTAGCTACTAGATTTGTTAATCACTAATTCTACTTTTAAGTCTTTCGTCCATCCGACGCAACTAACATTTCATTCTCCTGCATCAGTACTTTCCAACATCTCACCACAACAACTCTAAACTATCCTCAACTCTCTCCTAGCTTAGTTCTCACACCGCGATGATAGTCAAACCACTCACATTTATTGGAACTCTTTCAGAAACAGCAACCGCACCGCATACAACTAATGGGTATCTCTTTACAACAAACCTCAGTCCGATTGGACATACAAATCATATCTTCTCTCATTTCTCTGTATCATGCATTCTTGCTTCGACATATCTCTGCCAACGATACTGAGTCTGTTTTATGAAACGACATCCAGAACGTTAATTCTCTATCTGTCACCCTGTCATAGAATTTTCATTAATTCTGTCTAACATCACACATTCTAAACAAAAGACATCGCAAATTTCCAATCATCTTCTTTCCACCTCCCAACTTTCGCATACTCAGTTACTCTATCCTCCACGAAATCACCAGTATGCTTTATCAGCGTCACTATTCAGCAACTCTTTACATATTCGCACGACAGTCGTACTTTATGCTTCTCATATGCACTGAGCACTCACTATGTACAGACAACCTCGTTCTCGTCATTATTCTCATATCACGACAAGCTGACGTGCCTATACTATTACTTCTAAGAAAACAAATTAGACACCAATTCAACATTCTACCAATTACTCACCGCAGCCTAAGCGTGTCGATCACTTCCACACACAGTGACACAAGATATACCAAACGCCTCGTACATGCATGCGCTACTACTACTAATCACCTGACATCGTTCTATCCATGCACTCCACCCCAAAAGACTTATCAAAGGTTCCTTCTTCAGCACGACGCACATATGTTTGTCTACACTCTTACACATGCAAGAACAACACATAACCAGACGAATTACTTCAATACTCAACAGGACTTTCACAATTCAACTGCTTTCTTATTTCCGCTTTTCTCAATCATCACAACCAAACACTACTCTCCGTCCAACCTAATTTTCACATCAAATCACTCCGACAGTCAACTACTACTCACTTCTGCACAACCTCATCACTTCATCCCACACTATTAACGAGTCAGATTCTCTCAACGTATTTCGTCACGTAACTTATCAGTCTAGTTTTCTAGAGATCCGATTTTTTAATTCTTCTTCTTCGATATCTGTAAGCGTAAATAAATCAGGTCTGGAAAGCATATATTCTCTGAACCCCATCGCTTCATCTTCTTCCGTATACGTCTGATTAATAGAAATTCCTGACACCCTTTTTTTCGTTTCTTCCTCTTAAATTGTTGTTCGATTGCCGTATCTGTCATTTTTCTATATGGTTTATATTTACTCAACTCGTCCCCGGAATCATCAGTATCTATAGTTGTCCCACCAGTCCGGCGTTTACAATAATATGCGGTAGAGGCGGAAACATCCTCTCTATAACCTGAACTAGTACCTCTTTTACTTCGGTCAGGGGTGAATTCTCTGTCTTTACCTGAGGAACTTGACATACCAGTCATCGTACCTCTATTAACTATCAGACTATTTGTATTCTTTTCCCTAATACTTTTCCTCTCCTGTCTTTTGATGTCCTGGGTTTTCGTCTGTCTATCTTTCTTTATTTCAATTGTGTCTCCTTTTTCATGAGGTGTTTTTATAATTTCCACTAACTCAGTTTGACTTGCTTTTGTTATCTTGTTGGCTGGTTGTATCTGGGTTTTCTTTTCTATTGTATCAACTTGTGTCTGTGTGTTCCGTTCTACCACTTCAATCACCTGCGTCTGAGTCTCTTGGTCTATTTTCTTTACTAATACCGTCGGCTTCGTTTCCTGTCTAAAAGTCACATTCGCAACCACCTTAGGAGCAGTTGAATTTCTACTTATGTGTTCTACCCTGTTCTTTGACCCTGACTTCAGATACTGTCTCCGTCTTGGTTCAAACCACTCATCACGTTTTTTTTCTAGCAGTCATACTATTTAAGGGCCAATGCCTCTGCTTCCTGGGAAGGTTTCTATATCTTTGTTCATTATAACTGCTTCTGGACTTAGTCCTATCTGATTCACCATAACTGTCTCTATATACCACGTTATGTTGTCTTCTGTTTTCATTAGATACTGTCTGTCTCCTATTATTCTTTACTATTCCATTGTACCTGAAATCTATAAGCCTCTTGTCTAGTCGTTCTTCCCAAAAACGTTTCCACAAAATTCTCTACTTCACTAACTGCCACTTTTAACTCTCCCAACCATGCACTGACGCGTTTTAATTCTGTATGTAGGTAGTTCATACTTATTTCTCTGTAATTTATCTCAAGCCAAAACAATATGCCTACTTCTTCTTCTATATATTTCTTGGTACCTGTAACAAAACCTCGTCTTGAGCTCTGCTGAAATATTTTTGTTATACAACTTATATAAACAAATTCACAATTATAATATAGTTAATAGTTATCAATAAGTATACAACAACTGCAGGCGTATTTAAACTAGACAAGGGACGTAAGCATTTGTTTTTCGTCCTATAAGAATCAAGTGTTCTAATTAATTAATTAATTTTACTTAACACACAATGTTATGTTATATTAGTTAAATCAATTTTAGTTATTATAACGCTATATTAGCTTAATCAATTATCTTAAATCAATTTCTTAAATACCGTTCTTTGGATATATCGTCCACGGGTCCATAAGGAAAGTCCAAATGTGCGAACTGGTGATTATTCTTGACAGATAGACTTCATACGTGCTTCATAGAAAAATGAACGTGTTGTCTTCTTCAGTTCCATCACAGGGAAAAGAAACACTTCTGGACTCTTCATTTCACCCATTGGCGGGCTCCTCGGATTTGTGGCTTCTTTTCACCCCTTGGTGGGCTCGTCTGGACTTCACCCGAAAAAGGGCACGTCTGGATTTGAAACGGCTCAAGCTCAAAAACGAAGCGATTACAATAGGTTCTTTTCTTCAGCAGGACGGCAACCCATTATGCCCACCCGCGTCCGAGTAGACCACAACAACGGAATCGCTTTCTACGACAGACATCTTGATGAGGTATTGTTTCTCTCAAAGTTCAGGTTAGTTGCGGCTGTTTTGTTTTCGAAAGCAAAATTTCTTCAATCTGGGACAGCTCCAGTAAGTGACCTCACTTCAAGCAGCCAAGGTTAATTCAACGACACGATGACCTCAAGCAGCCTCTTGGCTCAGTCAAACAGGGCAAGATCACAAACAAACTCACAACCATCCACCACTAGACGGGCTTTTGGTGGTTGCAAGTCTTACTTTTAAGGTTATATTAAGAAAAACAGCCATCAAAACTTGAGAAAACCGTATAACAGCGATTCATCTATCAAAACCTGAGAAGGTCGTATAACGGCGATTCATCCAACAAAACCTGAGAAGGTCGTATAACGGCGATTCATCCAACAAAACCTGAGAAGGTCGTATAACGGCGATTCATCCAACAAAACCTGAGAAGGTCGTATAACAGCAGCGACTCATCTGATGAAACAGCTGTTGTAGCTCTGTGTTGTAGCAACCACAACCATTTTGAAAGCGTGTTTATTAAAAGTTCTCTGCTGTGCCGTATGCTTCTATTTTCTTCACGTTATGTCCGCAACAATCCAAGTCCGAAATCCTGGGATAGCGGCACCAAATCTACTGTATATGTAACAGTGATGGTACATTAAATAGCAGATGTAAACAAAGTCCTGGCTGTATTTTTCATGTTTAATTTGACTGAATACATCGTATAATATAAAGCAGCATACAACAGGTTTTCTGTTATTACAAAAGATGTTGCCGATTCAAGGTTCAGATAGTAACTAAATATCTCTACCCCCCCCCCCCCCCTCCGCGTCATGGCTTGAACGTCCCTAGTACCCCCCAATGGGATGCTCAGACGTGCCCTGTACTAGTCTTTTCCCCCTTGCACACCACTCATTAACTCACCAACTCCCTAACAGAGATGGTGCCCTGTTACAGTGTGTGAGGGTGCGGGATGTATGTGTGGATAGGTGCGGGATGTGTGGGTTGAGGGGGGTATGTGTGTGTGGTTTTGTGATGTGTGTTTTGCTGGGTGGTTGCGGGTGTGTGGGTGGGTGGTGGAGAATATGTGGGTGGGTGTGTGAGTGTCGGTTATGGGATGGGTGGGGGATGTATGTGTGGGTGGGGAAATGTGTGTGGGTGGGGGATCAGTGGGTGGGTGGCGGCATGTATGTTTGCCTGAGTCTGTGTGAGTGCGTGGAGGTATGTGAGGGTGGATGGGGGATGTGTGGGTGGCTGAGGGATGTGTGGGTGGCTGCGGCGTGTGAGGGTGGATGGGGGATGTGTCTCACAAAATTGCAATATGCACTGTTTCGGTTTACAACTTTCATTTGACAATGTTTTTTTCCCCCGTGTGAATGTACCATGCGTAATATGCATTGTTTATGCTTACAAAATCCATTTGACAATGTTTTTTTTTTTCTATATAAATGTAACATGCACATTTGATAAATGAAAAATGAGTGATCGTAAGGGCCGAATGTAAGACTGGCCTGCGTGCCCAATTTGTTACCCTTTTAAAATAAAGTGTGTTCGTTCGTTCGTTCTCAAAGGCCCTTCTCTGGGTCTTTGTAGTGTCAACGTGGATGAGTCCATAGTCAATATTTTCCTCTGCCCTCTATCTTGGGCAATGCACGTGAAGTCAGGATATTTTTTTTTTTTTAAATTCGCATATCCTTTACAGCACATCGCTGTCAACAGCAGCATCTTTCAGCTGTCTGTTGATCTCTTGGCAAGATTACGCTCAGTAATTTGCCATTGCTTTCTGAGCGGCCGGCTCAGTTATCCCGCAAGTCACCAGTGGAGGTCGAACAGCTCCCAGCTCTCGCCCGCTACAAGACTCTGCGTGATAAACGGGATTACGGAGAGATAGTGTTGTAACCCCTCGGCCAGAGAGACCGGCCAGGATAAATTACCTTTTAAAATTAATCAGGAGCAAACAGTCACATATTATTAAGTCTTGAAACAAAGCTAACGTTGTTTATGTCATTGTGACTCCCCCAGGACAGAGGGTTGAAGTACAGTAAAACTTCGGTTTTCGAAGCCTTCGGTGTTCGTCGAGTTCGGTTTTTGTTGATTTTTTTCCCCTGAAAAATTGGTCTCAATTTTCGTCGGTCGCCTCGGATTTCGTGGGCCTTCCTACGGGACCTCGCTGCTAATTTTACATTACAAGTAAATACACAGATAATGATGTTGTACATTTGATCTTGAGTTCAGCTTACTTTCAAGCTAATCTGTAATTACTAGATCAACATGTTTGCTTTTAACTCAAGTGTAGTTCATACACACTACTTCTAGTAGTGACTGACTGAATTGTGCGTGTGGATTAGCTCTCCCTGTTAACAGTGTCCCTCACCTTCAGGAAAACCCACCCCGCCTTTAGAGATAATCCAGTTTGCTGTCAGGAAAAAAAACAAAACTACCGGAGCTGCCAAGAGTGGATAAAACTCAAATATTCTAGGGAAATTGAAGTTTCTAATAAATAGAGCACACTGTTGCATTTTTAACAACATAAAAACACGCTGAAAGAAATTACTTACCATTATACCTGCAGCATAAACGTTCTTCTTGCCAAACTTGTATGCTATAAGATGCCAAACTGGCATTGATGCTGGTGAAACTATCTGAAAAGCATAACAATTCTGAAAATACATTCAAAATATTTTGACACTGTTAAATGTTAAGAATACTTCTAAACTGATTTGTTAATCACGAAAACCAGGGAAGCCAAAGAGAATAACTGTTACCTTGAATAAGTAAAAGTTTCAAGCTTCCGGTCCACTATGAAGGAAAGGCGGTTGAGCTGTTAAAGCCTCAGGAGTGTTTTATGCTTGTGGCTACGGTTTGCTGGTGCATTTTCCTTATATTGGACTGGTAATGCATGGCTCCATTGCCCACAAGGTACAGGGTTAATTCCCAACACATGGCTATGAATTGTTACAAGAAACATTGTATCTAATAATATTACACATCCTCCTGACACTTGGGTAGTCAGATCAAACATCTCCATTAGCACCTTGCCGTCTTGACAGACGATAGTTTGTGCTTTAAAAAGGCATAATAACTTTTACCTATGGCGGTAGCGAATGTGACTGATAAGGCCCAATCGCGCTGTAAATGTCCGTTCATAGTGGGTGCATGTGAACACGTGGTCATTTCCACCATCATGCACCATATTTCGTCTCACACGCTCGGTGTGTGACTTATCTGCAATAATTTTCTCCTTTGTCTTTATTCCATTTCTGATGTTTGCCCTCCATGCAACACGTTCAGCGGCGACTTGCTTCCAATGTGCATTATCAGTGCCTGTATCAATCATGTCCCGCTTACGCACATCTTTGTATCGTAGTAGAGGCCGACCCTGAGATCTCTTACCCATCTGTAATTAACCAAAAAAGATGTCCTTTGGTATTCTACCATCATCCATCCTCCTAAGATGTCCTATCCATCTAAATCTACGAAGACTGAGCATGGAATAAACCGTCACACAACTTGATTTTTCCAGTACTTCAGTATTTGTGATTTTGTCTTGCCACTTAGTACCAAGAATTCTTCGCAGACACCGCATATGAAAGCTGTTTAAACGTTTCTCTTGGTGTGAGTAAGTTGTCCAGGCTTCACTGCCATAAAGAAAAGTACTAAGGACACAGGTTTGATAGACAAGGACTTTTGTTTTAGCAGTAAGCTTCCTGTTCTCCCAGACTCTTTTTCTTAACCTGTCCATTGTTGTTGCTGCCTTATCAATCCGGATGTTGATTTCCTGATCTAGGGATAATTTGCTATTTACCACTGATCCTAGATATATAAAATGGTCTACCATCTCTAGTTCGGCGTCGTCAATAAAGATTGATGGTACCCCATCTGCACCTTGTGACATAATCTGTGTCTTCTTTTTGCTAATTATTAAAAAAAATTCAGAACAAGCATTGGAGAATTCAGATAGTAGACATTGCAATTCTTCCTCAGAGTGGGTCGTAACTGCAGCATCATCTGCAAAAAGCAACTCTCTGATCAGTACACTCCTAATTTTGGTCTTGGCCTTCAATCTCTGAGCATTGTAGAGACCGCCATCTGAGCGTGAGTAAATGTATATACCACCATCCTAATCACGAAAGGCCCATTTAAGTAGAAGTGAAAAGTATGTTCCAAAGAGGGTGGGAGCTAGTACAAAACCTTGCTTAACTCCACTCTTGATTTCAAACTCTTCAGAAGTTGCACCATCAAACTTGATTATACCCTTCATGCCTGTGTGGAACGATTCCACAATGGACAGAAGAGTTGGTGGGCAGCCAATCTTCTTTAGTGCCGTGAACAGACCCTCACGACTGACCAAATCAAATGCCTTTGTGAGGTCGACGAAGGCAATAAACAGTGGTTGATTCTGTTCACGGCATTTTTCTTGCATTTGTCGCAATGAGAATATCATATCAATGGTAGACCGGTTCTGTCGAAAGCCACACTGTGATTCGGGGTAGACTTGATCTCCTAGGACTTGAAGTCTGCGCAGAACAATTCTGTGAATTACTTTTCCAACAATACACAGAAGTGAGATACCCCTATAGTTGTTGCAGTCGCTCCGATCGCCCTTGTTCTTGTATAGTGTTATGATGCTTGAATCTTTTAAATCCTGTGGGACTTGTCCTTCTCGCCAGCATAGCTCTATTAGCTGGTGAATCTGTAGAGTGAGTGTGCCTTGCCCACTCCTGATAACCTCTATTGGAATCCCATCCTTACCTGCAGCCTTGCCAGATGCAAGTTCATTTATAGCAAACTTAACTTCTGTTATGGTGGGAAGTGTGTCCAGGTGGTCAAGAGTTGGTAGAGCCTCTATGGCGTTGAGGGCATCATCCGCTAGTTTGGTCTCACTTGAGTAAAGCTCCAAATAGTGCTCTACCCATCTGTCCATCTACTGTTTATTATCAGTTATGATTTCTCCAGTCAAGGTTTTCAATGGTGCACTTCTTTTGATCATTGGACCACAGGCTTTCTTTATTCCTTCATACATGCTTCTTATATTTCCCTGTTCACTTGCGATTTGAATAGACTCACATAACTGGATCCAATAATTATTTGCACACTGCCTGGCAGCCTTTTGCACATCCTTCCTAGCTTGCATTAGCTCACTCAGAGTGTTACGCGTTGGTCTTTCCTAGTTTCTTAAGAGAGCTATCTTCTTCTTATCAATCAAGTGCTGCAGAGTCTCGCTGTTTGCCGCAAACCAGTCCTGCCTCTTATGATCCACAGTGCCGTAAACCCCTAAGGCAGTTTTATAAAGAGTTTCCTTAAGTTGACTCCACTTTTCATTTACTGTACAATTTTCTGGTGTATCAGTGAAAGCGTCTTCGATTTGCTGTTGAAACTGAAAGCACTTTTCAGGATCGTGAGTGTTAATAATATTAATCCTGGGGCTAGATTTGTGTTTAGCTGTGTAGATTCTCTTTGGTCTCAGTCTAACCCTTGCAACAACCAAAGAATGATCCGTATCACAGTCAGCACTGTGGTAACTTCGAGTCAATAATATATGGTTCAGATGTTGTCTCCGTGTGATGATGAAGTCCAGCTGGTGCCAATGGCCGGATCTTGGATGTTTCCATGTGACCTTATGCATCTCTTTTGTTTTAAAAAAGGAGTTTTTAATACATAGGTCATTTCTGGTGCAATGCCCCAGCAGCCTTTGCCCATTTTCATTCATGCGACCGATGTTGTATTTTCCAAGGCACACTGGCCATGAACTCGAGTCCTTGCCCACACGAGCATTGAAATCACCGAGCATATAAATGTAGTCAGATTTTGGAACTGCCTTGATCACGGAGTCTAACTCCTCATAGAAGGAATCTTTCACGTCATCAGAGGAATCGAGTGTCGGTGCATATGCAGTAATAATGGTAGCAAAAGCACAAGAGGTTGCCAAGTGCAGGGATAATAGTCTTTCATTCCCTCCTGCTGGAATTTCAATCATTCCCAGTAGCGAATTCTTCACTGCAAAGCCCACACCGTGTTGCCTTTTTTCTGCCTGCCCTCTACCCTTCCAGAAAAAACGTGTAATTGTTTTCCCTGAGTGATCCTTCCTCAGCGAGGCGAGTCTCCTGCAGGCCAGCAATATCAATGTTAAGACGATTGAGTTCGGCATCAATCACAGCCGTTTTTCTCACATCGTCAATATTGGTCAAGTC
Source organism: Cepaea hortensis (assembly GCA_963921405.1). Classification (NCBI taxonomy): domain Eukaryota; kingdom Metazoa; phylum Mollusca; class Gastropoda; order Stylommatophora; family Helicidae; genus Cepaea; species Cepaea hortensis. Next base: position 37,496,003 of record OY992893.1, read on the forward strand.
AGTGGAAAATACTGGACACATGGTTCTCACGGTCCAGGTTGCAAGCCGTAGCTTGAAGTTTCTATTGTTCTTTTTATTAGTACCTGGTGCATTGGTGTTACAGCCTGCGATTCGGATTTTTCCTAGCCCCAAGCACCCATTGAAGCAGGCAGGCTGTGGCGGATCAGCACCCAATTGGCCGGGGGCTGTTTAGCTTGAGGCAGGCGGTAGCTGATCAGTGACACCTGTAGGTGTCTCCCACCATCAGAGGCAACGCGTGGCGCCCCATGTCTACGCCAATTGACAGGGACTTATAACCCGTAACATTTGCCTCTCGCTTTGATTCCGAGACCAGTTAAGACCAGGGATGGAGTTATTGCCTCTCCATAGCACAAAGCCTGGGCTAAAAATATAGAGATCATGTGTTGCCAATGCAGCATGATCCCCCTCTCGGCCTGCCTAGTTCACTCCAGAGGAAAGGTAACACCTCTACATCTGGAACAAGACAAGCTGCGGAAGCTGCCGGATCAGCAAAGCAATGCTCTAACTGTCCGCCGGTCGTAACATCGATCCTAGACCAGCCGCCAAAGAAGGTTTAGGTCTGACCTGCCATGATATTTTGTCTTTAGATTGCATTTCCTCGCACCAGGGTAAGGCTTGTACCCTCCCAATTGCGCTCTTCCGCCCGAAGCCGTTGGCACAATGTGGGGTGTCGGGTTTGGTAAGCACCGCCTAACATTCAGCGCTAACAGAAAGCAGGTAGTACCGTCTACTGTTATACGGTAGCTCAGTAATATCTGACTAAGACCTTAGATGTGGCAGTTGGACTTCGGAACCAACAACAATTTATCCTGGCCTACCACAGGGATCACCATTATCTCCGGTACTGTTCAACGCCTACACAGTGAGAATCACCAGTGAGCAGATCACTTGCCCTAGCAGGACATTGTCATATGCCGTTGATGTTTTAGTGTATCGTCAGGGTAAGGATAGAGAGCAGGTTGCTGTGGAACTACAAAGCGAACTCAATCGCATAAGTACTTGGTGTGATGAAGCTGGGGCTTTGGTCAACCCAACAATGGCAACAGTGACTTGGTTATCGTTGAATAATCATATTGTCAACACTCCAACACCAACTGTAAAGCTGTGTTCAGAGACGGTGGAAAGAACGTAGGCAATGAATTACCCGGGGATACGGTTTGATCGAAGCCTTGCTTATAATGAGCACATAGACCAGGTGATAACAAAGGCCAAGCGGGGTTTGGTTGCGATGCGGGTGATGTCGGCAGCAAACTGTGAGCAGCGCCATCTATGTCTTCTGTACGAGGGACTGGTCATGTCTGTTTTTGAGTATGCGATGGCAATCCTGACTCTCAGCCGTAAGCAGATAGAAAGGATGGAAAGGATACAGAATGAAGCTATGCACATTATTCTTGGATGTACAAGAGATACAGCATTCAGGGCGATGCTCTACCTTCTTGATTTTCCAACCATTGAAGAGAGAATACAAGTTTGCCTCAGAGTTAACGCAAACACACAACATCCACTGCATAGTGAAATTATGAAGGTGAAGGGCAGCAGGTTAAAAAGAGGACGGTCGTGGATGGGTCAAGCCAAAGACATTCTTCAACAGGTGTGTTCACTTGAGGACTTAGAACCTGGCGAGGAGTGGGTACAAGTGCCAACAGATTTCTCCACATCCTTTTCAGTTTGCATCCAACTAGATAGAAAATGCAGACAAGAAAATCCGGCTGCTGTGGAGGCTGAAGTACAAGCGTTGATTTTCGAGAATTCGCTAGACGGTGATGCTGTCATCTACACAGATGGGTCGGTCATCCGACATGTGAGAAGCTCATAGGCCTTTACGGCTCGGGCCGGAGGGAGAATTGTGAAAGAGGACTCTGGTGCTTTCACTGAAACCACAAGTAGCCTGACTATGGAAGTCATGGCAGTAAGTAAAGCAATAACATGGCTCGAGACACAGACATTCACTAGGGCATGTTTCCTTAGCGACTCAATGAACATTATCATGAGGATAAAGGAGGGGTCGATCCGAAGAGAATGGTTGCTGCCTCTGGAGCGGTCTCGGCTGGCAAAGATTAGTTTCATCTTCGTGCCAGGGCATGCGGGAGTACAAGGAAATGAGCGGGCTGACAATCTCGCAGGTGAGGTTACGGTGGAGTTCGGACGCGCCATGGATCAGGCTGACATTCTGAATGCTCTACGAGAAGTTACACTTTTGCGTGAACCAAGTGATGACTGTGAATCTACAACCATGGCCAGACTGCGAGAACAGCAAATTAAAGGAGGGTTGGCCAAACAAGAACACTACGCAGGATGCCAAAGAAGATTGATAAACCAACACAGAACTGGTGTCGTTAGCCGCTACACGCTGCGGGATTTACTGAGGAGGGGATCCGAGCACTTATGAACTGAATGGTTCGATGTGCAATGAGGATGATCTTTCGACTAACTAACTTGACTAAGACCTGACACATCAAACATCTAGCCTTCGTGGATAAGGGTGAAAAACAGGAGGTTCTGTGTGTGATTTGTATGTGTTAATGATGCCATGGCAGGTGGAAAGTGCATAGAGTAGGCCCTGACAAAACTGTTAAGAAATTAAACCTACACATGGATAGACAGAGCCCATTACCTTGGATTGAATCTGTTTAGATGAAATAAACCTTGCACAAATGCATGCTGAAGTCGAAAACACCGACCTGCGAGGGCATAACTGGATGCAACACATTCCCCTTCAAAGAGAATTGAATAAGAAGAAGAGCATTCTGTCATCAGTCAAAAGGGAAAAAAGAACATTGCCTGTCTCTCTTTTACAGTCGGGGATGCAAGTGTGTACCACACATACATGTATACATACATACACACGCTAAAACAACACATACAAACTTACATATACTCATAACTAAAATACAACTTACAGTTGGAATTATGATAACAGTAGATAATTCATCTCCTCTTTTCAATACGTGTGTGCAGTACAGTGCAAGATTATTCAGGCTAACCTGTAGAATATATGCAAACTATCTTGTACACACCAGTTATTAATTACACACAAGTTATAGTTACCAACACAAACTGTTACCTCCATTACCATCTCTCCTCTCGAAAAAGACATCACTGCGTACAACTGTCTACACATACACACTTTTTAAACGAGCCGAAGCTGATCACAGATTAGGACAGAAAGAAAGAAACTATGCAAGTACAGGTGTAGTAGTACAATGCTAGAAAATAAGACTGAGCATATATTTATACATGGTCCAGTGGTCAGAGGCTCAAATCTGATCAAGGTAGAGTTTACCTAGCTCCCTGGGTTTACCCAGCCTAATTTAGGCTACCAGGAAATGTCTTGAGAAGTCAAGGCGGCCAGCAAGATACTGACCAATACTGACCACACCACGCCTCGAGTAACAATTGGTCTATACAAATATGTCTTTCTCAGTATGCTTTAAGCTGTGTCAAAATAGTCCTGTATATATTTACACATCATTATCATTATATAGTTAATCCATGGCAGAATGCTGCACTCATCATTATCCACAAGGCTCTTGATTTGTTGCCAGTTCCCTTGCCACATACATTGTCATGTCCACAGCGTCTTTACAACGCAGTGTCCACCATTGTGTTGTTCGGTGCCTGCCTCGTTTTCCATGAACATGCCTTCCATAACTGTTCTTTCTAAACTACTAAGACATTTCTTGGACCAAAGTATTTCCGTTCCTGAGACCTGAAACTGTTTGTGAGTCAGTTGTCTTTGATGATCAGACTTAGTTTCAATATCATCTGCTGATATCAGTGGATGATATATGACTGTTTTTATGACATTTGCAAACTACTGAGAGCGTAATCTTGCCAAGAAATCAACAATCAGCTGAAAGATGCTGATGTTGACAAGGATGTCCTTTAAAGGATATGCAAAAAAAAAAAAAAAAAAATTATGACATTTCTTTATGTTGTTGCAGTTATTGTTGTTCTTGTTCTTGTTCTAATTCTTGTTCTTGTTCTTGTTGTTCTCCTCCTCCTCCTCCTCCTCCTCCTCCTCCTTCTTCTTCTTCTTCTTCTTCTTCTTCTTCTTCTTCTTCTTCTTCTTCTTCTTCTTCTTCTTCTTCTTCTTCGTGTGGGTAGGGGATGTGTGGTTAAGAGATGTGTGATTGGTGGATGGGTGGAGGATGTCTGGGTGAGTGGAGGATGTGTGAGTGAGTGAGTGTGTGTAGGTTGGGGGATGGGTGGGGATGTGTGTGGGGGTTCGGGATGTGTGGTGGGTTGTGAGATTGTGTGGGTGGGTTTTGTGCAATCGGGGGAAATGTGAGTGGGTGAGGGTTTCGTGTGTGGGTGGGTGCGGGATGTGCGCGTTGGCGCGGATATGTGTGTTTGACTGGGTGATGGGGGTATGTGGGTGGTTGAGAGTTGGTGGGTGGAGGACGTGTGTGTGGGTGGGGAGATGTGTGTAGGGGAGATGCGTTGGTAGGCGATGGGTGGGTGCATGTGTGTGTGCCTGGAGGGTGGGGGATGTGTATGTATGTGGGATGAGTGTGTGGGTGGGGGTGTGTGAGGGTGTGGGGTGTGGGAGATGGATGGATGAGTTGGAGCATGTATGTGTGCCTGGGGGGGGGGAGTGTATTCGGGTGGTGGATGTGTGCGTGTGGGGGGAGGTGTGGGTGTATTGGGGATGGGTGTGTGGGTGGATGGGTGGGTGACGTGTCTCATAATATGATAATATGCATTGTTTTTGTTGACAACATCCTTTTCACGATGTTTTTTTCCCCAATATGAATGTATTATGCACTATTGGTGAACGAAAGATGAGTGATTGGAAGGGCCAAATGTAAGACGGGCCTGCGTGCCCAATTTGTTACCCTTTGAAAATAAAGTCCTTTCGTTCGTTTGTTCATTCGTTCGTTCGTTCGTTTTTCTTCTTGATTCCCCTTTCAAGGGAAGTCCATCACATATAGTTATGCACCGCTGGGTCAGTGTATCTGATTCGGTATGCATTTCTGTCAGGTTTGCTTCCTCTAGACAGCTGAGTTGAGTTGAGCTAAGAAACAACATCACAGCACTCAGGACATTCCCATACGGCTCCGTCCCCTCGTTCAACAGCCAGCGAAGAGTTATACTACAAATCGTTCCCACCGCTATCTGACTGAAAGTTTTCCTGGTCTTCCCTCGGTGTTGAGATTCTTCCAGAAAACCTGCCGATCCCCCGCAATTTCATTCTTTCCACATACGGTGGTTTAATCTGTTCCCCCGACTTCTCCAACTGGTCCCACAGGCGCACGACCACCTCTCCCTTGTCCAAATTCCATCCAAGCTAATTGAATCTGTCTTCTTTTGGGTAAGTTTTGTTTCCTTAGGTATATTGACCTTAAGGCACACCTTTTAAGATTTCCAACTGCTGTGGAGTTTTTAACATGCAGAACTTGGACCTCCAGTTTCTTCAGCCCTAATCTAAGAAGGCTAGGTATCTATTCTCACTACCCAAAAGATCAGAGAGTCGTGTGATATCATTAGATACCAATGATTCTTAGAAAAATTCCTAGCCATGTGTTGGGATCCAATCCAGCAATTTCTTAGCCTGAGGCGTACACTATAATCTCTCTGCTATTGCTTCCCATTTATGATAAATTTTATGTTATGCAACGGCAAATCTCTAGTGCCATAAAACTCGACTGCCCTAGATATTTATGTACGTACATACATGCGCAGACACGTGTGTACTTGCATACATATCTAAACTCTAGTAAGACCACAGTCTGCTCTAGCAAGGAAAGGTGCTGAAGACGGAGGCATCCGCCAGGAGACGCACCTCAGAAATCAGAATGCCATGCATCAAGCCATGAGCTGAGCGAATAAAAAACAAAGACAATGAAATTCATACAAGAGACAACATTACAGATGTAGACACATTTCAAGTGAATGAGAGGAGTAATACTGTAACCTACCATGCATATTGTAAGGAGTGACAAAGGAGGGCTGGCTTCCCCATCCTATAGAAAACTTTAGCTGAAAAATCCAGCTACTCATGAATAAGTCCATCGTGGGTTTGCTGTAAGTTGGCTGAGGGTCTATACACAACTGGAAGATGAAAGGAAGAATACGACAATGGAGGAGGGGGAGGCAAAGGAAGAGTAGAAGAAGCAGAAATGGAAGATGAAGACAGAAAAGTAAAAGGAGAAGGTGGAACAGAAGGGAAAGGAGAAGCAGAGGAAGGAGAAAAATATGGGGGAGAAGAAGGGTATGATGATGATAATGAAGAATAAAAAACTTTTACAGGCTAAAGTAATTAAGCCTTTACCTGATTCCCAAGTGTGAAGAACACAAATGTTAAGGATGCCCATACGTATGGCTTGTATGTAAACACTAGTTTAATACCTTGAAAAAATCCCACTTGATTTTGTGTCTTTTCATAAAAAATACCTGCAAAATACCATGAGCAGATAGAAATGCAATCAGGTGATTGTGAAAGCTATATAATAAAAATACCACTGAGCATAAATTTTGTCAAAACTTTGGTGTATTTTGTGGTTGAGCATAATAAAGTAAGATGAAATGTGATGGCCTTTAACACCATAAAGTAGCTTTAGACATAAGGTGAAGTTATCCCATAGCATATAAGGCTGTAAGGCAGTGACGTGGTAGACCTTCACATATACTAGGTAATGACACAATGACGTAGGATTACCAGTTCCTTTCTCATTAAATTTACTTCATGAGAAATTCATATAATTCTATGACAATTATTAAGTTTTAATTTAACAAGGCTGGGTCGAACCGTAACGCTTCATTCTTCAGAGGACGCGGTGTTTGTGTATTTCTGGAGAGGATGTGTTGTTATTTCGTATTCGTTTTCGGAAGTTGTGACCAAAAAACCACGGAAGGCAGGTGGTGGATGAAATTTTGAGGGCAGCTGACAGATAGCTGTTGGTCATGGTCTCAAGTTTCGCAACACTGGGCAGACGATCTCTTTAACGAGAAAATGGCTACGGCCACCGGCCAGTGTGGTCACTACCAAGAAGGGAAGGAACAGCAAACTACCTTCTTTAAAGTTGCCTTGTTTATCATGATTCGCCTAATTGAAATGGCGAATCATGACCGCCCAGGCTTATCGGCATGATGGATGGATGGATGGATGGATGAATGGATGGATGGATGGATAAATGGGTGGATGGATGGATGGGTTGACCCAGGTATCCAACACGAATTGCCTGGAAGGAGCTAATGAAAGAAGAACAGTATACACAACATCGGAGATGTTGGATACATTGGAAAACATCGTGACGACTGGAAAGATCAATGGTGGGCAAGGCTGAGGCAGACAGAAAGACATAATGTTGGATGGTCTAAGATAATGGCATGGGGGAATATCATCTACAAAATGTATCCTGAACACCAAGCACCGAGATCAGTGGAGATATATGAACGACAATGCCACTTTGCCAAGTAAACAGGCATAGTGCAGAATGTGGCTTAGATATTAACATCCAAAACATGAAAATTATGATAATAAGCAGTGGAAAGGAAAGGCCATCAATGAACATCACAGTAAATGGGGAGATCCTAAGACAAGTAACATGTTTCTCCTATCCTAGACATGTAATAACAGATGATGGCAGAAGTGAAACAGAAATAATAAAGAGAATAGGAATAAATTAAAATATTGAGCACAACCCTCTACTAGCAACGCTGATCGCATCCTGGTAGGAACCTAACGCCTATCCACGTCAATATGGAAGCACTAGACTAGAGTTTCGCTCTCGTTTGAGCTCGTCAGTAGTGCATATCCTTGACCGGACCCGGAAACAAACCCCGGATCACTGGCGTGTGAAGCGGGTGTGTAAATACTAGACCACGCGGCACACGCTGGACACGGCCAAATTATCACAACAGAATATCACAACGTCACCCATCGTAGGCTGTAGCTCAAGATTTGCCCGATCGCCGCGACTGACGTCCGTCAATCGATGTGGACCCGAACGATCAGGTCTTCTCACTGGCAAGGCACACCAGGCCGCCTAAAGTCCAGCGAGCAATAATCAGAATAGGAATGGCCAAAAATGTTTTCAACAACATGAAAATAACATCTACAGAGATTACCAACACATTAACAAAGAGAAATGTCAAATGTTAGGTATATGTAACACTATTGTATGGTGCGGAAGCTTGGATATTGAACAATCACATAGAAAGTCGAATAGAGGTCCTGGAGATGTAGATTTATTGATTGATTGATTTAGGAACCGACATCATAGCATTCGGGACATTTCCATAAGCGCTCCGTCCCCATCCTCAGTAGCCAGCGAAGAGTTCCAACACTAATAGTTCCAGTAGCAATCTGATTATATGTCCGTCTCGCCTTTCCTCTGAGCGTGGATCGTCTGCCAGATCCCCTCGTCACACCTCGCTGCCTCATTCTTACCAGACTATGGTGATCCATATGCTCCTCCGAGGAGTACACGTGCTCCCACAAGGCAGTGTCAGCGTGTTGTATGTCTAGGTATCTGAGCTCGGGCTCACACAGGCAACAATAACTCCGTTAAATAGAATATCTAACATTTATTGTATTTCAATATACAGTGCGTTGGCGCAGTGGGTTTAACAAGCCCGCACTGAGTTGCATATCACAGAGGTTTAACATCATCACACAGTTTAACATCATCAAACATTCTAAGCATACTATCTAGCATATGTCTATAAACCCCAAATACACATGGGTCTAAACTATTGAGTCTAAACTATTGAGTCTAAACTATTGAGTCTAAACTATTGAGTCCCTCTAAGGCAGGCCCTGTTGCCTCTTCGATGTCCCGTCTCTCTCTGCCGATCCACACGTGTCGCAATCCGACACGGGTGGTAACTCTGTTCGAGTTCCTCGTGGACCCCGCAATAGGCGGGCCACATCAGTGTCCACGGGACAGTGGACTCACTGACCAGACCTTCGAGAAGGTTCTGGAATACTCTGGCCTTCGAGGGTCTTACTTCTTTCCCTTGGGCGGGAGTTGTAGCCCTTGGCTAATCTCAATTAACTAATGTTAGTTTACCGGATAATGTGGATACTGTGAGGCTGTGACAGGAGTCCCCCCTCTCCCCTGATTTGATGGGTTGTTATAGGGTAATTAGGTCTGCACTAATTCTGTCACAGAATCACATAAAGATGATGTATGTAGTTTGGTGTACAGTAACTTGGTAACCTACATACTGGCATCAACACTCATGTATTCTCCCATACACCAGTTCTCTGATTTGGTGAAGAGATCTCTCTCTCCTGTGTCCTTAAAATGCTTATCAGACCGAAGTTACGTGACGTTTACTAGTTGTGTCTACAACCCGTCCTTCTCATAGTATCCTACTGATACCCAGATAATTAACCTCTGTTTTAAAGAGGATTAACAAGACAAAAGTCTTGGCTAATTAAGTACACCTTCAAATCTTGTTCTGTGTGTGCATTTCAATACACTTTTACTCTCGTATTTTGTATAATGCTAAATATGTAGTTACGTTGTTATTTTTATCCCATCTGACTACATGTGTCCCTGTTGGCTTGTTAGTGTGTTTAATAAGTTGCTGCTTCTAATAAAGTGACTGCATTTTAATTGATAGTGTTCAGTTTTGAGTTTTGTGTAAATGTGTGATGAATGTGTTTCTTATTTCCAAGCGTCACGAGTTGGGATACCCTTAATCATGAATTACTCCAATGTGTGCAATACATGATCAGGCATTCCAAGCAGTGGTGCTTAGATGTAGTATCCTAACTGCTAAACTAAGAGTACTAAACTAACTGCTAAACATGTATCAATAAATTAGACAAGTAGTACAATTTACATGAAAGACGCAGACAAATTAAAATAAATACGTTTTGCGTACAATTTGTCCGCTCAGTATATCGTTCTCTCATTTAATTCTTTCACACTGCCATTCACACATCTTCCATTCAAAATAGTATTTGGTTAAAATATATAAGTAAAGTTGAGGTAAGTGTTATTTCCCTTAGAAAAAATGGAATAGGCGATATTTTCCCTTTAAGATAATACGTACTTTTTGTACGATGACTCAAAAATGGTTTATAATTTACATAGAGAAAATGGCATAGGCAGGTTATTTAACCTATGAATGGAAATACCTGTAATAATATAGTAGAAAATGTACAAATTACAGGTTAACACATTTTATATACATAATAATATAATACATATTCACTACTAAATTAATTAATTAACTAAGTAACTAAATCCAACGATGATGTGCGCGTTGTCCTCCTGTTGTTAGCGTGTCGTGCCATGAATGTTCATAGTTAGTATGGCTGTCTCTTGAGTGTTGTCGTTGACGTAGTTCTATTTCGGCTGTTTGCAAAGTCTATTAGCCACAGCAAGTATGGAATGTTCTCAATGTCGAGTATAAGTGTTCTTCATGTTTTCGTGATCAATGTCAGTTCACTAAATGAAATCATTTCACAGTTAATGTTTCTCGCTCGGATTGGTCTTGGAGCTTTGATAGTTGGTCGTATAGTTCTCACCGTTTCACGTTCGTGGGTGTTATAAGTAACCTATTCACTGAGGTGTTATTACTTTTAACTGAAAGTTCTCTAGCAAGTGTAGAGTTACACTGTTCTATGGTACGGAATAAAATATCACAATTTCTGGTATGGCGAATGGTTAATGTGCCAAATGTTATTCCGTTGGCGCATTCGTCTGCCGCGATAAAATATCAGCTATAATGTTATCAGTGCCTCTGATGTGGCGGATTTCGAAGTCGAAATCTTGAAGAAGAAGACACCATCTTTGCAAACGATGGTTTTTGGGAACACCTTGCTTCAGTACCAACAATGGCGAATTGTCGGTGAGTACAACGAAGTGGGCACCCAAGAGGAACTTAGACAATCTGAGCATACAAAATAATAGACTTAATGCCTCCAATTCCACTGTAGAGTAACGGGTCTCTGCTTTCTTCAGCTTACGGCTTACGTAGAGAATTGGGTGTCTCACCCCATCCACTTCTTGCATTAAACATCCTCCAATTGCGATAGCACTCGAATCTGTGGTCAAAATAAAGGGTAAATCTATGTTTGGTAAACGTAAGACTGGTGGATTAGAAAAAATGCGTTTCAATCTGCATATTGCATCCTCTAAGCTGGTACTTTTACAAACTTCAAACTTTTGATGGATGATCTTTTGTCAACATATTGGAAAACACTGATGTAAGTTCTGCCCAATTTGGTATAAATTTAGAATAATAATTTATAAGACCTAATAAACTTCTAATTTGTTTCTTTGTGGTAGGAACTTCTAGATTGAGAATCTTCGAAACAATTTTCTCATCTGTCATTAGTTTGCCTTCAGAAATTCTATGACCAAGGAAGTCTATTTGTTTATAGCCTATTTCAACCTTGGAAGGTTTGATAGTAAGTCCGAAAAGAAAGATTTGGTTGAAGACTTGTTTGAGTGTAAGTAAGTGAGAAGTCATATTAGAAGAATGAATGCATATATCATCAATATAAGCTTGGACATCTTTAATTCCGTGCAATAGTAATCTAGTTAATCTCACAAATGTGGCGGGAGCGTTCTTCAGACCAAATGGAAGATATCTCCATTCGTACAAACCGAGAGGTGTTGCGAATGCTGTTATATGTCTAGAAGCAGGGTGTAGTGGTACTTGCCAATAACCTTTCGCTAAATCAACCTTTGAAAATAAGGATGATTGAGACATGTTCAAAATGAGGTCTTCACAGCTATTCATCGGCTCCGCATCTGTGGTGGTTATTGTATTTAACCTTCGATAATCGATGCACAAACGAATTGTTTGGTCCTTCTTTTTCACCAGGACAATCGGTGAAGAATATTGAGACATAGATTTCTGAATTATTCTATTTTTCTCTAAATCCAAAATTTCCTTGTCTAAATTTGCTCTATAATGCAGAGGAATAGAATATGGTCTACATTTGACAGGTGTCAGATCTGTCAACACAATTGAATGTGTTATTTTGTCAGTCCGTCCAGGTTTGTTAGAGAAGATAGATTTATACTCGTTAAGGAGAGTCAAAATGTCTTGTCGCTGCTGTTGTGTCAGAGTGTCAGAGATTTGTATGTCCTTTATACTACCGTCGTCATTCATAATCGGTACTGGGATTTCAGTATTGTCTACGTCTGTCTGATTTATCACAGATGCTACTGTTTGTAAATTGTCCTCAATGTCATTGTCGTCGTCGTCAAGATTAATAGTTGTCAATATGTTGTCAAATTGGTCGTCGCTGTCGTTATCATATATTGTCGGTAATGTACATATGTCTTCGTCGTCTTTGTTGTCGTAAGAGTGCGTCGTTAACGATGCTTCGTTTGTCGAGATGTTACTCAGTTGGGTCACTGTCGTTTCGTTTCTGTCATCAGTTAGCTGCGTTTGCTCACTCGTGTCCGTGTCCTGTCTAGCATAGTATGGTTTTAACATATTTACATGGAATATTTTCATTTTTCCATTCAACGAAATTTCGTAATCAACTTCCGAAATTCTTCTAACAATTTTAAACGGTCCCTGCCAAGAGGTTGATAGTAAATCTCTCTTGTCAGGTAGCAGTAGTAAAATATCCTGACCTGGTTTTAATACAATTGTCTTTGCACCTTTGTTGGCGTACTGCCTGTACCTAAAACCTTTCTCCTGTAATGATGTTCTGGCCAGTATACAGGAACGTATGATTTTGTCTCTGGTGTCAGTGACTAAATCATAGGTGGAAATGGGTAGTTGGATATTTACAGGATGTGATATGATATCTTTGTAAATAGTGAGAGGTCCTCTTGGGTTCGCTCCATACATCAATTCGAAGGGAGAGAACCCTGTGCTTGATTGCGGGACTTCTCTATATGCGAACAGCACCGTTGGGAGAAGTATATCCCAATCGGCTGGATTTTCAGCTGTCACTTTGGATAGCATATGTTTCAGGTCCCCATTTAGTTTTTCGCAGATACCATTTGCGGCCGGTCGATAGGGACTGGTGAAACATTGCTTTATGCCTAGTAACTTAGTTACCGATTGAGTGGCATTGGATATGAACTGGGTTCCCCTATCTGAAATTATTTTCTCCGGAAAGCCAAAACGGGAGAATATATTTAACAATATGTCCGTCACATCCTTAGAGGAGATAGATCTTAAAGGAAGCATTTCTGGCCATCTCGTACATAGATCAATAAGAGTAAAAATATATCTATTCCCTTTACTTGAGATGTGATTCAACGGACCTACTAGGTCAACTGCCACGATTTGGAATGGCCTCGAGGCAGTTGTGGTTGATTGGACTTCTGCTGTAGGGTTTTTCCCCCTTTTCACCAGTTTCTGACATATATCACATGATCTACAATAGGTTTTTATGTCTTGGCAAAATTTCGGCCAATAAAACTGGGTCAGGACCCTGGCTCTAGTCTTTTCATACCCCATATGACCTCCAAAAGGTGAATCATGGGCTATCTTTAGTACTTTCTCTCGATGTGCTTGTGGTAACACTACTTGCTGTATTGTGGTCTGATCTCTAGTGTATAATCTAGTCAACACATTGTTCTTTAATGTAAATGACCACGATGCGTTCTTAGATAATTTTGGTTTAAGTCCTACTAACCTAAAATATGGTAAAAGTTTGGGATCAGATTTTTGTTCATCTCCAAAATTAGTGATGGTAGTGTTTGGTGCTACAATTTCTAGTGACTCCTGCAGTTGGTTGGTGTGAGTTTTGTGAGTTGTCTGTCGTGTTATTGCATTCGTGTGTTGTGTGTGTTGTTGCACATCTACAGGCTTGGTACTTGGTAGATCGGTAGCATCCTCAATTCGAGGTTTTAAACTGGTCGTATCATTTACAGATTCGACCGCCCCTGCATCATACACCTCGGTGAATTCTTTCTGAATTACTTCATTGGTTGTCTCCCTTGTTCTTTTGGCAGTTTGAGACAAGCATGAATGGTGTTTCTCTTTCGGATCGCTGTTTGGGTGTTGTATACCGTTTTTTCGCTCCCAATCTCTGATTTCCTTTTCAGAGCAAGGTCGTATGTTGGGCAGATTCCCAAGTATAATATCAGCGACCGGATTTTCAAGGGCTGCGCACAATACTAGTCCTGATATGAACGGTGTTCGAATTTCGACAAGAGCAAGGGGGTATTTCTCTATGGTGCCTGAGAATGTGCGACAAGTTACGTGTTTGTGTGTATAGTCTTTGTCGTTGATTAATGTTTTCTTAATCCCGCCGGAATCACGAATTAATGTGCACTTTTTGTTATTTACAAACCCTGTTGAGAAATTTAGCTTGCCTGAAGAAGATAAGGCAGCATTGGCTGTTTCATTTGAAATAGGGATAGTGTGGCCACATAGTAATGTTGTGTCAAGTTGGAATTTCGTACAGGTGTTACACCTACTGTCTGTAATGGTGTCAATAATGTGCACTGCATTTCCTAGCTCACTTAAACTTTCGTTTTGATTATCACACTCATTCAGTAACTCAATATCTTCCTCTGAGGAACTTTCTACTAGTGCAGCATTGGCCTGTTTCAATAACTTTCGGCCATCACAAAAGCGACTATAGTGCCCAAAGCTACTGCAAAAATAGCATTTGACCGCTCTCTGGTACGCATTTCTCTTGTTCTTCTGCTTCTCCACAATCATTTTGAGATGGTGTGGATAGTTGGGCGATTTGTCGCACATAGCGTATTCTTCGTGAGTCAAACTACAATATTGGCACTTAACTGGCTTCCTGACATTTGAGCGTGGTTTAAACTTGCTTTCAGTTGGTTTCGAGTATCTAGTGTTTACCACTGCTGCTGTTTCGTTCTGACTTAGGTTTAATTGGAAAATATCTCTGTTCGCTGTGAAAAATGCGTTTCCCTTTGTCTCTACATCCTGAATACTCCTACAGTCCATTTGTTTCAAAAACTTAGCAAAAGGTGTGGGGATTGTACTAACTATTTTGTCAATAATAATGAGTTCTTTTAGTTTGTCATGGCTGTTGTTAGTCTTAGCTGAGTTAATCCACTTTGTGCACACATCCTGAACTGTAGACACGTAGTCTATGAAGGTTTGATTTGGTTGAGGGGATAATTTAGCGAACTGTTGTTGGTAACCTGCAGTATCTAAAGAGAAATGTTGGAGAATGCGTTGTTTTAAGTAATCATAATCTTTTCTCATTTCCTGTGGCACTGTCTCTATTACTTTCAAAGGTTCCAGAGCTAAGTTTCTCATTAAAATAAATGACCAATCTGATTTTATGATCTTATGGTAGGACATTAGACACTCAAAATTTTCCAGGTATGCACTGATGGAGTCTCCTGAGCAGAATGCTTTCACGAGGCCTTTATACTTGTTATATTTTTCTTCTTCCTCCTTGCTTCTCAGTTTATTTACAGATATTTCTACGTTGGAATCAATCTCCATCTGTTTTAATTTTATTTGTGTATCGGCATTCAATTGGGCTTGTTTGGCCGCCGCCTCAAGCTCTAATTGTTTCTTTTGAGCCTGTAATTGCATTTTCTTCTCTTCAGCTTGTAGTTGCATCTGCATCTTTTCCCGTTCTGATTGCATCTTTTTCTCTTCTGCCTCCATTTGCATCTGTATCTTCTTTTCTTCTGCCTGACTTTGCCTCTGTTTTTCTTCTCGTTCTATCGCTCTTTCTTCACGGGCAATGTTCTCTGCGTGCGTCTTCTGTGCCCATTCTGACAGTTTCTCTTCTTTATAGCCTAATTTAATACCTTGCTCAATACATTTATCTAAAGTAGACATCTTGACTTTTACTTGTTGGTAATTTTACTGAAGTTAAATCCCTTAGAAAAATGTTGGGGAGTAGAAAATTTAGTTATCTCCCCTAATTATTGCATGCGCAAATACAAATGCAAAGTTATGTTGGTTACAAGGTCATGAATATACATACAAATCAATGTAAAGCAAAATGATACATGGATGGATGGTGATAAGTACCGCTTAGGGTTGCAATGGGCATGATATGAAACTTATCTTATGATCCCAGAACTTGTGAATGTTGTCTTGTACTCTCGCCACTGTTGGTTAGTTTACATAGGTTACACAGCACACAATTCGCGGAACAATCTGCTCGTAGAATGAGAAAACATTAGTAACAGTCAAAAAATGTCACAGTCATGTCAAAATAGTTTATAGTATTAACATCATTGAGAGACTATCTGCAGAGGGACTCATATTAATACTAGTTCATCACTAGATAGATGCACATTTGTTAAACTTCTTCATACATCAATTTGATATGATTAATTTACTATTTTACTTGGCAATCAATAGCCGTCTATATGTAAAGCTTATGCCAAAACCGGAGAATAGCCCCCAAAAAGCCTGTCAGCGTGTTGTATGTCTAGGTATCTGAGCTCGGGCTCACACAGGCAACAATAACTCCGTTAAATAGAATATCTAACATTTATTGTATTTCAATATACAGTGCGTTGGCGCAGTGGGTTTAACAAGCCCGCACTGAGTTGCATATCACAGAGGTTTAACATCATCACACAGTTTAACATCATCAAACATTCTAAGCATACTATCTAGCATATGTCTATAAAACCCAAATACACATGGGTCTAAACTATTGAGTCTAAACTATTGAGTCTAAACTAAGGCAGGCCCTGTTGCCTCTTCGATGTCCCGTCTCTCTCTGCCGATCCACACGTGTCGCAATCCGACACGGGTGGTAACTCTGTTCGAGTTCCTCGTGGACCCCGCAATAGGCGGGCCACATCAGTGTCCACGGGACAGTGGACTCACTGACCAGACCTTCGAGAAGGTTCTGGAATACTCTGGCCTTCGAGGGTCTTACTTCTTTCCCTTGGGCGGGAGTTGTAGCCCTTGGCTAATCTCAATTAACTAATGTTAGTTTACCGGATAATGTGGATACTGTGAGGCTGTGACAGGCAGCAACCACGTCTGTTTTGTAATGCATCAATACTCCACCAAGTTTTGCCGAGCCAGCCAATCTGTCCGCCTGTTCATTCCCCAGCACACCGGCATGCCCCGGAGAAAAGATCCAGGTGATGCTTGCTACCCGTGACCTCCTGAAATCCGAAGCGAAGCAAGCCACTCTGCACGAAGCTTGCCTGTTCTCACCCTCCTCAGCATGCTTTCTGAGTCAGTTACAATCAGAATGTGTGTATGTATCGTGTTCTCTATCCAACGGAAAGCTGCACTGACCGTCTCCACCTCCATTCTTAAGCTAGATATTGTGTTATCATATGCCAGGCTCTCCTGCAGATGTAGAAGAATGTGTCGTATTTCATGGAAACAAAAACAATCAAATTCAGAGGTTCCAGAAACACGGGGAATGAACAGAGAGTTGATGAAAGAAATAAAATATGGGCAAATGACAAATTTTGGCCGCGTTAAAAGACATAACACTCTTAATATAAAAAAAAACACTGAATAGTATGGTTGAAGGTAAGTGAGCAAGAGGTAGACAACGATACAAGTTGACATATAACATCAAGAGATGGACGAACAGCAATCTGACAGGGCGAGAAACAGACAGTGTTGGAGATCCATTGCAGCCAACCTTCTTTATGGAGATGGCATCTGATTGATTGATACCATTCTGTGATGTGGATAGTAATACTGTATATCATCAGCATATCTAATCTCTGGTATTTATGACCACCGATATTTAGGGTATCATATTGCGCCTTGATTTTATCATCTCTGATATTTCTCATATTTTCGGCGTACATGTTAAACACATAATAGGACATCACACAGCCCTGACGGACTTCTTGGTTAATGTCAAACCAATCTGATGTAGCGCCATCTATTCGAACCGCTGCCTGTTGGTCTAGCTAGACAGAGAATATTTATTAGTTGTATTACATGTGATGGAAAGCCCATTGTCCTCATAATGTTCCAAAGTTTATGCTGTTGTACAGTCAATTGCCTTTGAATAATCCACTACAAATGAGAATAGGTGTACAATTAATTCTATACATTTCTCCCTGATTAAACGCATGTTAAGTATGTGATCTCTTGTTCCTCTTCCTTGTCTTGAACGACGTTAATTTCTTCACCTATTTTCTTATGAGGTCCTCCCATTATGATTTTTAATAGAATTTTACTTCCATGACTGATCAGGGCAACAGTTCTATAGTTGGTGC
Organism: Cepaea hortensis; assembly: GCA_963921405.1. Classification (NCBI taxonomy): domain Eukaryota; kingdom Metazoa; phylum Mollusca; class Gastropoda; order Stylommatophora; family Helicidae; genus Cepaea; species Cepaea hortensis. Next base: position 37,514,119 of record OY992893.1, read on the forward strand.
ATAATTTCAGGTTCCTCTTTTTTCGGCATTGGAATGAAGTTCCAACAGCATGCCACAACAGGCAATGACGTACAGACCAGATGGAAACAGAGGAAGAGGCCGACCACGTAAACGCTGGACGGAGGGAATAACAGAATCCATGGGAATGTCGATATACGAAGCCCATAACCGGGCACTCTCACGAAGTTTATACTTCACCTCGACACCGCAAGGTACAAGAGGAACATGATGAGATGAGAATGAAGTTCTCTTCCAGTACTTTGGCGGAAACCTCTCTACAAGTGGGAATAAGAGATGATAGTAAATTAAAAAAAGCAAGAGCCCATTTACGTATCGTGAAGTGTATTGAGTATATGGTGCTAGCCTAATATGGTTATAGCACATCTACACTTGAGAACTAGTGTGGTCTATATCACTACGCCACTTTTACTTTCCAAGACATTTACTGCTGAAAATAAAAGATGACAGGAAACCTCTCCAACTCTAGAAATAAGAAATATTAGGAAACCTTTATGCTGATGGAAATAAGAGATTACAGGAAATCTTTGCAACTGTAGAAATAAGACATATTTGATAACATCTCCAATGAAAGAGATAGCAAATAAATTTAAAATTCCCCACCTACAAAAATAATGAAGATCAATAAAGATCACCAGCAAGATGCTCCTCCTCCTCCTAAACACAACTAGGATCACGAGAAAGACAAAAGTAGAAACAGAAAGAAACCTCTCTATCAGTGGAAAACAAATAGACAACAGAAACATCTCCATTGGTGGAATTGGAAGATTTCAGGTAACGTCTTCATTGTTGGAAACTATAGATGTAGAGAAACTTGTCCATTGATGGAAACTGGAAGTTTCAGAAACCCTTCCTCATCTCATCTCATTTTGTTCCTCCTATACTTTGCGGTGTCGATATGAAACATAAACAGCAGGAGAGTGCCAGTTTATGGGCTTCATATGTTGTGATTCCCGTGGATTTTGTTATTCCCCATAGTTCCGTTTGATCTGTACAACATTGTTTGTTGTGATATACTTTTAGTTTGTAGCCTAGTTATCTTACCAAACCATTTAACTCGCTATTTTCTAATTAAATCTAACACTGATATAACCCCCACTTTAGTTCTGATTTAGTCATTTCTGATTTCTCTCTCTTCATGATACGTGGAGTATTCTCAGGAATCTCATTTCTGTTGTTGTAATATTTCTTTTCTCTTTTTCTGTCATTGTCCAGGTCTGGCATTAGTAGCATAGAGTTGGTAGGAAGAATGTGTTGTAGAGTGCTTGTTTAGTATCTATTTATACGTATTTATTCTTTAGTATTGCTGCCATTTGTCTAGTGTGTTGGCTTGCCTAATTTATTTTCAATCTAGTATTCTGATTTGCCACTTGATGATATTGTACTTCTTAAGTAGTTGAAGATCTCTACTTATTTCAGGGGTTGTTCTTTTAAATGAATCTGTTCTGTTTCTTCTTCTTTGGTTATAGTCATTACCTTTGTTTTACTGATGCCAATTTTCATGTTATACTCCTGCACACTTCGTTTAGACTATTTATGTGGGTTGTGTAATGCTGCTTCTGATTTTATTATTAGTGCTTGATCGTCCGCAAATAGGAATTCTTTAATGGTGTAATTCACTGTTGGTTCTTCTGTTTTATGTTAATCATGCGGTATTGTTACGATCTCTGTTTGGCTGCTATCTTTACATTTGCTGTCTATATAGATTATAAACAAGATGGGGGACAGGGCACAACCTTGTAGTACTCCCGATCTTATGGTGAATAGTTCTGAGTATCCTCTGTTTGTCCTTACCATACATTTACTGTTGTTGTATATAAACGTATACATAATTTTGTTAAATGTGCACTTACCCCATATCATTTAAGGATTTTCCACAGCTTATTTATTTCTATATACTCTATCAAATACCTTATCCTGGTCGACAAAGGTTAAGCAGAGTCTTCCATTAAATTCAGTTGATTTTGTTATTAGCTGTCTAAGAATAAAGATGGTACCTGTGCATCTTTTGTTTTTCTAAATCCATGTTTTGTTTCACTTAGCTGGGGTTCTATTGTAGGTCGTAGTAGTTTCTCTAGATTGTTGCAGAATATTTTTCCAGTATCTGCATGTCGCGGAAAAACTTGATAGTTTCGATCGATGACAAACAGGACCCGACATTCGTCTACAAAAACAGGCAACCCTTTGATGAGCAGGGGACTGAGGAACAAAATAAGTCGCGTCAAATGTCTACACCCGGTCGGCATTTTGTTAACAAGTTGTTGCTCGAGACGGGACAAAAGTGCCATCCGTCTGCAAGGCGGTAGTCGGCCTTTGGTTTTGTAGATGGAATGTCTGGACAGACGTCGGAGAGGTCTTGTGATGTAGGGGACATGATTCCCCAGATCCCAGATTAGCGGGACTCTCGGAAGTGCCGGGACGAGTCCCTGATGAAAGCAAACTAGACGGCGGATTGATTCCAGTCAGTCTAAAACAGGCGGAGAAAACCAGACTCTGGACTGATTAGCGTCTGGACGTTTTGGTGACGTTACTCAAGCCCCGATTTAAAACCAGTTGCGGTAAACAAGTTGGAGTGAGTCGACCAAAAATTCTGAAGTGTTAAAGATCGGCGCAGTATTCCGAGTTGTGTTAATTGAAAGAGACTATAGTGTCAAAGTGTTGAGATTTATCGGCGGACATAGATCCAGTCTGTGATTGCATAGTCTCAATCATCAACCGGAATAGGCATATGGTAGTCTATTAATCATATCTAACTTAGAGTAGGATTAGGAATAGAGTACAGTACTGTGCGGTGATAGAATGTTCTATAAGTGCGGTGCTAGAAAGTATTATAGGAGCGTCGGCACTAGTAACCTATTGTGTAGCTTTAACTAGCTTGTGTAATATATCATTTAAGTCAGGGAGTTAAGGACAATGTAGTGGGATAATAATTAGAGAGATTGAGGATGGTTGGGAGGGATGAAGGGAATGTGAAATGGTAGGATCTTCCGGTAGGGCATCTGCTGGGTTTCTACCCGTTTCCTTTAATCTTTCCTTGTGTTTCCATGTCTCAGACCAATGTGATGAGCTATTTGGCCGTATGACAGAGTTCGGTTCTCTGTTATAGATCTGAGTGCTGCTATCGGTCTACACTCACCTAATTAAGGTCAGAATTGTGTTGCTCTCACCAGGGGATTCTCTATTCTACGGGTTCCACTTACAGGTCTACTTGTTGATGGTGATACTATATACTACCAAGAAGTTAGTATCAAAGTTGAAGAAAAGATGGCTCACGGATGGAAGACAGACGTTACTGAGAGGCTTGTACACTGGGCTCATGGCCTAGTTGGTCTGCAGAAACCTGACTTCTGCTGAGCAGGACTTGATGAAAATATGTGTTATTTTTCCTTGAGTGATATGCTACATCACCGTAGATTCAGACCACTATACGTAACACATATACCAATATATATATAACTACTTGGAACATTAATAGGTTTTTTTTTTTTTTTGTATGGGAAAAATTGTATAACCAGTGACTTATGAACAGTTATATTTTCCCATGTGACATTTAAGTTATTGGAAAGATTCTCTGATCAATAAACATTATTGAACAGTGTAAATTCATGGTGTTTGCTAGAGTGAAGACCAATATCGAACAGTGTCTATCATTGAGGACCAGCGTCCTTATTGTTCGAGAGTAATTGGAGAAAGTTGTCAAGTGGCCGTAGAAACATCTTAGTGGTGAGGTTTTCTGTCCGGAATACTTGGTGCTGTTGTGTGCTCAGCACAGTGATGTAACTAACTTTGCTCCTGATTCACTGGTCTGATTCTACATACACATTAGAATATTCGACACACATTCTACACATTACACACACACACATTTCTCACACACATACTCTTTGCTTTAATAAATTATTTGTTGTATTTATTTGTTAAAGCTAGAGTTGTTGAGTATGTTGTGTTGGGGAAGAATGAGAGAGGGCATGATCCAGGGGTGAGTGAGAGTAAGAAAGAGGTGTCTACAGACTGAAGGAGTTTTGTGGACGGATTCTGGTGGTTTCTCTAGGACAATAATATTGGGTTAATAAAATTGTGGGTGTTGATTCCCCTCACTCCAGAGACGACACTAAAGTAATAAAGGATTACTACGACACTGCAGCAAAGAAGCTCAATGGCTCGGAACGCTGAAGAAGAAGAAGAATGACTCAAAATGGAAATGCTTCTACCTTGTGTGCAATCTCTCTTACTACCTTTGTTTTTGCTTTCAAATTGGGTTAATTGTAGCACCTACCCAAACATGGTTAAACAGTCTCTGTACCCATGCTGTTCCCCAAATTAGACTAATTATAGCACTTCCTCAATCACGTGGTTCTGTTGTTCTCCCCAAACATAGTTAAACAGTCAATGTAGTCATGCTCTTCCTACTTCTCTTGCTGTGTTAATTAGTTCATTTGGTATTTCTTCGTGTTCCGGTGATTTATTCAATGGGGCTAATCTTATGACTTCTATCATTCTTTTTTTCGGTAAGTCTAGTTCTAGTTCTTCGTTGGCATCTGTGTCAGGTTCTTGGGTTCCTGTGGCATCTGATGGAATGTTGAGAAGTTGTTCGAAGTACTGCCTCAATCTTTTAGGATTTTAAAAAAAAATTTGTTCACTTATTGGTTCTTCTGTTTCTCTTTTAGTTATTTAATTATTTCATTATATTGGGTCAAAGCGTTCTTCTCTGGTTCTCATTGCACTTATCTTTTTGTAGAAGTTTTTAGTTTTTAGTAGTTTTTATTTAAGGTTTCTCCATACTCCTTTCAGTCATTTTTGTTTTTCACTTTTTATTATTCTATTCACGTATCTTCTTGCTCTTCTATATTCGATGTAAACATGATCCTGTTTGCAAAGTCATCCACTTTTTTTTACTTTTTCTTTTTGTCTTTTACAGCTGTCCTTACCTCGGCGTTTCACCAACTTGTTATTTTTTTCATCCGTGTTTTGTGTTATTTCTTGGTTCCACATATTATATTTGCAGTGTTTACAATATTTGATTTGAACATCGCCCATTCTTCTTCCACCATTTTTCTTTCTATGGGTAGTTTTTAAAATATTTCATTTAACTATTTCTCAAAATTTTCCCTGACTGTCTAGTCTTTGAGATTTTTTTATGTTTACTAATTCGCATATGTTTTTTCCTGGAATTTGATTTAATCTTCTATTGGTTCTTAGTGTGGTAATAACTGCTTTGTGGTCGGTGTTTATACTTAAGTTGGCTACTGCCCTTGCATCTAGTATATTTCTCTTTCTGTTTCTTGTTAATATGAAATCTTTTTGGTTTTTAGATCGTTCCATTTGTACCAGGTGTATATTTGTGTCTTTGTGTTTAAAATAATATGTTTGTTATAAAGAGGTCATTTTGAGTGCATAGTTCTATCAATTTACTTCCAATATGATTTTTGTCATTGTGTTGGTCTCCAAATGTGTCAAGATGTTTCTCTATGTCCGTTCTGTTATGCCATAGTCTTGCGTTAAGTCTCCAATAACTATGATATTGTCTTGCTTCTCTATTTGATTAAGTATATCATGGATATCTTCGAAGAACTCCTAACATTCTTACTCACTGTTGTCTGTGTTACATGCTACGTCTATTTGTACATTTATACTAGATGTCTGTTCTTTCATTCTGACTGTTATAATTCTTTCTGATATATATTTTATTTCTAATATTCTTCTTTTTGACCGTGGTACAATGTCTATTCCTACACCGTGCCTTGCCCTTTCTTGTTGTTGCACTCCAAAGTAGACTAACGTGTAACTGTGGTGGATCTCCCTGCACCCCCCTTGTTTATTCTAGTGTTCCCTATTCCCATCAGTCCAGTTTTCCCCTTTCCTATTGTATCTATGAGTTTTTCTTCTTTACTGTTAAAATCGCAGATATTTAGTGTGCCTATTTTCTAACATATTTTCTAAACCCTTTCTAACAGCTTCACTAACAAGTGAGATAGTAAAGATGCACTTAAAACATTCATCATGATGTAGCAGGTTCATTGCAGATTGTCACTCTCATCATGGCCCACTGAAGATATCCTTGATCCTTTGTTACTTCCACTGCCTCTCACATTTTCACGCCCAAGATGTTTTTCAATGCCATGTGTTCACCTTCATGCAGGTCAACCCTTGCACTCTGAACCACGCCCGTTTACTGTTCTTTCAAGACACTGTGATCGTTAATATGACCAAACTATTTCAGTTTCCAAGACATAATCTTGTTTATAAACGACTTTTCCCTGGAAGGTTAACCCGGTCAACAAATGCCTGAAGAAATCGGATGTGTCGGCCGAAAGATGCAAATATTGCGGCTCTGCTGTAAGCAGGCCAACGCAATTATGTCTAAAACAACACTCCAGACAAACGAAGAAGAAGAATATGAAGAGAGAAGAACCAGTTTTCTTCGATGCTCAGGTCTTGTAGAATGACAGTATTCTTTTCTCATTTAGTCCACGGTATTCTAAAAAGTTTTCTTGATGCTACTAAATATTTCTAACATAAAGAAGAATGTAATATACCACATCATAAACATCTCAGTTATAACCAGTTTCGAATTGTTTCTATTTTTGCAGGCATGTCTATATTTCCAAACACATGTTTGTTTTTAATTGTGTGTCTATAGAATCTACAAATACATTTTTGTTTTATTATATATTGTAATATACTATTTAACTCAACCAGTCTTTCTTGTCTTTTATTTTATTTTATCTTGTTTAGCGCTCGCTGGCTTTGAACTCAAGCTAGTCCATACGCACTACTTCTAGTCGTGCTGGACTGAATTTTGAGCGTGGATTAGCTTTACCTATTAACAGTGTCCCTTCGCATAAGGCGAACCAACTCTGACGTCAGAAGTACTTGTAATTAACGTCCCCAAGTCAAGGACAATAGGTCAACATTTTAATCCAACCCCTTACCTCGGCGTCAGCACACCGGATGTTTAAGAGCACATGTTCTTATCCATTTGGCCATATTGACCTCTTATTGTTTCAGAAAGGGGGTCAAACAGAACTCGTAATAAGTTTAATAGCTGTCCTGTTTACTCTTGTTACTTTTGTAGAAAGCATAGAAAATCTCACCTTCCTTTTCTTTCGATCCAAAGAAGACTGTCAGGCAGCAGACAATGTAGATAGATATAACAACAATGGAGCCATGGAAGTATGCTTGTTTCTGTTTGCAAAAAAAAATACTTCAATAAAAATATCTGTGTGCTTATAAAATAATACACTTCTTTATACAAATTAATTTTCTTAAATATGTTCATTCATGTGGATAGTGAAATGGAAATAGTAGAATGAAACAAAACTGAATCAGATATATTTTAATAGTCTTAAGTTTTGAGAGCTTCTTTCTGACAGAACAGGGAACAGACTGAAAATAGGTCCTCTGAATAAAATGATAAGATTGTTTACCAGCTTCCCCTTGTGGATTCAACACCCTGAAGTTGTGAAGAAGAGACTAAATAGTTCTTAGACAGAATGAGTTTCATACTATCACATATTGTCAACGGGTGTAAGGACATGTGCGATTTCAATGCTGTAAAAAAAAATCACTCAGTTGCATGCAATAAAATTAGCGTACATTTTTACATGTTGCATATTGTCAGGCGTTGTTAAAACATACCACCATTGTATCATTATAATGTTAAAGTCATTGTTGTTATTTAGTTTAGTTTAGTCGACGGATCAACATCACGGCACACGGGTGTAACCCATAAGTGTTCCGTTCTACTCCTAACTCAAGCATGAGTCCGGAGAAACTCAGCTTAGTGCACGAACTCCGTAGCACTGGCGGGGATCCTGAAATACTTTGGGTAGATTTTTAAGCCTAAATTTTGCCCGGGTAGCGCCGTTAGGCTACTCTTTGTCGATTTCCAACTGCCAAGGAATGTTTCACTTGAGCAACAATACACACGGGTTTCCGATCTCACTACCCAGAGACAAGCGAAATTTTATTACTAGAAAAATTCCGGCCCTCACCGGTGCTTGAACCCTGGACCTCCAGCACTCGAGGCGGACACCATACCTCGAGACCACTCAGCGCCCCCCCCCCCCAATTGTTGTTATTGACGAGTGCAAAGGTGTGAAGTTGATACTAAACTGCACTGGTAATGTCTTGAACACTGTCAGGAGCGGATTCGACGCCTGGGCATGTCACTTAACAAAATGAAGGAAAGACTGACCACCTATTTCTCTTTGCACTCGGGCCTACAAAATGTGAAGGTGCTACCACATCGCAGAACCATAGCAGGAAACTGCTTTGTGATTTAAAACAAAAAACAAAACAATAACAACATTTTAATTGTTACATTAAAGTCATTGTAATGATTATGTTGAAGCTGTTGGGATTTTTAAGTTAAGGTCATTCTAATTATTATGTTGAATTCATTTTAACTGGTATGTTAAATTTATTTTAAATGTTAAAATTACTAATTTACTACAAGTTTTCTTGTTCAAAGATTTATAATAAAATTAAACTGCACACAGAAACCAATAATGGTAAAAGAAGCTGCGGTTACATAGTGGACAGCGTGCTGTCTTACTAATGCAGTATTACTAGTTCGACACCCTGTCTTTACCAGGAGTGTGATCTACACAGAATGCTTCAGGAACAGCTCTTGGTTAAACTGCACACTGGTTGGTTGGTTTACTGTATGGTTGGTTTGCTGTGTGGTTGGTTGATTTGCTGTATAATTGGTTGATTTGCTGTATGGTTGGTTAGTTTGCTACATGGTTAGATGGTATATTGCATGGTTAGTTGGTTTGCTGTATAGTTGATTGGTTCGCTGCATGGTTGGTTGGTTTGGTTGCTGTATGGTTGGTTAGTTTGCTGCATGTTGGTTGGTTTGCTGCATGGTTGGTTGGTTTACTGCACATTTGGTTGGTTTGCTGTATGGTTGGGTTGTTTGATGTATGGTTCGATGGTTTATTGCATGTTTGGATGGTTTGTTGCATGGTTGGTTAGTTGGTTTGCTGCATGGTTGGTTGGCTGGTAATGATATAGAGTGACTGAGTTTTTAACTCTAAGTCCACTGCACTGACTTCCTGGACTCTAAGTACTGTAAAGGGCATGTATCCACTGAAAGGAGGTTGCTGTAGAGACTTCTCTCCTAACTCTGTACCAAAATTTCACGTCCATGTGAACAGTGCTGCAAACTTCTCCCTCTCCAAGCTCATAAACATGCAGTGTGTGCAAGACTGATACCCCAGCTCCACATCTGCAGAGAGGCTTATTGTAAAAGGCGAACCCAATCTGACTTCAGAGGTACTTGTAATTTACGTCCCTAAATCAAGGACGAGAAGTTAAGATTTTAGTTCAACTGACCGTTGTAGGGATTGAACTCACTACCTCGGAATAAGCTCACCTGATGTTTGAGAACAAGTGCTCTTGTCTATTCTGCTATAATAGGTACTTTAGTTCAACTTTACCGAACTTTTCCCGATTTCTTTTTGCGGTGATCTATGTTTATCTGTTTTTGTGTCTCCGATATGAGGACTGTAAGCGTACTCATGATGTTAAATTCCACGATTATATCAAGATCGAGTTAAAACAGACACCGATTACTTGATATAGTTTTTCCCATTCTGCAGAATTGCATTCTGCATTTCTGACTAATCGGGAATCCTTGTTATACCGGATAACCATTTTGTCTATTCTAAGTGGTAAGTAAACCCGTAAATACCGTTTTATAAGATGTATTACATTATTATGCTATGTATTATTAAATGTAGCATCCATTTTTACGTGTATGTTGTAATTTTCAACCATTTAAGTTGGCATTCAATCTCACACTAAAATTATGAAGATCGCTGCTGTAATGTGGTATTTCAATGGCGGGGATGGCAGTTTTCGTTGTCATACTCCATTTAATTATTGTTAGGGAGTATTCAGAGTGATTAACATGATATTGAATGTATATGTACATTCAACACCCATTTGTCAGAATCTCCAATAAGGGTTTAGAGAGTTAATAGGAGTTAAGACAAGTGTAGTAGGGAGACACCAGACAGGAGAGACACCAGCGCTATAAATAGCTTCACCAGGACACATTTGTGTCAACCAAGGGAGCACTAAGGACACTTGAGCGAGGGCTTCCTCAAGCCATTGGGAAGCTTGGCCTTACGAGTAACCGTGGAGTACCCGGTTACTCAAGTTCACGAGCCAGCGTGCTTGGGACTCTATGCACGGAAGACCCACTAATGCACGGAGGGGACAGCGTCCGTGCTTGACCACGCAATGTGTAGCGTGTGAACAGACTCGACTGGAGACGATTAGAGAGTAGACGTGTTCTTGACAAATGCTATAAGTTTCTAGGCAATAGTTAAATATTAGGCTTTAGATTTAGATTGTGATTACTAGTATCATTTCTCACCACTTCATTACATCCATGTTATTTAATGTCAATGAAGCATACCGCTCGCAGAGCTTATAAATTGCCAGCTCTAAATAAATTGCATTCCTTTTGCAAATGACACGAGTTGTTATTTCGTGCGGTGCAAAAGTAGGGGAGTCCTGAAAGACCTGTAGCAAGCAAGTTGCTGACAGGCATGACCCCAATTGATGTCAGAAGCCACTGAACCAACGTCAACAGGCTATTGGTATCAGAAAGTTCTGAACCAGCTTCAACAAGCACGAATCGACATCATTGCTGTGTTAAAATATTTGAAAGTAATGTAAATTTGTTTGCATATATGGCAGAAATAATTTTCTCTTGTGAATTATTACGATCATACCATTTGTGGAGCTTGAACCACAATGAAGCAAAATTAAATTACAAATTGTGAAATTCTACGAAAATTAAGTTAGAATGTGTGTTATTCTACGGAAATTAATGAAAATGTATACAATCATCAGTGTATTTTGTCAAGCAAACCATCGTGTACATTTCATTTTGTGTGATACAGTCATCAATGTCACCATTCTTCCTATTCAGTAAATAGATTAGCTAGTGAACTGAAGCCTAGAACGAAGTTATACCAAACTAGTCAGAAAGTGAAGACAAGACGACATCGACTGTCATACGATGAATCATCCTACGAATCATGACAATCATTCAGACTATCATCCCATTCATTCATTAACACCATTTATCATTATCTATCACATTTTTCATTCATCAGCCGCATGAAAGATAAACATGTATTTACAACATATGCATATGTCTAAATTTTTGATGCTCTACTAAACAGAAGCATCCATTGTGTTCTCAAGTCAATCATTTTGTGAGTGTGGAAGACAGCGGTGGAACATCCCAAGAACCGTATTTTCCAAAGAATTAGATGAGTATATTTTCAGAATATTTTGGTATGCTCTAAATTAATCATGCATCTTCCTTTTCAGTAAAGATGTATATTTACTAACACATAATTACAAACCATTGTGTGAATATTACTGCGATATCATTTTGAACTAACATAAAGCCGCAAAATGGCGTCACTAAGTGATTGTATCCAGGCAGGTATAGAAATGGGCCACACTGGAGAGAAGTTAGAGAAGTGGGCGGATCTAAAATATAAAGAAGAAATAGCTCGACATAGAGAAGAAACAGAAAGAAAAGCTGCTCTTGACAGGGATGAAAGAGCATTAGAAAGGCAGCATCAAAAAGAAATGAAAGAGGTCGAGGAAGCTACCAAACAGAAACAGTTAGAGTTAGATCAAGTTACCAAACAGAAACAGTTAGAATTGGATCATGCAACACTTTCTTTTAGACGCCACTGGGTACAAAATTCAGTTCTCCCAAATTAAGCCAAAAGCAACTGAAACCTTCTTAGACTACATCTCTAACGTGCAATGCACATTTAAAAAGTGGACTAGAGCGGCGAAAGTGGGTAACAACTATGAAAAATTAGAAGATCTTATGGTAATGGACAAGGTGATATCTACGGTTCCTACCCCTTTTGCGAAGTTTCTCCAACAGTCAGATATTGAATCCATTCAGCAATTAGAAAAACGGGGGTCAGCATATTTTTCATCTAATCGGGACATATTTAAATCTACAACACATCATACAGAAATCACTGCTTTTGCAAACAAGGTACCTGATAGATCTTACAATCAGAAAGATTATCGTAAGAAAGACAAATCATACCAGAAGCCACCTCGATGTGGATATTGTAGTTTGTTTCATCCTAGCTACTCTATGTGTGATAAAAACCCCGCATATCCGTCACACTTAGAAGCAGTGTTAAAGAAGCAAGAAAGCAGAAGAACGTCATGTAAATGTGCTGTTAAATGTTACTTTTGTTCCAGCTATGGCCACTATAGTAGTAAGTGTCTTGGTAGGCAACGAATGAAGGCAAATAATGCAGCACTCATCGATACGTCATCAGACAATGAGAGTGACATTGATCCGGAACTTGTGAATGTGTTACCAACGAGTGAATGTGAAAGTGTAGTAGTAGTAACAGACATATTAGACTTTAAGAAATGTGACATATGTCACCAGTTTCATGCGGATGGTAAATTGAAATGTGGGCACGTAATACCATGTTAAAATGAAGATGCTAACGCAGCTAGTACCTCCAGAGGTAAACTTAAGTTCTACTGGTCAATGATCAACCATGCCAATGTTTAATTGATAGCGGGAGCACTCTACTGGGTTTTAGGAAAGAACTTGCTAGACCAGAAGATTACACGGGTGAATTTGTCAAATGCCGTACTTTCTCAGGAACCATTGAGAAATACCCACTGGCAAAAGCGCATATCAATACCCCGTTCCTTACTGGCACATTTACTTGCGCACTCCTGCAAGATCCATGCACGGATCTCATTTTAGGATGCCTAGATTCACTGAAACAATGTACAGACGACGACATAAAAGTCTGGAAACATACACACATGGCTAACGCTGTAACAATGTCAGATACACAAACAAACTATACTGACTTACAAAATGAAATGCTACAGCTATTAACACCCAGCGGTGCCGATACCAACACTACTCGACAGAAATGTATCGAGGCACAAAGCACCGACCAAACTATACACCTTGAACCAAACCAGAAGGTTTTGCTTCTACTACCTGATAAACGTAATTTGTTACTAACATCTTGGCAAGGGCCATTCAACGTTGAACGTAAAATATCAGATGTCGATTATGAAATATCTATAAAAGGAAAATTAAAGATATTTCATATCAACATGCTGAAACCATACCTCTCACGACAAGAACAACAGACAGACGAACAAGATGCACCAACACCAAGTAATCGGACGACAGACGTACACAACACAACTTCACTAGGTAGAGCGACACACGACAGCGACAACGCAAACACACTTAGCCAGTTAACAGCACACGCAGCTAGTACCACAACAGTATTGAACGAGACAGACGAAGACGAGATGGAATTACCAGTCCCTACTGTAGACACGACTGCGACCATTGACAGCATAAAGATAGAAACCAAACTTACAGACGATCAACGACGACAGATGAGAGAGTTAGTGACGGAATACAGAGACATTTTCTCCGACATCCCAGGAAAGACAGACAGAATAGAACATTCTATTATTCTGACTGACAACACTCCAATAAAGTGTCGACCTTATTCTATCCCTCTAAACTATAGGTCGAATCTCGACAAAGAATTACTATCTCTCGAGTCGAGTGGAATTATTCAGAAATCTCAGTCAGAGTATTCTTTCCCTATCGTCCTTGTTGGCAAAAAGGACTCAACTATTCGACTCTGCGTCGATTATAGGCGGTTAAACAAAATAACCAAAATTGATGCTAAACCAATCCCAGCATGCGAGGATTTGATCTTGGACATGTCTACATCTCGCATATTTAGCAAGCTTGACCTCACGAAAGGTTATTGGCAAGTCCCGATGCAATTAAATTCTATTCCTTTAACAGCTTTCTCCACTTCTTTAGGTCTATATGAGTGGCGCATTCTTCCTTTTGGCCTTCGTAACGCTCCAGCAACTTTCGTCCGTCTAACTAGGGATCTTCTCCATGGGATGACCAATATTTCGACATATATAGATGACATATGTATTCATACGGAAGGCTGGACATCACACCTACGGAAACTACGACAAGTCTTCGACAGGTTGCGAGTATTTTGGCTTACAGTCAAGCCTACTAAAGTAGAGTTGGGCATGGAACAAATTGACTTCCTAGGTCATACCATCTGCAGGGGCCAATTAAGAACAGATGACAGAATCGTCACCAAGATTCTGAATTTGACAATGCCAACGACCAAGAAACAGGTCCGAAGTTTACTGGGTCTGGTAAACTACTATAGTAAATTTATTCCAAATCTGGCGGAAATCACCAGAGTTTTTTCTAACATCTTAAAAGCTTCGGCTAAATTATCTGTACAAGATGCAGGATTAATTAGCGCGTTATCAAAATTGAAAGATCTATTTAGCGTTCCACCTATCCTGCGGTTGCCTAATCAAAATCTTACCTATTTTTTACGTACAGATGCGAGTACCATCTCCATATCTGGGATACTAGGACAGTTCTACGAAGGGAAGTTCCACCCAGTAATGTACGTAAGTCGGAAAATTAGCCCTGCTGAATCCAGATACTCAGCATCAGAATTGGAGGGCCTCAGCTTGATCTATTGTGTTAAGAAATTTCATACATTTTTGGCAGGAGCACAGTTTGTGATCGAAACAGATAATTCTCCATTGTCTGTGATGCAGTCTGGCATTCCCCATAATAACAGAGTCTACAGGTGGGCTTTGATTCTGCAAAACTATACATTTACTATCCAGCACTTAAAGGGAAGATTGAACTCTTTGGCAGACACTTTGAGTCGACCGTCAACCATTGAAATACCTGATTTGCAGGAAGGGATCGACCAGAGATCACGAGAAACAGTGACACTGTAAATGTTGAGTAAATCAGTGCCGCATGTGGTGATTAAGATACAGTGTAATTGCGTTATCATCGCCAAACATGTAAACCGTGTGAAAGTAACAGTGCCATGAAGAGTGAAACGAACAGACGCAGAAGTAACATGCGCTGAGACACACATAAGCTATATTAACGTTGAAGTGTTAGTTGTGAACCTACATAAGTTAGTAGGGAACGATATTTGTACACTATCCATGAAGAAGAGCAGAGAAGACGTTGCCGAAATGAACTATGTTATAAGAATAGTCTACAAAGAACATTGCTCCATCTTCACACCTGAAAGGAGGACTTCAGTTAGTGTAATTAGATATAGAAATGTAACTGTGATATATATATATATATATATATATATATATATATATATATATATATATATATATATAATTTTATTAACAGTACACATAACTTCATTTTTCTATGAATAATTGAATTGAAAAATGTTCAAATGCATATATAACTTTATTTATGTCATGTGGTAGTTAGAAATCACCATCATTTAGTTAATAAACCATTTAATGTAACACCAATGATAGAAATACAATTGTTAGATATTACATTAGTTTATCACCACATAATCATAATCATTTATAAATTCATTTATCTAAAATATCATTTCTAAACTAACCCAACCATTTAGGAATTAACATCATTTCATTTACCAATAACACTTTAAGGTAGTTAACTCAATTCTCTTAAATGAAATTAATTAGTTAGATTATTTCCCTTAGGATAATTTAAAACAGCACACCAAATTATGTTAGTTACTATTACAGGATCGGTGACAAACCATCCTCATAACCTTGTATATTTTGTATAGAAATGACACGTGCAAACAAACCGCACAGTCATTTGGCGTGAATACTCCTATAATTCAGCCAATCATTTATTGTAAATATGTAATGTTCATTTATTTGATGCTATGAAACATATTTTAATGACGAGTGAATGTTTTAGCAAAGCGAGAGTATGAAAGCGAATGAAAGATGTATGAAAGAGGTATAAATGAGAGGAGAGAATGTGAAAAATGGTAAACATGGAAAGAAAGAGAGAGAGAAAGGTAGCGGCAAATTTTTTTTCACCGCTGAAAACGTCTCGTTGTGACTTGTCTGTGTCATCTGTGTAACCAATGTGTTGTCAAGTTTTTATGTGTGTTACTGCCATACTTTAATAGATTAGATAGGGAATATACTTTGAGCATCCTGAAGCAGAGTTGTGGTCATAAATAAGAATAACAAACATTTGTAACCACAATAAACCGATTTACGGCGCTCGAAGGAATACACACATTTAATACACTAATTCATACAGAGGTTAGCAAGTTAAGTACACTGTAGTTTATTAGAAAACACGCAAACAAACAGGAAAACAAACACATAAAAGTTGCACACACTATTTGTTTCAAAGAACAACAACTTAAATTCAGGGGACACAAGAACTTCTTAAAAACCTTAATGTAACATTGAAAATAGCTTTTCACGAGCGGAAGCGAAAAGATGAAGATTGGAAATGTGTGTATATGAGTTGGAGGGGATATTAATGGGAACATGAACATTTTATGCTCATGTGTTGCACTCATAACAGAATCAACTTGTATTTGGGTTGTCATTTCGGGCAATATGAGGACAGGTCGAGACATAAGTCAACGGGTGAAAGTCAAAAGACATAGGGCCAAACGACGGAAGCCAGGACATAAGTCATAAGACAACGGATCCGGTTCAAAACAATTCCCAAAGATATCTAGAGAACCAACTATACTGATACAAGGGCTACTCAATTAGCCGAGTGAAAAGATAGAACAGTGTGAGTAAAGGAAAAAGAGAGTTGTTCTATCCCCAAACGAGAGATTTACAACTTATTGGATCTCTGACAAAATTGGACATTCAATTTTTCTTTGTGACCATACGTGTTACAAACATGAGTTAAAGGGGTGTAACATTTCACAGAGAGGAGGGGAGCCTGTCAGAATCTCCAATAAGCGTTTAGAGAGTTAATAGGATTTAAGACAAGTGTAGTAGGGAGACACCAGACAGGAGAGACACCAGCGCAATAAATAGCTTCACCAGGACACATTTGTGTCAACCAAGAGAGCACTAAGGACACTTGAGCGAGGGCTTCCCCAAGCTTGGCCTTACGAGTAACCGTGGAGTACCCGGTTATTCAAGTTCACGAGCCAGCGTGCTTGTTACTCTATGCACGCAAGACCCACTAATGCACGGAGGGGACAGCGTCCGTGCTTGACCACGCAATGTGTTGCGTGTGAACAGACCCGACTGGAGACGATTAGAGAGTAGACGTGTTCTTGACAAATGCTATAAGTTTCTAGGCAATAGTTAAATATTAGGCTTTAGATTTAGATTGTGATTACTAGTATCATTTCTCACCACTTCATTACATCCATGTTATTTAATGTCAATGAAGCATACCGCTCGCAGAGCTTATAAATTGCCAGCTCTAAATAAATTGCATTCCTTTTGCAAATGACACGAGTTGTTATTTCGTGCGGTGCAAAAGTAGGGGAGTCCTGAAAGACCTGTAGCAAGCAAGTTGCTGATTGTATCTATTTTTAATTTTTCATCACTCTTCAAGGACAAGATCATTGATAATTTAAGCATCTTTCCAACGGAACTTCTTTTGTCAAAATGCATCTATCTACACTGGCTGACAAGACTCGCGTGCATCCACGCGCGGTCTGATGTCACACAGATGACGTGAACATGTATATATCTGTGTGCGTGTGTGTATATTTAAACCAGCAGAGTTATTTTTCCTTGAGTTAGACAGGCCGCTGTGTTATCTCCCTTGGCGACAGTGTAAACCGATAGTTGTGTGAGTGTGTAGGTAGGGTCACAAAAAGTGAAAGGTCAACATCGTTTTTCTTCTATGTGTCCCTTTTAAAGAATAATTTAACACACAAACATTAATATCTCGGCTTAAAATTGACCTACAGACTTTAATAAGGTACCGTTGGATTTTTGTTTTCAAGAGCTAGCCAACTATGCAGGTTATATAATTAAAAAGCAAATTTTAAAAAAAGTTACTAAAGTGGCTAAGCTATGCTGCCCTCCACTGTTATGAAATAATCTGCTACTTGAACTTTAATGCTCATAGAGTTTTTGACCACTTCGTCTTGGACAGTATGAAGCAGGATTCTTATAAAATAGGCCATTACATGAATGCCAATGTTTGTAGTGTTTTTCACCAAATCTCTCTTGGACAGAGAGAGGCGAGATTCCTATAGAATAAGCCCTTACCTGAACTTCAATGCTTGTACTGTTGTTGACCAACTCATCTCCCTTACACCGAGTATGTGAGACAAACTGTCCTTGGATAATGACAGCAATAAGAACACAACATGCTCCAAAAAAAATCCCTGGAAGAACAGAAAAACATGACAGTTTTCAGATTTACGTTGCATTTGACAACATAGGGTTTTAAAATGTTAAAGGTGAAGAGATCGACTTCAGTTAATTATGTTTTACCCCTTCTGGATCGGCTTGTCTCTGTAGAACGGCAATCCTCCTGTGGAGTGCATCACACAAAACATGAACTCTAAAGATCCAGTAATGACTCCCAAGAGTCTGAACAAGCACAATCTTTACAGTGTGAGATGGATAACTCGATCATTTCACCTCAGCATTTTAAAACAAATTGCAATAAATAATATTCTGGAGGTAGAGTAGCTTAGAGGTATAATATCCACCTCCCCCGGGAATGTTAACCCGGCCAACAAATGCCCGCAGAAGGCTGGATGTGTCGTCGTAACGGCGCAAGAACGCAGCTCTGCTGTAAACAGGCACAACGCAATCACGTCCGAAAAAAAAGTATTCTGAGAAGAAGAAGAAGAAGAAGAAGAAGAAGAAGAAGAAGAAGAAGAAGAAGAAGAAGAAGAAGAAGAAGAAGAAGAAGAAGAAGAAGATGAAGAAGAAGAAGAAGAAGAAGAAGAAGAAGAAGAAGAAGAAGAAGAAGAAGAAGAAGATATTGGTGCTAGGTCTATATGAATTTAAGTTAACAGCATACACGTATACTTGAGATACAGTGTCAGATCTATATGTTCAGTAACTAAATACAGCACGGGAAGTGATATGTCAGTATCACTCTGGCTGTCTTTATGTTACTAAATAAAATCAGCCACTTACTGATACTTAAGTATATAACCTGTGCAAAATCGGCAAATAATAGCATGAGAAGACAGAAACATTAGTAAGACAGTCGTTTAAGAAACAAATCAACACCGTAAATTGATAAGCAAAATTAGACATACACAATCAAGAATTTGTTTGAGTACATTATGAGCAGAAATAACCTTGATAATTCAGTGACAACTGGCGGAATTGATGGGGAAAAAGTAAAGTAAAGGCACGAAAGATAAATACCTGATAGCTTCATCATATGATAAATGAGGACAAGAATGCAGACCTCATCTAAGGCTGGTGATCATGTCGGATGGCGAATCATGACAGTTCATGCTTGTCAGCATGGCATATGATGATGATGAGGATGATGATGATGATGATAAAGAAGATGATAATGATGATAATGATGAACTAGTGCACAAACAAAACATCTCACAGTCTCTATCAGACTATGTACACATTGAAACCTCCAATCTGTCCGTGGCACCTCTTTCATCTGAACACATCTTTCATTAAATCTTAAATGTTGTCTTTCCTTTGAAAGACACTGCGTTCAACCCCAACTTCATATTCAATAGTTTGCCACTGCTTTCCGGACAAGAAGTCAACATTTCAGTCCAACTTACCAGTGTACAGGACAATCGAACCACCCTGCCATCGTTGCACTGAAATTTTTTCATAAAAAAATAGAAATCAGCCTAAAAATAAACCCATATATGTCGATGATTCAGCCTAAAAATAAACCCATATATGTTGATGATTCAGCCTGAAAATAAACCCATATATGTGGATGATTCAAAGCAATAAACTTACGCATAACCGTGACCAGGTCTCTGTCTTTCTGCTTTGTGGTGATATACATGGTCAGGGATGTGTATGGGACATGCAGACACTGAAAGCAGAATGTGTACAAACAAGTAAGTTAAAGATTTACTTTGTGGTGATAAACATAGTCAGTGATGTGTATGAGACATGAAGAAAGCAGAATGTGTACATACAAGTAAGATAACGATTCCTTCCCACATCATGGCTGTACCGGATATATGGTGCTAGCCCCATATTTTAGGCCCAACTGTACTCGATGGGTGATGTGGTCAATACATGATGATCTCCTTTACTTTCCAGAAAATGTCCTGGTGCATGTTTTAGACTGGGTTGTTGTTGATGCCCATGTCACTGAAACAAACGGGGATTTGAACATATGAACACTGAGTCAGCGCGTAAATATACTAGTCACTGCACTATCACAGATCCCAAATATATACATGGTTAACAATAATCAATAAGAGTGGGTGACTTAGTGATAGATAGATATTGTCGCATGATTGCGCACTCCGTCTTGTTCACTGCTGCACATCACAATTTCAAAACACACTTCTCACTAAGGGTTTGCACTAGAGAGAATTGGGATGCTAGGAATGTGGCGTCAACAGTATTAATAGCTGTGACACCCAATGATGGACAGATCATGTGGTCTAAGCCCGTTCTGTCCATTGGTTAACCTAGAATAATCGCGTCACCCGCGAAATATTCTGGGTCCAGCGACGCTAAATTTCGGGACTTGCAGAGCGACCGGCAAAGCATCTAGATGTGGTTTAGGTCTCTGTATGTCCATCATCCTGATTCAGAAGGAAAGCTTCAGACGAAATTATGCCTGAGTTTGTTTATTTCTGAGTCAGGTGAGGATGGCGGTGTTCGCAGAATGTCATGATCCAGAGTTGCAGATCACTGTCCAATAAGGTACCAGGGGACTGCAAATCATGAGCAGTTCAGTAAGAATTAGGTGCACCAGAGATCTGTTGTCAGGAGTTCCCTGATCTAAGAATCTCCATTGCCCAACTGATCTTTGCTTCATGGAGAAGTGACATAATTTGAATTGAAGACTTTTATAAGATCATTAGGATCAATTTTATCATTCACAAGAGACTTGCAAATTTTTAATATCGTGGCTGAAGTCTGATAGACAATTTTATAAGGAAGGACTGTTACAATCAGTTATTCATTCATATAATTCAAGAACTTCCAGAAAGGAGAGCATTTTATGAACCTTTCCAGAACTGATTGGGTGTAGACTGTTTAATTCAAAGTTTCACATATAAATTAACTGAAAGTTCACAAACAGAACATTTGTGTAGTGCAGAGACTTTGTTAGGAAATCAGAAGGATGGTCCAGTGATGAAATGCCAGAACTGCCATGAGATCTTTCAGGAGTTCTAATCTCCATTGTGTCTTAGAACATTATTCTGGAAACAAATGGGTTTTGTTCATATGTCATAATGCATCACTGGTTTACTTCCACAGGTTTTTTATTTTGATTAATAAACCAAATTAACTGTTTCTGCATTCTTCTGTCAAGTCCATTGTGGTGTAACAAAACATTTTATTATCTATGTGTTTAGTTAATGTAACTACTTCACATAAAGGTAGTATCTGGAACTACAGGTGACTGGGTAAACTCTAATAGACAGCTAAATTCTGTCCTATTGTAATCTCCCAGGTTCCAGGTCAATCAGAAAAGGGAACTTTACATTTTATTAATTCCTGTGACCATTTCACCTAAAAGGGAAAATGATCATTGGTGGGGGACTCTCGAGCTAATTAAGTTTCTCTTTTCGGGAAGGAAGATTTTGGAGGGAAGAAATTAATTTTCCTGGGGAAACCCCTAGATTTCCAGAGCTATTATGGGACACTTTGGCTTCCAAAGACCCATCCCCTCCAAATGAAATCAGTCCCATCCTCATAGTAATACTTCATTGTGGGGTAAGTCGAGGTGGGTACTGCTTCCAACTTCCAATATGTCACAGATATATAGTGCACTCAATGTTACTTATTTCCACATGATTTTACACTTTGAATTTCAGCTTCCTTAGGTTTTTTTTAATGTCCAGATATCTTAATGTTATCTACTCAAAGGATTTTGGTCTTTTTATTTTTCAATGTCCATGATACCGTTTAAGTAAGAACTAAAAGACTGTCCATTTCAATTTCTAATGGATAAATAAATGTTGTCCATGAGAACCGACCATCTTGGTATCTATGTTCATTTTTTACTTCTTCTTGAAAAAATTCTTGATTTGATTGCTGAGTTGTAAACTAATCTCTAACCTCTACTTCAAGAATGAAGAATTATTTCTCTTCTTCTTCCGTGATCAATTTTTATTCATAGGTCATAAATCAAGACGGTTCATTTTAGATCTGTAATTTCATGATCCAAGTTCTGCTCTTGTTCCACGCTCACACAAATGAGCCTTATGAGCAAGGTAAAGGTAGTACCATAACATATTCTGATGTTGGTGCTGCTTTCTGTTAGCGCCGAACGTTGGGCGGCGCCTACCAAACCAGACACCCCACATTGTGCCAACGGCTTCGGGCGGAAGAGCGCAATTTGGAGGGTACAAGACTTACCCTAGTGCGAACGAACGAACGAACGAACAAACATACTTTATTTTCAAAGGGTAACAAATTGGGCACGCAGGCCCGTCTTACATTCGGTCCTTCCAATCACTCATCTTTCTTTCATCAACAGTGCATAGGAAAAAACATTGTCACATGAATTTTGTAAACATAAACAATGCATATTACTATGTTATGTGACACATCCACCACCCACCCACACATACCCCATTCACTCCAACTCCTCCACCCAACCACACACACATACATTGCCCCATCCATCCACCACATCCCTACACCTACACATCTCCCCACCCACACACACCTCTCACCCACCACACATCCCATCCACACACACCCCAAGCACACATACATTCCCTAACCCACACATCCCCCACCCACACACACCCACCCACCTACACACATCTCCCCACCCACTCACATATCCTATACCCGTCCCATTACCCACCAACAATCACTTACCCACATATCCTCCTCCCCCCACACACCTCCAACCACCCAGCAAAGCACACATACCTCAGCCACACATCCCCCACGCACACACACATCTCCCCGTCAACTCACATATCCCGCACCTACCCACACACAAATTCCGAACCCACCCACATAATCTCCCATCTCCCCCAGCCCACTCACAGATCCCGAGCCCACCCCTACAAACATCCCCCACCATTTCCTAACCTACACACACTCACCCACCCACATATCCTCTACCCACCCACACATCCTCTACCCACCCATCCCCCAACCAAACATCCCTTAATCACACACCTTTAATCATATACAATCACCCACCCACACATCCTCTACCCAACCACACATCCTCCACCCACCCATCCCCCAGCCACACATCCCTTAACCACACACCCCTACCCATATACACACACATCCCCACCCACGCACAATCTCCCCACCCATACACACATCCCTCACATACATCCAGCCCACCAACACATCCCCCATTCACAAACACACACCTCCCATCCACGCACAAGCCATACACACATCCCCAACCCATACACTCATCCCCTCACACATTCCTAGACACACGTACTTATCCCTCAACCACTAACACCCACATATTCCTCACCCACTCATCAACAAATACATCTCCTATCTACCCACCCACACTCACACACACCAACCACCCATCTAAACACACATCCCCCACCCTCATACACATCCTTCACCCCCCGAACACCCAACCACACCCCCACCCACCCACACACACATCCTTTATCCACTCCCAGCTCCCCTCCCACACACCACCATACCTACACACATCCCAAAGACACACCCCTCACCCACACACACATCTCCTCACACATCTCCTACCCATCCACACATCCCCAAACTACAATCACCCTCACTACCCACACATACATCCTCCATCCAGCCACACACACCCCCACCCAGACAGACATATCCCCCACCCACACACACATCACCAAATCCATCACCCACACCCATCACGCACCCCTCCCCTAACCCACACACATCCCCCAGACACATTCACCAACACACACACTCCCCACCCATCCACCCCACACTTATACACATCCCTCACCCACACACACATCCCCAAACCCACAACCACCCCACCTGCACACATCAACCACCCACCACATATCCCCACACCCACATCTCCCCACCCACACATGTATCCCCCACACATCACATAACCCACCATCAATCATCCACCCACATATCCTCCTCCACCCACTCATCCACAGCCACCTAGACAAACACACGTCCCCACCCACACACACATCTCCCCGCCAACCCATACATCCCGCACGTACCCACATACAAACCGCACACCCACCCACACAATCCCACGGCGCCAACCCACACATCCTGAACCCACCTACACACATCACGAATCCACCCACACACACACACACACACACACACACACACACCCCCCCCCCCCCCATCCTCCAACCTACTATTATGATCAAACTCCCACACTTTGCACACGCATACAGTGACGATTGTCGTGAGCATTGTCGCAAAATTGTACAGAAAATGGAGAAAAATTGTACATATACATTTTGTAACTGCTGCATGGGCAACACGTGATCTCTATATTTTAGCCCAGGCTTTGTGCTATGGAGAGGCAATAACTCCATCCCTGGTCTTAACTGGTCTCGGAATCAAAGCGAGAGGCAACTGTTACGGGTTATAAGTCCCTGTCAATTGGCGTAGACATGAGGCGCCACGCGTTGCCTCTGACGGAGGGAGACACCTACAGGTGTCACTGATCAGCTACCGCTCGCCTCAAGCTGGGCAGCCCCCGGCCATTTGGGTGCTGATCCGTCACAGCCTGCCTGCTTCAATGGGTGCTTCGGGCTAGGACAAAATCTGGATCGCAGGCTGTAAAACCAATGCACCAGGTACAAACAAAAATAAAAATAGAAACCTCAAGCTACGGCTTGCAACCTGGAACGTGAGAACCATGTGTCCAGGATTTTCCACTGACTTGACCAATATTGACGATGTGAGAAAAACAGCTGTGATTGATGCCGAACTCAATCGTCTTAACATTGATATTGCTGGCCTGCAGGAGACTTGCCTCGCTGAGGAAGGGTCACTCAGGGAAAACAATTACACATTTTTTTTGGAAGGGTAGAGGGCAGGCAGAAAAAAGGCAACACGGTGTGGGCTTTGCAGTGAAGAATTCGCTACTGGGAATGATTGAAATTCCAGCAGGAGTAAATGAAAGACTATTATCCCTGCGCTTGGCAACCTCTTGTGGGTTTGCCACCATTATTACTGCATATGCACCGACACTCGATTCCTCTGATGATGTAAAGGATTCGTTCTATGAGGAGTTAGATCCGTGATCAAGGCAGTTCCAAAATCTGACTACATTTATATGCTCGGTGATTTCAATGCTCGTGTGGGCAAGGACTCGAGTTCATGGCCAGTGTGCCTTGGAAAATACAACATCGGCCGTATGAATGAAAGTGGGCAAAGGCTGCTGGAGCATTGCACCAGTAATGACCTATGTATTACAAACTCCTTTTTTAAAACAAAAGAGATGCAAAAGGTCACATGGAATCATCCAAGATCCGGCCATTGGTACCAGCTGGACTTCATCATCACACGGAGACAACATCTGAACCATATATCATTGACTCGAAGTTACCACAGTGCTGACTGTGATACGGATCATTCTTTGGTTGTTGCAAGGGTTAGACTGAGACCAAAGAGAATCTACACAGCTAAACACATATCTAGCCCCAGGATTAATATTATTAACACTCACGATCCTGAAAAGTGCTTTCAGTTTCAACAGCAGCTTGAAGACGCTTTCACTGATACGCCAGAAAATTGTACAGTAAATGAAAAGTGGGGTCAAATTAAGGAAACTCTTTATAAAACTGCCGTAGGGGTTTACGGCACTGTGGATCATAAGAGGCAGGACTGGTTTGCCACAAACAGCGAGACTCTGCAGCCCTTGATTGATAAGAAGAAGAAAGCTCTCTTAAGAAACAAGGAAAGACCAACGCGTAACACTCTGAGTGAGCTAAGGCAAGCTAAGAAGGATGTGCAAAAGGCTGCCAGGCAGTGTGCAAATGATTATTGGATCAAGTTATGTGAGTCCATTTAAATCGCAAGTGACACGGGACACATAAGAAGCATCTATGAAGGAATAAAGAAAGCCTGTGGTCCGTGATCAAAAGACGTGCACCATTGAAAACCTTGACTGGAGAAATCATCACTGATAAGAAACAGCAGATGGACAGATGGGTAGAGCACTATTTGGAGCTTTACTCAAGTGAGACCAAACTAGCGGATGATGCCCTCAACGCCATAGAGGCTCTACCAGCTCTTGATCACCTTGACACACTTCCCACCATAACAGAATTTAAGTGTGCTATAAATGAACTTGCATCTGACAAGGCTCCAGGTAAGGGTGGGATTCCAATAGAGGTTATCAGGAGTGGGCAAGACACACTCACTCTACAGATCCACCAGCTAATAGAGCTATGCTGGCGAGAAGGACAAGTCCCAGAGGATTTCAAAGATTCAAGCATCATAACACTGTACAAGAACAAGGGCGATCGGAGCGACTGCAACAACTATAGGGGTATCTCACTTCTGTGTATTGTTGGAAAAGTATATGCAAGAATTGTTCTGCGTTGACTTCAAGTCCTAGGAAATCAAGTCTACCCCGAATCACAGTGTGGCTTTCGACAGAACCGGTCTACCATTGATATGATATTCTCATTGCGACAAATGCAAGAAAAATGCCATGAACAGAATCAACCACTGTTTATTGCCTTCATCGACCTCACAAAGGCATTTGATTTGCTCAGTCGTGAGGGTCTGTTCAAGGCACTAAAGAAGATTGGCTGCCAACCAACTCTTCTGTCCATTGTTGTCAGCAACTCACTTGCGACAGGCATACAAGGATTCCCTACTTTTGCACCACACGAAAGTGACAACTCGTATTGTTTGCAAAAGGATACATTTTATTTGGAGCTGATCGTACATGAGCTCCACGAGCGGAATACCACATCGGTATTAAACATCATAGTATGTTATGAAGATGCAATGAGGAGATGATGTTAATGATAATAACTACTGAAGCTAAGCTTAAGTCCTAACTATTGATACTGTCCTTTAACAACAAAGTATCCACAGCGGATATACAGTCTGTTCCCTACGCCGTCGAGTCCCTGTCTGCCCAAGCTCCCTGTGGCGTGTTCAGCCACGAGCAATTGGCGCTGCGTGCATCCGCTAGTTTGCGTGCTTGGAGTTCCAGCACGCTGGTCACTTGGTTATAGTAACCAGTACTACATGGTCACTTCTCGTGCTGCGGGTTTCCCAATCTCTTGGGTAACCCCAGCTCACGCACACTCATTGCCCTTCTTGTTGACACGAGTGTGTCCCGTTGTAGAACTATTTATAGTGTTTGTGTCTCTTCTGTCTGGTTTCCTAGATCGCTATCTTCCTTAGCTCTATTTATGATCTTCTAAGCTCTGCGATCTTACGTAGCTCTTTGACAATTGTGGAATCGTTCCACACAGGCATGAAGGGTATAATCAAGTTTGATGGTACAACTTCTGAAGAATTTGAAATCAAGAGTGGAGTTAAGCAAGGTTGTGTACTAGCTCCCACCCTTTTTGGAATATACTTTTCACTTCTACTGAAATATGCCTTTCTTGATCAGGATGGTGGTATATACATTCACTCACGCTCAGATGGCGGCCTCTACAATGCTCAGAGATTGAAGGCCAAGAACAAAATTAGGAAGGGTACTGATCAGAGAGTTGCTTATTGCAGATGATGCTGCAGTTACGACCCACTCTGAGGAAGAATTGCAATGTCTACTATCTGCATTCTCCAATGCTTGTTCTGAATTTGGTTTAACAATTAGCAAAAAGAAGACACAGATTATGTCACAAGGTGCACATGGGGTACCATCAATCTTTATTGACGACGCCGAACTAGAGATGGTAGACAATTTTACATATCTAGGATCAGTGGTAAATAGAAAATTATCCCTAGATCAGGAAATCAACATTCGGCTTGGTAAGGCGGCAACATCAATGAACAGGTGAAGAAAAAGAGTCTGGGAGAACAGGAAGCTTACTGCCAAAACAAAAGTCCTTGCCTATCAATCATGTGTCCTTAGTACTCTTATTTATGGCAGTGAAACCTGGACAACTTACTCACACCAAGATAAACATTTAAACAGCTTTCATATGCGGTGTCTGCGAAGAATTCATGGTATTAAGTGGCAAGTCAAAATCACAAATACTGAAGTATTGGAAAGATCAGGTTGTGTGACAGTTTATTCCATGCTCAGTCTTCGTAGACTTAGATGGATTGGACATCTTAGGAGGATGGATGATGGTAGAATACCAAAGGACATCTTTTTTGGTGAATTACAGATGGGTAAGAGATCTCAGGGTCGGCCTCTACTGCGATTCAAAGATGTGTGTAAGCGGGACATGATTGATACAGGCATTGATAATGCACATTGGGAGCAAGTCACCGCTGAATGCGTTGCATGGAGGGCAAACATCAGAAATGGAATAAAGACAAAGGAGAACATTATTGCAGATAAGTCACACACCGAGCGTTTGAGACGTAAGATGGTGCAAGATGGTGGAAATGACCACGTGTTCCCCATGCACCCACTGTGAACGGACATTTACAGCGCAAATTGGCCATATCAGTCTCATTCGCAACCGCCATAGGTAAAAGTGATTATGCCTTTTTAAAGCACAAACTATCGTCTGTCAAGACGGCAAGGTGCCAATGTTGGTGTGTGAAGTAATACGTGTTCTTATATTATATTCTAACACATTTATACGGTATATATATATATATATATATATATATATATATATATATATATATATATATATATATATATATATATATATATATATATGATGGGAGATGCCTTGAAGAGATTAGAACAAGAATATATCTGATGGGAGATGCCTTGAAGAGATTAGAACAAGAATCGCCATGGCAAAAGTAGCCTTTAGCAAGATGAAAAACATACTGACCAATAAAAAGATGTCAATTGAAACGAGAAAAAGAGTGTTGAGATGTTACATAGAACCTGTATTCTTATATGGATGTGAAGCTTGGACAATGAGCAGTCAGGCTAAAAAACATCTGATGGCTGTAGAAATGTGGTTTCTGAGGAAAATGCAAAGAATAACATGGACAGCTAGAAAGACCAATGAACAAGTTCTTCAAGAAACAAATGAAGATCGTAAACTGATTAGAGACATTAGACGTAGATAGTCACAATTTTTTGGGCATGTTATGAGAAGAAATGATCTGGAGAACTTGGTGACAACTGGTAAGATCGAGGGGAACAGACCAAGGGGAAGACCTAGAAGCAAGTACCTGGATGGCCTGGCCTTGTGGCATGGTCGAGAGAGAAACACTGAGCTGATCCACGACTCTGGTGATCGAGTGAGATGGCAGAACATGACCGCCCACTCTTACCGGCATGGCACATGATGGATGGATATATATATATATATATATATATATATATATATATATATATATATATATATATATATATATATATATATATAACACATTTATAAATTATATGACACCTTCTTATATTCTAATACATGATATACGAAGTGGTATGGCCAGTTCCTTTACTCATCATTTTTCCAACTCATACAATGCTAAAGATTGTCTGGTACTAAGTTTTATGTGGTTGGGTTGACCCCAGAGTGGCAGTAGTCAGGAAATGAATCCTGCCTCTGCTGGCGATTAAACCAGGACTAAAGAAATACTTAAAACTTGCGGTAGAAACACGACTAACCTAGCCCTAGTACCAGATTTGGACTTGTCTTTAATGTCACTAAATATACTTTATTTCACTGTGGCTGAATTATACTACAAAAACTGTAGATGAGTCACTGAGTTGTTGTGATCAACCCATGTATTTCTGTTACAAAATATTCCAAAAGTTACTTACTACAGACAAAATGGATGTGAGTTATGGACCATTTTGCAAACATTAAAGAAGAAAATTGGGGCTTCTGAACATACATCTGACATCTCTTAGAATATCACTGACACAGTAGAAGAACAACACTGACATTCTACAAAATCTGAACATCAAGGAAACCTTTTCATCTGAAAAACAGTATCATCTCTTGGAAAATGAAAAACGTAGGCCACATTAAAGGTCATAGTGGTTTGGAAAGAATTGTGGCAGAATACATGGTTCATTGAATAAAAGACAGGAAACAACCAGCCTAAAGACGGACACATGACATTGAAGACATAGTGAGCATGAGGTTGCATGAAGCAGGCAAACAGGCAAGAGATCAAGATTGTCGGTGGGCCATGATGAAAGTGGCATTCTGCAAAAGGACCTGTTACATGATGAGTCAAAATGGACTAACATTGAAGCACTTGTTCTGCACTGGCACCTGGTCATCTTGACAAACCATAGTTTGTTACATTGTGCTTCTAAAAAAGACATAATAACTACAACCCATAGGGGGGACCAGTGATGAAGTTTGACCTCACCATAGCACAAACGCTGGGTTGATTTGTAGAGGCTGTGTGTTGCCCATGCAGTATGATCCCTCTCTAGGCCTGCCTAGTTTACTCCAGAGGAAAGGTAACACCTGGAACAAGACAAGCTGTAGAAGCTGTCGGATCAGCAAAGCAATGCTCTTACTGTCCGCCTGTCATAACTTTGATACTAGACCAGTTGCTGATCAAAGCTTAGAGACTGGTGTGCCCTCCCATGAAATTTAGTCTTTAAGCTGCATTTAGTCATACTTGGATGTCTTGTACCGTCCCAGCTGCGCTCCTCTGCCCGAAGGTATTGGCACAATGTAGGGTTCGGGTTTGGTGAGCACCACCCAACATTCGGCGCTGACAGAAAGCAGGTAGTACCGTCTACTGTTATAGGGTAGCTCAGTCACATCTGACTAAAAGATATGAGCAATGTGTTGGTAAAACAAATTCTGTCTAATTAAACAATTTTCACACTACATTTTGCTTTCTTTATTATCATACAGGTTGGTACACTGAAGTCCAGGCAACGGATTCTAACCACAAACTCACTGTTAAAAATCCTCCAAAGAGACAATACATAGCAAAGTAGAATCCAAACTTGCTTCCATCACTAGCATCAATATGCTCTTTATCGTTTGCATCTTTTGACACACCCCAAGGAACATAGAACAGCAGAAAATAGCACGCACAGGCAAACGGGGCTGAGAATAAAATCCTGAAAGAAAGAAAATAATAGATTACATTGATCTATATATAGATAGGTTCTGCTGTGGTATATTAGTTAGTGTAGTTGTCTATCAAGACAGTGGCGTGGGTTCAATCTCCAACAGACATAATTATTTTTCTGACCAGTAATGCTCTGTGGTCGACCTAGCCACACAATAATTGTTACCGGTGAAGTTTCAGAATTTTAGGAGACAATGTTGAGAAGGTGATGAGGAACTAGCCACCACACCTCTATATGAAATGGCCTAGAATATGTGACGGCCCAATATTTCATACCTCAGTGGCAGTATATGCTATAGGACAGCCTTTACCTTTATATATAATGTCTTCCTCTTCTTCATTCACCTTTCATCTCCTAATAGAGCAAAAACCTCCACCAGCTCACGGTCAACCCCTTTATAGACTTGTTCCTGATTGATTGGAATCAGCAGCTACAGTTTTCTATAGGATGAGGTTGCCAGTCACATGAACCCTTCTTGGTCATCTCCTACCATTACAGTTTTATTCTGCTTTGCTCCCCTTATGGGCCCCATCAACATACAGGCGGGAGTATGACTATTGTGAAGTATAATATCATTATCATTGTATAGTACTGAACAGTCGTAGTGTAGTAGAGAAGAAGTTAACTTGGCTTCCTACACATGATTAAGCTGATATATTAGCTTCAATAGAATCTATCACTGGGGAATTTCAAATTAAATAAAGGGATACAATGCAGGCAAATAATGGCAGCTGATTCGTGGTGACACATCTCTTAATAAATATTCTTGATTCTGGCTGTTTGAGTGGGGAATCAATTTGATTCTGGCAGCTGGAATGGGGAATCAACTTTATTATAGCTGTTGTAGTGAAGAATCAACTTGATTCTGGCTGTTGTCGTGGGGAATCAACTTGATTATAGCTGTTGTGGTAGTGAGTGAACTTGATTCTGGCTATTGTAGTGGGGAATCAACTTGATTATTGTTGTTGTAATGGGGAATCAACTATGAAAATAGGTCAGGGTGGTTCCGATAAGCAGCTAACCAGTTTGCAAAAAGGACAATCAGTACCCACACCCTTCAACTGTTACTAGCAGAGATTGAGCACTTATTGGTGCACTCAAAGTGCTATAACATAAACTCTTCACCATAAACAATAACCTACACACACACTCATCTAGGTTTCATTGTGCGATGTTTCTTGGCCAGTGTCAGAGTCTTGCTTTCAGCAATAACACAGGCTCGTAATCACCAACAAGTGTGATACAAACACGGTCACAGAATGACTTAACGTGACGCGCTACAACTACAATTCAAACACTTTATTCACACATCTCACTCATCACAACCATTACATGTATCGTACAATTACAATGACGATGTAATAATACATTCAATCCATCCATCCATCATGTGCCATGCCGGTAAGCGTGGGCGGTCATGTTCTGCAATCTCACCCGATCACCAGAGTCGTGGATCAGCTCCGTGTTTCTGTCTCGACCATGCCACAAGGCCAAGCCATCTAGGTACTTGCTTCTAGGTCTTCCCCTTGGTCTGTTCCCCTCGATCTTACCAGTTGTCACCAAATTCTCCAATCCATTTCTTCTCATAACATGTCCAAAAAATTTTGACTGTCTACGTCTAATTTCTCTAATCAATTTACGATCTTCATTTGTTTCTTGAAGGACTTGTTCATTGGTCTTTCTGGCTGTCCATGGTATTCTTTGCATTTTCCTCAGAAACCACATCTCTACAGCCATCAGATGTTTTTCAGCTTGACTGCTCATTGTCCACGCTTCACATCCATATAAAAGTACAGGTTCAATGTAGCATCTCAACACTCTTTTTCTCTTTTCAATTGACATCTTTTTATTGGTCAATATGTTTTTCATCTTGCTAAAGGCTACTTTTGCCATGGCGATTCTTGTTCTAATCTCTTCAAGGCATCTCCCATCAGATGTTATTACTGTTCCGAGATAATTGTACCTGCTCACTTGTTGAAGAATATTCCCATTTACCTGTATATTACATTGTGGTATTTCGTCCTTCATAGTGACGACCATAATCTGTGTCTTTTTACAATTTAATTCTAACCCTATTTGTTCACTGTGTGTAACAATCGCATCTACTAAATTTTGCAAGTCCTGTTCATTGTCTGCAATCAAGACTGTATCATCTGCATATCTAATGTTATTGATGCATCGTCCCCCAATGTTGATTCCTTCCATATCTTCAATATTTCAGAAAATACTTTCACTGTACAGGGAAAACAGATCTGGAGACATTACACATCCCTGTCTCACACCCCTTTTAATAGGCTGATATTGGCTTACTTCATTATCAACGCTTATGGCAGCTTGTTGTTTTCAATATATGTTTTTTACAAGTCTAAGATCTTTTCCATCAATTTGTAGATCTTCAAGCATCCTTATCATGTTGACATGTCTCACTTTATCAAAAGCCTTTGTGTAGTCAATAAAGCAAAGGTGTAGATCTTTGTTTACTTCTATAGAACGTTCGATTATGTTTCTCAGTATATACACAGCATTTACTGTACCCTTGCCTTCCACAAACCCACATTGTTCTTCTCCTATTTCAGGTTGTATTTTCCTCCTAACTCTTTGCATGATAATTCTTAGCAAAATCTTCGTGATGTGACTCATTATACTAATTGTTCGATGTTGATCACATTCCAAGGCTCCTGATTTCTTTGGGATTGCAATAAATACATAATTACATAACTCCTGAGGTATATTTCCAGTATCATATATTGTATTAAGCAGACTGGTAACTTGATCTATTCCATATTCTTCTAAAGCATTAATCATTTCTGTTGTGACGCTGTCTGAAATACATTCAATAGATATATCAATACAATATACACAACTCACAAGCGCACAGTCTTCTATTATTCCCACAGGCGCTCTCTCTATTCGCGTTCATACACTCAAGTATACGAGCACCATTCATTCCGCCTGTCTCTTCCAACGCTCCCAAGCCGTCTGGCCGCTAACCACTGTGTCGGGGTTGCGGCCCTGCGTGGACTGCATGATCCACGCATTCACCGACTGGCTATTCCTGACTCAGTGTGGTTAGAGTCGCTCACAGGTGGACCCCTGGCCGTACTCACCAGGCGTCGTTGACGACGACGCGGTTGAACTAATGGGGAGATTATGACATTCTCCCGCTCTCCTTTTCATGAAAGGGGGAGCCTTTCATGTACTCTATATACATATGGGTTTATTTCATAAACCTGTCAGAATCGACCCATTGTCATCTCACATGACACTTTTGTTTATATTTGAAATCTATAAATAATAGTAAGTTATATACACACATTCTTTAATGCTGCTATGCAGCATCACTCATCAAGAACAATCCACTCGGTGGGTTATTACTTTAGTTGTAATATGACACAGCCAGTCCGGTAGCTATCAGCGAACACGCAACTACCTCCCGACAGTTAAACAAAAATTGCAAAAACGACATGTCAGGCTGCGAGTCGTCTCATTATAAGATGACTCCAACATTTGACCTCAACCTCATTTTGTTGGAAAGTCTCATGAAGGTCTACAACTTCGGCAATTAATACCATGCACAGCTGACGTCATCTTGATGTGTCGCCAACATGGCAACCTGAGAATGCCTTCTATACATGTTACACATTACTACTAATTTCAGTTTTTTCCCTTGAAACAATACAAAATCAATGGGGGATAATTTCAACACGCTGTCACAGAAAATAAATTACATCAGAAAATCAATTTCTAAGCGTCATAGTTTGATGCTTATTGACAATAGCGAACTAAATGTCACTATTGCGAACAAGTTAATCAAGTTATGATTCTCAGATCACACCTATCAAAATCCTTACATACAATTTGTATATGTACAATTTCAGCTCACAAAGTTTATATAAATCGTAAATTCTTTGTGAGAACTAAACTATAGTCTGCTACTTTTCAGATAAATTTCACAAACACCGGAAATACACAGCTGGTGTGTTAAGTTGTAGTAATAACACAATGTTCTTCCGTCTGGATGTTCTATACTGGAACGGAGTATACAGTTTATAAGCACAGCTGCCGGATTAACTCTTTCTTTCACAATATGGAATAAATGTGTTCTGTAGAATCCAGATGTCACAGTCTCTCTCGCACAGATTAAAATACGTCAGAACACTCTGCTTCGCAGATACCACGGATATTTGAATAGTTCAAGTGAAGTAAGTCTTGAAATCACGTAGCACTGTTCGTTACAATGTTTATAGGTATTTAAAATAATGTTACCTTTCGATCACATACAACACAAGTATTCATCACAAATATTACTCTAATTATAATATATATATATATATATATATATATATATATATATATATATATATATATATATATATATATATAGTGTATTTACATTGGGACGTTGTCCCTATCACACTTTCTACACAGCGTTACTGAAATACATTTCATAATTCGCCGTGTTGCTGAGCGTTATATTACTCTGCAGATTTTTCATTCATCTGCTGTGTGCGCTCAGGCGCCATTGGGCTTTTGGGTGTCTCGAAAGGACATCGGGAAAGAAGGTCAGCATTCGTATTATGAGTGCCAGAGATATGCCTGACTTCAAAACTGAAATATTGAAGTAATAGTGACCATCGTGCTACCCTGTGGTTGGTAGGGTATCCAGCCGTTATGATTGTTAATGGACTGTTGTCTGTATGAATAATTTTCTCACAGAATACACTGGGTGGAGAATTTGGTCGTGCTGTTGCAAAAGTACTGCCCCAGGCGCTACGGAGTTCGTGTCCGTTCTTTATCTGAAAATAATATGCAAATTTTGGTAATTTAGGAATGGGGTTACTAGAAAAGTAGGATAATACTTTTTGTAAATGCAGGTCTTATGCATTCGCTGTTTACAATTTTGTTAGTAGGTTAATGAAACATTCCGTCAATGTGGGAAAATTTGGTATAACCTGTTTGTAATCGTTTAACAGACCTAGGACATTTTTATATGCTTTGTCGTATGAAGCGACAATTTAAGAATTCTTGACATGATGTTATCGACAGTCATGACAAAGCCATTATAAATTTTAATCCAAAACATGAAATTTCTTGGTAGGCAATGTCAACTTTAGATGGTTTAACTGTCAGTCCGTGTTGTCTGATGCGGTCAAATGTCTGTTCTAATGTTGTTACATGGTCCGTCATAGTCTTTGTATGTGCACCTATGTCGTCCATGTATGAAATAATATTAGGTATGTCTGTCAGAAGAAGTCTCTTCATACATACACATGTCGCAGTATTGTAACAGTTGTCTGCAATTGTCTGTCTCTGTCTGAGTCAGATTAGGATTTGTCTTAATGTCATGCAGATTGTTTGTTGTGTCAAGTGATGGGGTCGGTATTTCGTCGGTGTTGTCATCGTCTATGTGGTCTACTATCGTTGTGCTTGTTGCTGTCTCGTCTTGGTCTTCGTCTCTGTTGTAGTACGGTTTTAACACGTTGATGTGAAATATTTTATGTTTGATTACGAGTCAACAGTCGAGATTTTTCTCAGTACTTTAAATGGTCCTTGCCATGAGTCTGTCAAAAGGTGTCAGTCGCTTGGCAAAAGAAGCAGTACGTCCTATCCAGGTGTCAATGTTATTGTCCTATTTCCTCTGTTTGCATACTGTTTGTAAATAGCACCAGATTGTTTCAGTTCTTCTTTAGCTAACACACAAGCTTTCATTATCCTATCACGCAATGATGTTACATGTTCATATGATGATACTGGTTTATGTACAGTTATACTTTCAGTTAACATAGAATGGTACATATATAATGGGCCGCGTGGTTTGGCTCCATATACAAGTTCAAATGGTGAGAAACCTGTACTGGAATGAGGTACTTCGCGATATGCAAATAGTATGCAGGTAAATAAGTATCCCAGTCTTCAGGGTGTTCCTGGGTAACTTTTGATAACATATGCTTGAGATCCCAATTCATCTTTTCTATAATTCTAGTCGAATGAGGGTGGTATGGGCTGTTAAAGCACTGCTTTACCCCTAACATTCTAGTAAAGGCTTGAGTGGCTGCAGCTATGAACTGACTCCCACGATCTGAGAGAATGGTGTCAGGAAACCCTACTCTAGAAAAAATATGGAAGAAAACTTCCATAACATGCTTGGTAGTTATGTTCTTAAGTGGAATTGCCTCAGGCCATCTACTGCAGAGGTCAATTATCGTTATTATGAACTTATTCCCTCTTGATGTTACGTGGTTAAGAGGACCTACACTATCAACAGAGATCTTTTCAAAAGGTCTACTTGCTAGATCTGTTATTTATAGTTCAGCTTGCTTGTGTTTACCCTTTTTAACAAGCTTCTGGCAGATGTCACAAGTTCTGCAATATTGCTTGGTATCACTGCAGAATTTAGGCCAGTAGAACTGAGTAAGTAATCTCGATCTAATTTTCGAATACGCCATATGCCCTGCAAAGGGTATGTCATGTGCTAGATGTAATGCTTGTTGGCGTTGGTCGGTTGGTAACACCGTTTGCTCCGTGGTGCTGGTACCTTTGGTGTAGTACCGTGTAAGGATACCACCTTTCAGTGCAAAATGCCATCTAGCATTCTTTGTTAGTCTTGGCTTTTGGCCTTTTAGATTAAAATACTTGTGCAAAGATAGATCGGTCTTTTGGGCTGTTATAAAATTCTCCCTCGTGGTTTTAGGAGGTAATATAACTGGGCTTAACATTTCCAAAGCCTCAGTCTGATCAATTTGATCTTGCACTTTGGCAGCAGATCTAGTTACTGCATTTACAATATCAACAACATGACATGGTGATGTTACATTTATATCAATACATTCATGTGATGGAGTTAATGAGTTGGCAAACATATATTCATTCACAGTTGATAATACATTTTCAACAGCATGTTCAGTTGAAGGTGATATGATATTATCAACAATACATTGGACAGAAGATGTTAAACTGTTATGTGGCATATCATTTACCTAAGGAAGGTTACGCACGATTATGTCGCAACATGGGTTAGATAATGCTGGACATTTAACCTTTCCTGTGAGAAATGGGGTGTCCATATATGCCCATGCAAGTGGGTATTTCTCGATGTTACCTGAGAAAGTTCTGCATGTAACATGTTTGCCTGTATAATCTGAAGGTAAAACAAAGTCTCTCTTTAAACCAATAAGAGTACATCCACTATCCCGTAAAACGGTGGCAGATTTGCCATTTACAAATCCTTTGTGGATGTTAAGTTTATCTATGGAGTTTATTACCAAATTGGCTTCTTCATTGGCAATAGGTATTGAGTGGCCGCATGTTAATTGGCCATCATCATGAAAACGATCACAGATGGTACATTTGTTAAGATGAAATACATCAATGGCCTGTGCTGAATTAACAGGATGATTTTCACATGTTTCTTCATCTGAGGAAGAGCTATCAAACATGGCTGCATTAGCCGCCTTTCTAATCATTTGTTTACCTTTACACGCATGACGCCAGTGGCCATATGCTTTGCAAAGGAAGCATTTGGTTAGTCGTCTATAGCTCTTTCTCTCCTTATCTTGCTTATCTATATAGTTTTGCAAGTATGTAAGGTACCCAGGGTGTTTGTCACACATATCACTTTCGTTATGTGGAAGATGGCAATATATACATTGGTAATACTTCTCAGCAGATTGCTTAAAGGGTTTCTTGTTACTATAGGGACCTGACTTCGTTCTGTCATAGGTAGCGGCTGCTACAAAGTCTGTGTCAGTCAATCCACTAGTAAAATAATGCTTGTTGGCTGTGAAATAAGCCGAACCTCGTTTCTCTATATGTTGCACACTCTCGCACTCACATTCTTTCAGAAACTTAGAAAATGGTGGTGGTAGAGATGAAATAATTTTAACTCTAAGAATGAGATCTTTCACCTTATCAAAGCTGTTTACTTTGGCTGATGAAAGCCATTTACTAAAAACATCCTGTACTACTGAGATGTAGTCAGAGAAAGTTTGCGTTGGTTTTGGAGCTAATTTTCTAAACTGTTCTCTGTAGCCTGCTTCATCTAACAGGAAATGTGACATAATTTTGGACTTAATATATTGATAATCTTTTCTAAGATCTTTGGGAATGGTCTCTATCACTTTGAGAGGTTCCCCAGAAAGACGTCTCATATATATAATGTTCCATTCAGTCTCTGGGATCTGATAATGCTCCATTATCGTTTCAAAGTTCTGGGTAAATGCTGCAATGCAGTCGCCAGTGGTGAAATTTTTGACGATCCCTTGGTACTTTTTGTACTGATTCTCTTTTTCTAGTCTTTTTGACTTTCGAGAATCTTTCTCTGCTGATGTTTCTGCTTCCAGCTGTTTAATTTTCAGCTGCATTTCAAGTTCTTCCTTCTTCGTTCTTGCATTAATTTCCAGCTCTTCTCTCCTGCTTTGGGCAGAGATCTCAGCTTTTCTTAATTCTGCATCTGTTTCTGCCTGTTTCGTTTTGGCAGCTAATTCTGATTGTTTCAAGGCAGCTTCTGATTCTGCCTGTTTAGTTTTGACAGCTAACTCAGACTGTTTTAAAGTAGCTTCTGCTTCTGCCTGTCTAGTTTTAGCATCTCTCTCTGCAACTCTATCTTCCCGTTCTTTAGCTTTCTCCTGCAAAGCAACATACTCTGCATACTTTGCCTCACTCCATTTTGTCAACTCATCACCAGTTAACTTTAATTTCAAACCAGATTCGATGAAATCATTCAATGTGGACATGATGAATTATATAAAATACAATGAATTTACACAAAGAGTTAATTATGGTGTTAGTAAATAATTTGTACAGGATTTATCGTATACAGCTTGTGCCTAAGCCTACACACAAAAGTATATGTGAAATAAGATAATACTTAAGTGACGTTGGAGCTCTGGAATACGATGGAGAACTGTACCAGAGAATGGCTGCCTGAACGTTACTACCCGGAAAAATGAACTTCACTTGCTAACGGTTTCGGATGACGCAAAAACCTGTTGCTTTTGGAAGAAGAAAATATTAGGACATGTATGTTTATGTGGTGTATGCGTTGTCAACTAAGTTGTGTAGGTTTGTGTGCTGTCAAGTATGTTTGTTAGTCGTATTGTCGTCCGTTCAACACATTCAACAACTTGCTTTCCATGTTGCTTTCTTTCCAAAACTTTCCGCTTACACACACGTTCAATCCTATTTTACAACTAAATCAAAGATGGATGATACGTTCACACTTATGGTTCAAGTAATCCAACAAGAACGATGCACTCACGTTTACACTTATTGTTCATATAATCCACGACGGACGATGACCCATGTTCACACTCGTCAGAGTCTTGCTTTCAGCAATAACACAGGCTCGTAATCACCAACAAGTGTGATACAAACACGGTCACAGAATGACTTAACGTGACGCGCTACAACTACAATTCAAACACTTTATTCACACATCTCACTCATCACAAACATTACATGTATCGTATCTATTCAATAGATATAGCAATACAATATACACAACTCACAAGCGCACAGTCTTTTATTATTCCCACAGGCGCTCTCTCTCTCTGTCTCTCTCTCTCTCTCTCTCTCTCTCTCTCTCTCTCTCTCTATTCGCGTTCATACACTCAAGTATAAGAGCACCATTCATTCCGTCTGTCTCGTTCAAAGCTCCCGAGCCGTCTGGCCGCTAACCACTGTGAGCCTCGCTAGTCGGGGTTGCGTCCCTGCGTGGACTGCATGATCCACGCATTCACCGACTGGCTATTCCTGACACAGTGTGATTAGTGTCGCTCACAGGTGGACCCTGGCCGTACTCGCCAGGCGTCGTTGACGACGACGCGGTAGAACTAATGGGGAGATTATGACAGCCAGTACACCATAGAGTTGGATTGTGCACCATAGCTTTGTTTGATATTTGTTCTGGGCAGGTATAGCCGTAGCGGGTGGAGCTGACAAGCTCACTTAACTGTGTCTTTCTATTATCTAATACTGGAGCACATTGTTTAGTATGCTTGTTAACCATTGTGGTGATTTACCATTACTGCTGGTTAGTTAGTCGACAAATCATCCTCATTGCACATCAAACCATTCAGTCCATAAGTGCTCAGATCCCCTCCTCATTAAATCATGCAGCGTATAGCGGTTAACGACACCAGTTCTGTGTTGGAGTATTAATCTTCTTTGGCTTCCTGCATAGTGTTCTTGTTTGGCCACACCTTTTTAACTTGCTTGTCTCGCAGCCTGACTATGGTTGTAGATTAACATTCTTCACTTGGTTCTTGAAAACGACTTACTTCTCGTAGAGCATTCAGTCTATCAGTCTGGTCCATGGCTCGTCCGCCTTCCAGAGTAGCCTTGCCTGTAAACCTGTCAGCCCGCTCATTTCCTTGTACACCCGCATGCCATGGCACGAAATTGAAACTAATCTTTGCCAGCCGTGACTGCTCCAGAGACAACTATCACTGTCTTCGGACCACGACATCTCTATCTTCCTGACTATACTCATTGAGTCACCAAGGACACATGCCCGAATCGAGGTCTTTGTCTCGAGCCATGTTATTGCTTTACTTACTGCCATTACTTACTGTAATTACCCACGCCGACACCCCACATTGTGCCAACGGCTTCGGGCGGAAGAGCGCAATTGGGAGGGTAAAAGCCTTATCCTGGTGGGAGGAAATGCAACCTAAAGACAAAATGTCATGGTAGAGCAGACCAGGCCTTAAGCCTTGGTTGGTAGCTGGTCTAGGATCGAAACTCCGACAGGCGGACAGTTAGAGCATTGCTTTGCTGATCCTGCAGCTTCTGCAGCTTGTTTTGTTAAAGATGTATTGGTGTTACCATTCCTCTGAGGTGAACTAGGCAGGCCGAGAGATGGATCATGCTGCATGGGCAACACATGGTCTGTATATTTTAGCCTAGGCTTTGTGCTATGGAGTGGTATAACTCCATCCCTGGTCTTAACCGGTCTCGGAATCAAAGCGAGAGGTAGCAGTTTCGGGTTATAAGTCCTTGTCAGTTGGCGTAGACATGGGGCGCCACAGTTTGCCTCTGACGGTGGGAGACACCTATAGGTTTCACTGATCAGCTACCGCCAACCTTACGCTGAGCAGCCCCCGGCCAATTGGATGCTGATCCGCCGCCTGCTTCAATAGGTGCTTGCGGCTAGAACAAAATCTGTAGCGCAGGCTGTAAAACCACTGTACTAGGCACTAATGAAAAGATAAATAGAAACCTCAAGCTACGGCTTGCAACCTGGAACATAAGGACAATGTGTCCATGATTTTACACTGATTTGACGAATATTGACGATGTGAGAAAAATGGTTGTGATTGATGCCGAACTCAATCGTCTTAACATTGATATTACTGGCCTGCAGGAGACTCGCCTCGCCGAGGAAGGATCACTCAGGGAAAACAATTACACTTTTTTTGGAAGGGTAGAGGGCAGGCATAAAAACGGCAACATGGTGTGGGCTTTGCCATGAAGAATTCGCTACTGGGAATGATTGAAATTCGAGTTGGAGGTAATGAAAGACTATTATCCCTTCGCCTGGCAACCTCTTGTGGTTTTTCCACCATATCACTGCATATGCGCTAACACTTGCTTCCTCTGATGATGTGAAGGATTCGTTCTATGAAGAGTTAGACTCTGTGATCAAGGCAGTTCCAAATTCCGACTTCATTTATATGCTCGGTGATTTCAATGTAGGCAAGGACTCGAATTCATGGCCATTGTGCCTTGGAAAATACAACATCGGTCGCATGAATGAAAATGGGCAAAGGCTGTTGGAAAATTGCACCAAAAATGACCTGTGTATTACATACTCAGGGTTAAACCCTACACTAGTCAGTTGGATTAAATGTTGACTTCTATACCTTGACATGAGGACATAAGTTATAAGTACCTCTGAAGTCATAGTGGGACACTGGTAATAGGGAAAGCTAACCCACATGCACAAATCAGTCCAGGGCACTAGAAATAATAGCATTTGTATGGACTACCTTGAGTTCAAAGCAAGCGAATGAAAATAGAAATAGGATAACATGTCAGAAATACAATTCATTGAATTAAAGAATAACAAATGAGAAAAACAATGCAATGAATTATGGAATAACATATGAGAAACGCACAGCATCTAACGTCTTTTAACGACCATTCTCCATCTCCC
Organism: Cepaea hortensis; assembly: GCA_963921405.1. Lineage (NCBI taxonomy): Eukaryota > Metazoa > Mollusca > Gastropoda > Stylommatophora > Helicidae > Cepaea > Cepaea hortensis. Next base: position 37,557,483 of record OY992893.1, read on the forward strand.
AGTCATATTTTGTCTTACCATGGCCTCATTTTGCCCCATCTTGTACTTGTCTTCTGAACCAGATTGCCAATCCTTGGGTCAACGATTGCATCCCAGACTTTTCCACACAAAAATATGATGGACACATAGCGGGGCTTCAACTGCAAAACAGTGGGAATTTATAAAGTAGTGTTTTCATGTTTGGTTGCATATGAAGTGTCATGCATTTTAAATAAACAATGTCAAATACCACTTTGACTGTTTGGTGAATGTGTTCCTATGTACATTAACTTCCATTCTACTATTCAGAATTGGCATGTAAACATAAGCGTTTAATTTGTAAATATGAGCCATACCATACTGTTGACACAAAAAGGAAACTAGTTTTCTAGCAGTGTCCATAGAAATGAAAAGGCAAATGAGCTTGCAAACGACTGGGAAAATATATAGCTTTCCCCATAAATCCCTCTGAGCTTTATTTTAAAAGGCAAAGACATGCAATAGGTTATAAAAACGAATTGGAGAAAACAAAATGAAAATTACAGACCAGAGCATGATAGCATCAATAAAGAATTCAGAAACCAGCAGACCAGAGTATGACAGCACCAATAAGATAGGCAGAAACCAGCAGACTAGAACATGACAGCATCAGTAAGGTAAGCAGAAACCAGCAGACAAGAGCACGACAGCATCAGTTACGTGGGCAGGAACCAGAAAACCAGAGCAGTACAACAACATCAATAAGATAAACAGGAACCAGCAGATCAGAGCATGACAGTATCATTATGGTAGGCAGGAACCAGCAAAGCATGATAGCATCAATAAGGTAGGCAGGAACCAGCAGATCAGAGCGTGACATTATCATTAAGGTAGGCAGAAACCAGCAGAGCATGACAACATCAATAAGGTAGCAGAAACCAGCGTTCTAGAACATGACAGCATCAATAAGGTAAGCAGAAACCAGCAGACCAGAGCATGACAGCATCAGTTACGTAGGCAGGAACCAGCAAACCAGAGCATGACATCTATATATATAAAAGACAATGTATGTAGGGATGTATTTGATGCGTTCGATAACGTTCCATCGGATTGAGATGAAATTTTCTACATGTTTTCTTTTCATTCCCGTGCAGCGAACTGTCATAGTTTGTTAGTGTACAATCAGCTATTTCATCATCATCATCAAGTGCCGTGCCGGCTGGCGTAGGCGTTCATGGCTCTCCATAGATCTCGGTCTTTGGTTTTCTGGATCAACTCTGCTGCTGATATTCCTCCATGCCACCTTCTCAATCCATCCAGCATCACTTCTCTTGGTCTACCTCTGCCTCTCTTCCCCTCGATGTTTCCAGTTGTTACGATGCACTCCAATGCCTCTCTTCTCATCACATGACCGAGGAAAGCTGTTTGTCTCTGTCTTATTGTTGTATATAATGTTCTAGTTTAGTTAGCCTGTTTCAGGCAGTCGTCGTTAGTTACTCTGTCAGTCCAAGGAATTCGCAACATTCGTCTCAGGAACCACATCTCTGTTGCTTCTAATTTCTTCTTAATTTGTTCATTTACATTCCAAGATTCACTGCCATACAGCAAAACTGGTTCTACATAGCATTTCAGCACTCTCTTTCTTACATTCATTGATAGTGACTTATTGCATAAGATACTCTTCATTTTCTGAAATGCGGCTTTTGCCTGCCCTATTCTGCTCCTAATCTCTGTTGTACATCTTCCATCTGATGTTATAAATGCCCCTAGGTATCTAAAATTATCAACTTGGTTAAGGATTTTCCCTTCTATTTCTATGTCACATTTTGGTGTCACCATTTTCTTTGATATTACCATTGTTACTGTTTTCTTGATATTCAAGGAGAGTCCTTTCCTTGCACTCTCTGTTACTACTACGTCTAATAATTGTTGTAGGTCTGTTGAATTATCCGCCACCAATACTGTGTCATCTGCATAGCGTATATTATTTATATTATAACCTCCAACTAGTATTCCTGGCATCTCTTTGATCTCTCTCATTATTACTTCGCTATACAGGGAGAAAAGATCTGGTGACAAGACACACCCTTGTCGTACTCCTAGCTTTATCTGTTCGTAACTACCCTCTTTATTTCCCATTTTAATTGCTGCTACTTGGTTAAAATTTAATATTTTAATTTACATTATCATTTATATATAGCGAGGGCATTTAACTTAAGAAAAGTTATTTCAAGGGGCATAACTTTTAATAGCATTGCTATAAATTTTATATATAGATTGATGCATTGTTTTCAAAGGTTTATAAACTCTTTGTCTACAGTTATTTACAGGCATATGCGTTATAATAAATAGTGATATAATCTTTAAGGCATTTTCAAAGTTTTCATAAATATAATGCATCTATTTAAATAGTGAAAATTTTCTAACTCATCTTTTTATGTTTAAAGAAGTTATCTACAGTCATGTAGGTGATTAAAAACAGTTTTCATTAAAAATAATGGATGGAGTGTGGAAGGACATTCTTAAGTTAATTTTTTTTTAAAATATGAATTTAATGAGACCCTCCCCGCCAGGAGCTGGGCGAAGCCGCGCCTAGTCAGATAGATAGACAGACAGACAGAGAGATAGTCGGGAACGGGAGCTTGTGTGACTACTTATATGAATTAAATGAGATGCTCCAACCAGAGGCTGGGCGAAGCCGGGCCGGGTCAGACAGACAGACAGACAGACAGACAGACAGACAGACAGACAGACAGACAGACAGACAAACAGACAGACAGACAAACAGATAGTCGGGAACGGAAGCTTATATGACCACTTATATGAATTAAATGAGATGCTCCCCACCAGGGATTGGGTGAAGCGGGCCGGGTCAGACAGACATACAGACAGATAGACAGACAGATAGTCGGGAACGGGAACGGGAGCTTATATGACTACTTATATGAATTAAATGAGATGCTCCCCACCATGAGCTGGGCAAAGCCGGGCCGGGTCAGACAGACAGACAGACAGACAGACAGACAGACAGACAGACAGATCCCCGCCAGGGACTGGGCGAAGCCGGGCCGGGTCAGCTAGTCATTAATGAGATAGACAGAAACCAGCAGACCAGAGCATTACAGCATCATTAAGGTAGGCAGAAACCAGCAGACCAGAGCATGGCAGCATCATTAAGGTAGGCAGAAACCAGCATGCCAGAGCATGACAGCATCATTAAGGTAGGCAGAAACCAGCAGACCAGAGCATTACAGCATCATTAAAGTAGGTAGAAACCAGCACATGACAGCATCATTAAAGTAATCAGTATCTTCAGACTTAGTTCTGGACACCGTGGACTTAAAGTACATATTCACTGGTTCAGAAAGCAAGTAAAGGATCCTCATTCACACCTTCACCATGTTTTCTCAACTCCATGAGTATGCTAATGAAGATTGAGATGGGCTGCGCCAGATGACATTGGTTTGAATCTATGAGAAGGTCAATACTGTTATTATTCGTTTAATATTTGTGCCAGGACATTGTGAGGCACATATTAGACGCTTTCACACGTTATTCTGTCTACTCACATACGCCCAACTGGCTTATGACAATGATAATAGTGAAGCAACCAAAGACGCTCTACTTTAAGAGCCAGGGATCAACCACCGTAGAAGATAAATACATTCTCTCCAGGGTAGCCTGGCTGAAAGGCAAGTGGTTTAGTTACCGCATTACCACAGCTCCCACGGTCATAGAGAAATAAACAGAAATACTAGGATGGCATGAGCAACATTAGTAGCAATGAGAAAACTAAAACTAATACTGAGAAAACAAAAACTAAAACAATACAGAAATCATACCAATGCAACTTCAAGTAAAAACAAGTTGAGGAAAATTGCTATGATCGTTGTTGTTATTTGGTACGGAGCACCTCCTACAGAAAAACACAACTTCCTCCATAAAGGGAGTGAATCTTCATCTTTAGTAGCTTGCTCATCTGTTAACAATTGCTGGTAGAAGAAAAATTATCATAGAAATTGTACACTTTGACAGAATGATGAGGTCTATCTGTTCTGATTTATTGCCCCATAATGGGCTTTATTAAGAGTGTATTATGATTTACTTTAGAAGCTGGCTGCTGGGTTTATTATGAGGCCATTTAAATTATTTCAATTAGGTAAGATCGTGCAATAATAAATACCTTATTTTTAAAGTTACATATCCATTACATGACGTCGCAGTCAACACCAGCATTTTTCGCTGTTGTGATCTTTTGGCAAGTTTTCTTTCAATAGTTTGCCATTGCTTTCTGAACGACCGGCACCCATACCATTTCGTAAACAACCAACCCTAGGCGGTCTGCTGCCAAATCACCCGTAGCTGTGTTTCGAACTCGGGTATGCGGGATTACCAACTGCGTCTGTAACACCTTCGCCACGGAGCCGACAATAAATAATTACACCATTCTATTTGTTTTGCTTTGCAGCCCTACAATAAAATTATAGTCTCAGTGTCAATAATGCATGCCGAAAAATTCTGCATATATTTACATTGAAAGCTGCATATTTTGATCCATCCATCCATCATGTGCCATGCCGATAAGTTTGGGCAGTCATCTTTTGCCATCTCACTCGATCACCAGAGTCGTGGATCAGCTCCGTGTTCCTGTCTCGACCATGCCACGTAGCCAGGTTATCCAGGTATTTACTTCTCGGTCTTCCTCTTGGTCTCTTCCCTTCTATCTTGCCGGTTGTCACTAAGTTCTCCAAGTCATTTCTTCTCATAACATGTCCACAAAATTTTGATTGTTGACGTCTAATGACTCTAATCAGTTTATGATCTTTATTTGTTTTTTGAAGGACTTGTTCGTTGTTTTTTCTGCCTGTCCATGATTTTCTTTGCATTTTCCTCAGAAACCACATTTCCACAGCCATCAGATGTTTTTCAGCTTGACTACTCATTGTCCACGCTTCACATCCATACAAAAGTACAGGTTCTGTGTAGCACTTCAACACTCTATTTTGTGTATGTGTGTGTGAATATTTTGATATCCAGTGAAACATTTTAATTAGGTCAAAGGATGTGTTAAAGAATAATAATGAAGTGTACTATGTTTCTCACTTTTAATAAGATAATCAACAGTATATGGCAGACAGTTCATTTAATAACATACATATTCATACTGTCAGTATTACTGCTGGCATGTTTCATGAGTGTTCAGAATTATAGGCTACAATTTAAAGCTGTGCCTGGCTGGCAGGTTTTCCTATACATTACTTCGACGAACTTACAGTACAATAAACGTGTCTCAATATTACACACCAATGTGAACTATACAGGTGTCATTAAGATTCTTCTGAATATACTTTCTTTTCATATAGTACTGGTGCCAATTAATTTTTCAAGTAATTAATCTCTGATATGTTAATTAATAATTGAGTAATCTATATGGTACGTTCATTTTATCAGTGCGGCCAAAAAGTCACTTTAATATTAAATATACTGCCTTGCTTAAATATGCCAAATTTTATTGTTCAGTTCAAAGAAATGTGTGATTGGTTCACTCAGTGAATCCTAACTATTATGCAACGAATTGCATTACACATTAACAAGTGGTTATAATACACTTAATCAATTAGGTCTTGGTCAGATATGACTGCTGTATATATATATATATATAATGCTTGTCTGTCAGTTATGTCTGTCTATAAGTTCCAACTGTCTATATGTCAATTTCTATGTCTGCCTGCCCTGTCTGTCTGCCTGTGTGTCTGCTTATATTTGGTTTCAATCTCTGACTTTGTCTTCTGCTTTGTTATTTAAAACAAGCTTAGCATACTCTGCCACTCAGTTGTGAAACAATCTTCCACAAGAAATCAAAGACACCACCAATCATTATACATACAGTCGCAACCTGTTTGAACACTACCTCAGGACAGACTACATGCCCCCTTAAAAAAAACAAAAAAACCCAGCAACAAAGACAGTAACAATGTTAATTATCTCGAACGACAACTAGCACCCAAAAAAAAAAAAAAAATACCCATATGTAGGGCACGTTACACCCACCTTGGGTATTCATGATGCCCATGTTAAACATTGCCTCAACGAGTCATGTATTATTGATTATTTTTCATGCGTTTTAATGCTTATTGTTCTTTTGTTGTCAAAGAATTGCTTCATAAGAGTGTTGAATGAAAGAATGTATGAGAAGAAATAGAGAAGAAGGGCAGAATGTCAGACGGGCCTGCGTGCCAAATTCTCAACACTTGGAAAATAAAGATTTACTTACTTTCTTACTTCTTCTTCTTATGATCGTCTGTTCTGTATGTCTGTCTGTGCTGTCAGTCATGATTGTTCAGTATGCCTGTCAGTCAGTCCTGTTTGTCAGTATGTTAGTCCTGTTGGTCTGTCAATCATATATACACATACACACGTGCGCGCACACACACACACACACGTGCGAGCACACACACACACACACACACACACACACACACACACATATATATATATTCTTCTTCTTCTTCTTCAGCGTTCCGAGCCATTGAGGTTCTTTGCTGCAGATATAATCCGTCTCCATTCGTCTCTCTGGTGGAACTTCTCTTGCCAGTCGTTGATTCCAAGTGCTTGTAGGTCTGTATATGTATTATCTCTCCGCCGTTTTCTTGGTTTACTTCGGGGTCTAAGGTATATATATATATATATACATATATACATATATATATATATATATATATATATATATATATATATATATATATATATATATATATATATATATATATATATATATGCTAAAAGGTCTGCAGCTTAATTTAACTAGTAGAACTCTGTCTGACACGGCCCAGTATCCTTGAACAGAGTTTGATGTTTGTCGGTCCAAGATAATTGCTACCCCCCTTTGTCGATTTTCTCCTCTAGAATAAATAATCTTAAAATCTTCATCTATCTTAATGCCTGCTTCTGTCCATCTCGTTTCGCACATCCCTAAAATATTAATTTTCTCTCTTTCCATTTGTTGTTTGATGTTATCTAATGTTTCGTCGTCATTTAACGTCCTAGCATTCCATGTTGCTAATTTTAATGTCTCTGTCCTTGTCGTGTGATGATCGTTAATTAGGCGAATCATAATGAACTAGGCACTATTAAAGCAGGTAGTTTGCCGTTGCTTTCCTTCGTTGGCAGTGACCATACTGGTCGGTGACGCCAGACATTGTCTCATGACAGAGATCTTCTGCCTACCATCGCAAAATTTGAGACCACAATCAACAACTATATGTCGGCTGCCCTCAAAATTTCATCCACTACCTACCTTCCGTGGCTTCTTTTCGAACACTTCCAATAAACGAATACGAAATAACACCACATAATCCACAGGAAACACTAAAGACAGCGCTTCCCGACGAATGAACGCGTCAGGCCGTCGCAGTAGTAGGGGACACGCAATTTACTTATTATTTATGGAGCAATACGTCATTGCTCCATAATATTTTACTATATAAAAGGTCTACCTCCATATTGATGACTCAAAAAGCGGACCTCAAATGACCCACTTTTTGAATTTTGGCGGTTATTTTATTTTGTCTCGGTGACTACTTTCGGTTGTCGTGATGACTACTTCCGGTCGAGAGGGGTGGGGCGGCGGCGGCGGTGGCGGCGAGGGCGGGGGTGGTGGTGGCAGTGGCGATGGGTTCGAGTCCCAGTGTGTGTGTGTGTGTGTGTGTGTGTGTGTGTGTGTGTGTGTGATGCGGTCACGTGGTATGATCGACCCCAGTTATATCGATCCCCTTCGATGAGGGAGACCGAAGTCAATATGACAGAATATGATTTAGTCCATCTCTCGAGCTAACCCGAGGATCCATTTTTTGGATTGCATGAATAAACCTTTTGCACGGCTCAGCATGCTAGTTAATTCGGCAAGCTTCCTTACCCAGGTATAACCATTAAACACTTGGTGGAAATCTGGTTTAAAAAATATACTAACCAGACAAAGAATATTATTTAAAAAATATACCCTAAAACATAGAGCCTGTTCTTTTGTATGGATGTGAAACTTGGACAATGAGCAGTCAAGCTGAAAAACATTTGATGGCTGCAGAAATGTGGTTTCTGAGGAAAATGCAAAGAATACCATGGACAGACAGAAAACCAGACTATAACCAAGTACTACAGGAGACAAATGAAAATAGTAAATTGATTAGAGAAATTAGACGTAGACAGTCAAAATTTTTGGACATGTTATGAGAAGAAATGAATTGGAGAACTCGGTGACAACTGGCAAGATCGAAGGGAACAGACCAAGGGGAAGACCGAGAAGTAAATACCTGGATGGCTTGGCGACATGTCTGGTCGAAACAGGAACACTGAGCTGATCCACGACTCTGGTGATCGAATGAAAAGGCGAGACAGACAGAAAGACAGACAGACAGATTAGCGACTAAGAACAAGTCTCACACGATCACCAGAGTCATGGATCAGCTCAGTGTTCTTGTCTCGACCATATCCGTGGCCAAGCCATTCAGGTATTTTATTATCTGCCTTAATCTCCCCCCCCCCTCATTCAATTCTTATACCAACGTTGTGCTATCAATGCCAAGCATGGACACTAACTAAAGAACAAGAAACTTGTGAAATGAGATGTCCGAGAAATGCAGCGAACAAATCAAGAAACAACCATTTAAGAATCTAAGAGATCTATAACAAAAGCTGGAGCTACACTAATTATTAAATTCATTTATAGATAAAAGCCGGCTCCGTGGCCGAGGGGTTAGCAGCTTTCTCCGCTAACCCCGAATACTCTCGTCACGTGACGCGACGAGAATTAGCAGTGGTTCGAATCGCAAAAAGTGACTTATGAGAGTATGGAGCCGGTCGCTCAGAAAGTCGTGGCGTGCTGATGAGCGTAATCTAGCCTAGGAATCAACATACAGCTGAAAGATGTTGGTGTTGACCGCAATATCCTGAAACAGGATGGAAACGCGAAAAAAAAAAAAAAAAAAAAAAAAAAAAAAAAAAAAATTTATAGATAAAGACTTGACTGGTTCGGTCACCTAGTGAGAATTAACTCAATGTCGCCAACAGCAAGAGCATACAACATGAACATGGAAACATCAAGCGGCAGAGAAAGACCTCGAAACAGATGGGTCGATGGCGTCATCAACACTTTAAAAATCCACAACATATCAGCATACAAAGCAACCAAGCAAACCCTAGTTCGTAATATAATAATAATTTAATAAATATTGCATATCCCCTACAAGACGTTACAGTCCAGCATTTTTCAGCTGCTGTTGATGTACAAGGTAAGTTTTACGTTCAGTAGTTTGCCATTGCTTTCTGAACGACCGGCTCCCATACCATTTTATAACACAACGCGACACGTCTGCTGCACAAATCGGTCGCAGATGAGTTTAGAATGCCGTGTTCGCAAGCCTTTGGCCACGGAGAACGGTTCTCAATCATCAAACAAGCCTGCGACTCTTAACGGCATAGAGCAGTGAAGGACAAAAGAAATATGTGTTAGATATTCTAAATCAAGACACCAGCTTCTCAGACATAAGCCAAATAATGACCTAAAATAAAGAGATAAGTAGTGCGAAGAGTAAGAGCAACACCGTGGCTGACAATCCGACTTCACCAGATACTCAAAGAAGATAAAGAATTTGAAAGGTTCCCTGCCGAAGGCAGGACAATGAAGAAAGGATACATAAGGACATCAATATGTGGGAAGATAATTGGGATGATTTGTGGTTTATGTTCGCTCGCTTAGATCTCAAGCGTAGTACATATATGTGCTACACTACTACTCCTAGTTTCGGGCGGAAGAGCGCAATTGGGAGGGTAAAAGCCTTACCCTGGTGCGAGGAAATACAACCCAAAGACAAAATAAGTCAAGGCAAGGCAGACCAGGCCCTAAGCCTTGGTTGGCGGCTGGTCTAGGATCGAAGCTCCGAAAAGCGAACAGTTAGAGCATTGCTTTGCTGATCCGGCAGCTTCTGCAGCTTGTCTTGTTCCAGATGTAGAGGTGTTACTTTTCCTCTGGAGTGAACTAGGCAGGCCAAGAAAGAGAGAGAGAGAGAGAGAGAGAGAGAGAGAGAGAGAGAGAGAGAGAGAGAGAGAGCGAGAGATCATGCTGCATGGGCAACACATGATCTCTATATTTTAGCCGAGGCTTTGTGCTATGGAGAGGCAATAACTCCATCCCTGGTCTTAACTGGTCTCGGAATCAAAGCGAGAGGCAAGTGTTACGGGTTATAAGTCCCTGTCAATTGGCGTAGACATGGTGCGCCACGCGTTGCCTCTGACCGTGGGAGACACCTACAGATGTCACTGATCAGCTACCGCCCGCCTCAAGCTGGGCAGTCCCCGGCCAACTGGGTACTGATCCGCCACAGCCTGCCTGCTTCAATGGGTTCTTGGGGCTAGGTCAAAATCTGAATCGCAGGCTGTAAAACCAATGCAACAGGTACGAAAAAAAAAAACAACAACAAAAAACAAGAAAAATAGAAACCTCAAGCTACGGCTTGCAGCCTGGAGCGTGAGAACCACGTTTCCAGGATTTTTCATTGACTTGACCAATACTGACGATGTATGAAAAACGGCTGTGATTGATGCCGAACTCAATCGTCTTAACATTGATATTGCTGGCCTGCAGGAGACTCGCCTCGCTGAGGAAGGGTCACTCAAGGAAAACAATTACACCTTCTTTTGGAAGGGTAGAGGGCAGGCAGAAAAAAAGGTAACATGGTGTGGGATTTGCAATAAAGAATTCGCTACTGGGAATGATTGAAATTCCAGCAGGAGGAAATGAAAGACTATTATCCCTGCGCTTGGCAACCTCTTTTGGTTTTGCCACCATTATTACTGCATTTGCACCGACACTCGATTCCTCTGATGATGTGAAAGATTCTTTCTATGAAGAGTTAGACTCCGTGATCAAGGCAGTTCCAAAATCTGACTACATTTATATGCTCGGTGATTTCAATGCTCGTGTGGGCAAGGACTCGAGTTCATGGCCAGTGTGCTTTGGAAAATACAGCATCGGTCGCATGAATGAAAATGGTCAAAGGCTGCTGGAGCATTGCACCAAGTAATGACCTATGTATTACAAACTCCTATTTTAAAACAAAAGAGATGCATAAGGTCACATGTGTCATCAAGCGATGCTACAAGCATTACGGGATAAACTTCTCTCGCACCACACAAAAAGATTTGTCAGTCGTACGAGAGGAATTGATTACACATTTTATTGCCACTGGCTCTTTACATTACATAAATGCACAAAACTGTCTCTAATGAATCACACATGAATACACAGAATTTCCTATCACTAGTCGTCCCTACCCCTACTGCTAAATCTATCTACTCATCTAAAGAAATACGCATCGACTCTAAGCGATGTGTTCCCTACGAAGTCTGTCCCCAGTCTGACAATTCTCCGCGTGCTGATTACACAGTACGCGGAAGGACCTTGTGCGCACTTCGGCTTTTGCGTGCTACATCATTCACCACGCTTAGAGTAGTAGCCTACTCTTGAGTTCTCTTCTAGTTCTTGGTGTCTATCACGTTGGCGTGATTATACCGTGACCAGAGTGCTTACTCTCTGGTTGACATTCCCGTGTCTCATGAGAGAACTGTTTGACAGTTCCCCTCCCTATCTACTCCCTACACCTACCCTGCCCTCATGTTGGGGCACTGGGTTACCTCTAATCTACTTGAGGTAGACCACTCATTCAGGGTGGTCTTCCCTCCTAGCTATTCTAGTCTTTGACAACATGGAAACATCCAAGAGCCGGCCATTGGCACCAGCTGGACTTCATCATCACACGGAGACAACATCTGAACCATATCATTGACTCGAAGTTACCACAGTGCTGAATGTGATACGGATCATTCTTTGGTTGTTGCAAGGGTTAGACTGAGACCAAAGAGAATCTACACAGCTAAACACAAATCTAGCCTCAGGATTAAATTATTAACACTCACGATCCTGAAAAGTGCTTTCAGTTTCAACAGCAACTTGAAGATGTTTTCACTGGTTCACCAGAAAATTGTACAGTAAATGAAAAGTGGGGTCAAATTAAGGAAACTCTTTATAAAACTGCCTTAGGGGTTTACGGCACTGTGGATCATAAGAGGCAGGACTGGTTTGCGGCAAACAGCGAGACTCTGCAGCACTTGATTGATAGGAAGATGTAAGCTCTCTTAAGAAACAAGGAAAGACCAACGCGTAACACTCTGAGTGAGCTAAGTCAAGCTAGGAAGGATGTGCAAAAGGCTGCCAGGCAGTGTGCAAATGATTATTGGATCAAGTTATGTGAGTCCATTCAAATCGCAAGTGATAAGGGAAACATAAGAAGCATGTATGAAGGAATAAAGAAAGCCTATGGTCCAATGATAAAAAGAAGTGCACCATTGAAAACCTTGACTGGAGAAATCATCACTGATAAGAAACAGCAGATGGACGGATGGGTAGAGCACTATTTGGAGCTTTACTCAAGTGAGACCAAACTAGCGGATGATGCCCTCAACGCCATAGAGGCTCTACCAACTCTTGACCACCTGGACACACTTCCCACCATAACAGAAGTTAAGTGTGCTATAAATGAACTTGCATCTGGCAAGGCTCCAGGTAAGGATGGGATTCCAATAGAGGTTATCAGGAGTGGGCAAGACACACTCACTATACAGATCCACCAGCTAATAGAGCTATGCTGGCGTGAAGGACAAGTCCCACAGGATTTAAAAGATTCAAGCATCATAACACTGTACAAGAACAAGGACGATGGGAGCGACTGCAACAACAATAGGCGTATCTCACTTCTGTGTATTGTTGGAAATGTATTTGCCAGAATTGTTTTGCGCAGACTTCAAGTCCTAGGAGATCAAGTCTACCCCGAATCACAGTGTGGCTTTCGACAGAACCGGTCTACCATTGATATATTCTCACTGCGACAAATGCAAGAAAAATGCCGTGAACAGAATCAACCACTGTTTATTGCCTTCATCGACCTCACAAAGGCATTTGATATGGTCAGTCGTGAGGGTCTGTTCAAGGCACTAAAGAAGATTGGCTGCCCACCAACTCTTCTGTCCATTGTGGAATAGTTCCATACAGGCATGAAGGGTATAATCAAGTTTGATGGTGCAACTTCTGAAGAATTTGAAATCAAGAGTGGAGTTAAGCAAGGTTGTGTACTAGCTCCCACCCTCTTTGGAATATACTTTTCACTTCTACTGAAATATGCCTTTCGTGATCAGGATGGTGGTATATACATTCACTCTGGCTCAGATGGCGGCCTTTACAATGCTCAGAGATTGAAGGCCAAGACCAAAATTAGGAGGGTACTGATCAGAGAGTTGCTTTTTGCAGATGATGCTGCAGTTACGACCCACTCTGAGGAATAATTGCAATGTCTACTATCTGCATTCTCCAATGCTTGTTCTGAATTTGGTTTAACAATTAGCAAAATGAAGACACAGATTATGTCACAAGGTGCACATGGGGTACCATCAATCTTTATTGACAACGCCGAACTAGAGATGGTAGACCATTTTACATATCTAGGATCAGTGGTAAATAGCAAATTATACCTAGATCAGGAAATCAACATCCGGATTGGTAAGGCAGCAACAACAATGAACAGGTTAAGAAAAAGAGTCTGGGAGAACAGGAAGCTTACTGCAAAAACAAAAGTCATTGTCTATCAAGCCTGTGTCCTTAGTACTCTTCTTTATGGCAGTGAAACCTGGACAACTTACTCACACCAAGAGAAACATTTAAACAGCTTTCATATGCGGTGTCTGCGAAGAATTCTTGGTATTAAGTGGCAAGACAAAATCACAAATACTGAAGTATTGGAAAGATCAGGTTGTGTGACAGTTTATTCCATGCTCAGTCTTCGTAGACTTAGATGGATAGGACATCTAAGGAGGATGGATGATGGTAGAATACCAAAGGACATCTTTTTTGGTGAATTACAGATGGGTAAGAGATCTCAGGGTCGGCCTCTACTACGATACAAAGATGTGTATAAGCGGGACATGATTGATACAGGCATTGATAATGCACATTGGGAGCAAGTCGCCGCTGAACGTGTTGCATGGAGGGCAAACATCAGAAATGGAATAAAGACAAAGGAGAAAATTATTGCAGATAAGTCACACACCGAGCGTTTGAGACGTAAGATGGTGCATGATGGTGGAAATGACCACGTGTTCACATGCACCCACTGTGAACGGACATTTACAGAGCAAATTGGCCATATGAGTGTGACGGGACAGCCCCGGCCGCATCCGAATTATACAAGTTTGAAAGGAATTAAAGAGCCCACAAGAATTATTCTATCATTCTCTAAGTAAAAGAATAATTGTTCACCAGAAAATAATCTAGTCCCCAACCAAGGAACAAGGAAAAACTAACAGATTGAAAACAAGAGAAAATTGCATTTTGACCACGCACGCCCCATCATTTCTGTAATGCTAGGTCTGAGAAAGCTTTGATGTACAGATCAAACGTAAAACCCAGACACCACGGCACCAGTCGGCGGGCGCTATCAAAGGTTGAAAACTCACTGTTTTCAGTTGATACATCGCGGAGCCAGTCAGTTGAGATTGACGTGTTAGTTTAGAATCCTGCGGTTGGAATAGGGACTGACTTCTAACACCTTACGGTTAACATGACCTAACGTGTAAACCAGCCACGGCAGAATGGGAGATAAGAGGGTCAGCCAGACCCGTCTGAAATAATACATGGCAGTGCTACTCAGGGGAAAACCCCGTGTGATCCAAAGACGGCAATATAATGCAGGCCTAACACCTATCTATAAGTCCAGACATTGGGGAGACGGGACAACGTCTGAGTTGCCAACACAAAGGAGCAATTAGGACCAGATACTTAACACCTCACTGCAATACAGCGGCAAAGTAGGAACACATGGCTGACACACTATTGCCAGCAACCCAGGAAGGCGGGTGTTAATAGCCTATTGGAATGTAATGACGCAACTGCATTGCCGCCAAAGCATGTTTCATTGTTTCAGGCGTGGCGGGGCCTCGGTCCATTTGATTGACAGATGAAACTACCCTTCACAGGAAAGGAGGAGGGGTGAGAAGAGTTTGGGACTTAATCCATCCCGTCATCGTACATGGAAAAATAGGTGGAGTTAATTAATAGGGGATATATTAATTAGCCAATGTGAAAACTAGCCAGGGATGAAGAGAATAAAACTACATGCATGGCCAGCAAGACTTCAGACGCAAATTCACAATAGCATTCTTAGGATACCTACTGGAGAAATATTAACATTTCGTTCTGTTGGACTTCTGTACGAAGTCGTATGACAGGATTTCCTAGCTATAACCCAGGTAATACCATTACTCTGATTATTTTGTTTGCTAGTCTGAAGGCTTGTGTAGTTTCTTGTTCTGCATATTCTCCCAAACTTTACACTGGTGGATTTTTCTTTGTACTTCATGTTCCAGTTTCTAGATTTACTATTACACTGTGAACTTTATCTTCTTCTTTCATTCACCACTTGGTTGTCTGATTTGTTGTATGTGATAATTTGGAGAAATCCATTATCCAAGCTACACGAGCGTGTGGCTTATGCATGTACAGGAGATACATATAGATTCATCCTGTATGATGTTAAACATTGGGGAGACTGACTACTTAGGAGAAATCCCTGAGAGCTACCAGTCTCTTGATAGCGTCCAATTAACATTGATTATTTGGACCAACACTTTGAGTGCCTACCAAGAGTATGGTGAAACCACTTGGTTTGAGGAATGGCACCAGTTCACCTTGTCTGCATGATGTCTGCATGAGGACAGACATGACTTAGGACATTCAATATCCCAGACAGATTCAGGGAAGGCATTTAATGTTCGACAGGACTGTGCGACCAGCCCTTCCGACAAGACAGTATGAATGAATCAGAAAGGGAAAGAGTAAGTGAGGTGAACTTATATGGGAAACACCCCATTACATAAATGTATGTGATGATGTATGTTTTGAGCTATAGATGTTCTAAATGGTTTTATGAATATATACATATATATTTATTTATTTAGAACTGATATATGTTTATGTAACATGCCATCAATTATCATCATACCATCATATATTATGACTTGAATGTATGTTTATATGAATGTATAGACATATGTGTTTGAGATGTGTAGACGTAGATACTACCCATCTCCGTTCGTTTCATTCCAGATCTCTTAGGAGCAATGGACAGTCAACAACCCATATCAGGAAGTGACTTAGCCTTGTGAAGGGACCACTTTGGACCCCTTCAATCTGACAGTGAACTGCGTCTCACGGGGGGAAGCATGACCTATGTGACCTCTTAAGTTACGTATACCATAATCATCATCATCATCATCATATGATCATCAATAGCAATAATAAACACAGTTGTTATATTTTAAACTCAGTTGTCTGTATAATTCTAAATGCTTATAAATGTTTGTGTAGCGTAATCAAGTACACACATTATATCATTTAGTGGGGGTTCGCACATATTGTCCAGAAGTGGGAATCTATGTCCGGGAGGTATCTTGCCTATGCAGTCATGAGTAACCAGATTACGTTGCATGTCTTAACTCCTCCTTTCTCACTTCTGGTGATACCAAGTACAGCCAAAACTATATAGATATATTCTATCTTCAACGAGCCACTTCTTGGCTGTTTTCTTGAGTATCAGGGACAGTGTCTTAAATCAGCATAAAAGACATTAGTTCCACGTTTTCTCTCTGGGATCTGGGTGGTAACTAGTCCCTTCTGACAGAGTTAGGGGATCTTAAACTGCATCCAGAACTAAACACCAGTAGAAGACAATGATTTTGGCTGAGTGGTTGCCCAACCGGGAGCTACCTCAAGCCAGTTGGTGACAATGAGTCACATTCGCTACCGCCATAGGTAAAAGTTATTATGCCTTTTTAAAATTTAAAGCACAAACTATCGTCTGTCAAGACGGCAAGTGCCAATGAATGAATGAATGACTACTCCTAGTAGCACTAGGCTGATTTTCACCCGTGGACTAGCTGTCCCTATTAATAGAGTCCTTCGCTATCAGGTGAACCCACTCCAACTTCATAGGGACTTGTAATTAACGTCCCCAAGTCAAGGAAGAGATATCAACTGACCGGTTTAGGAGTTGAACCAGCTAAAGCGGGATTAATTGAGAATATAAAATTAAATATTCATTTGACAATGTGTTCTATCCCATGTGAATGTTACATGCACAATAGGAAATTGATGAACAAAAGGTAACTTATTGGAAGGGCCGAATGTAAGACGGGCTTGCGTGCCCAATTTGTTACCCTTTGAAAATAAAGTTCGTTCGTTCGGTCAATACACCGGATGTTTACTAACGAGCTCTGTTATCCATTCTGCCATGCTGACCTTCTCAAAATTGGGCGATGATAACATAGATGATGACTTTACCCAATCTCCCGCAGCTGTGTTTCGAACGCAGTATGCGGGATTACGAAGTGCGTCCGTAACACCTTCACCACGGAGCGGCATTACAAACAAAACAAAACAAAAATACAAAAACAAAGTAAAGGACCATTTGTGCTCGCCTTGGGGCGTACTGATCGTATGGTGCCAGCCCAGTATTGTATTTATAGACCAGTTGCCACTCTAGGGAGGGATGTGACCATAATCCCGCTGCCGATCTTACTTCCCAAAACATTCCCGGATACCCATGTTAAGCTAAGTCGGGATGCGAGACCCCACGTCAAATTACACAAATCTGCCTCGATGCAAATTCGAACCCATCACCACCGAGCGTGTGCAAGAGGGCTAACTATTACGCCATCACGAGATACTGTGCTAGACTTTTAATCTTCTTGACCAAACGGCACTCGATGAATGATATGATCAGTATCCTACGGACTGCCGTCTCTCCCAGAAACTCTTTTGGTACCTGGGTCAAGTGGCTGGATCAAGTTCGAAGCTGGACTCACGTGAAAGTCTCTCCTCCAGGGGGATTCAATACACGACTACAGTTCGGCCGTCGAATATTTTAACCATAACGCTACCCCTATAAACACACACACACACACACACACACACACAAACACACACACACACACACACACACACACACGCACACGCACACGCACACGCACACACACACACACACACACACATGCACGCCTTTACATTGCTCTTTGTGTGTTTGCGCGTGATTGCGCTAGTAGTTTCATTAGTTAGAATTCATCATTTGTTTTACATTGAAACAACAGCAAACAATCATACAAAATGTATCGTAGCAGGAACTTGCTGCAAATTTATGTAGTGTCAGCACCCTATCATACTTTAAAGTCTGAGTGCACGGGGTAATAGGTGGCCAATCTTTCCTTCGCATAGCGAACGCCGAGTGCAGGAACCGAACCTCGTCCGACAAGACTCATGTCACTGTCAGCTTAATTACACTAACGTCCTCGCTAGAACAACATAGGTAGCGTAATTATGTTTTCAAAAGCAAACAACACGATAATATTTTTGGGTCCACCAGTTACTTTTCCTTCACACGTGGTAGACTAATCCATACTTACTGTTTGTGATCCCATTGTGCATACCCTGTCAAACACTGCTCTAGAGAAGTAGTCAAATGTTCTCTCCAGGTGGTTACGCCTGCTATATAAAATATACTCACAAATGCCATCATTGTGATGAAAGTGACTCTTGTTTGTTAATTTTGTGTTACATATTTTATCAGTTCTTCGGTCTACTTTTGCAGCGATTCTCAGACTCATGCACGCGAATGCTTAGCTTGTATATATATATATATATATATATATATATATATATATATATATATATATATATATATACGTGTGTGTGTGTATGTGTGTGTGTGTGTGTGACCTTACAGGAAAAAAGAGGTAAATAAATAAGAGAGAGAGAGAGAGGAGAGAGAGAGAGAGAGAGAGAGAGAGAGAGAGAGAGAGAGAGAGAGAGAGAGGGAGAGAGAGAGATCGAACGAATGAACTTTATTTTTTCAAAGGGTAACAAATTGGGCACTTCCAATCACTCATCTTTCATTCATCAATTGTGCATGTTACATTCATATAGGAAAACAAAAACATTGTCAAATTGATTTTGTAAACATAAACATTGCATATGACCATATTATGAGGCAGGCAGACACACGTACACATGCACATCCATAAACAAACATATATACCTGCATACATACTTACATATTTTGCACAGTCTCACAGTTATGCACACTCTCACTATCATACAAATACACACTCCCTCGCATATACTGCATGCATACACACATACCCACACAAACATATACACATACATACACGAACACACACACTTACACACATATACACACACATAAACACCCATATACACACATACACACATGTACACACATAAACACACATACACACACAAACACACACACACATACATATACAAACATAGAGAGAGAGAGAGAGAGAGAGAGAGAGAGAGAGAGAGAGAGAGAGAGAGAGAGAGAGAGAGAGAGAAGGAGCTTACCCATTGATTCATTATCTGACCTCGCAATGGTATAAAGTATAGACGCGCACCCGAAGCTGACTGAGCAAGGGCCAAAGAAGAAAGGGAATTACAAGAAGAAAGAGCAAGCTAACCACTACTCTCCGTCCCATGAAAAGATTAGATTCAGACAGAACGTTCCAAGGTTCTTTGGTTTTCAGGGAATTATACCTAATTGTACATTCCAATCAGTGAATTGCAGAGCTGGGCTGTGCCAAAACTAATGACTGAAAATGAACAATAAACTAAACAAAGCAGACTAAACAAGCAGTTTAAGAATAATACACTAGAATCTTTATTGACTAAATCATATGATCAAGGACAACTGAAAATCCAGACATAACATATAATTGACGTTTACATAAATTGGAACATAGGATCCCACGGTCGCGATCACTGCTGCCTAACATCAAAACGAACACTAATGGGTGATCTCTAACAAACAACGAAACCTCTACCATATTCAGCTGAGCTCACAGAGTGCCCCATGTATCCACGTTGGACCCCCACCTTTATAAGCTGGCTAGAACAATGCACAACAAAGAAATTACAACACCAACAACAAAGGCATAAACAAAGATTTGGGAAACTCAACAGTAGTTAGTCGAGTTAGTCGAGGGTTTCATCTTCACGACAACGGGTCGTCCCCATCATGCTCCATTCCTGTGCCAGAGAATATCACATAAAATGCTCCCCACTGTCCAATGTGAAAAGTGGAACACACAGGCGTATCGGCAATCCAACAGCTCCCCCCCCCCCCTCTGAATGGTGTGCCATCATCCACCGGGGCTCTGCAAAGGCCTTTGGGATGGGTGTCACTACCATTCTCTAGAGCCATTCTGATCATATATATATATATATATATATATATATATATATATATATATATATATATACACACACACACGCACGAAGGCGAGTCAATAAGTAAGTCACACAGTTCTGTGGGATGGCAGGTACATGTAGTTGGTGTTTTCTACAGGTGTCATTAGGTGACAGCAACATCGAACTTTATATTCCCGTTCGTCAGGTGGTGCTAGGTTTCTCATGCGTATGCGCAGCACATAAACAAAATGGCGACTGTACTTACGGAGTGTACAACCAAAGAGCAACGTGCTGTTTTGCGTTTTTTTTTTTCGTTTGTGTGTGTGTGTGGGGAAAAGGACTGCCTGCAAAGGACATTCAAAAGGAAATGCTTCCTGTTTATGCTGACAAATGTTTGTCCCGTAAAGCGGTGCATAGCTGGGTAGAACAATTTTCTCAAGGCCGCTCTAAAATTGTTGATGAAATCCGATCTGGTTATCCTGTTGCAATTGGAACAGAAGCATCCGTGCAGCGGATGGAGGAGACAATTAGAGGTGACAGGCGAGTAACGATAGACTCTGTGGCACCTGTAATAGGGTGCTCACATGGTTCAGCATACAGCATAATCCATGATCGATTGAAATTTAAGAAAGTGTGCTCAAGGTGGGTACCCAGACAATTGAAAAAGGAACACAAAATGAACCGATTTGGCCTGTCCTTGCATCATCTCTGTCGATAAGAAGATGACGGAGAAGACATGCTGAACAGTATTGTTACTGGAGACGAATCATGGGCGCATCACTACCAGCCCGAATCAAAGTGAGCTTCAATGCAATGGAAACATACTTCTTCGTCTTGTGTCCAAAAATTCAGAGTTACGCCATCAGCAGGGAAGGTTATGTTGACAGTGTTCTGGGATTGTAAAGGAGTGTTTTTTGTTTACCAATTTCAAGAAGAAAGGTGACAATGTGAATTATGAATCGTACTGTGAATCGTACTCTTGTGTGATTCCGGTGTTAACGTATGGATGTGAAAGTTGGAAATCAACGGTAGCTTTAGTGTCAGAGTCTCGAATGTTGCCGGTATGCAGGGACATCGTTACGCCCGCCAGGCGAGTATTAGTTACCTGCCCTCGAGGTTGCTGGCTGACGTGACAGCCAGCGGTCAAGCAAGGACAAAGCAAGACGCACGCAGTCCGCGCGCGTCCAGCTATAGAGGGCAAGCGTTTTGTGAAAGACAAGAGACAGCTTTGGGTACTCGGACCGGACTGACGTGTGGGTAGAGAAAGGCTTGTGTAGTTCTGAGCCCGAAAGTCGAGTGCTTGTATATCTTGTGAGATAGACTGTAAGCTGTGGGTTGTCTGTAAGTGTATTGATATATATTATTTATGTATTGTGATGATCATTCCATGCACAACTAGATCGTATTGCATGTGATCGGTAAATAAATCCATTGAACTACGTGTCGTTGTGCCTCAAGTCCAATCATGTTGTACTTGTACTTGTCTCACACGTGTTAGGTATAACGAGCCAGGTTTAAGACCCTGACATGTGTGGACGTGGGGGCATCGTCCGGCTTTAAATTAAATAAGATAACTCTTCTTGATCTAGAACCAATGTCCAACTCTGAAGATCTATTGACAGAACTGACAGACTCTAGATTCTTTACGAAGGTAGACATGACGAAAGGTTACTGGCAGATAACGGTAGACGAACAGAGCAGACATCTGACAGCATTTGCCACACCTTGGGGACTGTACGAATGGTGCAAACTTCCATTTGGGCTGGTCAATGCCCCAGCGACATTCGTACGTATGACACGACTTTTACTAGTGGACATATCAAATATTATCTGTTACATGGACGACATTTGTGTTCACACAAAGACAATGACAGACCATATAAAGACATTACAGCAGACATTTGAACGGATCAGACAGCACGGACTGACGGTAAAGCCTACAAAAGTAGACATAGCCTATCAGGAAATATCTTTCTTGGGGTACAAAATATCTAATGGCTTTGTCACGACAGACGATAACATCGTGTCCAAAATACTGAAACTCTCACTTCCGACTACGAAAAAGCAAGTCAGAAGTGTGTAAGGATTACTAAATTATTATAGACAGTTCATACCTGATTTTGCT
This sequence comes from Cepaea hortensis, assembly GCA_963921405.1. Lineage (NCBI taxonomy): Eukaryota > Metazoa > Mollusca > Gastropoda > Stylommatophora > Helicidae > Cepaea > Cepaea hortensis. The sequence goes on from OY992893.1 coordinate 37,579,928, forward strand.
GAACTGACTGAAAAATTTACTAACCTACTAACGAAAGATCAACCTGAAAATATTGTAAACAATCAATGCCTAAAATTTGCATTCCGGAAAGTTTTATCTTATTTCTCTGAGAATAGTTTAAAGAATCCCATTCTCAAATTGCAAAATTTTCTTATTTCTTTCAGATTACGCACAGACGCGAGCTCCGTAGCGATTGGAGCAGTTCTGTTACAGGAACATGATAACATCCTACATCCTGTATATTACTTCTCGAGGAAATTAAAACCTAGAGAACGCTCTTGGTCGACACCGCAGTTGGAAGCCCTTGCTCTAGTTGAGGGTATAACTAAATTTTCCAGGTTCCTTCTGGGACGTAATTTCATTGTTGAGTCTGACAATAGTCCGTTGAAATTTATTACTTCAGGAATGCCTACCAACCAAATGATAGCTCGCTGGTCTCTAAAACTCCAAGATTACAGCTTTGAAGTTCGACATATTGCAGGCAGAACCAACACAATTGCCGATCTGTTGTCCCGTTGTCCGACCGACCCAGTAAGCACTAATGTCTGAGTGCAGTGTGTCAAATACACTCAGAACAACACAGCCAGCAGTGAAGATTTTTTTCCCCACAAAACAGCTGTGTGTCTACTATATAATGTGATAGGGTTTAATCCCATTATATATAGTTTTCTTATTTTATTATTAACGTAGTGATTGTTTTGAATAATTGTGTAGTGTGTGGTAGAAAGCGAACAATATTAATTGTACATATACTACGAAACAAGAACAGTGCCACATTCGCACTGAACTTACCGCAAGCGAACAATACAATTTATCAGTGGTATCTGTGAGTGGAACATTTCCAGTGATATTTTTAATCCGTGTGTGAAAGAGTGAACTGAACTTTGACATTTACACCACTGCAGTCAACGACATCCAGAAGTTTTCCAGCGAAACATCCAACACATGAACTATTAGAACATTGTACATTCCGAATTGCTACAGCAGACCGGAACAAGTGTGTTAGAGAATTTTCAACATCAACTGCTCATGTGTACTTCCGGATAATTTATAAATTTAGTCCAAAATTAGCAGACGATAAACAAAAGCTTACAAAGTTATGACGCATGTAAAATATTTACGCAACATCAATTTCGAATACACGAATAGTGTATTAATATTTTTTCAGTTAGTGTAATCTTAGAATCATACCTTGATTAACTTATTCATGCTATCGACATTTTTTCGCTAGTATGGAAAAGCATCAAGCTATGACGCTGAGAAATAGAACAATAATTGTAATTAATTAGATTTGATATTTTTTGAAATTATGTCCCTTTCATTTAATTGTTGTTAAATTATTACACCAAGGGCGATAAATTGAAATGTATGCGAATATGTGTTGTATATAAATAGCCATGTTGTTGCCAGATTGTTAACACGCCAAGTAGTCGTCAACTGGGCATGGTATAGGTTTACCGATGTTGTAGACCGACGGAAGGGCTCCTGGCCAAATGAGGTCGGAGCTCGAGCGTTTAATGCGGCTTGTAAAAAAGTCGTATTACAGTCTTACCAGATGTTTTTTGTTTCAAAAAGCATATTATTACTTTTTTTTGAGGTTGCGAGGTAGTTGCTGGATAGCTGTTACTACCGATCTGACTGGGTCAATATTGCAACTCAGGTGAACGTCCATCGAGTGGATGAAACTTGGAAAGTGGTAAAGATTGAACACCAAATGTCTTAAAATACAACTTGCATTTCTTATGTATTTCTATGCCAATATATGTATTCTTATGTATTTCCATACCAATGTATATAACAACAGAAAGGTCGACTCTGACATGGTTAAAATATTAACCCAGTATGTTTATAGAGTATACATGAAAGATGACATCTTTCATGAAAAGCCCCGGGGGAGCGTGTCAGAGTCTCGAATGTTGCCGGTATGCAGGGACATCGTTACGCCCGCCAGGCGAGTATTAGTTACCTGCCCGCGAGGTTGCTGGCTGACGTGACAGCCAGCGGTCAGGCAAGGACAAAGCAAGACGCACGCAGTCCGCGCGCGTCCAGCCATAGAGGGCAAGCGCTTTGTGAAAGACAAGAGACAGCTTTGGGTACTCGGACCGGACTGACGTGTGGGTAGAGAAAGGCTTGTGTAGTTCTGAGCCCGAAAGTCGAGTGCTTGTATATCTTGTGAGATAGACTGTAAGCTGTGGGTTGTCTGTAAGTGTATTGATATATATTATTTATGTATTGTGATGATCATTCCATGCACAACTAGATCGTATTGCATGTGATCGGTAAATAAATCCATTGAACTACGTGTCGTTGTGTCTCAAGTCCAATCATGTGGTACTTGTACTTGTCTCACACGTGTTAGGTATAACGAGCCAGGTTTAAGACCCTGACATTTAGATAAAAAATTAGACAATTTTGAGAACAAATGTCTTAGAAGACTTCTAAACATCCACTGGACAGACTTCAGAACCAATTCGCAAATAAGACAAGAGACTAAGCAAGATACAGTATGAAATTTCATAAGAAGACGCCGTTGGAACTACATCGGCCATGTACTCAGAATGGACAAGTCAAGACTCCCCTACCAAGCCCTCATATGGTCACCAGTAGGGAAAAGAAAACGGGGAAGACCAAGAGAGACCCTGCGTAGAACCATCATTAGAGAAGGCTCATTCAATGGCCAAGTGAATATCCAAGATCTACAACAGGTAGCAGCGAACCGCCAAGCATGGAGAGACAGGACTTCTGCCCTATGCGCCGCCTTAGGCTCAAGAGGAAAGACTAACTAACTAACTGTGAAGTTCTATCTATGCTTCATAATGCAATTCGAAGACAACGTCCAGGCCTGCTGACTAGGAGAGTGTTGACAATGCCAGACCACATACGGTTCGATTATTCAGGAGAAAATTAACCAACTAAGGTTGGAAGTTCTGGAACATCCACCTGACAGTCCTGATGTAGCCCCTAGCGATTTCCACCTTTTTGGTCCACTGAAAACCCACCTTGACGGGAGACATTTTGCGAATGACGCCGAAGATTAATGTGAAGTGAAAACGTGGTTTAGAAAACAGAGCACGCAGTTATATGCAGCCGGTTTGGAAGGACTGCTAAAACTATGGGATAAGTGCATCAATGTTGGTGAAAATTATGTTGAGAAATAAAGGGACACTGTATGTATAAAAATAAAATGGTTTCAAGTTGTTATCATATTTAGTTATTTATTGTTCTACAGCCATTTGTGACTTACTTATTGACTTCCCCTCGTGTGTGTGTGTGTGTGTGTGTGTGTGTGTGTATATATATATATATATATATATATATATATATATATATATATATATATATATATATATATATAATGTTGCACGTCCTTTGCAATCAACCCCGGGATTATTTTCTGAACAATTTTACGTTCAATAGTTTTTCAATGCTTCCTGAACGAGAAGTAAACCTAGCTATTTGCGGCTCCGATTTCACAGCCACAGGTCCGATCATAATTGCTCCATATCTGAGCCATCGAAGCCATGTAATATGCTCCTCGTTGCCCCATGTGAAAATTGAAACAGACTTCAATCAATCAATCAATCATGTGCCATGCCGGAAAGCGTGGGCGGTCATGATTCGCCATTTCACTCGATCACCAGAGTCGTGGATCAGCTCAGTGTTCCTGTCTCGTCCATGCCATGTGGCCAAGCCATCCAGGTATTTTCCTCTCGGTCTTCCTCTTGGTCTGTTCCCCTCGATCTTGCCAGCTGTCACCAAGTAACAGACTTCACCCCCGTCAAAAACAACAGCACGCACACTCATGCATGCATACAGCCTCTACATTATGCCAACACAACAGCCTGCCATTAAAATTATAATTCATCATCGATGAAAGCTGCAGTCAGTAGAAAAAATAGCAGCTGCACACACATTTCTATATAAGGTAAACCAGTTAGTTCAGAAACCGCAACCAGTAATTTGTTGTTGTTGTTGTTGTTGTTGTTGTTGTTGTTGTTGTTAAATTTTTATTTTATTTTGAAGGAAAAAAAAAAAAACAGTTCACAACACAGACCACCGCAGATAGACGAATAGGCATTCCACATGAAATCCTCAGCTCACGGAGTGGCACCAAGGGACGGAACCATGCACTGCAAACCCTAATGAGAAAACCACATAAGCAAACTGTGGCCACAAGCAAACAATACTCCGAGGAATTAACGGATCGCCAACCTATCCTCCATATGGGATCGGATAATAACAAATTCAACGGAGCTGAACAAATGTAAATTGAAATACGTGTTCCAGACATAAAATAAAAAAGTAGAGGAGAGTTTTGTTAATATAGACCATAACTTTTTTATTTTTTTCATATCCTTTACAGGACACCGCTGTCAACATCAGCATCTTTCAGCTGATTGTTGATTTCTTGGCAAGATACGCTCAGTAGATTGCCATTGCTTTCTGAGCGACCGGCTCACATACCCCGTAAGTTACCGGCGCGTAGAGAACCGCTACCAATTCTCACGCACGTCACGTTACTCACGAGAGTATACGGAATTACAGAGAAAGACGTGTAACACCTAGACCAGGGAGACCGGCTGACCATAACTTTAGAAAGGGAAAAACCTAACTGTACATCCTAGTGGTGGAAGATGGGAAACATACCATGGTGTCGCTAACGCAGCCTTGGGGACCGCATATCCACCGGGAAGAGCACTCACTTGTCCTGATAGTTGGACATAACAGTCCCCCCCCCCCCCCCATGTTGGTGTGGAAGGCAAGGCGGAACCACCACATTATCTTCCCAAGACTTCATGACAAAACACATTTAGGAGGTAGTTAGTTAGTTAGTTAGTTATCAGTTGGGGTATCTTCGTTGCACTCCGGACATGTCCATAGGTGCTCAGATCCCCCCCCCCCCCCCCCCCAAGCATATGCATCAGCGTCCGGTGGCTAATAATTTAGGAGGTAGTGAACGACGTTAATAGCTGTCTTAGGACATCCTCGTCCGGTAGGGACAGTCATGAACCACAGGTGACACCAAACCGTCATCTAGCTACCGATGACAAAATCATACTAAACCAAATAAATTTAAAATAGGTACATGGAATGTTAGGACGTTAAATTAGCTTGCAAAGCTGAACAATGTTATAAGTGAAAAGGAAAGCATGAAAATGAATATCCTACGCATAAGTGAGATGAGATGGAAGGGATCGGGCAAAATGATAACCGACAACACGCAATAATTTATTCTGGAGGGGATACACACGAAAATGGAGTAGGAATAAAAACTGATTTAAAAAAAAAACAGCCACATCAATTAATGGTTACTGGTGTATTTCAGATAGAGTTATTATGGTCAAAATCAAAGGCAAACCAATAGATATAAATATTATACAAGTATACGCACCAACAACAAGTAGTGACGAAGAAATGTCAAAACATTTACGATGAAGTAGACACGGCGATGTCTCAAATTTGAACACAAGAAGAAAAAACATATTGCTACGAGATTGTAATGCAAAAGTAGGAAATGGAAAAATAGACGATGTAGTGGGGAATTATAGTTTAGGTAAAAAAAACAAAAATGAAAGAGGAGAGAAGCTAATAGAATGGGCAAATATCAATGATATGATAATTATAAACGTCTGGTTTAAACACCATAAAAGGCGATTTTACACACGGAAAAGCCCTGATAAGAAAATACTCAACCAAATTGCCTACATTCTTATTAATACAAGATTTAGAAATGTGTTAATTAATGTAAAGACAATGCCTCGTGCTGGTTGTAATAGAGATCATGTACCACTATGTGGTCAAATACAAGTAAGACTGAAGAGAGGAAAAACCTGGTTAAGAAGATTAGACTTAATAAAAAGGTTTTGAAGATAGTTAAAGAAATTCAAGAGCAATACAGAGTGACTGTGAAAAATTGGTACAATGCAATAGCTAAAATACAGAGTGTAAATGAATAATGGGAAATGTTAAGAGACTCCATTCATCAAACTAGCATAGAAGTATTACCTGAAAGAAGTCAAATGCTTTCCATTTCACTTACAATATTATTTTGCTAAGAAAGAATGGATGACTGGAGACATCTTAAAGTTGATGGACACATTAAAACGGATTCAAAATGACAAACAAGAATATACTAAGATATATACAGTCCATCCATCATGTGCCATGGCGATAAGCGTTGGCGGTCTTGTTCTGCCATCTCACTCGATCACCAGAGTCGTGGATGGATCAGCTCCGTGTTCCTGTCTCGACCGTGCCATGCAGCCAAGCCATCCAGGTATTTACTTCTCGGTCTTCCCCTTGGTCTCTTCCCTTCGATCTTGGCAGTTGTCACCAAGTTCTCCAAGTCATTTCTTCTCATAACATGTCCAAAAACATGTTGACTGTCTACGTCTAATGACTCTAATCAGTTTACGATCTTCATTTGTTTCTTGAAGGACTTGTTCATTGGTTTTTCTATCTGTCCATGGTATTCTTTGCATTTTCCTCAGAAACCACATTTCCACAGCCATCAGATGTTTTTCAGCTTGGCTGCTCATTGTCCACGCTTCACATCCATACAAAAGTATAGGTTCTATGTAGCACTTCAACACACCTTTTCTCATTTCAATTGATATCTTTTTATTGGTCATTATGTTTTCCATCTTGCAAACGGCTACCTTCGCAATGGCAATTCGTGTTCTAATCTTTTGGAGACATCTCTCATCAGATATTATGACTGTTCCGAGATAACTGTATCGATTCACTTGCTTAAGAATATGCCCATTTACTCGTATATCACCTTGTGGTAACTCCTTCTTCCCAGTGACGACCATAATCTGTGTCTTCTTAATATTCAGTTCTAACCCTAGTTGTTCACTGTGTGCAACCACCGCATCTACTAAATGTTGCAGGTCCTGTTCATTGTTTGCAATCAAGACTTTATCATCTGCATATTTAATGCCATTGATGTATCGTCCCCCCCCCCCCATGTTGATTCCTTCCATATCTTCTATATTTCTGAAAATATTCTCACTGTACAGGGAAAAATATCTGGAGACATTACACATCTCTGTCTCACACCTCTTTTAATAAGCTGATATTGGCCTACATCGTTCTCAATTCTGATGGCAACTTGTTGTTTCCAATATTTGTTTTTTACAAGTCTTAGGTCTTTTCCATCAATTTATAGATCTTCAAGCATCCTTATCATGTCGACTTGTCTCACTTTATCGAAAGCGTTTGTGTAGTCAATAAAGCAAAGATATAGATCTTTGTTCACTTCTATAGAACGTTCAATTATTGTTCTCAGTATATACACAATATTTACTGTATCCTTGCCTTCTACAAACCCACATTGTTCTTCTCCTATTTCGGGTTGTATTTTCTTCCTAACTCTTTGCATGATAATTCTCAGCAAAATCTTCGTGATGTGGCTTATTATACTAATTGTTCGATGTTGATCACACTCCAAGGCCCCTGATTTCTTCGGGATTGCAATAAATACAGAATTACATAATTCAGGAGGTATATCTCCAGTATCGCATATTGCATTCAGAAGTCTGGTGACTTTGTCCATTCCATATTCTCCTAAGGCATTGATCATTTCTATTGTGATGTTATCTGTACCCAGGGTCTTGCCAGTCTTCATATGTTTAAGGGCATTCTTAACTTCCATCTTCAAAATTGATGGTCCCTCATTATTATTCCGAAGATCATATTGTTCTTCTCTTGTATCATCATAAAGGTATTTCACATAATCCGACCACGCATGTAAAATCTGATCTTTTTCTATTATGATTTTGCCATCTTTGGTTTTTAGGCAACCCGTTGATGTGTGTGTGTTCTTTTGTTAGTGATGTCATTAATTCTTCTGTGCATTAATTTGGTATTCCGTGTGTTGTGTTGGTTTTCAATTTCCTTGCAATTTTCCTCAAGCCATGTTTCTTTTGTCTCTTTGCATTGCTTTCTAATTTTCCTGTGAATCTCTTTTTATTTTTCTTGTTATTTTTGTTATTTCTTCTTATCTCCATGAGTTTTAATATGTCTTCCGTCATCCATTTCTTGCGTCCTATTATCTTTATTTTTAGGATGGTTGTTTCTGCAGCTTGGTTGACTGATTTCTTTATTATTTCCCATTGGTCACTGACGTCTTGAAATAATATTTCCATATCGGACAATGCATCGAATCTGTTCTTTACCTCTACGTTGAATTTATATTTTATCTCCTCACTCTTCAGTGCCTGTAGATCAAATGTTGTGCTTCTTGGTGAATATTTGACCTTCTTTAATTTTATATGTAAATTGCTTTAGATTAATCTATGGTCGCTGTAGCAGTCTGCGCTTGGTATAGTTTTTGCAACTTCTAAGGCATTTCTAAATCTTCTGTTGATGAGAATATAATCAAACTGATTTCTGATCTTATGATCAGGACTCATCCATGTCCACAATCTCCTTGGGTGCTATTTATACCAGGTGCTTCCAATAATCAAATCCTGCTCTTTTGTCCACTGTACAAGTCTGCAACCTCTTTCATTCTGTTCCCCTAGTCCTTACTTGCCTACTATGCCTCCGCCCTGTTGATTTCCAACTTTGGCATTCAAGTCACCCATTTTGATATTTACTTCAGAATTCTTGCATTTCTTGAAGGCTTTCTCTAAATCATTATACAATTCATCAATGCTGTCATCACTAATGTCTACTGGTGATGCATAAACTTGTATGACGTTGACATCAAAAGGTCTTCCACTCAACTTCACCAGTAACACTCTATCTGATACAGTCCAATATCCTTTGATCGATTTGATCTCTCTGAATCCATAATAATTGCTACTCCTCGCTGTTGTTTCTCCCCACCAGAATAGATTATTCTATATTCCTCAGATGTTGTAATGCCCATTCCTGTCCATCTGGTCTCACATATACCTAATAGGTTAATATTTAATCTTCTCATTTCATTCTTAATGTTATCAAATTTTTCATACGGGGTTCGTAGTTCTTAGGTTCCAAGTTCCGACTTTCAATGTTGATACTCTTTTGCACTCAGTCGCCTGCTGACGGTCTGAAGTCAGCTGGTGTACATGACTACCCCTACCGGGCGAGGCTGCTCCTATGGAGCACCCATTTACGCCGTTTCTCTGACTATCGATAAGGCTGCAGTACATGATATTCTTGGCATTTGTAAAGAAGGTAGTTTGCCATTGATTTCCTCCCTAGCAGTGACCATACTGGTCGGTGACCGTAGCCATTGTTTCCAAAAAAATATATCCTCTGCCTACCGCCGTGAAGCTGGAGACCATAACCTACAACTATCTGTTGACTGTTCTTCAACTTCATCCACCACCTGCACACATGGCTTCACGTAACCCTGATCGGGGGGCTAACCAGGTGCTCCACCTTGCCCAAGGGTGTCCCGTAGGCTAGCGGAGGGAAGGAGGCACCTTACCTCTCCTTTGGTAGGGAATACCCCTACCCCGCCACCCAGTAATAAGAGATAAATGTGTGAAGGAAAAGAGAGTTGGTTAAACGAGCAGTGCAAGAAAAATTGAATTAAATACAATTAAAGATGCAAAATCTATGCACAGACAAATCAGTGAGCTCACGAGAAGAAAAGTAAGAATAAATACAGGGTGTTTAAAAAAAAAGGAAAGATATTATTGTAGGAAGGTGTTATAATGAAGAAGTATATGAGTATATGAGAGAATTATATGATAGAGAAAGGGAAGAATTAACAGACAAAAGTAACTTAGAAAGTTCACTTATTCTAAAAGAAGATGTCGCTGATGCTATCAAACATAAAGAAAGGAAAAACACCTGGGCCAGATGGAATCACAACAGAAGAATTAGAAGTAGTGGGAGAATTTGGAATTATATTTAAAGTGGGGGAAATTTACCGAGCGATATGCTAAAATCTGTATTTATAGCTATACCAAAAAGACCAGGAGCAATTGAATGTGAACATTTTCGTACAATTAACCTAATGAACCATGTCACAGGGCTTCTACTCAGAATTATAATGAGGAGAACAAAAGAGAAAATACAAATGGAAATTGTGATGAACAGTATGAATTTATGGAAGGAAAGGGTACAAACAATGCAATATATGCATTACGGACACTAATAGATAGATCAATATAGACATAAAAATATATATATATATTCGTGCTTCATAGATTATACTAAAGCATTTGACAAAGTAACATATAATGAACTGATTAAAATGCTGGAAGATATTACCATTGATGGGAAAGATCTCAGAATAATAAAGACTATGTACTTGAACCAAGTAGCAGCCATTAAAATGGGAAATAAGAAGGCAATTATGAACAAATAAAGTGGGAGTATGACAGGAATGTGTCTTGTCATCTGATCTTTTCTCCCTCTATATCGAAGTAATAATGAGAGAGATCAAAGAGAAGCCAGGAACACTAATAGGAATCATAACTCGGCTATGCCGAACATCATACGAGTCACAACTCGGTCACGCCGGCAATTGGGTTTGCTTCCTGCTCACAATGACTCGTGTTTTAACCAACCGGGATCCATACGAGTTATAACCCAGCCACTCCAGTCATCCTATAGTCATTCCACCTAACTCACCCATCACGGAACCACCCCAATCATCTCGCTAGCCACTTTGCCCCCCCCCCGTCTCTTAACAAGGAACTGACGCATGTAACTAGTCACTTTGCCACCCCGTCTCTTAACAAGGAACGGACGCCTATATATAGCCACTCCGCCACCCCGAGGAAGAGCATTGTAACCGTATCCCTTACACACCGCCAATATTATCATCTCCCACGCCTATGAACTCCCCCACTCCATCCAACTCGACCCCCTTAACAAAAAATGGACGCATGTTTCTGGCCACTCCGCCACTATGTGGAAGAGTATTGTACCCCTAACCCTTACATACCACCAATGTTCTCACCTCCCCCACGCCTCCTACCTTACCCACTCCTCCCAACTCGACCCCTTAACAAGGAATGGACACATGTATCTAGCAACTCCTCCACCCTGTGGAAGCGCATTGTAACCATAACCCTTACACACTTTACAAAAACCAATATACAAGGTAAAAACTCTAGCTCGTCTGACAATCAAATCCTCAAATATGCGTTGGAGTAGTCAAAGGAACTTCTTAACCTCTGTGTGATGATAGTATGCCCTTCCCATTACATTTAATAATTTAGTTTAGTTTTTTTTTTTCTTATGGAGCGGTCAAACGTCACATAGGCCTATATAAGAATATATTCGAGGGAGCGCTCCCCCAAACAAATGGATTACCTCAATCTATAACTACTAATGGGTAGAGTTGTGTCAAAGAATAAGCAAAGATAAGCAAACTAAGCAGCAAAGAAAGGTTAGTGAGATTTCTGAAACTGATGTTTGGCTTTCAAGATATCATCAATTTTGGTTTGGAATTGCTGCATGCAATCAAGAGAATTGCTTCCAAATGGTCATCAGTCAATCTCGTCTGATGTGTTGTCTTCACATACTTTATTTTTGAAAATGTGTTCTCACAGACATAAGTTGTTCCAAACACTGATGCCATACCAGCGGCAAATGTCTTCAGTTACGGAAACTTAACATCAGGTAAGCAGCAGTAAAATTCAACAAGCTTTCCGTCTGTGTGTTTCTCTTTCAACAAGTTATTTGCTTGTAAATCGGTGAGCTGCAGCTGTAGTTCAACTGGCACGACATCAAGGTTACAATCAAACGGATTCTGGTACAGGAGAATTTCACTCTCAATTCTGTCAAAATATTAAAATCTCTCTCTCCAAAAATTAAAAAAAATAAAAAATAAAAAAAAGTGCTTCTTCAGTCACGAATAATATTTTTTTTCTTTCTCGCAAAATTGTGGTTGACATCTTTGGCGATTGTAGCGCAAAACTCTATGAGAAAGTGAAAATGAGAAAAGTTTTTTCCTTCCAGTTGTGCTTCAAACAATGACAGCTTTCTCCGAAATCATTTGATGATTTTGTAGAAATCACAGACGAGGTTATTCTTTCCCTGAAGTTTCCGTTCATTCATGTTTGATGTGATGTCGACCAAAAATTACAACTTTGACAGCCAAGTAGGATATGACAACTGTGGACCAGGTCTATCATTTTCAGCGAGGAAAACATCTATTTCATTTCGGAGATTGTAAAAACGAAACAGGACTTTACCACAGCTGAGCCAGCTTACTCATGTGTGGTAAGGCATGTCACAGAATTCAGAATCAATTTCTTCAAGAAAAGCCAGGAACTGACGGTGATTGAATGCATGTCCCCTAATTAAGTTCACAGCAGAAATGACTGGTTTCAGTACACAAGAAATATTCAATATTTATCACAGAGTGCTTGCTGGTGTATGATGCAGTGTATGAACAGAGCGCCCTGAATTTGCAAATCTTCCAACTGAGTCCTGATCTGCACCATCAGACCCTTCCTCACTCCAGCCATGTTTCTTATTCTGTTAACTGTAACACAAGGAAGCTTATTCCACTGAAAGTTATAGTCTTGCAAAGCTTTTTGCACTTCCATGAAAATGTCATTTTCAGTTGTTGTTCCCTGCATGCTGCAAACGGATGCCAACTCTTCGTTTATCTGAAAGTACAAATTGACACCACGAATGAACGCGAGAAGCTGTGACGTACTCGAGAGATCAGTAGACTCATCCAGCACCACAAAAAGTTCCTATTTTCTTGCGTATCTGTAGCACTATGATATCTCCAAGTTCTTCTGTTCTTCGCACAACTGAACTTGACGAAAGGCTGATAGTCCCAAACAAATCGGCATACTCATGACACAAGTCATCTGCTGCTTCCATCATACACTCTGTGATGAAGTTGCCATCAGTAAACGGTTTTCCTCGTTCTCTCATCGTATGCAATATTTTGTAATTTGTACGAGTGCCAGATTCATATTCAGCCAACTTTCTCGTGAAGAGATTTCTTTGTGTTTCTAAACCACGTTTCATGGCTCATATTTCTCAGAGCGTAACTTTCCAGAAAACTTTGAATATGTTAATAGATGTTTTGTTTCGTAGTGACGCCGAAGATTGCGCTCTTTCAAAACGGCAACACTTTCGCTGCATAATATGCAACTGTTTTTTTTTTTTTTTTTTTGGTCCTTTGTTTCCACAAAGAAGTACTTTACTCCCCATTATTCATTGAAAACGCGACACTGGATGTTCACTTTTCTTTTCTTAGTAACCATAATGAAGGGTGAAGTACGCGGGATCTGAAAATGACAAAGACATTGAATTAATAACATAATTAAAATCCTATTAAAACACAAGAAAAGAAAACGACTATGGGTCACTGGTACAGCTTTGCCTCACCAAAGGTACATATAAAGTTTATAGGTACCTTTGGTAATAGAATAAATCTCTTAAAAAGGTTTGCAACATATATAAAAAGGGCCGGCCTAAATAAACAGCATACCACTAACTAACTAACTAACTAACTAACTAACTAACTAACTAACTAACTAACTAACTAACTAACCAACTAACTAACTAACTAACTAACTAACTAACTAATCAACCAACCAACCAATCAACGAACCAACCCACCTACCCACGCACCAACTAACTAACTAACTAACTAAACTAAACTAAGCTAAGCTAACCAACCAACCAACCAACCAACCAACCAACCAACCAACTAACTAACTAACTAACTAATATACTAACTAAATTATTTATTTCCTATTGTTATATCCTGCCGCAGTTGTTACTTCTCTTGTCTATTATTGTAGACTTCATTAGAATTCGCTGACTAAACGTACGGATTACTTATTGCAGTCTATGTAGATACGACATTGGGGGAAAAAAACAATTATTACGAACAATTGGCTCTAGAGAGATAGGTGCAGATTAGAACATAAGTCCCTTTTTATGGGTATATAAGGGAAGTTAAATACAAACTTGAAAAGCAACTAATCAACTAAGCAACAAATACGGGGACATTATACTCGTTATGTTACAGATAATTAACATAACAAAACCACTCTACAGTTGCATGATGGGCTTAAATTCAAAATCAATAGTTAACAAAAAAATTATAACATATATTCAAATACATTATGTAAATAAAACATGCATATTATATATAGTGAACATAATCCAGAACAGTCGAACATGCTTTTTTAAAAACAAAATTAAAAGGAGGAAAATAAGAAGTACAATCGTATGGTATGCTTATTGATATAAGAAGAATAGGAAATCACGTATGCTGGAGACAGAGTCAGTTCAACAAAGCTAAGAGCATTGGAGACAACATCGTATCGTAAACCAATCGTATCTTAACATTTGAATCGTCGGTAAGGTGTGGGATTTTTATCTGTCGGGGGAAAAAAGAAAATACTAAATTGCACAGTTCGTGGCGACTACACCAGATAGGCGACCTTAATTCTTCAGGCTGAAAGAACCCCCTGCCATACACCGCACGGTACTATATTATATTGGCAGAAAACGACAATGACAGATGCAAGTCTTCGAAAAACCGTCCCTTAAATGACGCCGAAATGCCGCCCTTTAAAAGATGACTATTTTGTTTGTTTGTTTATTTGTTTATTTGTTTTTGTGTATGACGGTGGTTGCATTGTAGCATGCATTTCTGTTTCTCACATTTTGACACTTTTATTCTCTTGGGTAATCTTCGTCCAGGGTTGCCATCTGTTACCGTATATTCTCCAAGATTTATGTTTAGATGCTTTAGCTGGTCGTTTGACGTTTCGACGTGCTGTTCTATCAACAAGACAGTCTTCTTCAGATTTCGATGTTATCCATTGTCTGAACGCTACGTTCTTTCTAACCGGCTCTGTGATGAAGGAGCTATGGACGCAGTTCGCAATCCCACGTATCGCGTTCGAAACACAGCTTGGGGAAATTTGGCAGCAGACCGCATTGTGTTGGTTTTAATAAAATAGTATGAGTGCCGGTCGCTCAGAAAGCAATGGCAAAATATGAAAGCAAATTTTAACCTTCTTTCTGGAGATGATATCTTTAACTTCACTGCTCCATCAGTCTGCTCTTACTCTTTAGTCCTGGCCTTCTTTCTTGGTTCCACATTTATTTTCTAGTGTGTCCAGCATGGCAGTCTTGAAAATTGTCTATTCCTTATATACACTTGAGTAGCCTACTCATCAGGGAGGTTCTAATGTAACTTTCTGATTTCTTGTTTGAATTCGCTTTTGACCGTATTTTTCGGAAGCCTCCTGTAACTGACAACATTTGTTGTTACTTTTTTGTTGTTGTTGTTGTTTCAATTTCCTTGTGTTTTGAATTTTTTTTTTAAAATTATAATTGTTTTATGATCAATATTTTATAATGACATGGAGCTTGCTTTGAAGAAATGTAAAAAAAAATCATAAATAAATATTATAATGGGTGATTTCAACTTAAAAGTTGGAAATCAAGGCGATGGATGCAGTGTGGGCAACCATGGTTTGGGAGAGCGAAACGAAAGAGGATACAGACTTGTAGAATGGCGAAAAGAACAAGTAGGAAACACCTGGTTTAAACAACATCCTAGAAGGTTATGGACATGGAGAAGTCCAGACAGCAGGATTAAAATTTAGATAGATTACATCTTGATTAGCAGAAGGTTTCGAAATGCGCTAACAGTCGTAAAAACAGTTCCCAATGCAGAATGTTATAGTGATCACAGATTAATTACAGGCAGACTGAGGGTATGTTAAAGAAAGTCAAGTATACAACCAGAAACACTAAATATGATTTGTGCAAATTGAAAACTGACAATGAAATACCAGATACTTTTAACATAGACGTAAAGAACAAATTTGATTTATTGTCTGATCTAGAGATCCTATTTCAAGATGTGGATGATCAATTGGAAATGTTGAAGAATTCATTCAGTTTAGCTGCAGAAAAATTATTACAAAATTAAAGAATGTGGGTCGTCAGACTCAATAAATGTCAAATGTCAAATAAATCAATGGATGACTGAAGAAATTTTACAGCTAAAGGAAACAAGAAGACAGAACAAAAATAATCCTGCCAAATATAAAGAAATTCACAGAAAAGTCAGAACATTATGTAAGGAGGCAAAAGAAGCATGGCTCGAGAAAAAGTGCATAGAAATTGAAACACAACACAACAGTAAAAATACCAAAATAATGCACAAAAGAATTCAGGAGCTTACTAATCAAAGAACACATACATCAGCAGGCCCCCTAAAGACACAAGATGGAAAAATCATAATAGAAAAAGATCAGATTTTACATGTATGGTCAGATTACGTGAAAAACCTTTATGACGATAACAGAGACGAACAGTATGATGTTCAAAATGATAATGAAGGATCGGCAATTTTGAAGATGGAGGTTCAGAATGCTCTTAATCATATGAAATCTGGCAAGACCCCCGGTTCAGAAAGTGTCACAACAGAAATGATTAATGCTTTAGAAGAATATGGAGTAGATAAAGTTACCAGTCTGCTTAATACAATATTTTGTTGTGTATCCCTTACGGGACGTTGCAGTCAACACCAACATCTTCAGCTGCTATTGATGTACTAGGCAAGTGTTACGTTCAGTAGTTTGTCTTTGCTTTCTGAACGACCGGCTCCAATACCAGCAGGTTATAACACAACGCGACACGGTCTGCTGCACAAATCGGTCACAGCTGAGCTGCGAAAGCCTGGTACCTGGCTCACGAACCGCGTTCGCAAGTCTTATATGATACTGGAAACATACCTCATTAACTATGTAATTCCGTATTTATTGCAATCCCAAATAATCAGGAGCCTTGGAATATGATCAACATCGAGCAATTAGTATAATGAGTCAGATCACAAAGATTTTGCTAAGAATTATCATGCAAAGAGTTAAGAGGAAAATACAACCTGAAATAGGAGAAGAACAATGTGGGTTTGTAGAAGGCAAGGGTACAGTAAATGCTGTGTATATACTTAGAACCGTAATCGAACGTTCTATAGAAGTAAACAAAGATCTAAACTTTTGCTTTATTGACTACACAAAAGCTTTCGATAAAGTGAGACTTGTCGACATGATAAGGATGCTTGAAGATCTGCAAATTGATGGAACAGACCTTAGACTTGTAAAAAAACATATATTGGAAACAACAAGCTGCCTTAAGAGTTGATAATGAAGTAGGCCAATATCAGCCTATTAAGAGAGATGTGAGACAGGGATGTGTAATGTCTCCAGATCTGTTTTCCCTGTGCGGTGAAAGTATTTTCAGAAATATTGAAGATATGGAAGGAATTAACATTGGGGAACGATGCATCAATAACATTAGATTCGCAGATGATACAGTCTTGATTGCAGACAATGAACAGGACCTGCAATATTTAGTACTTGCGGTTGTTAAACACAGTACAGGTTAAATAAATAGGGAGACAGTACACATCCCTAACGGACTCCTTGCTTGATGTCACACCAATCTGATGTCTCGCCATCTATTCTAACCGCGGCTTGTTTGTCTAGATCAGGGGTCACCAAACTACGGCCTGCGGGCCGGATCCGGCCCTCGACGTCATTTCATCCGGCCCGCCGTGGGTATTCGAACTTGCTTGATATAACGTATGAAACACGAGACGTTGTGATACAATTTAAATGTACATATTATGGTTAGAATAATAGGAGATCTTCACAAGTGCGGAGACCTCATGGCTGCACTATGCTGTTTATTTAGGTGGCCTTATTTAATATATTTTGCAAACCTTATTATGAGATATATTCTATTACCAAATGAAGCTGCCTGCCGCGGCTCTACAAGAGTATGGAGTAGCATATTATACCATTATACCCTGGTAAAAAAAAATGCATAGGATGCTGGGATGTTGTGTTGGCGTGCCTTTAAGAGCCCAGTCACGCCATGTTCCCTCCTCTTTGGCCTTGAGAACAAATGAGGCCGAAGAGATGCTGATGTCTAATTTTCAGCAGAGGGTTTGAACTCATCCATCTGAGCCACTACCAAGCAGATGGGCGAACATGCCCCAGGCACGGCCGAGCGTGGCCACAGTTTTTCCAGACCGCAGTTGAGAGGGCAGACAGGTCCTGTGAAGATCCAAAAGATCCAAGAGGATCTTGATTGTGGACTGACGATTATCTGCTGGGGGATGAGTTTTAAATGAACCTTCATAGTTTAAATAGGAATATAATAGCTATGTCTGTGCCTGAGAACAATAATGGAGAGGTATATGCCTGGGAAGAGAGGAATAGGAAGACCAAAGAGAAGATGGATGAAGGATGTGGCGGATGATATCCAGATGGATATATCTGAAGCGGGACATCTTGCTTATGATCGAGAGGTTTTCCGGAATGTTGTTATGGCTGCGAGGTTCTGCAAAGGACATGCCACTGAATGAATGACCTTTGTTCCATCTTGTTGTCTGATAATTGCTGGTGTTGTGTATCAGACTACAGTTGCAGTGTTGGATGATTATCCATTCTGTGATGAAAATCACTGGTACTGTGTTGGATGACCACCCATGCTGTGATGAAAGATCACTGGTACTGTAAAGGATGATCATGTGTATGTTTATTCATGGGGATGCCTATTTTGTCATTTCATCTAATCATGAATTTTATTTATTAGGGCATTGGCATTATTAATCAGATGTTGCTGTATCTTTTTAATTACATTATTCTGATTCCCTGTACACGGACCTGAATTTCTTCTGATATCTCTAAAGTCTAAATGATTGTTTTCTTGTTAACCATAGAATGAGATTCTCTTTGTCTTCTTATTCCTCTCTTCTTCTACGGCCCATGAGCAGTCGGCGTTGTGCTATTATCTCTATCATCTCTGTGCGATTACACAAAGGTACCTATAAACTGTATATGTAGCTTCACCAGTGATCCCCAGTCCTCTGCTTTTCTTGTCTTTCAATAGGATTTTAATTGTTTCTAATTTAATGTCTTTTTTTTCATTTTCAGCTCCCGTGTACTTCACCCTTAATTATGGCTACGAGGAAAAGAAAAGTGGACGCTAATTGTCTATTTTTCAATGAAAAATGGGGAGTAAAGTACTTCTTTGTGGAAACAAAGGACCAGAAAACCAATTGCGTAATATGCAGCGAAAGTGTTGCCGTTTTGAAAGAGTACAATCTTCGGCGTCACTACGAAACAAAACATCTATCAACATATAACAAGTTTTCTGGAAAGTTACGCTTTGGGAAATATGAGACCATTAAACGTGGTTTTGAAACACAAAGAAATCTCTTCACGAGAAAATTTGCTGAAAATGAATCTGTCACTCGTACAAATTACAAAACAGTGCATAAGATGGCAGAACGAGGAAAACCTTTTACTGATGGCAACTTCATCAAAGATTGTATGATGGAAGCAGCAAATGACTTGTGTCCTGAGAAAGCCGATTTGTTTGGAACTATCAGCCTTTCGGCAAGTTCAGTTGTGCTGAGAACAGAAGAACTTGGAGAGAACATAGTGCTACAGATACGCGAGAAAGCTAGGAACTTGTGGTATTCTCTGGCGATGGATGAGTCTACTGATCTCTCGAGAACGTCACAACTTCTCGTGTTAATTCATGGTGTCATTTTGGACTTTCAGATATCGGAAGAGTTGGCATCCGTTTGCAGCATGCATGGAACAACAACTGAGAGTCATTTTCGTGGAAGTGCAAACAATTTTGCAAGACTATAACCTTCAGTGGAATCAGCTTTTAAGTGTTACAGTTGATGGAAGGGAAAAAACACGACTGGAGTGAAGAAGGGTCTGGTAGGGCAGATCAGGACTCAGTTGGAAGATTTGCTAATTCCGGGCGCTCTGTTTATACAGTGCATCCTACATCAGCAAGTACTCTGTGGGAAAGATTTAGATACTTATTGTGTACTGAAACCAGTCGTTTCTGCTGTGAACTTCATTCGGGAACACGCACTCATTCACCGTCAGTTCTAGGCTTTTCTTGAAGAAATTGATTCTGAATTCTGTGACTTGCCTTATCACACATCAGTCAGGTGGCTCAGCTGCGGTAAAGTCCTGCTTCATTTTTACAAGCTCCGAAATGACATAGATGTTTTCCTCACTGAAAAAGATATAGCTGATTCACAGCTCTCAGATCCTACCTGGCTGTCAAAGTTGCCATTTTTGATCGACATGAATGAACTGAACTTAAAACTTCAGGGAAAGAATTTTCTCGTCTGTGATCTCTACAGAACCATCAAAGGATTTCTGAGAAAGCTGTCATTCTTGGAAGCTCAACTGGAAGGAGAAATCCTTTCTCATTTTCACTGTTTCAAAGAGTTTGAAGAGATTTTCAGATCTTGACAGCCTCGGGAAGGTTAACCCGGTCAACAAATGCCAGCAGAAGTCGGATGTGTCGGCCTAACGGCGCAAGAACGCAGCTCTGCTGTAAACAGGCACAACGCAACCACGTTCGAGAACCAAAAAAAAAAAAAAAACACCGGATGAACGCAGAAGAAGAAGATCTTGACAGAATTGAGAGTGACATTCTTCTATTCCAGAATCCGTTTGATTGTAACCTTGATGATGTGCCAGTTGAACTACAGTTGAGCTCATTGATTTGCAAGCAAATGACTTGTTGAAAGAGAAGAACAGAGAAGGAAGTACCGCTGCTTACATAATGTTGAGTTTCCGAAACTTAAGCTATTTGCCGCTGGTATGGCATCAGTGTTTGGAACAACTTATGTCTGTGAGCAAACATTTTCAAAACTGAAGTCTGTGAAGTCACCACATCGAATGAGATTGACTGATGAACATTTAAAAGCAATTCTCTTGATTGGATGCAGCAATGCCAAACCAAACGGGGTGGTATTTTGAAAGCCACACGTCAGTTTCACAAATCTAACTAACCTCTTTTGCTGCTTAGTGTGTGAGATTCGGATATGTGTCTGATCTTTTTGCTAACGTCGCTTTCTTTGATAACTTTGTTTAGTAAATAAATCAATATTTGCTGTGGTTGATGTCTTGGCAAGTTTACGTTCAGTAGTTTACCATTGCTTTCTGAACGACCGGTACCCATAGCCATAACATAGCGTAAATACAAGCGCAAAGTTGTCTGCTGCCAAATCGCCCGCATCTGTGTTTCGAACGTGGGTATACGGATTACGATCCGCGTCCGTAAGACCTTCGCCACGGAGTCCGGCGCAAGTATTGTACAGAATGACTATCCGGCCCGCGATCGTCATTTTTGTCAGTTATCCGGCCCGCCGTGAAAAAAGTTTGGTGACCCCTGGTCTAGATAAAGCATTCTTATGAGTTGTATTACATATGGTGGAAAGCCCATATTCCTCATGACTTCCCAAAGTTTCTGATATTGTACATACCGTGTAACACAGTCAAATGCCTTTGAATAATCCACAACACATGAGAATAGGTTTACATTAAATTCTCTGCACGTCTCTATTATTAAACGCATATTATCCTTCAATTAACTAATACCATGTGCCTTGCCGACTAACACTCAAGAAGCTGGAAATCCTTGTGTGTGTGTGTTTATTTTTACACGCATGATAGCAAGGACAAATAAACGATTTGTTGGACGTCACCAAGGAGATGCACCGTTGCCTGATAAGCGGGTGAATCTCGTTGATAGTACATTACACCCTTGAACCTTTCGATAGTCAACATGGCTATCTCTGTACAGTTTGCCGGTTAGCACGTTTCCCAGTTTTGCTCACTGAGAATTGTTTAATCAGGACTGTGGCATGGCATTAAGTGGCCTTGTGTCTGCTGAAATTGATCGAGTTATTATTATTTCTTGTATGTGCTGATCTGGTGTCTTCAAGACCTAACACATACAATTATCAGCGCCAAAGAGCCACTAATTACGAGGGTAAGTTAATAAATAACTCACAAATGGCTGTAGAAAAATAACTAAATATAATAACTTGAAACCAGTTTATTTGTACACATACCTTGTCCCTTTATATCTCAACATAATTTCCACCAACATTGATGCACTTATCCCATCGTTTTATCAGTCCTCCCAAACCGGTTGCATAGAACAGTGTGCTTTGCTTTCATGTACCTGCCATCCCACAGAACTGTGCGACTTAGTTATTGACTCTCTCTCTCGTAACGTTTTCTACCCAGCTATGCACCGCTTTACGGGATAAACATTTGTCAGCATAAACACTGACAACCCACCTTGGCGGGAGACATTTCGCGAATGACGCCGAAGTTGAATGTGAAGTGAAAACGTGGTTTAGAAAACAGAGCATGAAGTTCTATGCAGCCGGTTTGGGAGGACTGATAAAATGATGGGATAAGTACATCAATGTTGGTAGAAATTATGTTGAGAAATAAAGGGACAATGTATGTATAAAAATAAACTGGTTTTAAGTTGTTATCATATCGTTATTTTTCTACAGCCATTTGTGACTTACTTATTAACTTACCCTTGTAATATAAAAATCATTAGATAACATGTGAAAGAATTATTCTTTCCGTAAACCAAACCAAACTGCAGTTATCAGTTTCAGTGGGAGTGCCAAGCAACTTACGCAGGTAGAACAAAAAGACAGTTAACAAATAGAGAAACCGAACATATACCATTTTGGGTGGAAAAGAGAGTCTGTCTTAAGGAACGCCTGTAGAGTCGACAGGGTTTAAAAAGTCCATCCTCGGCCATATCTCGACAACTATTACATTGTGGCCATAAAGTGAACAAAGCAACGGCGTTCGGTATACTGTATTCGACGAATAATACACGATTGCGAGTAATCCGTTCTCTTTTAGAACTTACGTTTTTGAAACATATCTAATGAAAGACTCAGGAAAGCAAATTCGAACGAAATGTCCTGTCTAGGTTTCGTGCATTGGGCAAATGCAAGGGCGTTATTTTATAATGACGCCACGAATTAAAAGTAAACAAGTAACACAATGATTTTAAAATATGCAAGCTCACATACTATCATTTCAAGAATTAATTAATGATAGCAGAAAGATGTGGAAACATTAACAGAGTTAAATGGCAAAATAATTAAAACATATCATAGGCAGCATTACATCAGAAAAAGAATATTCGTTATACTCGTAACTTAAGCCTGCTCATGCAAGTTAATAAACGGGGTTGCTAATATTGTGCATTGCCAACAATTCTGTATGACTGTGAATCGTGGTCACTGAATAAATCAAAGTAGGAAGAAACTGAAGGCGACAGAGGAGTAGTATCTAAGCATAATGCTAAAAATGCAACGGGCAGTTAAGAAGACCAATATCCAAGTACCGCAGTGGGCCAATTCGCAAAGGCATTTGATTACTCACATCAGCACAAGACAAATGTTATTTTTGGTCATGTTATGAGATGAGAGAGTGTGGAGAAGGTTGTGACATCCAATAAGATCGAGGGTGTTAGGAGACAGAGGAAGAAAATATTGGATGGTTTGACGGAATGGCACGGAATATAATCAGTGTTGGAACTTATCAAGAACACAAAGGGCAGATGTTTATAGAGGAACATGATCGCCCGTGCTGTTATGCATAGCATATGATGATGCTGATGATGAGTAAGACAACTGGCAAAGTACACAATTTAGAGTGAAAGACACAATTAGTAAGTAAATACAGGAACCCTTTACATGCGTTACAGAGCATTGGGCATATTGTGCCGAGCCCATATTTTAAGGGCTGGTCGGTACTTAGTCGGTGATGTGGCCTGTATTACTGCTGGTCACCTTTATTTCTGAAGAGATTTCCTGGTATTCAATTTGGCTACGACGATTTAAGAGTCCAGGTCAATTTTAAAAATTCAAAATCGCCCTGACACGGATCAAACTCATGACATCTGGTCCGCCCGGCAGTTGAGCGACTATGCATTACACTCCCATGAAGGACTCCCATGAAGGACACTGCCTTACTGACAATGATCTACCTACCAGCTGGCGAAAGGTGGGAGGCAATAACAACGGTAGCTAGGTACACATTTATCTTCTCCTAACACCGGAAATATGAAACCTACCATAGAAAAGCAATTGCAGGCCATGGGAACTTAACGTATAAATGTAATGAATGAGTCACCACAAAACGAGAAGTAGATTGTGAGCTTTACTAAAACACGATTACAAGGAACAAATTGGACGTTGCGGCACAGAGCAAACAAACACAAACCGACAAAAAAACTTTATGAAACACACTAAAAAAAAGTGTTTGCATATCTTTTACAGGACATTGCTGTCAACATCGGCATCTTTCAGCTAATTGTTGATTTCTTGGCAAGATTACGCTCAGTAGTTTGCCATTGTTTCTGAGCGGCCGGCTCACATACCCCGTAAGTTACCGACGCGATTCGAGCCACTGCTGATTCTCACCGTTGTCACGTTACTTACGAGAGTATACGAGATTACGGAGAAAATTCGCTAACCTCTAGGCCAGGAAGCCGGTATGAAACACACTACATGACAATATTAGGGAGTCTCTGTGGCGAAGTGGTCAAGCCGTTTGACTCGTGCTCCGAAGGTTGTGGGTTCGATTCCGGGCCGCACCCTTCGGTTTACGAGTTAAAATGTTTCGGAGACTCCTGTGGGTCGTCGCTAAAAGCTACGGAGTTTGTGCTTTGTGCGACGCTTTCCGTGCTGCGGAAAGAGACCGAGCCATATGGGATAACACCTGGTGCGATGAAGTCGACCCTGTCGACTTTTAAGCGACTTTTTTTTAAATTCAACTAATTAAATTACTCATTTGAATCTGTATCCTTGCTAGGAGCGACTGACCTCCTGAACGTATAAATGTACAAGAGTAGCCAGAGCACCGCACTGGCATACAACAAACATAGTAACTGACACTAGACAAATATCACATCAGCTATCTTCGTTCCATCAAAATCATATGCGAATGTCATGAAACTAAAACTATCCCTTAGGTTTATTAAAAGACATGTCACACGAAGGCCTGAGAAGAAGAAAAATATTCGCTTTTAACTTTTACTTTTAGGGTTCCGAGATATTGCAACAAATCGAGAAACAAACTGTTAATGAAATGAGATAATTAAAGTGTGTTGCAAAAATCCCACATTCGTATTTTGAATGTAAAGTAACATAGTCAAGGCGGTTCTGTATAGGTAATAATACGACACAGCTTAGTATCCCATATGCTCATTGTATGGACAAAAATCCAGACATAATTGAGAAACACTGTTAATTTCATGATACTTTGAACATGTCTTTTACCTTTGACCCTGTTATCTAATCAGAACAAACTCCTTGGTCAGTTCACGAGCCAAACGCTTTACTAAAACGTATCTTACAATAAAGTGTCTTATTTCAACTGAAAGAGGTAGGGTAGTCCTTCTTATTGTTCATTTATAATTCTCAAAGGAACAAACGGGTGGGTGAAAATTCGCTTTAACATTCAATAGGTAGGAAAACACATAGGAGAACTAACAGTAACATGTATCAAAACCTGGCCAGGCTGCTAGACGTCTGCTACAGTGTTATTGGCAGTTATTTATTGCTACAGGGCTCCAAAGTCAGGGCCAATTGAAACCTCGTTTAACTTTGTAAGTTAGTAAGAATTAGTGTTTAGACTTTCCTATTCTGGTTCTTTTATTATAAGGTAACTACGTAAAGCAGTAATGGATTAGCAGAAGAAACCCGCAAGTGCGGCTGCAACATAAAAAGTGTGAAAACTGTTCGGTCTTGGTACTTGGTACCACCAGACGCTAGTTTTAGACACCGCCTACCGGAGTCTGCTAGTACTAATAGTAGTTATAATATTATAGACTAGTTGCCATTGTAGACTGGTTTTAATTACAACGCGTTATTCGGTAAGCGATTTAATAGCATATAGGGTTGAAAACGCATATAGTTTTATTAGCTAAATTATTCAAGATTAGCGATACATAATTATAATACTTATTCAATGGCAGTGCAATTTAGTATTTAAGTTTATCATCATCATCATTATCATCATCCAGTGCCTTTCCGGATGGTGTGGGTGATCATGTCTCTCCACAAATTGTGATCTTCGATGGCATAGACCAATTCGTGTGTTGACTCCCTTCTGTGCCATGACACAAGACAGTCAAGAATCTTCTCCTGCTGTCTTCCACTTTATGCAAATATTTCCGGTTGTCACAACATGTTCCAGTTATTATCTTCTCATAACGTGGCCAAAAACGATGACTGCCTCTTTCGGATGTTTGTGATAAGTTGTCTTGCGACTTAGCTTCCCTCAAAATGTCCAGATTTCTCATTTTGGCTGTCCAATTAATTTTCAGTATTCTTCTATAAAACCACCTCTCAAAGGCTTCTGGTGATTTTTTCACATGTTTACTAATTGCGCAGGACTCTCAGCCGTATGGTAAAACTGGTTCTATGTAACATGCAAGAACTCTCTTCCTAACTTTTTAGGACACTGACTTATTGCACAAAATGTTCTTCATTTGATAGAATGCAGATTTTTCTTGTCCTATTCTGCTCTTTATCCCAGTGATGCATCTTCCATTTGATGTTATCCATGTGCCTAGATATCTTAATTTCTGCACTTGCCCCAAAATAACGTCCTGTATTTTAATTGCACGAAATTTTTCTGAGGCTTCTGTGGGTTGTCGCTAAAGCTACAGAGTTCGTGCTTTGTGCGACGATTTCCGTGCTGCGGAAAGAGAATAAGCCATATGGGATAAAACCCGGTGCAATGAAGTCGATCCTGTCGACTTTTAAGCGACATTTAAGCAACTTCTGTATTTCAATTATTTAAACTCATCATCATCATCAAGTGCCGTGCCGGCTGGCGTAGGCGTTCATGGCTCTCCATAGATCTCGGTCTTTGGTTTTCTGGATCAACTCTGCTGCTGATATTCCTTCATGCCACCGTCTCAATCCATGCAGCATCACTTCTCTTGGTCTACCTCTGCCTCTCTTCCCCTCGATCTTTCCAGTTGTTACGATGTTTTCCAATGCCTCTCTTCTCATCACATGACCGAGGAAAGCTGTTTGCTCTGTCTTATTGTTGTATATAATGTTCTAGTTTCAATAGCCAGTTTCAGGCAGTCGTCGTTAGTTACTCTGGCAGTCCAAGGAATTCGCAACATTCTTCTCAGGAACCACATCTCTGTTGCTTCTAATTTCTTCTTAATTTGTTCATTTACATTCCAAGATTCACTGCCATACAGCAAAACTGGTTCTACATAGCATTTCAGAACTTTCTTTCTTACATTCAGTGACAGTGACTTATTGCATAAGATACTCTTCATTTTCTGAAATGCGGCTTTTGCCTGCCCTATTCTGCTCCTAATCTCTGTTGTACATTTTCCATCTGATGTTATAAATGCCCCTGGGTATCTAAAATTATCAACTTGGTTAAGGATTTTCCCACAGTAAGCTGTGAATTTCGCGTGGAATGCTTTTGCATCTGTCCAGTTGTTATTCGCGTGAACTGCATGTTCGAAACGATGACGGCCGGCTGTTGCTGGATTGACTGGTTTGCCTTTTCAGTTCACGAGTGCATTTTTCAGGAGACTCCTGGTAGTCGTCGCTGTAGCTACGGAGTTCGTGCTTTGTGCGGCGCTTTCGGTGGGTCGCCCTGCAGAAAGATACCGAGCCATATGGGATAAAACCCCGGTCAATGAAGTCTTTCTGGTGACTGCCGTTTTCATCGACGATGAACTGTATTTTTCTTGGAGGACATTTGTGTTGGCATTCTGGTGGCGGCATTATGCACAGTGTACCTGTGCGGGCTGTTGGCTTGCCGACACTCCTGTCTATTCCATTGTTCACATGGGGCAGTGAGGAGCATTTTGTGATATTCACTGGCACAGGAACGGAGCAATATGGGTACGACCCGTTGCCGTGAAGTTGGAACCGTGACTAACTAACTAACTAACTAAGGATTTTCCCTTCTATTTCTATGTCACATTTTGGTGTCACCATTTTCTTTGATATTACCATTGTTACTGTTTTCTTGATATTCAAGGAGAGTCCTTTCCTTGCACTCTCTGTTACTACAACGTCTAATAATTGTTGTAGCTCTGTTGAATTATCCGCCACCAATACTGTGTCATCTGCATAGCGTATATTATTTATATTATAACCTCCAACTAGTATTCCTGGCATCTCTTTGATCTCTCTCATTATTACTTCGCTATACAGGGAGAAAAGATCTGGTGACAAGACACACCCTTGTCGTACTCCTAGCTTTATCTGTTCGTAACTACCCTCTTTATTTCCCATTTTAATTGCTGCTACTTGGTTCCAGTAAACATTCTTTATTATTCTTAAATCTTTTCCATCAATGTTGATATCTTCCAACATTTTAATCAGTTCATCATGTTTTACTTTATCAAATGCCTTAGTATAATCTATGAAGCACAAATATATGTCTCTCTGTTTCTCTATTGACCTCTCTATTAGTGTCCGTAATGAATAAATTGCATTGTTTGTGCCCTTTCCTTCCACAAATCCATACTGTTCTTCACTAATTTCCATTTTTATTTTCTTTTTGATTCTTCTCATTATGATTCTGAGTAGAAGCTTAGTGATATGGTTTATAAGGTTAATTGTACGAAAATCTTCACAATCAATTGCTCCTTGTCTTTTTTGTATAGCTATAAATACAGATTTCATCATATCACTATGTAAATATCCACTGCTGTAAATATCATTCAACATTTTGGTTAATATATCTACTCCAAATTCTCCCAATACTTCTAATTCTTCTATTGTGATTTCATCTGGCCCAGCTGTTTTTCCTTTCTTCATACGTTTCTTAGCGTCAGCGACTTCTTCTTTCAGAATAGGTGGACCTTCTAAGTTACTATCTTCTGTTAATTCTTCCCTTTCTCCTTCATATAATTCACTTATATACTCATTCCACCTCTTCATTATAGCATCTTCCTCTAATATTATCTTTCCTGTTTTTGATTTCAAACACCCTGTATTTATTCTTATTTTTCTTCATGTAAGCACACTGATTTGTCTGTGCATATTTTTTGTATCTTTAATGGAATTTAATTCAATTTTTTTGTATTGCTCGTTTAACCAACTTTCTTTAGCTTTCCCACATTTATCTTTTATTTCTTTATTTATCTTAGCGTATTCTTGTTTGTCATTTTTACTCTGTTTTCTTTTGTCCATCAGTTTTAAGATATCTTCATTCATCCATTTTTTCTTAGCTATTTTGCCTCTCTCCGGTAATACTTCTTTGCTAGTTTGATGAATGGAACCCTTAACATTTCCCATTGTTCATCTATACTCTGTATTTTAGTTATTGCGTTGTACCTATTTTTCACAGTCACTCTGTATTGTTCATGCATTTCTTTATCTATTTTCAGAACCTCTTTATTAAGTCTCATGTTCTAAACCATTTTTTTCCCTCTCTTTAATCTTACTTTTAATTATTTAAACTAAGGTATTAAATATAATATATATATATAGTAATAATTATATATATATATATATATATATATATATATATATATATATATATATATATATATATATATATATATATATATATATAATAAAAAAAATATTAAGTATTTAAACTAAGGTCCATTTTTTTCACTTTTTACAACCACTATCTATCATTTCCTGAGATCTTTCTGACTTGTTGCTATCAAGACGATGTTATCAACACAACGTAAGATATTTATATTATGTCCACCAACCAGATCCCTGACATATTTTCTGTAGATCACATTATAAATTCACTGTACGATGAGAACGAACCAGGAGACAATACACAACCTTGTCTGATGCTCTTCTTTATACACTGAAATGCTCCTACCCAGTTGTTGATTCTTATGGCTGCTGTTTGCTGCCAATATATAGTCTTTATTATTCCCAGATCTTTGCCATCAATTTTCAGTTGCTTTAGTAATTTTATTATTTCATCATTTTTTCACATTGACAAATGCTTTTGTATAGTCTATGAAACATAAGTACAGATCTATTTTCACTTCTATAGCTTTCTAATAGTGTCCTGACAATATATATATATATATATATATATATATATATATATATATATATATATATATATATATATATATATATATATATATATATAAGAGAATGTTTGTTGTTTTGTGTGTCCTTTATGTGTTCCCGAGCGGTCCATCTGATTGAGATTAAATTTTGTACAGATGTTGTTCTCACTCCCACGGATCCAACTGAAATAGTTAGTTGAAAATCAACAATTTTTCCTCAAGCACGAAAGAAAAAGGCATTATGAGCTTCAGAAACAGACGAAGAACTGTCCCGCCATCTTGCTCCAAGGAAACTCACTCTCTGATTAAACCAGAAATTAGTTATGAACAGTGTGGATTTGTAGAGGGAAAGGGAATAATCTACTTTATTGTTTCTGCTATATCTACTTATATATATAAAAGAGAATGGTTCTTTGTGTGTGTGTGTCCTTTATGCGTTCCTGAACAGTACATCCAATTGAGATAAAATTTTGTACAGAAGTTGTTCTCACTCCTGAGGATCCAACTGAAATAGCTAGTTAGTTTAAAGTCAATTTTTAATTTTTACACGAAAGAAAAAGGCATTACGAGCTTCAGAAGAAACAGACGAGTAACGGGAACGGGAGCATCAGAAACAGACGAGCAATGGGAACGGGAGCAGGGGGCAAAACGCATACTCTGTGTGCTTTGAGAAATATATTTGAATGTATATATATATATATATATATATATATATATATATATATATATATATATATATATATATATATATATATATATATATATATATATATATATATATTGTGCTATGGAGAGGCAATAACTCCATCCCTGGTCTTAACTGGTCTCGGAATCAAAGCGAGAGGCAACTGTTACGGGTTATATGATATTCTCATTGCGACAAATGCAAGAAAAATGCCGTGAACAGAATCAACCACTGTTTATTGCCTTCATCGACCTCACAAAGGCATTTGATTTGGTCAGTCGTGAGGGTCTGTTCAAGGCACTAAAGAAGATTGGCTGCCCACCAACTCTTCTGTCCATTGTGGAATCGTTCCACACAGGCATGAAGGGTATAATCAAGTTTGATGGTGCAACTTCTGAAGAATTTGAAATCAAGAGTGGAGTTAAGCAAGGTTGTGTACTAGCTCCCACCCTCTTTGGAATATACTTTTCACTTCTACTGAAATATGCATTTCGTGATCAGGATGGTGGTATATACATTCACTCACGCTCAGATGGCGGCCTCTACAATGCTCAGAGATTGAAGGCTAAGACCAAAATTAGGAGGGTACTGATCAGAGAGTTGCTTTTTGCAGATGATGCTGCAGTTACGACCCACTCTGAGGAAGAATTGCAATGTCTACTATCTGCATTCTCCAATGCTTGTTCTGAATTTGGTTTAACAATTAGCAAAAAGAAGACACAGATTATGTCACAAGGTGCACATGGGGTACCATCAATCTTTATTGACGACGCTGAACTAGAGATAGTAGACCAGTTTACATATCTAGGATCAGTGGTTAATAGCAAATTATCCCTAGATCAGGAAATCAACATCCGGATTGGTAAGGCAGCAACAACAATGAACAGGTTAAGAAAAAGAGTCTGGGAGAACAGGAAGCTTACTGCCAAAACAAAAGTCCTTGTCTATCAAGCCTGTGTCCTTAGTACTCTTCTCTATGGCAGTGAAACCTGGACAACTTACTCACACCAAGAGAACAATTTAAACAGCTTTCACATGCGGTGTTTGCGAAGAATTCTTGGTATTAAGTGGCAAGACAAAATCACAAATACTGAAGTATTGGAAAGATCAGGTTGTGTGACAGTTTATTCCATGCTCAGTCTTCGTAGACTTAGATGGATAGGACATCTTAGGAGGATGGATGATGGTAGAATACCAAAGGATATCTTATTTGGTGAATTACAGATGGGTAAGAGATCTCAGGGTCGGCCTCTACTACGATACAAAGATGTGTGTAAGCGGGACATGATTGAAACAGGCATTGATAATGCACATTGGGAGCAAGTCGCCGCTGAACGTGTTGCATGGAGGGCAAATATCAGAAATGGAATAAAGTCAAAGGAGAAAATTATTGCAGAAAAGTCACACACCAAGCGTTTGAGACGTAAGATGGTGCATGATGGTGGAAATGACCACGTGTTCAGATGCACCCACTGTGAACGGACATTTACAGCGCAAATTGGCCTTATCAGTCACACTCGCTACCGCCATAGTTAAAAGTTATGATGCCTTTTTAAAGCACAAACTATCGTCTGTCAAGACGGCAAGGTGCCAATGGATATATATATATATATATATATATATATATATATATATATATATATATATATATATATATATATATATATAGTGTTGTTTGTGCCCTTTCCCACCACATATCCACACTGTTCATCACTAGTTTTAAGGAAGAACAAAATGCCACTTTGCGTTATCAGGATCATCATTCAGCAAGATGACAGATGCAGAATAAATGTGTTCATGTCTCAAGTTAACAGACATCCGCTCATGATCTTCCCACAGCAGCTCTTGTTCATATATTTATATAAGTCAAGAATGCTTTGAGGTGAATTATATATATGGTGCTAATCCCATATTGCTATAGATGAATGGCACTCAGTGGGTGATGTATCACACCGGCTGCCTTTACTTCTCAGGACATATCCTTTACGCAGTTAAGGCTGATTCGATCTGGGAGCTCAGGTCAATTTTAAAAAGTCAGCCTCAATGAGGATTTGAATACATGCCTGCCGGGCTGGCAGGCAAGCATGGCGGCCACCATGACCTCCATGAGTATATTCACAACGTCAGATTTTGTCGGTACAATTTACATTAAACCTCTTTGCTTGTTTTTTCCTCTTCAACCTTCATATGGACAGCATTAGTCATCTCCGAACATTTTCACAAGAATAATTAAATTTCACATAAATGCTTGTATTAAATTTTAGTAGTTAACTAATGTTGTACACATTTGGCAATCGATTAAAATAAAAACTATCCATTCCACACTTAGTATCACTGATGGAATATGCCAGGTGTGTTTTCATAAGCATTAAGGAATTAAATGCTGCTTGCCTCAGCAACTGCCATATAGTGTTCTATGTGAAAAGTCATAACGATAGTAAAGATCAAGCGCATTTAAAACATTAGCATGAACAGTAAGTTAATGAGGCTCATGTTTAGTCATACCCCACAAATTCTAGCTATAACAGTTATTCTTCTCTTGCTTGACTTAAGCTAATCATTATTCATTGAATTTGAATTTTGTCCTAAGCTTCTGATGTTTTACTGAAGGTAGAGAACATCTACATTATATACAACTATAAGGAAGACACAAGTGGTGTACTTTGGTCATATAATGTGAAGAGAGGCACCGCAAAATACCTTGATGACAGAAAAGATTAGTGGTAGAAGAGGCAGAGGCACACCAAGAGAAATGATGCTGGATGGAATAAGACAGTTGCATTGGAGGAATACAGCACAGTTGATCCAGAACACAGGATCTGTGGAGAGACATGAATGCCTATGCCATTTGGCAGGGCACAAAATAGTGACTAGATTATATTACAAAACTCAGAATATTCAACTCTGAATGTCACGTCAGTACTGTTGTGTGGATCAGAAATATGGAGAATAAACACAACAATGACTAATAAATGACAAACATTTATAAACAAATGCCTGCGCAAAATAGGAGGACAAAAATGATATGATAGAATCTTTCATGGGGAGCTTATGGAGAGAAAATAGCTTGCAGTGAAACAACTGTTGAGGAAAGGGCAATGGCACTGAACAGGACACACATTGAGAAAACAAGTCAGCAAGGCCAAATCTATAGGAGTGCCCATTTTTAAACTTCTGGTGTGCGGATGCCGAGGTAGTGAGTTCAGCTTCTATACCAGCCAGTTGGACTAAAATGTTAATTTCTCATCCTTGACTTGGGGATTTAAATTACTAGTACCTCAGAAGTCAGAGTGGGTTTGGCTGATGGCGAGTTATACTGGTAATAGGAAAAGCTAATCCACATGCAAAAATTAGTCCTGTGCACTAGAAGTCGTAGTGTAGGAACTACGCTTGAGTTCAAAGCGTGCTAACATAAGAACAAGATAAATTGAGAAAACCTTTAAATAATATATTTAAAAAGTCCTTTCTCCTAATCCCACGGGGCAAAAGAAATATAAAGAGACCCAAAATCACATAAAGAAGACAATTAGTGACAGAGATGAATAATACAGGGAGGACATGAAGAAATTCAGGAGATGGCAAATGATAGGAGGGTTTAGCGTGAATTGGTTGAGGACCTTTGCTTCATTGGAGGATATAAGAAAAAAATATTATATTGAAAGATAAGCTGAATGTTTATTTTTCTGTTAAACTAGCAGGGAATGCACCTCTTGGTGGTAGATTACCTGTGGACAAGGGAGAGGTGGTCAGGAGATGGCAAATGATAGGAGGGTTTAGCGTGAATTGGTTGAGGACCTTTGTTTCATTGGAGGATATAAGAAAAAAATTATTATACTGAAAGATAAGCTGAATGTTTATTTTTCTATTAAACTGGCAGGGAATGCACCTCTTGGTGGTAGATTACCTGTGGACAAGGGAGACGTGGTCAGGAGATGGCAAATGATAGGAGGGTTTAGCGTGAATTGGTTGAGGACCTTTGCTTCATTGGAGGATATAAGAATAAATTATTATACTGAAAGATAAGCTGAATGTTTATTTTTCTGTTAAACTAGCAGGGAATGCACCTCTTGGTGGTAGATTACCTATGGACAAACAAGGGAGAGGTGGTCGGGCGCCTATGGGAGCAGGTGGAGAAAGTGGAAAAGACTAAGAACCCGTTTGTGAAGAGAATATGGCGGGGCATCGGCAGGGGCTCTGGACAAATCTCAGTCAATCAGTCATTCAGTCAGTCAGTCAATCAGTCAGTCAGTCAGTCAGTAAGTTAGTTAGTTGAGGTTCCAACTTTACGGCAACGGGTAGTCTCCATTATGCTCCGTTCCTGTGCCAGTAAATATCACACAAAGTGTTCCTCATTGTCCAATGTGAAAAGTGAAACAGACAGGAGTCTCGGCAATCCAACAGCCATCACAGGTACACTGTGCATAATGCCACCGCCAGAATATCAACACAAAAGTCATCCACGAAAACTAGAGTTCATCGTTGATGGAATCGGCAGTCACTAGAAAGTCTTAATTGACCTTGGTTTTCTCACATGGCTCGGTCTCTTTCCGCAAGGCGACCCGCCGAAAGCGCAGCACAAAGCACGAACTCCGTAGCTTCAGCGTCAAC
This sequence comes from Cepaea hortensis, assembly GCA_963921405.1. Classification (NCBI taxonomy): domain Eukaryota; kingdom Metazoa; phylum Mollusca; class Gastropoda; order Stylommatophora; family Helicidae; genus Cepaea; species Cepaea hortensis. The sequence goes on from OY992893.1 coordinate 37,615,083, forward strand.
TCCCAGGAGTCTCCTGAAAAATGCACATGTGAACCAAAAAGGCAAACCAGTCAATTCAGCAACAGCCGGTAGCCATTGTTCCGAACATGCAGTTCACTGTACAAACAAAAGCAGACAGATGTAAAAGCATCCCACATGAATTTCACAGCTCACAGAGTCGCGCCACACACTCACTCAGTAGCAGGGCGATGGAACCATATACAACCAGTCCAACATGAGGAAAATGCAAATGCAAGCCACAGCCAAAAGGCAACAAAAAGTAACAGAAAAGTTGAATTGAGCAAAGAAATTACATCACTGCACTCAGGACATTCCTATACATGTTCCGACCCCTTGTTCAACAGCCAGCGAAGAGGCATACTGCTAATGGTCTCAACTTCCATCTGACTGAAAGTTTTCCTGGCCTTCCCACTCGGACCCACGAACCAACCAACTGACAAACCAACCAACCAACCAACCAGCCAACCAACCAACCAACCAACCAGCCAACCAACCAACCAACCAACCAACCAACCAACTAACACACAATTTCTGACATGACAGATCTGTCACTTCATACACATACAATTTCTGACATGACAGATCTGACACTTCATACACACACAGCGGTTTTAGAGGTCAGCATGGCCGAATAAATAAGCTGCCAAATCAACAGCAGCTGTGTTTTGAACACTATGCAGGATTATGAACTGTGACCATAACCCCTTCGCCACAAAGCCGTCTGTGTAGTATGGTAGTTAACATGTATATTGCATTAGATCAGCAGCATATGTATGTAAGACATACAGAGATCACATAAAATGAAATGCCAGCTGCCAGTAGCAGCTGCACAGACATGGAGATCATTGCTGAGCAAACTGTCGTACAGTTGACTCATCCCTTGACTCAAAACCGTCAAATGCTCTATGGCTTTGTTAGAATTCAAATGTTGGTTGTGGCAATTCTGAGAAAATGGAATGAACCCAAGTTAATATGAGGTTTATATAGTCAGCTTTATGCTTTACCAATTTGGCAACAGACTGCCTTGCTTTAGTATTCATACAATGGCATGAGTGCCGGTCGTTCAGAAATTAATGTAAACCTGCCAAGAAATAACAAACAGCAAAAAAGTGCTGAGGTTGACTGCGAAATCCTGTGAAGGATATGCAACTAACTTGTTTATGCTTTACAAGTGCATAATTATGCAAGTCATGGACATTAGCTATTGGTTGGTTATGTCACAGCGCCAAACAGATGCACTTGGTTTGGTCTGTGAAAGCTGTATGGTCCTGGATACGGTCCTGGCCACTACCGGAACTCAGATGGACAAAGGAATGATAAGCCAGTTTTGTGTTAGCAGCCAGCCACGTCGGTTTGTGCTGATGAGAGATGTTGGCCCGGCTTGTTGAGAGGAACAAAAATGTTGTTCTGTTGTATTGAGATGTGGGAACAATTCCCTGAGTTGATCTGTAGTCAACTAATGCCTTGGTAAAACTGAGCGGCTGGCTAGTTAGTGTCAGCAGGCCTGGGTTCTTGGTGGGATAGTAAATTGTGTCACAACTCTGTTGTCCATGTCGCGTCTTGGGGTTTATGTTGTGTAACCTATGTTTCAGTAGTGTCGTATTGTCGTCTGTGTCAAAGTCCTTTATCGTTCTACTCAGCTACTGTTTGAAGCACCTGTGTTGTGGTACTTGGTGTACCCTGTTGTCTTAAGTTCTGGTGACTGATTAGGGGCCACCCTTGGTTGTTGTTTGATATATGCAGTTGTCTGTTGTATCTGTAATTGAACATCCCTTATTGAATGCTTTATTCAATGTGTTTGAACACAAATTGTCACCAAAATTTGTAGCAGTTGATAAATACAGGGCTCTTTTTGTACTGTTTTTGGTTTGTTTGTTTAGTCTCTTTTAGTTTTTACAGCCACTATTTCTACCACAATCTAACACTTAATCTAATTTCTGGGTCTCAAATATGACAGTTATTGTCCAGAGTTGAGGCCCCTGCCCGAGATCTCGTATATCTTCTTATCTAATTACTATCATCATTTTTTGTCGGTTGAGGCGGTGTGAGGTTCTCTCTCTTTTCACTATTTTTCTTCTTTGGCCGTAACGAAGTCAGAACTACTCTTTACCTCTTAGCACCGTAGTGAAGGAAGCATCAGTCTTTATGATTGTCTCCCTTTGTCTTTTCCCTCGACTACAGTTATTTATCAACAACTGACATCTCAACATTCAGGGCAGTCCTGTAGGTCTTCTTCTGTCTTCTTAGCAGATGGTATCAATACTAATTGTTGTACTGGCAAGGGGAAGGAGAACCATGCTTGTGAGGTTGAGTTGTCTGCCTGAGGTGCAGATGATACTGGGTATTTTTTGGTGCTGGCTGGCTTTTGACCTCAAGCATAGTCTATAAACGCAACGTCTAGTAGCACTGGTATGAATTGCGGGTGTGGATTAGCTTTCCCTATTACCAGTGTCCCCACCATCAGGCAAACTCAGTCCAACTTCAAAGGTACTTTTAATTTACATCTCCAAGTCAAGGACGAGAGGTCAACATTTTAGTCCAACTGACCGGTGTAGGGGTTGAACCCTCTACCTCGACATCTGCACACTGGATGTTTAAGAATGCACATTCTTATCCATTTGGCTATGCTGACCTCCATACTGGGTTTGATCCCAGCATATAGCTTGGCATTTTTCTAAGAGCCATTGCTATCTAATGATATCACATTTTTTCCTGGTTTCCTGGGTCATGAGATCGAATACCTAGCCTTCTTGGATAAGGATGAAGTAAAAGAATCATGACCGCCCACGCTTTCCGGCATGGCACATGATTGATTGATTGAAAAGAAAAGATCTTGTGCACAAGTTGTGCACATTCAAAATCCCATTGCAATTGAAAATCAGTTTGTAGTGTGGTACAAAGTTCATATGTTGATTTATTTTTTCCTATTTATAGGACATTGCAGTCAACAAAAGCATTTTTCAGCTGCTGTTGATGTCTTGACAAGTTTTACGTTCAGTAGTTTGCCATTGATTTCTGAATGACCAGCTCACATACCTTTCAGTAAGAAACCAACGAAACCAATCGAAAGACGTAGCCCGAAATGGAACCCACAAATTTTGATGCACGAGACAAACGGCTTGACCACTTCACCATAGAGACTCCAACATTGGTTGGAAAGAATCCAATCCTGTCAATAATGGGTATTAAATTGATAAATTCAGAACACTGGTGGCGGACAATGCAAAAGATCTACAACAATTGTAACCGAGGGCCAAGAAAGGACTTACCTTGAATAGCAAGAAAAAATTAACAATGGTGATATTAAAGAAAAAGGTAACTCCAAATTGTGTGATAATTTTAAATAGCTAGGAGCATTTATAACATCAGATGGAAGATGCATGACAGAGATTAAGAGCAGGATAAGGCAAACAAAAGCTGCATTTCAGAAAATGCAGAGTGTCTTATGTAATAAGTCACTATCATTGAATGTAAAAAATAGTACTGAAGTGCTATATCAGTGGTTCTCAACCTTTTTTGGCCCATGCCCTCCTTTACCATATGTTCAGAACGTCAACCCCCCCCCCCCCTTTGAATTTGCTCCCTATTAATTTTCTCCCTATAAATCCCCCCACCCCCCTTACACAGTATACATAAAAATGGGAGCTAAATTTAAAACACATACTAGAACAAGTCTAGACATCTACATAAAACGTGATTTGCAGGTCTACTTATGTTATAAAACTAATTTCATTAGGGCGAGAAGTACAGAACCGTAAAATTTAGAGGGAAAAACAATATCAAGTAACTGGTTCTTGTATTAATGCGATCTTGAAATAATCTTAATTCCCCCCCCCCCCTGGAAACCCGTAAATTCCCTCGGGGGGGGGGGGGGAATTCCCCACCGTTTGAGAACCACTGTACTATATGGAACCTGTTTTGCTGTGTGACAGTGAATCTTGGAATGTAAATGAACAAATTAGAAAGAACTTGGAAGCAACATAGATGTGGTTCCTGAGACGATTGTTCCTAATTCCTTAGACTGCCAAAGTAACTAACAACGATTGCCTGAAAGAGGCTAACAAAACTAGAATATTACATAAACGACAATCGTTGGCAACTTGCCGTCTTGACAGACAATAGTTTGTGCTTTAAAAAGGCATAACAACTTTTACCTATGGCGGTAGCGAATGTGACTGATAAGGCCAATTCGCGCTGTAAATGTCCATTCACAGTGGGTGCATGTGAACACGTGGTCATGTCCACCATCATGCACCATCTTACGTCTCACACGCTCGGTGTGTGACTTATCTTCAATAATTTTGTCCTTTATCTTTATTCCATTTCTGATCTTTGTGGCCCTCTGTGGCGAAACGCCAGTGGCCCATGTCCTCATGCCTTCTTTGATTTTGGGTAAACAGGGGGAAATGGCTTTCGGGAACTCTCAGTTCTCTTGTCCGATCAATTCCCCTGAAGGATAGTTCTCTGGGTTACCTCTACAACCCGATCTTCTTAATAGAATGATTGGAAGTCTGACGTTTCTTAGGAAAACCCGATGGCGCGCCTAGCACCAAATACACACTAGTGTAATTTCTTGGGCCATGAATGTCCGTTTAAACCACTATAGTTTGTTGTCGGCACCATGTATTGAAAATTTAAAGATTTTTACAAATTAAGTGCCACATCATGCTGGTGAATGAAAAGGTAAACTTGGGTTTTAATTAATCCTGCCAAACCTTGGCTTATAACTCTCTGTTGTCTCAACTGGTGAGAAGAATTGGCGAAAAGCCAGTCATGCCATATTGGGAGTGGGTTGACCGTTGGCCAATCTAGCTAATATTTAAATTTCAAATCCCGAAACAACCACATAATCTATTGATTATTGCTCACTGGATTTAGGAGGCCTGGTGTTCCTTGCCAGTGAGAAGTCCTGATCGTTCGGGTCCCATCGATTGACGGACGTCGGTCGCGGCGATTGGGCAGTCTTGAGCATAGCCTACGATGGGTAGCGTTGTGATGTTCTGTTGTGATAATTTGGTGTGTCCAGTGTGTGCCGCGTGGTTACACACCCGCTTCACACGCGTGATCCTGGACTGTTTCCGGATCCGGTCAGGGATATGCACTACTGACGAGCTCAAATGAGGGCGAAACTCGAGTATAGTGCTTCCATATTGACGTGGATAGGCCTTAGGTTCATACCAGAATACGATCGGCGTTGCCAGTAGTGGGTTGTGCTCAATATTTAAATTTCAAATCCCGAAACAACCACATAATCAATCTAGCTAAGCTCTTGTTCTTGGCATGGCCTGGGAACGAATCTGAGCAATATATTGCTCCAGATAACTTCGCTGGTTCTTGGCAGCAGATGGGCGGGGGCTATCTTTCTTCCTACGGCCTGAACTCTGCATTGTGTCATCTTTCATTTGAATATAAACATAAAATATCCACGGAATGCCGGAAAGAGGGGAGCGCTCCGTGGGGACGGGTTCCACCCATCTATGTTCTGTTTTCTTTAGGCGGAGGAGGATAGACACTGTGTTATATCTTTCGTCTTTTAGCGGATAGGGTGGCCAGGTGGACTGAATAGTTACTGGTAGATAAGATCATCTAGATCTACGTGTAATGTGAGGTACTGCCGGTGCATTGTGGCAACAGCTCAGACAAGAGCAGCGGCCGGAAGGGGTAGTTTCTTCTTTCCTATTCTTGCTAGGGATAGGGAACTACACTTCGTTCCCTACAAACTTACTACTATAAGCGGCTAAAACACACATAATTACCCACACAACACTACAGGAGCTTTATCGTGAGAAAGGCAGGGTTTGCAAGTTAGAGAGAACCCTGGAACAGAATGTGCCCAGTAATAATAAAGGCATGGTATGAGAGTGAAGAGTGAATCTTGTGTGCAAAGAGTTCATAGGGTCAAACGACATGACCTAGACAAGCTGAAGTCCTAGTCTAGGAAAGACGCCGCCAATCCAGGACCTCTTGTCAGGTCAGGCCAATTCAATCAGGTCTACTAAATAGTTATATATCTATTACTATTATAGATTTTGTGAATGCAAATTGATATGCTGAGACCATTAGAAGTCTCCTTGTAGACTGTACCTGAAGTTTAAGCTGGAGGCTTTCACCAATATTTATCATCTCCAGGGTCCTTCTTTTGGAAGGGAATCGAGCTGAAGGTATCGACAGGGCCTCTACGCAGAAAGTATGTTTAAGACGAGGCCATGTCAAGTTTTGGGCCATGCCGGGTCTAAGGGTATGATCTCTACGAGATAGAGCCACCGCTGACCTTGAAAGAATGACCATCAGCCTTTCTGACACATCACCAGTCATCGCGATACGCTAGGATCGAGTCCTTTTGTATTCTTGGCTGGACCCCGCCAATCACTCAGACACACCCATTATTATTTAAGAACTGTTCTCCATGATATTATTTCCTACCCGACATTGTGCCAAGTGATTCCATGGCACTTTCCTAGAACATTTGATTAGTATAGACTGTGGTCCATGGAAACTTGGAAGCTTGATTCTACAGCGGCCTGTTGTTCGAAAAACGTACCTGGAATGAAAGAACTGAAGACACATTCGGTGAGCTGTATGTGGACGGAACGGACATTCTTTTAGGCTTGGTCGATGATGGAAAACCTTGAGGCTCTGTGCCTCGACTACAAACATTACCCCTGTTTATCTGTAGTGAACTATCTGTTTTAACTGCCTTGATGTTATCCTGTGTTGTCCTTTATTAAGTTATTAAAATTACTTTATAGTTTACTCTGACAATCGCCATGTTATCTATGGGTCTGCCAGAAAGACACTGCAGCGAATAGGCCCCGAGGTCGAAAGAGAAAGTGACAGTGAGTCCAGGGAATGGAGGAGGGTTGGCAAGCAAAGACCTATCCCAGCCAGAGCTAAAAAATATTATCGAAGCATTGTGACAGTAATAATTAGGACCCTCCACGTACCTTGTTACACCCTCCATGCAATACGTTCAGCGGCGACTTGCTTTCTCTGTGCATTATCAATGCCTGTATCAATCATGTCCCGCTTACACACATCTTTTCCACTTTTCACATTGGGCAGTGGGGAGCATTTTATGTGATATTCACTGGCACAGGAACGGAGCATAATGGTGACGACCCGTTGCTGTGAAGTTGGAACCGTGACTAACTAACTAACTAACACACATCTTTGTATCGTAGTAGAGGCCGACCCTGAGATCTCTTACTCATCTGTAATTCACCAAAAAAGATGTCCTTTGGTATTCTACCAACATCCATTCTCCTAAGATGTCCTATCCATCTAAGTCTACGAAGACTGAGCATGGAATATACCATCACACAACCAGATCTTTTCAATACTTCAGTATATGTGATTTTGTCTTGCCACTTAATACCAAGAATTCTTCGCAGACACCATATGAAAGCTGTATAAACGTTTCTCTTGGAGTGAGTAAATTGTCCAGGTTTCACTGCCATAAAAAAGAGTACTAAGGACACAGGCTTGATAGACAATGACTTTTGTTTTGGCAGTAAGCATCCTGTTCTCCCAGACTCTGTTTCTTAACCTGTTCATTGTTGTTGCTGCCTTACCAATCCGGATGTTGATTTCCTGATCTAGAGATAATTTGCTATTCACCACTTATCCTAGATATGTAAAATGTTCTACCATCTCTAGTTAGGCGTCGTCAATAAAGATTGATGGTACTCCATGTGCACCTTGTAACATAATCTGTGTCTTCTTTTTGCTAATTGTTAAACTAAATTCAGAACAAGTATTGGAGAATGCAGATAGTAGACATTGCAATTCTTCCTCAGAGTGTGTCGTAATTGCAGCATCATCTGCAAAAAGCAACTCTCTGATCAGTACCCTCCTAATTTTGGTCTTGGCCTTCAATCTCTAAGCATTGTAGAGGCTGCCATCTGAGCGTGAGTGAATGCATATACCACAATCCTGATCACGAAAGGCATATTTCAGTAGAAGTGAAAAGTATACCTCAAAGAGTGTGGGGGATAGTACACAAGCTTGCTTAACTCCACTCATGATTTCAAACTCTTCAGAAGTTGCACCATCAAACCTGATTATACCCTTCATGCCTGCGTGGAATGATTCCACAATGGACATAAGAGTTGGTGGGCAGCCAATCTTCTTTAGTGCCTTGAATAGATGGTCACGACTGACCAAATCAAATGCCTTTGGGAGGTCGATGAAGGCAATAAACAGTGGTTGATTCTGTTCACGGCATGTTTCTTGCATTTGTCGAAATGAGAATATCATATCAATTTTAGACCGGTCCTGTCGAAACCCACACTGTGATTTGGGGTAGACTTGATCTCCCAGGACTTGAAGTCTGCGCAGAACAATTCTGGCAAATACTTTTCTAACAATACACATAAGTGAGATACCCCTATAGTTGTTGCAGTCGCTCCGATCGCCCTTGTTGTTGTACAGTGTTATGATGCTTGAATCTTTGAAATCCTGTGGGACTTGTCCTTCTCGCCAGCATAGCTCTATTAGCTGGTGGATCTGTAGAGTGAGTGTGTCTTGCCCACTCCTGATAACCTCTATTTGAATCCCATCCTAACCTGGAGCCTTGCCAGATGCAAGTTCATTTATAGCACACTTAACTTCTGTTATGGTGGGAAGTGTGTCCAGGTGGTCAAGAGTTGGTAGAGCCTCTATGGCGTTGAGGGCATCATCCGCTAGTTTGATCTTACTTTAGTAAAGCTCCAAATAGTGCTCTACCCATCTGTCCATCTGCTGTTTCTTATCAGTTATGATTTCTCCAGTCAAGGTTTTCAATGGTGCACTTCTTTTGATCACTGGACCACAGGCTTTCTTTATTCCTTCATACATGCTTCTGATGTTTCCCTTATAACTTGCTATTTGAATGGACTCACATAACGTGATCAAATAATCATTTGCACACTGCCTGGCAGCCTTTTGCACATCCTTCCTAGCTTGCTTTAGCTCATTCAGAGTGTTACGAGTTGGTCTTTCCTTGTTTCTTCTTATAAATCTAGTGCTGCAGAGTCTGGCTGTTTGCCGCAAACCAGTCCTGTCTCTTATGATCCACAGTGCCGTAAACCCCTACGGCAGTTTTATAAAGAGTTTCCTTAAGTTGACCCCACTTTTCATTTACTGTACAATTTTCTGGTGTATCAGTGAAAGCGTCTTCAAGTTGCTGTTGAAACTGAAAGCACTTTTCAGGATCGTGATAGTTAATAATATTAATCCTGGAGCTAGAATTTTGTTTACCTGTGTAGAGTCTCTTTGGTCTCAGTCTAACCCTTGTAACAACCAAAGAGTGATCCGTATCACAGTCAGCACTGTGGTAACTTCGATTCAATTATTCAGTTCAGATGTTGTCTCCGTGTGATGATGAAGTCCAGCTGGTGCCAATGGCCGGATCTTGGATGTTTCCATGTGACCTTATGCAGCTCTTTTGTTTTAAAAAAGGAGTTTGTAATACATAGGTCATTTCTGGTGCATGCTCCAGCAGCCTTTGCCCATTTTCATTCATGCGACCGATATTGTATTTTTCCAAGGCACACTGGCCATGAATTAAAGTACTTGCACACACGAGCATTGAAATCACCGAGCATATAAATGTAGTCAGATTTTGGAACTACCTTGATCACGGAGTCTAACTCCTCATAGAACGAATCCTTCACATCATCAGAGGAATCGAATGTCGGTGCATATGCAGTAATAATGGTGGCAAAACCACAAGAGATTGCACAGCGCAGGGATAATAGTCTTTCATTTCCTCCTGCTGGAATTTCAATCATTCCCAGCAGCGAATGCTTCACGGCAAAGCCCACACTGTGTTGCCTCTTTTCTGCCTGCCCTCTACCCTTCCAAAAAAAGTGTAGTTGTTTTCCCTGAGCGACCCTTCCTCAGCGAGGCGAGTCTCCTGCAGGCCAGCAATATCAATGTTAAGACGATTGAGTTCGGCATCAATCAAAGCCGTTTTTCTCACATCGCTAATATTGGTCAAGTCAGTGGAAAATCCTGGACACATGGTTCTCACGTTCCAGGTTGCAAGCCGTAGCTTGAGGTTTCTATTTTTCTTTTTATTAGTACCTTGTGCATTGGTTTTACAGCCTGCTATTCAGATTTTGTCCTAGCCCCAAGCACCCATTGAAGCAGGCAGGCTGTGGCGGATCAGCACCCAATTCGCTGGGGGATGCCCAGTTTGAGGCGGGCGGTAGCTGATCAGTGACACCTGTAGGTGTCTCCCACCGTCAGAGGCAACGCATGGCGCCCCATGTCTACGCCAACTGACAGGGACTTATAACCCGTAACAGTTGCCTCTCGCTTTGATTCCGAGACCGGTTAAGACCAGGGATGGAGTTATTGCTTCTCCATAGCACAAAGCCTGCGCTAAAATATAGAGATCATGTGTTGCCCATGCAGCATGATCCTTCTCTCGGCCTGCCTAGTTCACTTCAGAGGAAAGGTAACACCTCTACATCTGGAACAAGACAAGCTACAGAAGCTGCCGGATCAGCAAAGCAATGCTCTAACTGTCCGCCTATCGGAGCTTCAATCTTAGACCAGCCGCCAACCAAGGCTTAGGGCCTGGTATGCCCTGCCATGACATTTTGTCTTTAGGTTGCATTTCCTCGCACTAGTGTAAGGCTTGTACCCTCCCAATTGCGCTCTTCCGCCCGAAGCCGTTGGCACAATGTGGTGTGTCGGGTTTGGTAAGCGCTGCCCATCGTTCGGCGCTAACAGAAAGCAGGTAGTACCGTCTACTGTTATACGGTTGCTCAGTCATATCTGACTACGACCTGACACCACCTGGCTCTATAGTAGTTGTCTTTATGTCATAGAGTAAACTGTTCTCCTGGCTCTATAATAGTTTCTTGATACCATAGAGTAAACTGTTCTCCTGGCTCTATAGTAGTTGTATTTATACCATAGAGTAAACTGTTCTCCTGGCTCTATAATAGTTATCTTTATCCATCCATTATGTGCCATGCCGATAAGCTTGGGCGGTCATGTTCTGCCATCTAACTCGATCACCAGCGTCGTGGATCAGCTCCGTGTTTCTGTCTCAACCATGCCACAAGGCCAAGCCATCCAGGTACTTGCTTCTAGGTCTTCCCCTTGGTCTCGTTCCCTCGATCTTACCAGTTGTATCAAGTTCTCCAAATCATTTCTTCTCATAACATGCCCAAAAAATTGTGACTGTCTACGTCTAATGTCTCTAATCAGTTTACGATCTTCATTTGTTTTCTTGAAGGACTTGTTCATTGGTCCTTCTGGCTGTCCATGGTATTCTTTGTGTTTTCCTCAGAAACCACATTTCTACAGCCATCAGATGTTTTTCAGCCTGACTGCTCATTGTCCAAGCTTCACATCCATATAAAAGTATAGGTTCTATGTAGCATCTCAACACTCTTCTTCTCGTTTCAATTGACATCTTTTTATTAGTCAGTATGTTTTTCATCTTGCTAAAGGCTACTTTTGCCATTACGATTCTTGTTCTAATCTCTTCAAGGAATCTCCCATCAGATGTTATTACTGTTTCGAGATAATTGTACCTATTCACTTGTTGAAGACTACTCCCATTTATTTGTATATTACATTGTGGTATTTCGTTCTTCCTATTGACGACCATAATCTGTGTCTTTTTATAATTTAATTCTAACTCTAGTTGTTCACGGTATGTAACGACCGCATCTACTAAATTTTGCAGGTCCTGTTCATTGTCTGCAATCAAGACTGTGCATATCTAATGTTATTGATGCATCGTCCACCAATGTCGATTCCTTCCATATCTTCAATATTTCTGAAAATACTTTCACTGTAAAGGGAAAACAGATCTGGAGACATTACACATCCCTGTCTCACACCTCTCTTAATAGGCTGATATTGATTTACTTCATTATCAACTCTTATGGCAGCTTGTTGTTTCCAATATATGTTTTTTACAAGTCTAAGATCTATCTTTTCCATCAATTTGTAGATCTTCAAGCATCCTTATCATGTTGACATGTCTCACTTTATCGAAAGCTTTTGTGTAGTCAATAAAGCAATGGTGTAGATCTTTGTTTACTTCTATAGAACGTCCGATTACGGTTCTCAGTATATACACAGCATTTACTGTACCCTTGCCTTCTACAAACCCACATTGTTCTTCTCCTATTTCAGGTTGTATTTTCCTCCTAACTCTTTGCATGATAATTCTTAGCACAATCTTCGTGATGTGACTCATTATACTAATTGTTCGATGTTGATCACATTCCAAGACTTCTGATTTCTTTGGGATTGCAAAAAATACAGAATTACATAATTCCTGAAGTATATTTCCAGTATCATATATTGTATTAAGCATACTGGTAACTTTATCTAATCCATATTCTTCTAAAGCATTAATCATTTCTGTTGTGACGCTGTCTGAACCGGGGGTCTTGCCAGATTTCATATGGTTAAGAGCATTCTGAACCTCCATCTTCAAAATTGCTGGTCCTTCATTATTATTTTGAACATCATACTGTTCGTCTCTGTTATCGTCATAAAGATTTTTCACGTTATCTGACCATACATGTAAGATGTGATCTTTTTCTATTATGACTCTTCCATCTTTTGTCTTTAGGCAGCCTCCTGGTGTACTTGTTCTTTGATCAGTAAGCTGCTGAAATCTGTTGTGCATTAGTTTAGCATTTTCACTGTTGTGTTGTTTTTCAATTTCTCTGCAATTTTTCTCAAGCCATGTTTCTTTTGCCTCCCTACATAAGGTTCTGAATTTTCTGTGAATTTCTTCATATTTGGCAGGATTATTTTTGTTTTGTCTTGTTTCCATTAGTTGTAAAATTTCTTCAGTCATCCATGTCTTACGGCCCACTTTCTTTACTTTTGGAATAGTTTTTTTCTGCTGCACAACTGATTGAATTCTTCAGCATTTCCCATTGATCTTCTACATCTTGAAAGAGGATCTCTGGATCAGACAATAAATCATATTTGTTCTTTACTTCTATGTTAAAATTATCTTGTATTTCCTTGTCAGTTTTCAATTTGCACAAGTCATATTTAGGGTTTCCTGCTGTATACTTGACTTTCTTTAACTTTACCCTCAATGTGCCTGTAATTAATCTGTGATCACTGTAACAGTCTGCATTTGGAACTGTTTTTACGACTGTTAACGCATTTCGAAACCTTTTGCTAATCAGGATGTAATCTATCTGGTTTTTAAATCTGCTGTCTGGACTCCTCCATGTCCATAATATTCTAGGATGCTGTTTAAAACAGGTATTTCCTACAATCATTTCTTGTTCTTTTGCCCATTCTACAAGTCTGTATCCTCTTTCATTTCTCTCTCCCAAACCATGGTTGCCTACACTGCATCCATCGCTTTGCATTCCTATTTTTGCGTTGAAATCACCCATTATGGTATTTATTTCTGATTTTTTACAGTTCTTCTTTATATCATAGAGTAAACTGTTCTCATGGCTCTATAATAGTTGCCTTTATACCATAGAGTAAACTGTTCTCATGGCTCTATAATAGTTGCCTTTATACCATAGCGTAAACTGTTCTCATGGCTCTATAATAGTTGCCTTTATACCATAGAGTAAACTGTTCTCATGGCTCTATAATAGTTGCCTTTATACCATAGAGTACACTGTTCTCCTGGCTCTATAGTAGTTGCCTTTATACCATAGAGTAAACTGTTCTCCTGGCTCTACAGTAGTTGTCTTTATACCATAGAGTAAACTGTTCTCCTGGCTCTATAATAGTTGCCTTTATACCATATAGTAAACTGTTCTCCTGGCTCTATAGTAGTTGTCTTTATACCATATAGTAAACTGTTCTCCTGGCTCTATAGCAGTTGCCTTTATACCATATAGTAAACTGTTCTCCTGGCTCTATAGTAGTTGTCTTTATACCATATAGTAAACTGTTCTCCTGGCTCTATAAAAGTTGCATTTATACTATATAGTAAACTGTTCTCCTGGCTCTATAGTAGTTGTCTTTATACCATAGAGTAAACTGTTCTCCTGGCTCTATAATAGTTGTCTTTATACCATATAGTAAACTGTTCTCCTGGCTCTATAGTAGTTGTCTTTATACCATAGAGTAAACTGTTCTCCTGGCTCTATAGTAGTTGTCTTTATACCATAGAGTAAAATGTTCTCCTGGCTCTATAGTAGTTGTCTTTATACCATAGAGTACACTGTTCTCCTGGCTCTATAGTAGTTGCCTTTATACCATAAAGTAAACTGTTCTCCTGGCTCTACAGTAGTTGTCTTTATACCATAGAGTAAAATGTTCTCCTGGCTCTATAGTAGTTGTCTTTATACCATAGAGTACACTGTTCTCCTAGCTCTATAGTAGTTTCCTTTATACCATATAGTAAACTGTTCTCCTGGCTCTATAGTAGTTGTCTTTATACCATATAGTAAACTGTTCTCCTGGCTCTATAGTAGTTGCCTTTATACCATATAGTAAACTGTTCTCCTGGCTCTATAGTAGTTGTCTTTATACCATATAGTAAACTGTTCTCCTGGCTCTATAAAAGTTGCATTTATACTATATAGTAAACTGTTCTCCTGGCTCTATAGTAGTTGTCTTTATACCATAGAGTAAACTGTTCTCCTGGCTCTATAATAGTTGCCTTTATACCATATAGTAAACTGTTCTCCTGGCTCTATAGTAGTTGTCTTTATACCATAGAGTACACTGTTCTCCTGGCTCTATAGTAGTTGCCTTTATACCATAGAGTAAACTGTTCTCCTGGCTCTATAGTAGTTGTCTTTATACCATAGAGTAAACTGTTCTCCTGGCTCTATAATAGTTGTCTTTATACCATATAGTAAACTGTTCTCCTGGCTCTATAGTAGTTGTCTTTATACCATAGAGTAAACTGTTCTCCTGGCTCTATAGTAGTTGTCTTTATACCATAGAGTAAAATGTTCTCCTGGCTCTATAGTAGTTGTCTTTATACCATAGAGTACACTGTTCTCCTGGCTCTATAGTAGTTGCCTTTATACCATAGAGTAAACTGTTCTCCTGGCTCTACAGTAGTTGTCTTTATACCATAGAGTAAAATGTTCTCCTGGCTCTATAGTAGTTGTCTTTATACCATAGAGTACACTGTTCTCCTAGCTCTATAGTAGTTTCCTTTATACCATATAGTAAACTGTTCTCCTGGCTCTATAGTAGTTGTCTTTATACCATATAGTAAACTGTTCTCCTGGCTCTATAGTAGTTGCCTTTATACCATATAGTAAACTGTTCTCCTGGCTCTATAGTAGTTGTCTTTATACCATATAGTAAACTGTTCTCCTGGCTCTATAAAAGTTGCATTTATACTATATAGTAAACTGTTCTCCTGGCTCTATAGTAGTTGTCTTTATACCATAGAGTAAACTGTTCTCCTGGCTCTATAATAGTTGCCTTTATACCATATAGTAAACTGTTCTCCTGGCTCTATAGTAGTTGTCTTTATACCATAGAGTACACTGTTCTCCTGGCTCTATAGTAGTTGCCTTTATACCATAGAGTAAACTGTTCTCCTGGCTCTACAGTAGTTGTCTTTATACCATAGAGTAAAATGTTCTCCTGGCTCTATAGTAGTTGTCTTTATACCATAGAGTAAACTGTTCTCCTGGCTCTATAATTGTTGCCTTTATACCATAGAGTAAACTGTTCTCATGGCTCTATAATAGTTGCCTTTATACCATATAGTAAACTGTTCTCATGGCTCTATAATAGTTGCCTTTATACCATAGAGTAAACTGTTCTCATGGCTTTATAATAGTTGCCTTTATACCATATAGTAAACTGTTCTCCTGGCTCTATAGTAGTTGCCTTTATACCATATAGTAAACTGTTCTCCTGGCTCTATAGTAGTTGCCTTTATACCATAGAGTAAACTGTTCTCCTGGCTCTATAATAGTTGCCTTTATACCATATATTAAACTGTTCTCCTGGCTCTATAGTAGTTGTCTTTATACCATATAGTAAACTGTTCTCCTGGCTCTATAGTAGTTGCCTTTATACCATATAGTAAACTGTTCTCCTGGCTCTATAGTAGTTGTCTTTATACCATATAGTAAAATGTTCTCCTGGCTCTATAAAAGTTGCATTTATACTATATAGTAAACTGTTCTCTTGGCTCTATAGTAGTTGTCTTTATACCATAGAGTAAACTGTTCTCCTGGCTCTATAATAGTTGCCTTTATACCATATAGTAAACTGTTCTCCTGGCTCTATAGTAGTTTTCTTTATACCATATAGTAAACTGTTCTCCTGGCTCTATAGTAGTTGTCTTTATACCATATAGTAAACTGTTCTCCTGGCTCTATAAAAGTTGCATTTATACTATATAGTAAACTGTTCTCCTGGCTCTATAGTAGTTGTCTTTATACCATAGAGTAAACTGTTCTCCTGGCTACATAGTAGTTGTCTTCATACTTTTTTCTTCCTTGGCTGTACTGGGTCATCAACAACGCATGCAATCTTCAGTGGCTTGGTTTAGTGTGATGAGAAAGTGTGTAATGTGGTCGAGTACTGTGTTCCAATGAAGGTCGATCAGAAAGTAATGCATGTGTATTTTTTCTTAGTGAATAATAAAGATGTAAATATGACATTTCGCACACTTTAAATTTGGAACATGTTTATTGTTTTTGTGAAATTACATCATATTCTAACAAGTTGGACATATACAATAATCACTTAAAAGGGCGTGTGTGAACAGTGAATTTATAGGATTTCTGGTTGTGAAAAAAAAAATAAACTGTTTTGAACATTCACAAACGATTCTGTGCGGTTGTGCAGTTGATAAGAGCACCGTTAGTTGCTGGGCTAAGAGAGTTGAAGCTTCAGAAAGTGAAGAGACGGAGCTGCATTATCTTCCACTCTCTGAACATTCTGCCATGACTACCAGGCCGGGATGCTGAACCGAGTTGATGCCATTATTGGTGACAATAGACACTAGAGTTCAACAATCAATTGGTCTTGTAGATGCAAGTAGCAAAGGGAAATGCAATTAAAATGTTCGAATTTCTCGCCCATTCAAAGGTTTGCTCAAGATGGCTTCTGGGAAGTCTCACAAATTAGCAGAGATTTCAATGGAAAACAACTTGTTCTGAAACGTTGGAGCGTTTAGATACTGAGAGAGAGAGAACATTTTGTCAAAGATCGTTACAGGTGACGAAACATGGGTGCATCATTTTGAATTTTGAGGCTGAGATGAAAATGCAGCCATAGAGTGGCATCATTCACAATCACGAAAAGAAAGACATTCAAGACAACTCCATCAGCAGGAAAACTTATGATTATGGTCTTTCAAGATACTGATGGTGTGATTCTAGTGGAAGTGATGCTATGAGGTAAGACAATCAGTTCTGAAGTTTACATCAAAACACTAATATAATTCAATATGGCAATGAATTATCGAGGAATACTGCCAAAAGATCAAGAAACATTCAGACAAGCTGTGAATTATGATGAAATAAACATTATGTAATGACTATATCTCTAGATGATGATGACAGTTATGATGATTCTGTATTAAAACCAACATGCAAATATAAGAAATAAAGTACTGTACATATAAACTCAACATAATTTCATATATTTGACATCAACATGGGATACACACATTCTTTTTCTAACTTCCAAACACAAGGACATATTGCAAACAATTTTCTTCATTTGACAGAAAGTAATTTTTCCTTCGCCTTTTCTGTTCTTTATCTCTGTTTTGGATCTTCCATCTGATGTTATCTACGGAATTAGATATTTGAATTTCTGCATTGGCCCCAAAATAACATCATTTCCTATCGTCATTTGATATCGTAATGACTTCAGTCTTCCTATTATTCAAGCTAAGGATAGGCCCAGTATGTCACTTTCTATAACCACTGTATATATCATTTTCTGAAGTTCTTTCTGACTTGTTGCTATTAAGACAGTGTCATCAGCATAGTCTAATTTATTTATATTATGTCACCAACCAGGATAATTGGCATATTTTCTGTGTATCTCATTATATATTCACTGTACAATGAAAACAAATCGAGATACATTACACATCCTTGACATGCACCCTACTTTATATACTGAAATGTTCCTGATTATTTGTTCATTCTTATGGCTGCTGTTTGCTGCCAATATATGTTCTTTATTATGCACAGGTATTTGACATCAATGTTTAGTTGTTCTAATAATTTTATTATTTCCTCATGTTTCACATTGTCAAACACTTTTGTGCAGTCTATGAAGCATAAGTACAGGTCTGTTTTTACTTCTACAGCTGTTTCCAATTGTGTCCTGATAATATATATGGCACAGTTTGTGCCCTTTTCTTCAGCAGTTTGACACTGTTCATCACTAAGTGCTGGTTTAATCCTTTTTCTTATTCTTCTCATAATTATTCTAATTAATAGCTATGATTTATGACCCATAAGACTTATTGTGCGATGATATTCACATTCTACAGTGCTTGGTGTCCTTGGCAGAGCTATAAAGATGGATTTTAATTGATTACTTGGAATGTACCCACTACTATCAATGTCATTTATAAATTTCTTATATTTGTATATAATGTTCTACTTTTCTAGGCACTTGTTATTAGTTACTCTGACAGTCCAAGGTATTTGCAACAAACGCCCCACAAGATATCACACAAACATTTCCCTCCTTTCATTATATCACCCAAAGAAAAGATACAAGTGCAAGCCACGATGTGTTGTCAGAATATACAGAGTATGCAAACTGGCAATACGGTAGCTAGATTTCTTTAGCATGCACTGAAGACAAATGCCATGATGATTGGAATATATGGGGAAGCACCAAGAACACATTATGCAGTGCTCAAGACGTAAAGAGTTAATACAATTAACTGACATAATACAAAATACTTCACGGAATTATAGTTACAAATACATAAAGCTATATTTTTCTCTCCTGTAAATTACAAACTAAAGTAGGGTAACAATCACATAATTTCAGAAAAAAATATTATTTACAATTTAACTATGCTTGATGAACCTTTCAACTGGCCAGTTTTAGCAAGCATTATTTTAGGTTTATTCTTCCCAAAATAAATCCAGAGTACTTTATAATTATTAACATTATGTTTATTGTCTTTAAAAAAAAAGAGAGGTATGAGACAGGGATGTGTAATGTTTCCAGATCTGTCTTCCCTGTATAGTGAAAATATTTTCAGAAATTTACAAGATATGAAAGGAACCATCATTAGAGGAAGAAACATCGATAATATGAGATATGCAGATGATACAGTACTGACTGCAAACAACGAGTAGGATCTGCAATATTTAGTAGATGCGGTTGTTGCGCACAGTGAACACCTTGGATTAGAATTGAATTGTAAGACGACACAGTTTATGGACGTCACTAAGAAGAACGAAATACCACAATGTAATATACAGATAAATGGGAATACTCTTAAACAAGTGAATCGGTATAATTATCTCGGAACAGTCATAACATCTGTTATGCCCGACTTTCAGTCCCTAAGGCATTTGGACCGTTAAGCCTCTGGAGTGTTTATGCTTCTGGCTACGGTTTGCAGTAGCAATTTCCTCATGTTGGACTGGTAGTGCATGGTTCCGTTGCGCTGCTACTGAGCTGAGTGTGTGGTGCGACACTGTGACCTGTGAATTTCGTTTGGAATGATTTTACATCTGTCCACGGCTGTTGTAGTGTGAACTGCATATTCGGAACAATGACGGTCGGCTGTCGCTTGGAATTGACTGGATTGCCTTTTCGGTTCACGAGTGCATTTTTCTCGGAGACTACTGGTGGTCGTCGCTGGAGCTACGGTCTTCGTGCTTTGTGCGACGCTTTCAGCGGGCCGCCTTGCTGAAAGGGACTGAGCCATTGTTCTTATTTAATTTGTTCATTGTTCAATTACTTAAACCACGTTCATTTTAAAGCCGGACGAATGCCACCACGTCCACACATGTCAGGGTCTTAAACCTGGCTCGTTAACCTAACACATGTGAGACAGTACAAATACAACGTGATTTGACTTGAGACTCAACGACACGAAGTTTCGATGGATTTATTTTACAGATCACGATCTAGAGATGATCATCACAATACATAAGTTATAACAATACACTTACAGGCAACCCACAGCTTACAATCAGTCTCACAAGATGTACAAGCACTCGACTTTCTCCCATCATACGTCCAGTCGAGTCCGAGTCCCAGAGCTGTCTGGCTATTTCTCGCAATGCGCCTGCCCACCTGAAGTGGCTTCACGAGGCCTGCGTGCGTCCTGCTTTGTCCTTGCCTGACCTCTGGCTGTCTCGTCAGCCGACAACCTCGCAGGCAGGTAACTAATACTCGCCTGGCGGGCGTAACGATGTTACAGCATCCCCGCTAGGGACTATTCGCCTGGCGGGCGTAACGATGTCCCTGCATCTCTGCTGGCAATACTTTAGACTCTGACATGCTCCCTCCGGGGCTTCTTCATGAAAGATGTTATCTTTCATGTACACTCTATATACAATACTGGGTTAATATTTTTAACCTGTCAGAGTCAACCTTTCTGTTATATACATTTACTTTGGTGTAGAAATACATAAACACACACCTCTCGGCATAGAAACACATAAGAAATGGACATTGTATCTAAAGACATGTGGTGTTCAACCTTTAACACTCGTCAAGATTCATCCTCTCGATGGCTGATTACCTTAATTGCATTATTGACCCAGTCAGATCGGTAGTAACAGCTTCCCAAGCAACTACCTCTCAGCCTTTCAAAAAAAAAAGTAATAATATGCTTTTTGAGACAAAAAACATCTGGCAAGACCGTAATACGGCTTTATATAAGCCGCATTCAACGCTCAAACTCTGACCTCATTTGGCCAGGAGTTCTTGTGTCGGTCTGCAATGTCGGTAACACTCTACCATGCCCAGTAGATGGCTTTTTGGCGTGTTAACAATCTGGCAACAACATGGCTATTTATATACAACACATCATCGTATACATTTCAATTAACGCCCTTGGTGTAATAATGTAATAACAATTAAATGAAAGGGACATAACTTCAAAAATTAAGAAATATAATATCTTACAATAATTCTTTTATTTCTCAGCGTCATTGCTTGATGTTTTTCCATACTAGCGAAAAAATGTCGGTAGTATGAATAAATTAATCAAGACATGATTCTAAGATTACACTAAATGAAAAATATGAATACACAATTTCGTGTATTCGAAATTATTGAATCGTAAATAGTTTAGAGGTGTTATAACTTTTTACGCTTTTGTTTGTTGTCTGCTAATTTTGAACTAAATTTCTAAACCATCCGGAAGTACACACGAACAGCTGATGTTGAAATTTGTAGAACACACTTGTTCCGGTCTGATGTAGTAAAACGGAATGTGCAATGTTCTGATCGTTCATGTGTTGGTTGTTTCACTGGAAAAACTTCTGGATTTCGATTGACTGAAGTGGTGTAGATGTCAATGTTCAGGTCACACTTTCACACACGGAGTTAAAATATCACTGGATCAGTTCCAAATGCAGATACCACGGATAAATTTGACAGTTCGCTTACGGTAAGTTCAGAGCGAATGTGGTGCTGTTCTTGTTTCGTAATATATACAATTTATAAAGTTATCTTTCTACCACACACTACACAATTATTCACGACAATCACTACATTAATAATAAAATAAGAACTCTATATATATTGGGAATAAACCCTATCACATCATATAGACATACACAGCTTGCGTGAAAAAAAAAACTTCACTGATGGATGGCTGTGTTGGTCTGAGTGTATTTTACACACTGCACTCAGACATTGGTGCTTACTGGGTCGGTCGGACAACGGGACAAAAGATCGGCAATCGTGTTGGTTCTGCCCGCGATGTGTCGAACTTCAAAGCTGTAATCTTGAAGCTTAAGAGACCAGCGATCTATCATTTGGTTGGAAGGTACACCTGAATTGATAAATCTCAATGGACTACTGTCAGACTCCACAATAAAATGACGTCCTAGGAGGAATCTGGACAATTTAGTTATACCCACCACTAGAGCTAGGGCTTCCAACTGAGGTGTTGACCAAGCACGTTCTCTCGGTTTTAATTTTCGGGAGACGAAGTACACAGGATGTAGGATGTTATTGTGCTCTTGTAACAAGACTGCTCCAATCGCCACGGAGCTCGCGTCTGTGCGTAATCTGAAATCGATTTGTAAATTGGGCAATTTTAGAATGGGATTGTATACGCTATTATCAGAAAAATACGATAATACTTTCTGGAATGCAAATTTTAGGCATTCATTGCTTACAATTTTCTCGGGTTGATCTTTTGTTAGTAGGTTAGTAAATACCTCGGTCAGTTCAGTAAAATCTGGTATGAACTGCCTATAATAATTTATCAGTCCCAACAAACTTCTGACTTGCTTTTTCGTAGTCGGAAGTGAGAGTTTTAGTATCTTGGACACAATGTTATCGTCTGTCGTGACAAAGCCATTAGATATTTTGTACCCCAAGAAGGATATTTCCTGATAGGCTATGTCTACTTTTGCAGGCTTCACCGTCAGTCCGTGCTGTCTAATGCGTTCAAATGTCTGTTCTAATGTCTTTATGTGGTCTGTCATCGTCTTTGTGTGAACACATATGTCGTCTATGTAACAAATAATGTTGGGTATGTCTACTAGTAGAAGTCGTGTCATACGTACGAATGTTGCTGGGGCATTGACAAGCCCAAATGGAAGTTTGCACCATTCGTACAGTCCCCAAGGTTTGGCAAAAGCTGTCAGATGTCTGCTCTGTTCGTCTACTGCTATTTGCCAGTAACCTTTAGTCATGTCTACCTTCGTAAAGAACCTAGCGTCTGTCAGTTCTGTCAATAGATCTTCAGAGTTTGCCATTGGCTCTAAATCTAAAAGAGTTATCTTATTTAATTTCCTATAGTCGACACAGAGTCTTATTGTGTTGTCCTTTTTGCGTACTATGACCATTGGAGATGAGAAATTTGATTGGGATCGTCTAATGATGTTGTTTTTCTCTAAGCTAATGATCTCTTGATGTAAGTGTTCTTTGTAATGCAATGGAATGGTGTATGGTCTGCATTTTATGGGTGTATTTGACGTGAGTGTGATGTGATGCTGTACTAATTTTGTTTGTCCTGGGTTGTTGGAGAAAATGGTGTTGTACTGTTGTATGAGCTGTTTGCAACTGTCTGTTTCTGCTTGAGTTAACTTTGGGTTGATCTTAATTTCATTCAAGCAGTTTGTCGTGTCTAATGCAGGTGTTGGAATTTCGTCACTAGCCTCGTCATCTTCATGGTCTATTATCACTGTACATGCTGTTGTATCGTCTTGTTCGTTGTCTCTGTTGTAATATGGTCTTAGCATATTGATGTGGAATATTTTGTGTTTGTCTTTTATTTGGATTTCATAGTCTACATGTGAAATCTCTCTCGTCACTTTAAATGGTCCTTGCCAAGAATCAGTCAATAAGTATCTGTCACTAGGTAGGAGGAGAAGAACGTCCTGTCCAGGTGTCAACGTTATTGTCCTGTTACCTTTGTCAGCATATTGTCTATATGTAGCACCAGATAATTGTAGTGTATCCTTTGCAATTATACAAGATTTGATGATTCTTTCACGCAATGATGTAACGTATACGTATGATGATATGGGTTTGAGTAAAGGAGTGGATTCAGTTAACATTTGGTGATAGATGCTTAATGGGCCACGTGGTTTGGCACCATAGATAAGTTCAAAAGGAGAGAAACCTGTACTAGCATGTGGCACCTCGCGATGAGCAAAGAGAATAGCAGGTAAATATACGTCCCAGTTATTGGGGTGCTCTTGCGTGACTTTAGCAAGCATATGCTTTAAATCACCGTTAAATTTTTCTATAATTCCACTCGAGTGAGGATGGTACGGGGAATTGAAACATTGCTTCACTCCTAACATTTTGGTGAAAGCTTGAGTAGATGCCGCGATAAACTGACTTCCCCTATCTGATTGGATAGTGTCTGGAAATCCTATCCGTGAAAATATATGGAAGAAAACTTCCATTATGTCATTGGCAGTTATGTTCTTTAGCGGAATCGCTTCAGGCCAGCGGCTACATTGATCAATAATAGTTAATATATATCTATTCCCTCTTGTTGTAATCTGATTAAGATGGCCCACTATGTCGACAGATATTTTCTCAAAAGGTCGACTGGCTAAGTCAGTAACTTGTAACTTTGCATGTGGGTTTTTTCCTTTCTTTACAAGTTTTTGGCAGATGTCACAACTCCTGCAATATTGCTTAATATCATTGCAGAATTTGGGCCAATAAAACTGTAATAATAATCTCCATCTGGTCTTAGCGTATGCCATATGCCCTGCAAGAGGTATATCATGGGCAAGATGTAAGGCTTGCTTACGATACTCAATTGGCAAAACAGTTTGCTCTGTTGTGGTGTCACCTCTGGTATAATACCTGGTGAGGATACAATTTTTCAAAGCAAAATGCCATCTTGCATTTTTGGTTAACTTTGGCTTTTGGCCGATGAGATTAAAATATTTTGACAATGAAGGATCAGCCTTTCGGGCTGTTACAAAAGTCTCCTTCGTGGTTTTAGGAGGTAGTAATACTGGGCTAAGCATTTCTATAGCCTCAGTTTGATTAATTTCATCTTGCATTCTAGCAGTAGATCTGGTTACTGCGTTCACACATTCAATGATATCAGATGGTGATGACACAGTGTTATCAATGATGTCATGAGATCCTAGTGCTACATTAGCTACCATACATTCATTAGGTGGTACAACATTATCAATGATGACATTTGATGGTGATGTTGTGATCTCATTAATGCAAAGAGATGTTATGTCATGAGGCATATCATTCACTTCTGGTAAATTTCCAATTATAATATCACACACCGGGTTTGTTAATGCTGCGCATTTTACTTTCCCAGTGAGGAAAGGTGTTTGAATATATGTCCATGCTAGTGGGTACTTTTCAATATTGCCAGAGAATGTTCTGCATGTTACGTGCCTGCCTGTATAGTCTGTAGGCATTATGAACGTTCTCTTCAGTCCAATCAATGAACTTCCCGTGTCCCGAAGGACTGTAGCAGGCTTGCCATTCACATATCCTTGATGGATGTTTATACTGCCTTTTGAATCTACTACCAAATTAGCTTCTTCATTGGCAATAGGGATGGAGTGGCCGCATGTTAAAAAGGTATTACAAACAGTACATTTATTTGCGTTAAACATATCAAAAGCCTGTGCTGAGTTCACAGGGTGTTTCTCTGATTGTTCTTCATCTGATGATGAACTATCAAATAAGGCGGCATTGGCTTTCTTGGTCATTTGCCTACCTTTACAATCATGGCGATAATGTCCATACGCCTTACAGAGAAAACATTTACGCAAATTTCTAAAGGATTTACGCTCCTTATCTTGTCTGTTTACGATGTTCTGTAAATACGTAAGATATGCGGGGTTTTTGTCGCACATCTCACCTTGATGATGTGAAATTCTACAATAGTTACAATGTTTCTACTTCTCAGATGTAGGCTTATAAGGTTTTTGCCTACTATAGGGTTTGTCATAGTTAGCCGATGCTACAAAATTGGTTTCAGTAGCTTCACTGGCAAAACAATGTTTGTTGGCTGTGTAATAAGCCGAACCACGCCTCTCAATCTGCTCTACGCTCGTACATTCATTCTCTTGCAAAAATTTCGAAAATGCTGATGGAATGGATGAAATGACTTTATCTCGGATGATAAGATCTTCTAACTTTTGATAGTTCTTATCAATTTTAGCTGCTGAAGTCCATTTGGTAAATATATCTCGGACTAAGCAGAGGTAGTCAGAGAACGTTTGAGTCGATTTGGGGCTCAACTTGCTGAATTGTTCTCTGTAGCCTGCCTCATCTAACATAAAATGTGCCATAATCTTTGATTTTAGATAATGGTAATCTTTTCTGAGGTCTTTGGGGATAGTCTCTATGACTTTCAGAGGCACCCCTGATAAACTTCTCATATAAATTATATTCCATTCAGACAATGGGACCTGGTAATGGTCCATTAAAGTCTCAAAATTTTGGGTGAAGGCTGCGATGCAGTCACCCGAGGTATAATTTCTTACGATACCTTGATATTTCTTGTACTGGTTTTCTTTCTCCAGTCTCTCAGATTTCTTGGACTCCTTGTTTATGGCAGTCTCGGTATCAAGTTGTTTGATTTTTAGTTGCACTTCCAGCTCTTCCCGTTTACTCTGAGCTGCTATTTCTGCCTTCTTTAATTCTGTTTCTCTTTCAATCTCTGCCTTTTTCAGTTCGATATCTAACTCTGCTTGTTTTGCTGCGGTTGCTGCCTCTGCTTGTTTGGCAGCTCTTTCAGCTGCTCTTTCATCGCGTTCATTAGCTTTCTCCTGTACTAGGAGGTGTTCAGAGTATTTTCTTTCACTCCACTTTGTTAATTCGTCACCTGTTAACTTTAACTTCAACCCCATATCGATGAAATCATTTAATGACGACATGATGGAAAATGCAAATTAAATATCAGACACACCGTTTGTTACAAGTTGTTAGTAACGTGAACAATTTACAATTGTGTTCTATTTACAATATGTGCCTAAATTTGCATCCGAAAGTATATAGAAAGAAAAATATACTCAAGTGTCTTGGATGCGGTGAAGAACGGTTGAAATTCGGACTAGGAACTGTAGGGTCGCTACTTCAAAACACAAATGACCTCTACGGGCACGGGTTTCAGATGGCACAGACAACCTGCTTTGTTTTTGGAGGAAATAAATTAGCGTCTATTTGATGTGGTGTGTATGCTTGTCACTAAGTTTTGATTAGGTTTGTATGGCGTTGAGTGTAATTGTAGGTCGTAATGTTGTCCGTCAACAATTTTTTTCAAACCCACAAGTCACTTTCTTTCCAAAACTCTCTGCTTTACACAACTCACTTTTCAAAGACAATCTAACTATATCTTAACACTCTACAACATTGATGACACATCACTTACATCAAGATGACATTCAGTAAGGACATAGACATCAAGTTTACAAGATGGCGACAAGGTCACAATGGCGACAACTTCACAATGTCGACAAGGTCAAACGGTGACAAGTTTCACAATCACAAATGTTTTACACGTTTACAAGATCAAACAATATGTATGTACTCTACGTTCACATTTAGTCTCCATGTTTAAACAATGTAATAATATATATCAAAATGAGCCTTCACAATCACATTTAAATGCACTCTAAAGTTGGACAAAAAATTTCTAAGTTCACAAATCTAGGTTTTAAATGTTATTTACTTAAACCACGTTCATTTTAAAGCCGGACGAATGCCCCCACGTCCACACATGTCAGGGTCTTAAACCTGGCTCGTTAACCTAACACATGTGAGACAGTACAAATACAACGTGATTTGACTTGAGACTCAAAGACACGAAGTTTCGATGGATTTATTTTACAGATCACGATCTAGAGATGATCATCACAATACATAAGTTATAACAATACACTTACAGGCAACCCACAGCTTACAATCAGTCTCACAAGATGTACAAGCACTCGACTTTCGGGCCACAGAACTACACTCGACTTTCTCCCATCATACGTCCAGTCGAGTCCGAGTCCCAGAGCTGTCTGGCTATTTCTCGCAACGCACCTGCCCACCTGAAGTGGCTTCACGAGGCCTGCGTGCGTCCTGCTTTGTCCTTGCCTGACCGCTGGCTGTCTTGTCAGCCGGCAACCTCGCAGGCAGGTAACTAATACTCGCCTGGCGGGCGTAACGATGTTACAGCATCCCCGCTAGGGACTATTCGCCTGGCGGGCGTAACGATGTCCCTGCATCTCTGCTGGCAATACATTAGACTCTGACAGCCATATGTGGTAAATCCCGGGGCAATGAAGTCGATCTTCTCGACCTTTAATGCAGTAATGTGTGGCTGCTGGTTTTATAGTGACTGCCGCTTCCATTCACGATGACTATATTTTCCGTTGAGGACTTTTGTGTTGGCATTCTGACGGCGGCATTATGCACAATGTACATGTGTGGGCTGTTGGCTTGTCGAGACTCCTGTCTATTCCACTTTTCACATGGGGCAGTAAAGAGCATTTCGTGTGATATTCAATGGCACAGAAACGGAGCATAATGGGGACGACCTGGTGCTGTGAAGTTGGAACCGCGACTAACTAACTAACTAACTAACTAACTAACTAACTAACTAACTAACTAAACTAACTATCTAACTAACTAACTAACTAGTCATAACATCTGATGGGAGATGCCTTGAAAAGATTAGAACAAAAATCACCATGGCGACGGTAGCCTTTTGCAAGATGAAAAACATACTAATCAATAAAAGGATGTCATTTACTACGAGAAAAACAGTGTTGATGTGCTACATAGAGCCTGTTCTTTTGTATGCATGTGAAGCGTGGACAATGAGCAGTCAAGCTGGAAAACATCTGATGGCTGTGGAAATGTGGATTCTAAGGAGAATTTAAGGAATACCATTGACAGATAGACAAACCAACGACCAAGTCATACAAGAAACAAATTAAATCGGAAACTGATTAGAGAAATTAGACGTAGACTGTCAAAGTCTTGTGGACATGATATGAGAAGAAATAAATTAGAGAACTTGGTAACAACTGGCAAGATCGAGGGGAAGAGAACAAGGGGAAGACAGAGAAGTAAATACCTGGATGGCTTGACCACGTGGCATGTTCAAGACAGGAACACTGAGCTGATCCAAGACTCGGGTGATCAAGTGAAATGGCGAATCACGACCGCCCACGCTTACCGGCATGGCACAATAATAGATAGATGGATATCTATGTTCGGGGATCTGATTCCTGAGTTGTAATCTTTGTTGAGAGATATAATTCCTGAGATATAATCTATGTTGGGAGATCTAATTTCTGAGAGATAATCTAGTTTGGGAGATCTAATTCCTGGGAAATAATATTTGTTGTGAGATCTAATTCCTGGGAACTGGGTCATGCATAAAATTCTCACTAATAAGGTAATTGATCATGTTGTTATAGGAGTCGATGTAGATACTTCAATTTGAGTAGTTTCTTAGATTTTATCCCGATTTATCGTGGCACGAGGCGCTCTTCTATTTTGATTGGAGAGTACAACAAAACCATAGCAGACGAATGACCCAGATTCATAGTGGGGAATCTATGGCCCTGGGAAACCAGTCTAGTTCGATTTAAAGGGTTTCAGTGTGTTAAACCTAATTTGATTACAACCCTACTGGTAAACCCGTAGGTGTTTTTATCCTACCCCACTCTATTCCTTATATTATATTCTTTTCCAGGAATCCCTACACAGGATAAGCTGAAGGAGGTGTCACAATACTACCATCAAGTGACTTGGTTTGAGACCATTGGTCGGATCCAAAATTTGGTAGTTACTCCACACAGGAGGACTTTCAAATACTTTATTCTGAAATATCTTAATAACAGGGGATTTTGATTTACCCCTAACTTACAGTGATTACTGTCCTGTCAAGGATAAGGAATCATACTGGGGCCAGA
This sequence comes from Cepaea hortensis, assembly GCA_963921405.1. Classification (NCBI taxonomy): domain Eukaryota; kingdom Metazoa; phylum Mollusca; class Gastropoda; order Stylommatophora; family Helicidae; genus Cepaea; species Cepaea hortensis. The sequence continues at coordinate 37,644,596 of OY992893.1, forward strand.
ACAACGCCTTTCTCATCGTTGATAATGTAATAGAGACAGGATTGATTACCAGATGAGGAGCTTTCCTCATAAACTTAACTTAATAATTCTGAGACACAACATCGAGGGTAGAGGTAGATTAATTTAGTTTACTCTACTGACTGAGTGAAATGGATTGGTTGGGGAAGGTCAAGAATATAGTTTGACAGTGGGAAAGCTTTGTCAAAAGATAGTACGCTTTACCTAGGGTATGTCTTCCATCCTCTACACCCAGACAGACTATGATAATTCCCAGAGGGAAGAAGAGGAAGAGGAAGTTACAAAATTATCTTCACATTCTTCTATCAGTCTGAGCGGGAAGATGACCAGCTAGACATGTCTATAAATGGACTTGATCTACGAGGGCTGAGGTAGACTATTCTAAGAGGGAAGGTGTGTCTTATATCCTGTGCTAAATTGGGTGATACAGACTAAGAGACCTTGATTTGTTTCATTTCAGGTAACCTTTTTTTTTTGTTGTTGATTGTTATTATCAAGTTGGGATCAGAGAAAATACAGCGCATGATAAATGTGTTCCTGTATCAATGATCTACGTCGTGCGACAGTACATATTCAAATGTGTTCCTGTGTCAATAATCAAAGTCGTGCTACAGCACATAATCTAGTTTGTGTCATCTTCCATAGATCAAGTTTGGATCTGACTCAAATCCTCAAGGCAACCGAAAGGCTCGAGTCTGAGACTTAATCCAGTATCAAGGATTACACATTCGCATTATTGAGAGAAGGCCAATTTGTATCAAAATATATTGGACTCAACCGGACTCCAGATCCAGAAGTCCGATTTACAAGAACGGCGAAATAGAGGCACATATCAGGTGAACGGTCTCAATTTTGTCCCAACCAGTATATGACAGACCATTACCTCCGTTCCTGTGCCAGTGAATATCACACAAAATGCTCCCCACTGCCCAATGTGAAAAGTGTAAAAGACAGAAGTCTCGACAAACAACAGCCCGCACAGATACACTGTGCATAATGCCGCCGCTAGAATGTCAACACACCAGTCCCCAACGAAACACCCAGTTTATCTCTGATGGAATCGACAGTCATTTTCCCATCTGGATCTTTCCGAGATGTTCACCCACACAGCCCACGAAAATATAGTTCATCGTCGATGGTAGTGGCAGTCAACCAGAAGCCCAGCAGCAACGCATTTCTGCATAAGGCAAAAACCGGTCAACTCTGGGACATAGCCAGCTGCCATTGCTCCGAACATGCAGTCACGTTCCAAAACACCTCAGGCAGATTCAAAAGCATTTTACACGAAACTCACAGCTCAGTGTCGCGCAACGCACTCACTCAGTAGCAGGGCGACGGAACCATAGCCTCCTTAGTTGACTCTTACGACATGCATGGTAGGCAACAAGAATAGTAACACCATAAACTACCATGCATGTTATAAGATGCGACTAAGGATGGTTGAGTATATTTATATTGGCCAACTCCTATCATAGAAAATAAAGCTGCAGAATCTAACCAATCATGAACAAGGGCTTTGCGTAAGTTGTGTCAGAAGGTATACTCCATTAGAAGATGAAAGTAATGTGTTGTAGTAAATCAACCCCCATACAACCAAACCACAATCATAAATCAACCCTCATACAATCATATCAATCATGCAGCATGTATTTTGGACCACATGACATTGACATACAAGTTGAGAAGTATGGAAATGGGTTAACTTATAACAAGAAGAATTTTAAGGTTGAGATTTATCTATATATATAAATCAAAGTGTATGTATGTAAATATGTATGTATGTAAATATGTATGTCCTTTATTTTTTCGCTAACGGCCCATCCGATTGAGATGAAATTTTCTACACGCCTTACTTTCATTCCAGAGCTGTCAACTGTCATAGTTTTTTTTCCTTCTTCCTCCACCTCCCTCCTCCCCCTCCCAAAATACGTACGTAAATATATGATGATGATGATGAAAGAATCCCCGAACCAAAACGCTAGGGAAAGGGAAGAAAATGACGTGACTACACATTAGCTAAGGGACTTAACTCTAGAAAAAGTTATTTCAAGGGGCATAACTTTTAATAACATTGTTGTATAACTTATAGTCATATTGTTGTATCGTTTTCAATGATTTATAAACTCTTTGTCTATAGTTATATACCGGCATATGAGTTATAATAAATAATGATACAATCTTTTAGACATTTTCAAAGTTTACATAAAAATAATGCATAATGCATAACATTGTAACTCATCTTTCTATACTTAAGAAGTTATCTAAAAGATGTTGAACAATATCATCGCATATTTAGTGTTTTCCGCCATCATATCGACACGATTCGCTTGACAGCACTTCTCAGCGCTATCAAGCCAAGACGCCTTACACATTTCAAGCAGTCTGATACGGGGGGAAAATGGCACGTCGTAATAGCACAAAGAAACAAGCAGCTTCCAAGATGCATAGTGAGAAAACCGACCAGACTATCAAGAAGACGAACCTGCCTTTGGAGAGTCTGCATGCAAGCTGTAATAAAGTATCTGAACCTACAGTCAATGAAACTACCAATAAGAAGAGCGACGACTACCCACAGACGAACACAAAAACTTGTGAGAGGAAGGAGGACCAAGACACCAGAATCAGAAACACTGATTCAAACACAGTCAGATGGGTGGTCAAGCGGCTAAAAATGGAGCTTACTGATCAACAAATACAGAAGCAGCTGCAGGAAGAAAATCTTCACGTCAACATTTTGAAGGCAGTGCGGATTCTTACCTACTCAGAATTAAATGAGATGCTCCACACCAGGGACTGGGCGAACCCGGGCCGGGTCAGGCAGACAGACAGACAGACAGACAGACAGACAGACAGACAGACAGATAGATAGATAGATAGATAGATAGATAGATAGATAGATAGATAGATAGATAGATAGATAGATAGATAGATAGATAGATAGATAGATAGATAGATAGATAGATAGACAAAAAGACAGGGAGGGAGGGAGGGATAGACGGAGGGATGGGTCTATTAGACAGACAGACAGACAGACAGACAGACAGAGATAGATAGATAGACAAACAGACAGACAGACAGACAGACAGGGAGGGAGGGAGGGAGGGATGGAGAGACGGAGGGAGAGACGGAGGGACGGGTAGGCAGACAGATAGACAGGGAGGGAGGGAGGGATAGACGAGGGAGAGACAGAGGGATGGGTCTATTTGACAGACAGACAGACAGACAGTCAGACAAGCAGACAGACAGACAGACAGATAGTCGGTAACGGGAACGGGAACTTATATGACTACTTATATGAATTAAATGAGATGCTCCACACCAGGAGCTGGGCAATGCCGGGCCGGGTCAGACAGACAGACAGACAGACAGACAGACAGACAGTAGGTAACGGGAACGGGAACTTATATGACTACTTATATGAATTAAATGAGATGCTCCCCACCAAGGACTGGGCGAAGCCGGGCCGGGTCAGCTAGTGTTTCATAAACGTGACATGGCAGTCACATTCTCTGTCTTAATGCTGTCGTAACTCTTGGTACTTGCAGTGACTGACACATTTTCAACCCTGTGAATATAAATATAATTAATAATTATAATGAGAACTTTTACAATTTCACATAATATTAATAGTATTATTATGATTATTGTAATATGTAAATTAAGAAAATGGGAAAGGAACAAATAAATGACTGGAGCCGGTGTGTTGATTTAACAGTTAGGACATATGCTACAAATGACATGGGAATGGTCGAACAACTCAGTGCCAGCTCTTGAAGTTCACTATGGGAGGAAACGCTTAGCCATCTAAATCCTCCATACACCCAGGCCTACAAAAGTGTGATGCTTCCAACACTTCATATACCCACATCAATTTCTTGCTATGGGTCTGCTTTTATCTGTTTTATGAGTGTGTGACTTTTAGATAAATATTTTGTGAATAATGTGAGATGTTTAGATAAATATTTTGTGAACAATGGGAGATGTTTAAATAAATATTATGTGAACAATGTGAGACATTAAGACAAATATGTTGTGTACAATGTTACACATTTAGATAAATATTTTGTAAACAATGTGAGATGTTTAGATAAATATTTTGGGAACGGCATGAAATGTTTAGATAAATATTTGGTGAACAATGTGAGACATTTAGACACCCAGGCACCCAGCTTGCCACAAAAATATAAGGTATCCCAGCCCTCATGACCTGCTGTGGAAGACTTGTTGTGTAACATCTAGGAGAATCTTCCTGTTATAATCTATGAGATGACAACATCCTTGCCAGTGACAAAGAGGTCAAACAGGGAAATCATTGTCCAGGCATACAGAGGCAGGTCACTGATTCAGTGTCAAACAAAATGTAAGATTGGACCAAACATGGTGCCTAATCGAATGAACAAGTAGGCACTCTTCCGAATTCCGGTCCCAAATAGTTCTGCAGTGAATAAGTGATTAGGGTTAGTGTTAGTTATATAAAATTATTCACTGCAGAACTATTTGGGACCGGAATTCGGAAGAGTGCCGAACAAGTATTATAATATGAATTTCTGTTCGCTGACACTGAAACTGCGAAAGATACAAAGAAGCAAACATTTTTTTTTTTTTTTTTTTTGCGCGGACTGAATTTTGCGTGTGGATTAGATTTCCCTATTAACAGTGTCCCTCGTCATCATGCGAACCTACTCCGACTTAGAGGTATAGTAATTTACGTTCCCAAATCAAGATCGACAGGTCAACATTTTAGTCCAACTGTTCGGCGTAGAGGTTAAACCCCTTACCTTGGCAACAGCACACCGAATGTTTAAGAACATTCGTTCTTATCCATTCTACCATGCTGACCTACAAACAAAACATATAACACGATGACTCCAGTATGACGATATATATCATCCTCCTGTCCAAATAGGAGGTCACATTTGGCGATATAATATCCTTCGGCACTGAAACAGTTAATGTACGTGAAGCACGAAAGTCAGCAGCAGAAGACAAACATCGTTAGTATATTGTGGTCAGCAGCAGAAGACAAACATCGTTAGCAAGTTGTGGTCAGCAAGCTTCAAAATAAGCCTACATTTGGTAAATGTATGAAATGTCTTTTACTGTAGCTTCTTTGTTGTTTCTGTTGCCAGTTTCAGGCTTATGAGGTATGTTTTGCTGTAGTCTGTTAACGGTTTCTTGTTTGTTTTTGTTTGTCGTGGCTAAATTTATGAGATCTTTTATATACCCGGTGCTGTAGTGAAAGAGTTATGCAATTCGCAATCCCACAGACAGCATTTGAAACACAGCTGCGGGAAATTCCGAAGCAGATTGTCTTGCGCTGGTTTCCATATAATGGTATGAGTGCCGGTCATTCAGAAGCCAATGGCAAACTGCTGAACGTAAACTTGCCAAGAAATCATAAACAGTCAAAATATTTTGGGTTTGACTCCGATGTGTTGGGAAGGACATGCAAATGACTTTTTATACTGTGGTTTGACAATAGCTTCTTTGTTGTGTTTGTGGCCATGACTAAGCAGATGAGATTTCTTTTACTGTAGCCTATCACAAGTTCTTTTATTGTTTCATTTCACCTTTAATAAGTTTATGAAATATTTACTGTGGTTTGAAGATAGTCCTATTGTTGTTTCTGTTTGCTATAGTTATAGTTAAGATTATGCTATTTCCCTCCACTGCTGTTTCTGTTAAAAAAAAAATAAGTTGCATATCCTTCACAGGACGTAGCAGTCAACCCCAGCATTTTTCGCTGTTCAAGATTCCTGGGTAAATTTTACGTTCAGTAGTTTGCCATTGCTTTCTGAACGACCGGCTCCTATACCTTTTTCGAAAAAACCAGCACCGCCGTGTTTCGAACCACGGTATACGGGCTCACAAACCGCGTTCGCAAGCTCTAAGCCACAGAGACCGATTTTGCTGTTTGCTATAGCTAAGTTTAAATGATGTTTTCTGTGGTGTGACATAAGTTATTTGCTGTTTATTTTTTTTTTAATTTAAACTGTGGCAACGTTTATGTGATCTATGTTAATATTTAAAAAAAACGTTGTTGCATATTTTTACAGGACGTAGCAGTCAATCCCAGCATTTTGTGGCTGGTCGTGATTCCTGGGCAAGTTTACGTTCAGTAGTTTGCCACTGCTTTCTGATCTACCGCACCGATACCATTTCATGCAAAACTAACGTAAGGAGGTCTGCTGCCAAATAGCCCACAGCTGTGTTTCAAACGCGGGTATATGGGATTACGAACTACGTCCGCAACCTCTTCGCCACGGAGAGGGTTATTTTAGAATAGTCTGACAATAATTCCTTTGCTGTTTCTGTTGGCCCTTGTTGAAAGCTTCTCACTGGCCTCAGTTTAGTGAACAACAGTAATGTGTGTCCAGCTATATTGAAATTTTAAAAAAATGAAAGCAGTACCCTAAGGCCATGATTCTCACCAGACATTTTATGTTCTGAAGTACTCTACTTGCTATTACACAATGATGTCTGTATAGAGCTAATTAATTATGCTGCTACAAAAAAAAAAAAGGTCAACCTGATATAGTACACTTCAGATTAATATATTGTACATGTGAAAAAGTTACTATTGTGAGCAAACAGCAATTAAAAGTTACAAACAGGGGCACAATCACAAACGAGACTCAAAGAGATGCCATGTGCAACTGACTGAGAACAACTATCGTTAGCTACCATTCAGGGTATGTAATGGCATTTAGGGTATCGATGGAAGAATGAAACAAAAAATGACAGCGAGTATTAGAGCACATATTTTAAAAAAAAATAAATAAATAAATAAATAAATGAAAACAGATTCAGTAGCAGAAACCTGCTGTAGGGATTGTGAAGTGTTAGGACCTTCAGATTCTGTAGCCCTAAATGCCTGGAACAATAGGTGATCAGTCTTTCCCTCCCATAGTGAACATCAAACCTCGTCCCACTCGCCTCATGCCATGTCAGTTTAACTGACCAAACGTTATACCAATGTGCCTTTACTTCAACTAACAATTAATGTTATACTTTAGAGGGCATATACTAGCAGCCAATAAGATCAAGTAGGAAGTAGTAGAATGCAGCAACTTACTCAATTGACATAGAAGTCATGGTTTCTCGTATCCATTTTCTCTTGCTCTCATTTATAGGGTACATGTACAAGGTTACAAGGGATATTAAAACCATGATTGTTGGGCCGGGTGTCATCAGCAGACGCAGAGTTTGTCCCACACTCTCAGGCTGCTTGCACTCACCACTAACATAACCACCAAAGCTGTGGAGAGAGTTTCGTTTTCGGAATAAGTAACATAAAAAGTAAAGAACTCTTTTACCAGCCTTGAAACGTTTTGGGCATATAATGCTTGCCCCATATTTGTACTAAAGACCAGCTGGCACTCAAGAGGTGATGTGGTTAGTATCCCAATGGCCGCCTTTACTTCCGCAGACATTTTCTAGCATCCATTTTGGCTGAGTCAACCTGGAAGCAGTTTAAATAATTTGCTTCAATTAAAATTCGAACCCATGATCACATGGAGGTGCCTTAGAAGAGTTGAGGAAGTAACTGAGATATAGAATTAGAAATTAGAAGACAATTAGATCTGAAACCAGTCATGCATTTCATTAACGAACAATAGATTAAATGGTCTGGCCACCTCACAAGAATGCCCTGGTATCATCTGCCACAAAGATCCACACTGAAGAAATATAATGGATACAGAGCAAGGGAAAGACTATGTAAATGATGGAGTGATGTTATCAAGAACAACTTTATAGAAATTGTCACGGGACCACTGTCGTTAACGATAAGATGATAAACTAACAGAGAACCAGTCTGTATTCACAGCTGCAATTCTTTGTTACTAGTGGAGAAACACTCATGTCGGATCAATGGAAACTACAAGTCTTTGAGAGTTCCCTAGGAACGGGGAATTTGTCGGCATTGTTTGATGTATCGTCGTGCAAGGAGGGGACAACTGTTCTTGTGAAGTTGGGAACAGATTGTCTGCCGCTGAGGACCTGGTGTTTACATCGAATGACGTCACTAGGACAATTGCCGACTGTATGCAAAAAAGAATTTTTTACCGCTAATTTGAACAAAGGAGTTGACCTAGGCTGAAGTCTTTCGACTAGCTCTGTTTTGATTTAGAAAAGAATCTAGCGTGTTTGGTATCAATTAACGTTGAGAAACATGTGTCTTTCATGGCAAAGAGTAGATTCGATTCAGGATAGAGCTGAGTGTTCATAAGGTATTTACTAAATAGTATTTAGATGTAAATAATGTAGAAAAGTCTAGTGTTTGATAGGACTACAGCTTGAACATAGTGTTGTTGCGGTGTGGTTAGGTATTAAAGGAGTGTCGGCGATAGTGGGCAATCGCATTGTTTAAAATAACTAGTGTGAGAGGTCAATTAGCTCAGCTGGTTGGAAATAGTGAAGTGGGATGATATTTAGAAGAATTGAGGATGGTTGGGGGCTGGGGGAAATGTCCAACGGTAGGATCTTCCAGTGGGGGTCTACTGGGGTTCTGCACTTTACATTTGGTCTTTCCTTGTCTTACCCTAAATTATACCGATGTGATGAGCTCCTCTGCCCCATGACAGAGTTTGGTTCACTGCCATATATCTGAGTGAGGCCGTCGGCCTACATTCATCTAATAGGGGTCAGTGTCCGGTTGCTCTCACCGGGTGTGTTCTCTCTCTTTCACAGGTTCCCTTCAGGTTACTCAGGTGAAGCTGAAACATCACTGTTTACTATAATGGATACCTTAGTGCAGGCAGAGTTATTCAGCAGCTTTTGCACTGGGCCCATGATAACAGAACACTAGTGATTGTTTTCCACATCATATGTAGCAGGAACAATCGTGAGATTATTTTTCAAAACCACATGTGAACAGAACACTAGTGATTGTTTTCCACATCACATGTAGAAAGAACAATAGTGAATATCTAGGTAACAGGAACAATGAACCTGGTGTTTTTACTAAATTACTAAATTCCTGTGGGACTGTAAACAATAACAGTGTAATTGTGAAACGGTAGGACCTTTAGAAACTGAATCACGTTATTTCAAGGGACAGTGTTCCGGGTTTTCACAAGGCAAGGATGTTTTAAGTCTCAGAACAGTAGGGACATTTAATAACATGGTGTGTGATCGATTCAGGATCAGTATCGGACTATATCCGTGATTGGTGGCCACGTATTTGGGTGATCAAAAAGCTACAGGAGGAAGTCAACATCTAGCAGGAGGGACACATCGTTTGGTGAGGTTATCGTGTACTGAACTATGATGATGTGGTTTGATCCTTACAGGGATGATCAGACTTTTCTCCTGAGCTTTTCGGTTTGATTCTGCAGACACACTAGAGTATACGACATACATTCCACACATACACTTCTCACATACATACACTTTTCTTTATTAAATTAATGTGTTATTAATTTTTAGAAGCTAGAGTTGTTTAGTATGTTGTTTTGGGGAAGTGTGAGAGGGGGCATGAGTCAGTGGTGAAAGAGAGAGAGAAAGAGGTATCCATTGACTGAAGGAGTGTGGTGAACGGAATCTGGTGGATTCTCCAGAATAATGATATGGGGTTAAAGATAATGTGGGTGTTGATTCCCCTCACTCCAGGGACGCCACAATAAAGGAAATCCACGACAGAAATGAATACCAGTGTACAAAGAGCATTAGAAAGAGTGCATAAAGGCTCCTTCCTTGGATTCTTTCTAAATCAACAGTTGCAGTCAATGCTATTGGGTTGATACAGAAAATGAAAGAATATAAAATATGGCTGGGAAACAAAACCAGAAGTCTGGGAAACAAAACCAGAAGTCTGGGAAACAAAACCAGAAGTCTGGGAAACAAAACAAGAAGAATGTGATGTTTGCATTACTTGCTGTGGACTGTGATTTTTAACTAAGTAATTTTCCTCTGTGGTTTCAACATTACCTAGCAAGGCCTAATTCCAGCTCGACTGTTTGTGCTGTGCTCTGAATAATGACCTGGTTATTTAATAATAATATGCCTCTGCACAGGTGTAGTTCCAGTCTTGCACACCTGACTGATTTCTGAGCAGGAGCAGGGGGAGGAGAGCTCTGACCAGTCCAAGTAGGGATGGTACTTTATTACTGGAATACCGGGTTGGGAGGACATCTTACAACAACCTCATTCCAATAGAAGCAGGTTCCTATCAGAACACCAATGAATCAGGCTTTAAGAGTTAAAGCTCAGGCAACCAGGAGATTCTTCATGTGAAATGAAATCCTTGAGAAAACTGGCCATTTTATTTGAAGAGACGGGACGCAGAGGTGTTTCCAAGGCACCAGGGCCGGGTTATATACTGGCCAAGACCTATTGACGCGTCCTCGTCGAGCGTCCTGGGCAACAGGTCCCTTCGGGGTCTTGGCTGAAGTCAATAGGATCGCTGATTCCTCCGAAGTCGGAGAGTGTCTGCCTGTACGGCGAGGAACCACCAGTCTGCACACCAATAAGCCAGACATGGGACAACGGATACTCACGCAAACCTCAGGTCCTGTATGACATCACACTGATGTTGGACAATAGGATGTCTTCATCCGACATACAGGACTTCGCGTTGGAGCTCAAGCCAACGAACACAAGCAAGCAAGCAAGCAAGCATTTGAAGAGACAATTAGAAGTGATGATATTAGAAAAGGCATAAATACAACGCAATGTTACACATTACAATGTGGGAAGAACAGTGATGGATTGGTTCATGGAAGAAAAGTCAGGTGTGGACAAGCATGAAGATCGACACGGGATAGTGATGGATTAGTTTGTTGAAGAAAAGACAGGTGTTGACAGGTGTTGAATTCATGCATGACTGTCTATTCTTCGTGTGTATTAATCAATGTACCATGTATGATTGTATTCCTTATCATATCCTGCTACAGTGACTACCATTTACATGTGCTTTTCTTCTTCTTATATCTAGTCAAAGTAAATAAATTTAAAAAACAAACAAACAAACAGAAGATGGAGTTGGTCAGCTTTACAAGAACACGATCACAAGTGATAGAATGGACATTGCAGACAGAAAACCTTCATCAACACACAAAAACACTGACATAACTACATCTTAAAAACATTTTAAACAGTAACTTAGTTTAGGTCCAGGAGTTGTCTGAAAATCACTGACTTATGGGGCATTACATCTCAACTGAGGGCCATGAGATCCATTGATCAGCTGATATGTGGGTGGGGAAGGTTAATCTTTACCGGGAAGATCCAAGTGGGTGGGTACAAAGAAGAGTACACCGATAGAGAAGTAAGAATGGCAGATGAGTGAGAGGATTACAATATAATTGATTAAGGTTAAATGCAACTTTGTATGAAACTAAATCCATGTGGTGACAATAATCCAATTGAAAAATGAGGTGATTTTTCCAGAGGTTTGTGATCTCTTTTAAGAGATGCAATATATAATGGCTGTGGTCTGGATATCAGACGCGCCACGAGGATCTGCACTGTTTAAAAGTGCAGACATAAATTTATAAGCACCACAATTAACATAAAAAAGATGCTGCTAAATTTGTCGGCCAAGCATAAGCCTATTTTACCGATGAATTTCCTGCCATACCATTTGCATAAAACAGCATAAATGACATTGCGGCTCATGCAGGAAAATCTCTCATAGATGTGAAAAGTGGCATTGGAGAACTTCTTATTTTCTCTTGTTTAATTTTTTTTTTGGGGGGGTTCTCATATCCTTTACAGGACATTGCTGTCAACATCAGCATCTTTCAGCTGATTGTTGATTTCTTGGCAAGATTACGCTCAGTAGTTTGCCATTGCTTTCTGAGCGACCGGCTCACATACCCCGTAAGTTACTGACGAGGAGAGAACCGCTACCATTTCTCACGCACGTCACGTTACTCACGAGAGTGTACGGGATTGAGGAGAAAGTCGTGTAACGCCCAGACCAGGGAGACCGGCCTTATTTAACTAGAGCATACTAATTGGCAAATCAACCATGTGCACATGTGGATTGACGCCACAGACAGATCACATACTACAATACTTCCCGCAATGTGACATATCTAGGCAAACCGTTTGGCCTAGGGAAACAACGATGGAAGATAAAATGTAAGGAGCCATGAGTGAACTAAGAAAGACAGTGAAATTCATACAAGACACAACATTTCAAACATAGACAAATTTCAAGTGAACAAACAGAGAAGAAGAAGAAGAGAAGCACACTAAAGAAATCTGTCAACCTATTTGTTTTTCACAAGGTGTGTCTGGGTCTCCGTGGTGAAGAGGTCAAGCCACTTGACTCACACTACAAAGGACATGGGTTTATTTTCAGACTTCATCATTCAGCTCACAAGTGCAGTTTTTTTTTTTCCAGAGAGCCCTGGAAGTTGTCGCTGCAGCTCTGCATGATGCTTTTGACAGGCTGCTCTGTGAAAAGACGACCAAGCTATGTGGGTCAGAACCTGGTGAAGTCAATCCTCTTGTCTTTAACCTCTTTCACAACGCGATTATTTGGCCTTTGAAAAATTTTAACACACTTTCAATTTCATTCTTACCTTTATTTTTCCTCTTTAACACCTGATGTGATCTTCTGAGACTATGTGAGGTAAGAGTTAACAAACTGTTTCAAGAAACTATCTATCTAAAGAATCATACACGCAGATACACTCTTTCTCTTCTTCTTTCGTTCGCTTGAAATATGTCTATAACTGCAATGTTGTCTCTTGTATGAATCTAACAGTCTTTTTTAGTTCACTCAGCGGTCCATAGTGTTTATCTTCCACTGTTGTCTCTCTAGGCGCAGATACACTCTAAAATCAACAAACTACCTATCTAAAGACCATACATGTAGACGCACTCTTAAATCAAGAAACTACCTATCTAAAGAACCATACTTGTAGACTCACTCTAACATCAAGAAACTACCTATCTAAAGAACCAAACATGCAGACTCACTCTAAAGTGAAATAATGTCGCTTAAAAGTCGACAGGGTCAACTTCATCGCACGGATTTTTATCCCATATGGCTCGATCTCTTTCCGCAATGCGGAAAACTTAGCAGAAAGCACGAACTCCGTAGCTCTGGTGACGACCCACAGGAGTCTCCGAAAATGTTCACTAGTGAACAGAAGGACGCGGCCCGGAGTCGAACCTGCAACCTTCGGAGCCCGAGTAAAACGGCTTGACCACTTCGCCACGGAGATTCACACTCTAAAGTAAAGAAACTAGCTATCGAAAGAACGATACAGTAGACTCACTCTAAAATCAAGAACCTACCTTTCTAAAGAACCATACATGCAGACACACTCTAAAATCAAGAAACTACCTTTCTAACGAACCATACACGTAGACACACTCTAAAATCAAGAAACTACCTATCTAAAGAACCATACATGCAGATACACTCTAAAATCAAGAAACTACCTATCTAAAGAACCATACACTTAGACACACTCTAAAATCAAGAAACTACCTATCTAAAGAACCATACACTTAGACACACTCTAAAATCAAGAAACTACCTATCTAAAGAACCATACATGTAGACACACTCTAAAATGAAGAAACTACCCATCTAAAGAACCATACATGCAGACACACTCTAAAATCAAGAAACTACCTATCTAAAGAACCATACATGTAGACACACTCTAAAATCAAGAAACTACATATTTAAAGAACCATATATGCAGACTCACTCTAAAGCAAGCTGGGATACAGCTAATCCAATTCCAGCGGTCAGTTTGTTGAAGAGGACATAAAAGGAGTAGAAAATTGCATCGTGACGACTTTTCTTTTCTATCATGTAAAGGTCCAGAATATCTGGCAACAATGACCTGGGGAGATTTTTAAAAAGTCAGTTGCTTATCTTTTACAGGACGTAGCAGTCAACTCCAGCAATATTCTTTCCGTTTGTGATTCCTGGGCAAGTTTACGTTCACTAGTCGCCATTGCTTTCTGAACTACCGGCACGCTTACCATTGTATGGAAACCAATGCAAAGCTCCCAAATCTCCCACAGCTGTGTTTCGAACGCGGTGTGTGGTATAACGAATTGCATTCATAACCCATATTTTAATAGACCAATCCGCACTCAGTGGAGGATGGGGTTAGTATCCTTCCGGCCACCTTTACTTCCCAAGATCATTTTCTGGTACCCATTTTAGGCTCAAGTTATATACACTGCCAAGTAAAATGAGCATAGACGCAATGCTATGCAGGTGTCTTTTTCATGACTGCAGTGTTTTAAAATATTGACGGTCCAAGTTTTGTATTTACCTATTATGTTGCATGAATTTTACAGAGGGTGAATACAAAACTTGGATCATGACTCGCCATTTCACTCGATCACCAGAGTAGTGGATCAGCTCAGTGTTCTTGTCTCGACCATGCCATGTTACCAAACCATCCAGGTATTTACTTCTCGGTCTTCCCCTCGGTCTGTTCCCTTCGATCTTGCCAGTTGTCACCAAGTTCTCCAAATCATTTCTTCTCATAACATGCCCAAAAAACTTTGACTGTCTACGTCTAATTTCTCTAATCAATTCACGATTTCCATTTGTTTCCTGTAGTACTTGGTCTTTGCATTTTCCTGAGAAACCACATTTCCACAGCCATTATATGTTTTTCAGCTTGACAGCTCATTATCCAAGTTTCACATCAATACAAAAGCAAAGGCTCTATGTAGCACCTCAACACTCTTTTTCTCGTTTCACTTGACATCTTTGTATTGGTCAGTATGTTTTTCATCTTGCTAAAGGCTACTTTCGCATTGGCGATTCTTGTTCTAATCTATTCAAGGCATCTCCCATCAGATTTTATGACTGTTCCGAGATAATTGTACCGATTCACTTGTTGAAGAATATTCCCATTTACTTGTACTGTATATTACATTGTGGTATTTCTTTCTTCCTATTGACGACCATAATATGTGTCCTTTTACAATTTAATTCTAACCCCAGTTTTTCACTGTTTGCAACAACCGCACATCATAGCCACCATTACTTTAAACAAGCACCATCATCCGTTACCATAAACCATCATTATTCATTAACATCAACCACCATCATCCATTACCATCCATCAACATCATCATCAAACCATTATCAATATACATCAATCATTAGTATCCATTACCATAAATCCTTATTATAAACACTATCATTATAATCAAATATCATCATCTGTTACCATAAACACTATTATTATCATCAATTATCATCTCCGTTATCAACAATCGTTAACTTATGCACACATTTTATCAGCATCATCCATTACCAAATCATTATCATAACCACCATTACTTTCATCAATCATCATCATCCTTTACCATAAATCATCATCATCATTCATTACCCATCATCATCCAATTCCACCCATCAACATCACCATAAAAACAGACATTAAACATAACATCTCCATAACCCGTGTTATAATGTTGTGACTTGCTAACCAAGAAAGGCCCTTAGTTCAACCCACTGCAATGGCAGGATTAGTCTTCTCTAACTACAGTCTTCACGTCATCATTAAATGGCCACCAAATAATTTAAAGAATTTTCTGGAAATTATTTGGGGAAGAAAGTTGGTGAGGAAATGAAATGGACACCCTACCTCATTGTGTTATGGTTAGAATATGCGAAACTCTATTATGTCGCACCCCGATGGCAGCAAGAAACATAAGATTATTTTTACCGTTATTTATTTTCTTATCAAGTAACAATGAAGCACGTCGTTCAGGGAAGGCTAGCATTTCAAACAATAATGCTGTTGTACTGTCAAAAAGAAGAAATGTCATCTACTCCTATAGTACCTTGCAGTGTAAAACAGGGACAGCTACACACAGGGAAAAGTACTAACCCATACAATGAAGTGGAAGCTGTGGTGACGCAGTTACTAGAATGCTAACCTGCCGGCCTGGAGATGTAGGGTTTGAATTCACATTGGGGCAGATGTGTAAAATTGACTTGGGCTCACAGATTGGCCCAGCCAAAATAGGTACCAGGAAATATCGTGGCAGTAAAGGGGGACTATGTGATATTGAGAACATCACCCCTAGAGTACTGACTGCTCTATAGACATATGGAGCTAGCACCCTATGCCCTACACATCAAGGCAGGTAAAACAAAATGGGGTCATTTACTCAAAACAAAGTAATACAGATCATGTGTTGCTTGTCCATCGTTGCCAAAGAGGACAATATGTTAACTGTCTGTTCTATGGTGGGTTTGGAGATGGCTGATTGGTCACTAGAAGAAGACAATCCACGTTATTTAAAAGATTAGCGTGGCTGAATGGATAAGTGTGCTCTCTCTTAAACTTCCAGTGTACTGATGGTGAGGTAGCAGGTTCAACCCCTACACCGGTCAGTTGGACTAAATTGTTGACTTCTCATCCTAGACTTGGGGATATAAATTATAAGTACCTCTGAAGTTGGAGTGGCTTCATCTGATTGTGAGGGACACTGGTAAAAAGGAAAGCTAGCCACCCGCAAAACCCAGTCTGGTGTGGATTACGCTAGAGTTCAAAGCGAGCCAATAAAAAGAAAAATTGAGGCATACCACGAAAAGAGGCAAGAGAAAAGCTGCTAGACAATTTGACATCTTGGTCTGGAGAAACATCAGTATCAGAAAAGTACCCAAGACAGAAGGCTGTGCACATAATAATCACAAATACCACAAGGCATGGACTGTAAGAAGAAGATTCAACCAATCTGAGCCCAACAATATATGTTACAATGAGAGTAGAGGATTATCTTCTATTAGTCAAACAGATGAAACTCCACGTTGGATTTTCATTTGACATGGCTTTCTCAATAAATAACTCATTCAGTGTCATCATGCCAGCAGAGGTATGACTCCGCCAGACCAAGTGATCAGCTGCAATGTTCTCTCAGTTGTCAAGGTTAATACTATAGTTCTGCAATGATGTTTTCAATGTGACTTTCTATCACTTTACAGGACACTGTGAGCTCGATTCCTTGAGTCTAGCTCATAATAAGTAATTTCTTTGTAAGTCACTAATTTAACATGACCGGTTGATACAAAAGAAAACATACAAAAAAGCAACACAGTTCAGTACTCACCATGGTAACAAAAAGGCCACAGAATTGCCACAGCCAGCAACAGAAATTATGAAATAGTATACCCATATTGGAATATCTGCTGGTATAAAGTAGTGGCTGACAAACATGGGCATCATCATCTGTAGACACATGTTTTGAGAATTCTGATATATAAGACACAAGGTTTTCAATAAACAATAAGTAACCACAAATAAACTATATGACAAAGAACATTCTTCTTCTCTTTCTTAAAGGCCCATCTCTGGGTCTTTGTAACGTCAAAGTGGATGAGTCCATAGTCAATATTTCCTCTGCCCTCTATCTTGGGCAATGCACGTGAAGTCAGGATAAATTACATTTTAAAATTAATCAGGAGCAAACAATGACCTATTATTAAGTCTAGAAACAAAGTTAACATTGTTTATTTCATTGATACTCCCCCAGGACAGAGGGTTGAAGTACAGTAAAACTTCGGTTTTCGTTGCCTTCGGTTTTCGTCAAGTTCGGTTTATGTTGATTTTTAACCCTGAAAAATTTGTCTCAATTTTCGTCGGTTGCCTCGGATTTCGCTGCCGTGCCCACGGGACCTCGCTGCTAATTTTACATTACAAGTAAATGCACAGATGATGATGATGATGATGATGTGCATTTGATCTTCAGTTCAGCTTGCTTTTAAATTAATCTGTAATTACTAGATCAACATCATTTTTGCTTTTAACTTAAGCGTAGTCCATACACACTACTTAAAGTAGTGCTGGACTGAATTTTGCGTGAGGATTAGATTTCCCTATGAACAGTGTCCCTTGTCATCAGGCGAACCCACTACAACTTCAGAGGTAATCCCGTTTGCTGTCAGGAAAAAAAAAAAAAAAACTACCGGAGCTACCACGAACGAATCTAACTCAAATATTCTAGGGAAATTGAAGTTTCTAATAAATACAACACTGTTGCATTTTTAACAACATAAAACCACGCTAAATGAAATTGCTTACCATTATACCTGCTGCATATACAATCTTCTTGCCAAACTTGCATGCTATAAGATGCCAAACTGGTGTTGATGCTATTGAAACTATCTGAAAAGCATAAACATTCTCAAAATACTTTCAATATATTTTTACACTTTTAAATGCCAAGAATATTTATAAACTGATCTGTTAATCAAGAAAACTAGGGAATGCAATAACTATTATCTTGAATAAGTAAATGTTTCAAGTTTCCGGTCCAACATGGAGGATAGGCCGTTGAGCTGTTAAGGCCTTAGGAGTGTTAATGCTTGTGGCTACGGTTTGCTGGCACATTTTCCTCATGTTGGACTGATCGTGCATGGTTCCATTTCCCAACACAAGGCTAATAATTTTTACAAGAACCATTGTATCTAATAATATTACACATCCTCCTATCACTTGGGTAGTGAGATCAAACATCTAGCCTTCTTGGATAAGGGTGAAAAACAGGAGGTTCTGTGTATGAGTTGTATGTGTTAAAGATCCCACGGAAGTTGAGAAGTGCATAGAGTAGGCCCTGGCAAAACTGTTAAGAAATTAAACCTGCACATGGGTAGAAAGGGCTCATTACCTTGGATGGAACCTGTCTAGAGGAAATAAACCTTGCACAAATGCATGCTGAAGTCGAGCACACCGACCTGTGAGGTGCATAACTGGATGCAACACATTCCTCTTACAAGAGAATTGAATAAGTAGAAGAGCATTCTGTCATCAGTCATAAGGGGAAAAAAAGGAAATTGTCTGTATCCGTTTCACAGTCGGGGATGCAAGTGTGTACCACACATACATGTATACATGCATACACACATACTAAACAAGCACACACAAACTTACACATACTCATAACTAAAATACAACTTACAAGTGGGGTCATGATAACTGTAGATAATTCATTTCCTCTT
Source organism: Cepaea hortensis (assembly GCA_963921405.1). Lineage (NCBI taxonomy): Eukaryota > Metazoa > Mollusca > Gastropoda > Stylommatophora > Helicidae > Cepaea > Cepaea hortensis. The sequence goes on from OY992893.1 coordinate 37,663,560, forward strand.
TTCAATACGTGTGTGCAGAACAGTGGTATATTAGTCTGGGAAACCTGCAGAATATATGCAAACTATCATCTACACACCAGTTATTAATTACACAAATGTTATAGTTACAAACACAAACTGTTACCTCCATTACCATCTCTCCTCTCCAAAAAGACATCACTGCGTACAACTGTCTACACATACACACCTTTTAAACGAGCCGAAGTTGATCACAGATTAGGACAGAAAGAAGGAAACTAAGCAAGTACAGGTGTAGTAGTACAATGATAGACAATAAGACTGAGCATATATTTATACGTTCTACCCCCGCTGGTGGCTTGCGGGATAACTGAGCCGGCCGCTCAGAAAGCAATGGCAAACTACTGAGCGTAATCTTGCCAAGAAATCGATAGACAGCTGAAAGATGCTGATGTTGACAGCGATGTCCTGTAAAGAATATGCGAATTTAAAAAAAAGCACATTTATACGTGACACAGTGGCCAGAAGCTCAAATCTGATCAAGGCAGAGTTTACCTTGTCCCCCGGGTTGACCCAGCCTATTTTAGGCTACCAGGAAATGTCTTGAGAAGTCAAGGCGGCTAGCAAGATACTGATCAATACTGACCACACCACGCCTCGAGTAACAATTGGTCTATACAAATATGTGTCTTTCTTAGTATGCTTTAAGCTGTGTCAAAATAGTCCTGTATATATTTACACATCATTATCATTATATAGTTAATCCATGGCAGAATGTTATACTCATCACTATCCACAAGGCTCTTGATTTGTTGCCAGTTCCCTTGCGACATGCATTTTCATGTCCAAAGCGTCTTTAAAACCCTATGTCCACCTTTATGTTGTTCGGTGCCTGCCTCGTTTTCCATGAACATGCCTTCCATAACTGTTCTTTCTAAACTACTAAGACATTTCTTGGGGCCAAAATATTTCCGTTCCTGAGACCTGAAACTGTTTGTTAGTCAGTTGTCTTTGATGATCAGACGTAGTTTCAAAATCATCTTCTGATAGCAGTGGATGATATCTGACTGTTTTTATGATATTTGCAAACTACTGAGAGCGTAATCTTGCCAAGAAATCAACAATCAGCTGAAAGATGCTGATGTTGACAGCGATGTCCTTTAAAGGATATGCAAAAAAAAAATGGATGGGTGGATGGGTGGAGGATGTCTGGGTGAGTGGAGGATGTGTGAGTGAGTGAGTGTGTGTAGGTTGGGGGATGGGTGGGGATGTGTGTGGGGGTTCGGGATGTGTGGTGGGTTGTGAGATTGTGTGGGTGAGAATTGTGCAAGTGGGGGAATTGTGGGTGAGTGAGGGTTTTGTGTGGGTGGGTGCGGGATGTGCGCGTTGGCGGGGATATGTGTGGGTGGGGGTAGTGTGTTTGGCTGGGTGATGGGGGTATGTGGGTGGGTGGTGGATATATGTGGGTGGGTGAGTGTTGGTGGGTGGAGGATGTGTGTGTGTGGGTGGGGAGATGTGTGTAGGGGGATGTGTTGGTAGGCGATGGGTGGGTGCATGTATGTGTGCCTGGGGGTGTGGGTGGTTAGGGGATGTGTGTGTGGGATGAGTGTGTGGGTAGGGGTGTGTGAGGGTGTGGGATGTGAGAGATGGATGGATGAGTTGGAGCATGCATGTGTGCCTGGGGGTGTGTGTGTATTCGGGTGGTGGTTGTCTGTGTGTGGAAGGAGGTGTGGGTGTATTGAGGATGGGTGTGTGGGTGGATGGGTGGGTGGTGTCTCATAATATGCTAATATGCATTGTTTTTGTTTACAACATCCTTTTCACGATGTTTTTTTCCCCAATATGAATGTATTATGCACTATTGGTGAACGAAAGATGAGTGATTGGAAGGGCCGAATGTGAGACGGGACTGCGTGCCCAATTTGTTCTTCTTCTTCTTCTTCAGCGTACCGAGCCATTGAGGTTCTTTGCTGCAGATACAATCCGTCTCCATTCGTCTCTCTGGTTGACCTTCTCTTGCCAGTCGTTGATTCCAAGTGCTTGTAGGTATGTGTGTATATTATCTCTCCACCGTCTTCTTTGTCTACCTCGGGGTCTACGGTCATTTATTTCCTGAGTGTAAGCGACTTTTGTTTCCCTATTATCTTCCATTCTTTCTATAAGCCCCAGCCACTGTAGTCTATTAGCCTTCATGATACCAGTGATTAGCGGGAACTTAAACAGATCATAAATGTCTTTGTTATTTCTTCTTTTCCACTCTCCACTTTGTGTATCCCTAATGGGTCCAAAGATGCGTCTTAAAACTTTGTTCTCAAAGGTTTGTAGCAAGGCTTCGTCTCATTTCGTTGTACTCCAGGTTTCAGAGCCATACAGCACAACTGGTCTGATCAGTGTTTTGTATATTGTGATCTTGGTGTTACGAGATAGCGCCTTTGATTTTAGTAGATGTTGTAGTGCATGATATAGCTTATTTCCAGAATTGATTCTAGTTTGTATTTCTTCCCTTATGATGTTGGAGCAGTTGAAGATTGTACCCAGGTATTTGTATGTTTCCGTTCTTTTAATGGTCATATTATCTATTTGTATGTGGCCAGAGTTTTCAGCCATTCCTTCTCTTGAAATTACCATATATTCTGTCTTTTCTTGGTTGATAACCAGCCCCATCTGTTGGGCTTTTTCCTTTTAGTGAGTCAATATTTCCAATGTCTTTTGTTCATTTTCCCCTATAATATCTATATCATCTGCATAACCAAGCAGCTTGGATGTTCCTCCAATATCACATTCCTCCTTTACTCTCCTTACAACTTTCTCTAGAGCCAGATTGAAGTGTAGCTGCGATAGTGAATCACCCTGTTTCAAGCCAGATGTTATTTGGAAAGGGTCTGATTTCCTGCCTTTATATGTTACTATATTATAAGTATCTTCCATGCATAGTCTGGTCATGTTGATTAACTTCCTTGGTATTCCAAATTCCCGCATAGCATTCCATAGGCTATTCCTATGGACACTATCATAAGCCTTTTTAAAATACACAAAAATGTTATGGAGATCTCTTTTATATTCCCAATTTTTCTCGGCTATTTGTCGTAAGATAAATATCTGATCTATTGTTGATCTGTTTTGTCTAAAACGCGCCTAGTAGTCACCTAATATGTATTCTGAATATGGTTTTAGTCTATTTAGTAATACTGCGGATAGTATCTTATAGCTTATGGGCAGTAGTGATATTCCTCTATAATTTTCACACTGGAACTTGTCTCCTTTCTTAAAGATAGATATCAATAATGACTCTTTCCAGTCATGGGGTAATTCTTCAGTCCTCCAGGTTTTTATTATTAGTTCGTATAGCTTTAGATTTTGAAAATAAAGTCCGTTCGTTCGTTCATTTTTCTTCTTGATTCCCCTTTCAAGGGAAGTCCATCACATATAGTTATGCACCGCTGTGTCAATGTATCTGATTCGGTATGCATTTCTGTCAGGTTTGCTTCCTCTAGACAGCTGAGTTGAGTTAAGCTAAGAACTGACATCACAGCACTCAGGACATTCCCATACGGCTCCGTTCCCTCGTTCAACAGCCAGCGAAGAGTCATACTACAAATCGTTCCCACCGCTATCTGATTGAAAGTTGTCCTGGTATTCCCTCTGTTTTGAGATTCTTCCAGAAAACCTGCCGATTCCCCGCAATTTCATTCTTTCCACATACGGTGGTTTAATCTGTTCCCCCGACTTCTCCAACTGGTCCCACAGGCGCACGACCACCTCTCCCTTGTCCAAATTCCATCCAAGCTAATTGAATCTGTCTTTTTTTGGGTAAGTTTTGTTTCCTTATGCGTATTGACCTTAAGGCACACCTTTTAAGATTTCCAACTGCTGTGGAGTCTTTAACATGCAGAACCAGTTTCTTCAGCCCTTATCTAAGAAGGCTAGGTATCTATTCTCACTACCCAAGAGATCAGAGAGTCGTGTGATATCATTAGATACCAATGATTCTTAGAAAAATTCCTAGTCATGTGTTGGGATCCAATCCAGCATTTTCTTAGCCTGAGGCGTACAGTATAATCTCCCTGCTATTCCTTCCCCTTTATGATAAATTTTATGTTATGCAACGGCAAACCTCTAGTGCCATAAAACTCGACTGCCCTAGATATTTATGTACGTACATACATGCGCAGACACGTGTGTACTTATATACATATCTAAACTCAAGTAAGACCACAGTCTGCTCTAGCAAGGAAAGGTGCTGAAGACGGAGGCATCCGCCATGAGGCACACCTCAGAAATCAGGATGCCATGCATCACGCCATGAGCTGAGTGAATCAAAAAATGCAATGAAATTCATACAAGAGACAACATGACAGATGTAGACAAATTTCAACTGAATGAAAGGAGTAGTACTGCATATTGTAAGGAGTGACTGGGGGGGGGGGGGGGTAGGGGCGGGCTCGCTTCCCCATCCTGTGGAAAACGTTAGCTGAAAAATTAAGCCAATCATGAACAAGTCCATTGTGGGCTTGATGTAAGTTGGCTGAGGGTCTATACACAACTGGGAGATGAAAGGAAGAATAAGACAATGGAGGAGGAGGCAAAGGAAGAGTAGAAGTGGCAGAAATGGAAGATGAAGACAGAAAAGTAAAAGGAGAAGGTGGAACAGGAGGTAAAGGAGAAGCAGAGGAAGGAGAAGAAGATGGGGGAAAAGAAGGGTATGATGATGATAATGAAGAAGAAGAAACTTTCACAAGCTAAAATAATTAAGCTTTACCTGAATCCCAAATGTCCACAACACAAATGTTAAGGATGCCCATACGTATGGTTTGTATGTAAACACTAGTTTAATACCTTGAAAAAATCCCACTTGATTTTGTGTCTTTTCATAAAAAATACCTGCGAAATACCACGAGCAGACAGAAATGCAATCAGGTGATTGTGAAAGCTATATAATAAAAATACCACTCAGCATAAATGTTGTCAACACTTTGGTGTATTGTGTTGTTGATCATAATAAAGTAAGAAGAAATGTGATGGCCTTTAACACCACAAAGTAGCTTTAAAAATAAGATGAAGTCAATCCCATAGCATACAAAGCTGTAAGGCAGTGAAGTGTAGCCCTTCACATATACTAGGTAATGACACAATGAGGTAGGATTACCAGTTCCTTTCTCAATAAATGTACTTTATGGAAACTTCATATAATTCTATGACAATTATTAAGTATTAATTTAACAAGGCTGGGTTGACTCGTAACGTTTCTTTCTTCAGAGGACGCGGTGTTGGTGTATTTCTGGGGAGGATCTGTTGTTATTTCGTATTCGTTTTCGGAAGTTGTTCCCAAAAAAACCATTGAAGGCAGGTGGTGGATGAAATGTAGAGGGCAGCTGACAGATAGCTGTTGGTCATGGTCTCAAGTTTCGCAACGCTGGGCAGACGATCTCTTTAACGAGACAATGGCTACTGTCACCCGGCCAGTGTGGTCACTACCAAGAAGGAAAGGAACAGCAAACTACCTTCTTTGAAGTTGCCTAGTTTATCATTATTCGCCTAATTGAAATTGCGAATCATAATCGCCCACGCTTATCGGCATGGCACATGATGGATGGATGGATGGGTGGGTTGACCCCAGGCATCTAACATGAATTGCCTGGAAGGAGCTAATGAAAGTAAAACATTATACACAACATCGGAGATGTTGGATACATTGAAGAACATCGTGACGACTTGAAAGATCGGAGTATCATCTACACAATTTATCCTTAACACCAAGTACCGAGATCTGTGGAGATATATGAACGATTATGCCACTTTGCCAAGTAAACAAGCAAAGTGCAGAATGTGGCTTAGATAATAACATCCAAACAACGAAAAATATGATAATAAGCAGTGGAAAGGAGAGGCCATCAATGAAAATCACAGTAAATTGGGAGATACTAAGACAAGTAACACGTTTCTTCTATCCTGGACATGTAATAACAGGTGATGGCAGAAGTGAAACAGAAATCAAAAAGAGAACAGAAATGGCCAAAAATGCTTTCAACAACTTAAAATTAACATCTAGAGAGATTACCATCACATTAACAAAGAGAATTGTCAAATGTTATGTAAATTCAACACTACTGTGTGGTGCGATTGATTGATTGATTGATTGATTAATTTAGGAACCGACATCACAGCATTCGGAACATTCCCATAAGCGGTCCGTCCCCATCCTCAGCAGCCAGCGAAGAGTTCCAACACTAATAGTTCCAGTAGCAATCGGATTATATGTCCGTCTCGCCTTTCCTCTGAGCGTCGAGCGTCGGCCAGATCCCCTCGTCACACCTCGTTGTCTCATTCTTACCAGACTATGGTGATCCATTTGCTCCTCCGAGGTGTACACGTGCTCCCACAAGGCCGCAACCACGTCTGCCTTGTCATGCATCAATACTCCACCAAGTTTTGCCGAGCCAGCCAATCTGTCCGCCTGTTCATTCCCCAGCACGCCGGCATGCCCAGGAGAAAAGATCCAGGTGATGCTTGCAACCCGTGACCTCCGAAGCGAAGCAAGTCACTCTGCACGAAGCTTGCCTATTCTCACCCTTCTCAGCATGCTTTCTGAGTCAGTTACAATCACAATGTGTGTGTGTATCGTGTTTTCTATCCAGCGGAAAGCTGCACTGACCGCCTCCACCTCCATTCTTAAGCTAGATATAGTGTCATCATACGCCAGGCTCTCCTGCACCAAACGCCGACCATTAGTTTTTGCCAAGAACCCCCAGGCACTTCTCCTACCTCTCAACACCGACCCATCTGTGTAGATAATCACATCACCCGGGCGAGAATTTTCATGAATTAGTTGCTGAATTTCCACTTCCGTGGCCCCTGCTGGCCACTCCCTGCACTCCCGGCTCAATGTGATTATAACTGCACAAGTCTGACTGCTCGGCTGGCACTCTGACCCACTCCTCTCCTCGCCTGATGTTCTCCAAGGGGCACACCTGTCTGATCGTATCCTCCGCCTGAGCCATCCATGATTTCCCTCTTATCATTCTCTGACCCTTAACTACGTCCAGCGCCTCATGCAACGGGTGATCCGTGTCTGCAGCTACTCTGAGGTATGCCTTCGCTTGCATCACCTTGTGCCTACCAGCAACAGTAGGCAGACCAAGGATGTAACGCATACACACTACTGGAGTGTCTCTGGTGCATCCCAGAATTACCCGCATAGCTTCATTCTGTATGCGCTCTAATTTCACCAGCTGACTCTTTGAGACAGTCAGCAGTCCTAGTCCATAATCAATCACTGAGATGATCAAGTGCTGGTATAGTGTGGTGCGGAAGCTTGGGTATTGAACAACCACTTAGAAAGTCGAATAGAGGTCCTGGAGATTTAGAAGAATGTGTCGTATTTCATGGAAACAAAAACACTCAAATACAGAGGTTCTAGAAACACGGGAAATTAACAGAGAGTTGATGAAACAAATAAAATAGAGGCAAATCAATAATATTTTGGCCGAGTTAAAAGACATAACACTCTTCTTCTTCTTCTTCTTCTTCTTCTTCTTCTTCTTCTTCTTCTTCTTCTTCTTCTTCTTCTTCTTCTTCTTCTTCTTCTTCTTCTTCTTCTTCAGCGTTCCGAGTCATTTAGTTTCTTTGCTGCAGATACAATCCGTCTCCATTCGTCTGTCTGGTTGACCTTCTCTTGCCAGTCGTTGATTCCAAGTGCTTGTAGGTCTGTATAAATATTATCTCTCCACCGTCTTCTTGGTCTACCTCGAGGTCTACGGTCATTTATTTCCTGAGTGTAAGCGAGTTTTGTTTCTCTATTATCTTCCATTCTTTCTATATTCCCCAGCCATTGTGGTCTATTAGCCTTCATGATACCAGTGATTAGCGGGGACTTAAACAGATCATAAATCTCTTTGTTACTTCTTCTTTTCCACTCTCCACTTTGTGTATCCCTAATGGGTCCAAAGATAACACTCTTATTAAAGAAAAAAACACCATTCTGGATGGTACTGTTGAAGGTAAGTGAGAAAGAGTTGGCAACGATACAAGTGGACAGATAACATCAAGAGATAGACGAGAAGCAATCTGAGAGAATGTACAGTCAGGGCGAGAAACGGACAATGTTGGAGATCCACTGCAGGCAACCTTCTTTGTGGAGATGACATCTAATTGATTGGTACCATCTGTGATGTGGATAGTATTACTGTATATCATCAGCGTATCAAATTTCTGGTATTTCATGACCACCGAAATTTAGAGTATCATATTGCTCCTTGAAATGTAAACTTGAAATTCTACAAAACCCGTTGGAGGAAAGCGTTGACCAAACTTGGTTGAACATCAAGAATACAATTCAATCTACCGCAGAAGAATTTCTCGGTGTGTTAACCACGCATAGAAAGAACAGATGGTTCAATCCAAAATGTGAAGAAGCAGTCATTAGGAAAAAGAATGCCAGACAGCTATGGCTAAATGACATCAACAACATCCAAAAGGAAGAGCAATATAGAAATGAATGTACAGAGGCAACAAAAATTGTTCGACAGCAGAAACGAGAATATATGAGTAATATAATCAAAGATATGGAAACTAATCACCAGAAAAACAAATCCAGAAAGTTTTTTAGAGAACTGAAGTCAATGAAACGAGGGCACAAACACAACATATATTGTTTAAAAGACAAAAATGGGAATATGATAAATACCAATGAGCAAATGTGCAACACATGGAAAGAATACCTTGTTGAATTACTAAATTGTGAAGCTCCAACATGGAAAGGGGTTCCCCACAGGAAGAGGTTCTAACGTGTGAACCACAAATTGAAGAACCTGCATTTGAAGAAATCCTATATGTAATCACGCGACTTAAAAATAATAAGGCAACTGGGGCTGATGGAATTGCTGCTGAATTTATCAAGGTGGGTGGCCATGCATTACATCTAAAGCTATACGAACTAATAATAAAAATCTGGAGGACTGAAGAATTACCCCATGACTGGAAAGAGTCATTATTGATACCTATCTTTAAGAAAGGAGACAAGTTCAAGTGTGAAAATTATAGAGGAATAGCACTACTATCCATAAGCTATAAGATACTATCCGCAGTACTACTAAGTAGACTAAAACCATATTCAGAATACATATTAGGTGACTACCAGGCGGGTTTTAGACAAAACAGATCAACAATAGATCAGATATTTATCTTACAACAAATAGCCGAGAAAAATTGGGAATATAAAAGAGATCTCCATAACATTTTTGTGTATTTTAAAAAAGGCTTATGATAGTGTCCATAGGAATAGTCTATGGAATGCTATGCGGGAATTTGGAATACCAAGGAAGTTAATCAACATGACCAGACTATGCATGAAAGATACTTGTAATATAGTAGCATATAAAGGCAGGAAATCAGACCCTTTCCAAATAACATCTGGCTTGAAACAGAGTGATGCACTATCGCCGCTACTCTTCAATCTGGCTCTATAGAAAGTTGTAAGGAGGGTAAATGAGGAATGTGATATTGGAGGAACATCCAAGCTGCTTGGTTATGCAGATGATATAGATATTATAGGGGAAAATGAACAAAAGACATTGGAAATATTGACTCACTTAAAGGAAAAAGCCCAACAGATGGGGCTGGTTATCAACCAAGATAAGACAGAATATATGGTAATTTCAAGAGAAGGAATGGCTAAAAACTCTGGCCACATACAAATAGATAATATGACCATTAAAAGAACGAAAACATACAAATACCTGGGTACAATCCTCAACTGCTCCAACAACATAAGGGAAGAAATACAAACTAGAATCAATTCAGGAAATAAGATATACTATGCACTACAACATCTACTAAAATCAAAGGCGCTATCTCGTAACACCAAGATCACAATATACAAAACACTGATCAGACCAGTTGTGCTGTATGGCTCTGAAACCTGGAGTATTTAAGTCCCCGCTAATCACTGGTATCATGAAGGCTAATAGACTACAATGGCTGGGGCATATAGAAAGAATGGAAGATAATAGGGAAATAAAACTCGCTTACACTCAAGAAATAAATGACCGTAGACCCAGAGGTAGACCAAGAAGACGGTGGAGAGATAATATATATACAGACCTACAAGCACTTGGAATCAATGACTGGCAAGAGAAGGTCAACCAGAGAGACGAATGGAGACGGATTGTATCTGCAGCAAAGAACCTCAATGGCTCGGAACGCTGAAGAAGAAGAAGAAGATATTACTCCTTGATTATATAATCTCTGACATTTCTCATATTTTCGGCGTAGAAGTTAAATAAATAATAGGACATCACAGAGCCCTGACTGATTTTCTTGGTTAATGTCAAAACTATCCGATGTAGCGCCATCTATTCTAACCGCTGCATGTTGGTCTAGCTAGACTGAGTATTTTTTATTAGTTTTATTACATGTGATGGGAAGCCCATTTTCCTCATAATTGTCCAAAGTTTCTGCTGTTGTACAGTCAACTGCCTTTGAATAATCCACAACAAATGAGAATACGTGTCCAGTTAATTCAATACACTTCTTTATTATTATTAAAAGCATGACAAGTATGTGATCTCTTGTTCCTCTTTCTTGTCTAAATCCAACTTGAACCACGTTAATTTCTTCTTCCATTTTCTTATGAAGTCCTCCCATTATGATTTTTAATAGAATTTTACTTGCATGACTGATCAGGGCAACAGTTCTATAGTTGGTGCATAATTTCAGGTTCCTTTTTTTACGGCATTGGAATGAATATAGTTCTCTTCCAGTACTTTGGCGGAAACCTCTCTACAAGTGGGAATAAGAGATGATAGTAAATTAAAAAAGCAGGAGCCCATTTACGTATCGTGAAGTGTATTGAGTATATGGTGCTAGCCCGATATGGTTATAGCGCATCTACACTTGAGAACTAGTGTGGTCTATATCACGACGGCCACTTTTACTTTCCAAGACATTTACTGCTGAAAATAAAAGATGACAGGAAACCTCTCCAACTCTAGAAGTAAGAAATATTAGGAAACTTTTATGCTGATGGAAATAAGAGATTACAGGAAATCTTTGCAACTGTAGAAATAAGACATATTTGAAAACATCTCCAATGAAAGAGATAGCAAATAATTTTAAAATTCCCCACCTACAAATATAATGAAGATCAATAAAGATCACCAGCAAGATGCTCCTCCTCCTCCTAAACACAACTAGGATCATAAGAAAGCCAAAAGTAGAAACAGAAGGAAACCTCTCTATCAGTGGGAAACAAATAGACAACAGAAACATCTCCAATGGTGGAATTGGAAGATATCAGGTAACGTCTTCATTGTTGGAAACTAAAGATGTAGAGAAACTTGTCCATTGATGGAAACTGGAAGTTTCAGAAACCCTTCCTCATCTCATCTCATCTCATTTTGTTCCTCCTATACTTTGCGGTGTCGATATGAAACATAAACAGCAGGAGAGTGCCAGTTTATGGGCTTCATATGTTGTGATTCCCGCGGATTTTGTTATTCCCCATAGTTTATATGATTGGCCTCTTCTTCTGGTTCCGTTTGATCTGTACAACATTGCTTGTTGTGATATACTTTTAGTTTGTAGCCTAGTTATCTGGCCAAACCATTTAACTCGCTATTTTCTGATTAAATCTAACACTGCTATAACCCCCACTTTAGTTCTGATTTAGTCATTTCTGATTTCTCTCTCTTCATGATACGTGGAGTATTCTCAGGAATCTCATTTCCGTTGTTGTAATCTTTCTTTTCTCTTTTTCTGTCATTGTCCAGGTCTGGCATTAGTAGCATAGAGTTGGTAGGAAGAATGTGTTGTAGAGTGCTTGTTTAGTATCTATTGATACGTGTTTATTCTTTAGTATTGGTGCCATTTGTCCAGTGTGTTTGTTTGCCTCATTTATTTTCGATCTAGTATTCTGATTTGCCACTTGATGATACTGTACTTCCTAAATACTTGCAGATCTCTGCTTGTTTCATGGGGTGTTCTTTTAATTGAATCTTTTTTGTGTTTTATTCTTTCGTTATACTCATTATCTTTGTTTTACGGATGCCAATTTTCACGTTATGCTCCTTACACACTTCGTTTATACTATTTATGCGGACTGTGTAATGCTGCTTCTGATTTTACTATTAATGCTTGATCGTCGGCAAATAGGAATTCTTTGATGGTGTAGTTCACTGTTGGTTCTTCTGTTTTCTGTTCTTCATGCGGTATTGTTACGATCTCTGTTTGGCTGCCATCTTTACATATGCTCTCTTTATAGGTTATGAAAAAGATGGGGGACAGGACACAACCTTGTAGTACTCCAGATCTTATGGTGAATGGTTCTGAGCGTCAGTAGTAGGGGAGACGCAAACTAAGTTTCAAATCTGGAGCAATACGTCATAGATGACGTCATTTTTTTTAACTATATGAAGGGATTGAAAACGGACCACATTTTTGAATTTTTGGCGAGTATTTTCTTGGGTCCAGTTGTCACTTCCTGTTGGCTACTTCCGTTTGACATCCGGTCCCGGGGGCGGGCGAGTGGCGGCGGCAGGCGGCGGCAGGCGGACCGGCGCGAACCAGACGTCGTCACGCGAACCGGCGCGATCCGAACCGAGGTGAACCGGACGGCGCAATGTGCGGTGCGATGTGCGGTGTGATCGAGCCAAGTCTTGTAGATATGGAAACCTTCTATGAGGAGACCGAAGTCAATATGATAGATTGGAAAAATGTTTTGGACCATCACTCGAGTTGCGTCGATTATCCAGACTTGGATTGCATGAATAAACTTTCACGATCATAGTCTCGGCAGGTGTCCATAGTACCCATGTATCAACTTTAAGCGATTGGTGAAAATCTGGTTTAAAAATATACTATACAGGCATACATTATTATTAATTTTTAATACTAATCACGTAATAAATGGCTAAATTTCTTGTTTGTATAGCGTAGATTATTAATGTGAATATAAAAATAGTATCCTCATATTATATAAGTAATAACCTGCTAAGATAATCATAAAAATATGTAATGAAACAAAAACCCACAGTTATATCTCTTTAATAAACAGAATAGGTTGTCGCCCTTCATTGCACTGTAGCAAATGCTACTTCCGACAGGTCATCCAGGAGTCAACTATGTGAAATTACTGTCGAGTGATGAAAAGTCCAAAGTCTATTTGCTGTCAGGGATTCTTAAAATATACCAAGCGGCACTGTTTCTGTCATTATTTCCTTATTTTCTCTCATGTCTGTCTTTATTTCTGTCTTTCATTCTTTATTTGTTTATATAGCACGTGAACTTGAAAACGTGTGCTGATTTGTATTCTTCACTAGCAGATCACTTGCATGAATCTAGGAATGAATTTGAAAGATTTGAAGAAGCTGCAAAAGAAATAACACCAGGTGTGGATTATAAGTCAACTTTGACCCGTAATCGTAAACGAAAGACAGTGGTCATTGATGGTGATGCCCCTGAGGTATCTCAGAATGCCAGAGACAAATTTCGAATATCTGCTTTCTACACCATTGTTGACAAACTTGAGAAAGAGATGAGTAGACGAGGACAGGTATATAATGATCTAGCAGTTCGATTTTCTTGTTTGGTCGATGTACCACAAACATCTCAGTGTTGTGAAGGACTAATAAATGCTTATCCTGAAGATCTGAACAATAATTTATATACTGAACTACAACAGTTCCACTCATGTATTCGCCACAAGTTTCGTGCATCAAAATGTGACAACACGTTCAGTCATGCAGAACTCTACAAAGTAATAGTTAGAGACAACATCGAGTGTGCTTTTCCAAATGTAGAAATCGCCTTGCGCATATTTTTAACATTAATGGTTACGAACTGTTCAACTGAGCGCTCTTTTTCTCAGTTGAAACGTACAAAAAATCCAAGTAGATCGACAATGAAACAAGAAAGGCTTGATTCCTTATCTTTGCTGATGATTGAGGCAGACTTGTTGCGAAAAATTAACTTTGATGATGTACTCAAAAACTTTGCCAGGCGTAAATCTAGAAAAAAGTACTTTAAAATGTAAATGTGTGCTCTCTCTGACTTTCTTATCTATCACAAAAGTTACAGTGTTTTGTCTACTATTATTACAAAATTAATTAACTATTAATTTTAATACAGAAATACCTTATTGTAGGTTTTATATGAGTGATAGTAGTACAAACATATGTGTTTACATTTCACAACTGTTTTTCTTTGTTAGTTGTTTGCATAATATTGAACATACCAGCAGTCAGTGGAGGATCGGGGGCCCGGGGCAGTAGGGGGCACCCATGTGGGTTTGTGCCTAGGGCACCAAGATGGCTTAATCCGGCCCTGTATGTATGTTTAATTTTTCATCACTCTACATGTACCAGATCATTGGTAATTTTTCATATTTCCAACAGAATATCTGTTGTCAAAATGCATCTATCTATGCTGGCTGACAATGCTCGCGTGCAGTCCACGCCCAAGACGTCTTCAATGCCATGTGTTCACCTTCATTCAGGTCAACCCTTGCTCTCTGAACCACGCCTGTTTACTGTTCTTTCAAGACACTGTTATCACCTTCATTCAAGGTGACCCTTGCTCTCTGAACCACGCCTGTTTACTGTTCTTTCAAGACACTGTTATCACCTTCATTCAGGGTGACCCTTGCTCTCTGAACCACGCCTGTTTACTGTTCTTTCAAGACACTGTTATCACCTTCATTCAGGGTGACCCTTGCTCTCTGAACCACGCCTGTTTACTGTTCTTTCAAGACACTGTTATCACCTTCATTCAGGGTGACCCTTGCTCTCTGAACCACGCCTGTTTACTGTTCTTTCAAGACACTGTTATCACCTTCATTCAGGGTGACCCTTGCTCTCTGAACCACGCCTGTTTACTGTTCTTTCAAGACACTGTTATCACCTTCATTCAGGGTGACCCTTGCTCTCTGAAGCACGCCTGTTTACTGTTCTTTCAAGACACTGTTATCACCTTCATTCAGGCCGACCCTTGCTCTCTGAACCACGCCTGTTTACTGTTCTTTCAAGACACTGTTATCACCTTCATTCAGGGTGACCCTTGCTCACTGAACCACGCCTGTTTACTGTTCTTTCAAGACACTGTTATCACCTTCATTCAGGCCGACCCTTGCTCTCTGAACCACGCCTGTTTACTGTTCCTTCAAGACACTGTTATCACCTTCATTCAGGTCGACCCTTGCTCTCTGAACCACGCCTGTTTACTGTTCTTTCAAGACATTGTTATCACCATCATTGAGGTCGACCCTTGCTCTCTGAACCACGCCTGTTTACTGTTCTTTCAAGGCAGTGCGATCTTTAATATGGCCAAACTACTTCAGTTTCCAAGATATGATTTTGTTTATGAACCACTTTTCACGGCAAGGTTAACCCGGTCCACAAATGTCTGAACAAATCGGATGTGTCGGCCTAAAATGCAAATATTGTGGTTCTGCTGTAAACAGGCCAACGCAATTATGTCTAAAACAATACCCCGGACAAACGAAGAAGAAGAATATGAAGAGAGAAGAAGCAGGTTTCTTCGATGTTCAGATCTTATAGAATGACAGTATTCTTTTCCCCTTTAGTCCATGGTTTTCTAAGAAGTTTTCTTGATGCTACTAAATATTTCTAACATAAAGAAGGATGTAATTTACCACATTATAAACATCTCAGTTATAACCAGTTTCGAATTGTTTCTATTTTTGCAGACTTGTCTATATTTTCAAACATGTGTTTGTTTTTATTGTGTGTCTATAGAATCTACAAATACATTTTTGTTTTATTATATATTGTAATATACTATTTAACTCAACCAGTCTTTCTTGTCTTTTATTTTATTTTATCTTGTTTCGCGCTCGCTGGCTTTGAACTCAAGCTAGTCCATACGCACTACTTCTAGTCGTGCTGGACTGAATTTTGAGCGTGGATTAGCTTTACCTATTAACAGTGTCCCTTCGCATAAGGCGAACCAACTCTGACGTCAGAAGTACTTGTAATTAATGTCCCCAAGTCAAGGACAATAGGTCAACATTTTAATCCAACCCATTACCTCGGCGTCAGCACACCGGATGTTTAAGAGCACATGTTCTTATCCATTTTGCCATAGTGACCTCTTATTGTTTCAGAAAGGACTCGAAATAATAGCACAATTTAATAGCGGTCCTGTTTACTCATGTTACTTTTGTAGAAAGCGTAGAAAATCTCACCTTTCTTTTCTTTCGTTCCAAAGAAGACTGTCAGGCAGCAGACAATATAGATAGATAGTATAACAAGAGAGCCATGGACATAAGCTCGTTGCTGTTTGCAAAAGAAAAAAAAACATAATGCTTCAATAAAAAGATCTGCGTGATTATAAAATAATACACTTCTTTATACAAATTAATTTTCTTACATGTTCATTTCATGTGGATACTGAAATGGAAATAGTAGAATGAAACATAACTGAATCAGATACATTTTAGTAGAGTTTTGAGAGCTTCTTACTGACAGACCGGGGAACAGACTAAAAATAGGTCCAAAGAATAAAATGATAAGATTGTTTATCAGCTTCCTCTTGTGGATTCTACACACTGAAGTAGTGAAGAAGAGATTAATTGTTAGAATGATTTTCTTACTGTCACATATTGTCAACAGGTGTAGGGACAAGTGAGATTTCAATGCTGTAAAAAAATCATTAAGTTGCTTGCAATAAAATTAGCATAATTTTTTAACGTAAAGTTGCATATCGTCAGGTGACTCAAGCCTGAGTCCCGAGAAACTCAGCTCAGTGCACGAACTCCGTAGCACTGGCGAGGATCCTGAAATACTTTGCTTAGATTTTTAACTCTAAATTTTGCCGGACAGCGCCGTTAGGCTACTCTTTTTCGATTTCCAACTGCCATGGGATGATTTACGTGCGCAACGATACACACGGGCGTCCGATCTCACTACCCAGAGATCCAGGGGACATTTTGTTACCAGAAGTCAACGTGAAACAATCCTAGCCCTCAACCGGGACCTCCATCACTCGAGGCGGACACCATACCTCGAGACCACTCAGACCACCCATTGTTGTTATTGGTGAGTGCAAAGGTGAAGTTGATGCTAAACTGCACTGGTAATGTCTTGAACACTGTCAGACGCGGGTTCACTGCCTGGGCCCTTCACTTGCCAAAATGAAGGAAAGACTGACCACCTATTCCTCCTTGCTCTCAGGCCTACAAAATGTAAAGATACTATCACATCGCAGAACCATAGAAGGAAACTGCTTTGTGATTTTAAAAAAAAATAACAACATTGTAATTGTTACATTAAAGTCATTGTAATTATTATGTTGAAGCCGTTGTTGTTTTTAAGTTAAGGTCATTCTAATTGTTATGTTGAATTCATTCTAATTGTTATGTCAAAGTTATTTTAGATGTTAACCATTGGCACCTTGCCGTCTTGACAGACGATAGTTTGTGCTTTAAAAAGGCATAATAACTTTTAACTATGGCGGTAGCGAGTGTGACTGATAAGGCCAATTTGCGCTGTAAATGTCCGTTCACAGTGGGTGCATCTGAACACGTGGTCATTTCCACCATCATGCACCATCTTATGTCTCAAACGCTTGGTGTGTGACTTTTCTGCAATAATTTTCTCCTTTGACTTTATTCCATTTCTGATATTTGCCCTCCATGCAACACGTTCAGCGGCGACTTGCTCCCAATGTGCATTATCAATGCCTGTATCAATCATGTCCCGCTTACACACATCTTTGTATCGTAGTAGAGGCCGACCTGAGATCTCTTACCCATCTGTAATTCACCAAAAAAGATATCCTTTGGTATTCTACCATCATCCATCCTCCTAAGATGTCCTTTCCATCTAAGTCTACGAAGACTGAGCATGGAATAAACTGTCACACAACCTGATCTTTCCAATACTTCAGTATTTGTGATTTTGTCTTGCCACTTAATACCAAGAATTATTCGCAAACACCGCATATGAAAGCTGTTTAAATTGTTCTCTTGGTGTGAGTAAGTTGTCCAGGTTTCACTGCCATAGAGAAGAGTACTAAGGACACAGGCTTGATAGACAAGGACTTTTGTTTTGGCAGTAAGCTTCCTGTTCTCCCAGACTCTTTTTCTTAACCTGTTCATTGTTGTTGCTGCCTTACCAATCCGGATGTTGATTTCCTGATCTAGGGATAATTTGCTATTAACCACTGATCCTAGATATGTAAAATGGTCTACTATCTCTAGTTCATCGTCGTCAATAAAGATTGATGGTACCCCATGTGCACCTTGTGACATAATCTGTGTCTTCTTTTTGCTAATTGTTAAACCAAATTCAGAACAAGCATTGGAGAATGCAGATAGTAGACATTGCAATTTTTCCTCAGAGTGGGTCGTAACTGCAGCATCATCTGCAAAAAGCAACTCTCTGATCAGTACCCTCCTAATTTTGGTCTTAGCTTTCAATCTCTGAGCATTGTAGAGGCCGCCATCTGAGCGTGAGTGAATGTATATACCACCATCCTGATCACGAAATGCATATTTCAGTAGAAGTGAAAAGTATATTCCAAAGAGGGTGGGAGCTAGTACACAACCTTGCTTAACTCCACTCTTGATTTCAAATTCTTCAGAAGTTGCACCATCAAACTTGATTATACCCTTCATGCCTGTGTGGAACGATTCCACAATGGACAGAAGAGTTGGTGGGCAGCCAATCTTCTTTAGTGCCTTGAACAGACCCTCACGACTGACCAAATCAAATGCCTTTGTGAGGTCGATGAAGGCAATAAACAGTGGTTGATTCTGTTCACGGCATTTTTCTTGCATTTGTCGCAATGAGAATATCATATCAGTGGTAGACCGGTTCTGTCGAAAGCCACACTGTGATTCGGGGTAGACTTGATCTCCTAGGACTTGAAGTCTGCGCAGAACAATTCTGGCAAATACTTTTCCAACAATACACATAAGTGAGATACCCCTATAGTTGTTGCAGTCGCTCCGATCGCCCTTGTTCCTGTACAGTGTTATGATGCTTGAATCTTTGAAATCCTGTTGGACTTGTCCTTCTCGCCAGCATAGCTCTATTAGCTGGTGGATCTGTATAGTGAGTGTGTCTTGCCCACTCCTGATAACCTCTATTGGAATCCCATCCTTACCTGGAGCCTTGCCAGATGCAAGTTCATTTATAGCACACTTAACTTCTGTTATGGTGGGAAGTGTGTCCAGGTGGTCAAGAGTTGGTAGAGCCTCTATGGCGTTGAGGGCATCATCCGCTAGTTTGGTCTCACTTGAGTAAAGCTCCAAATAGTGCTCTACCCATCTGTCCATCTGCCGTTTCTTGTCAGTGATGATTTCTCCAGTCAAGGTTTTCAATGGTGCACTTCTTTTGATCACTGGACCACAGGCTTTCTTTATTCCTTCATACATGCTTCTTATGTCTCCCTTATCACTTGCGATTTGAATGGACTCACATAACTTGATCCAATAATCATTTGCACACTGCCTGGCAGCCTTTTGCACATCCTTCCTAGCTTGCCTTAGCTCACTCAGAGTGTTACGCGTTGGTCTTTCCTTGTTTCTTAAGAGAGCTTTCTTCTTCTTATCAATCAAGGGCTGCAGAGTCTCGCTGTTGGCAAACCAGTCCTGCCTCTTATGATCCACAGTGCCGTAAACCCCTACGGCAGTTTTATAAAGAGTTTCCTTAATTTGACCCCACTTTTCATTTACTGTACAATTTTCTGGTGTATCAGTGAAAGCGTCTTCAAGTTGCTGTTGAAACTGAAAGCACTTTTCAGGATCATGAGTGTTAATAATATTAATCCTGGGGCTAGATTTGTGTTTAGCTGTGTAGATTCTCTTTGGTCTCAGACTAACCCTTGCAACAACCAAAGAATGATCCGTATTACTACTATTACAGTCAGCACTGTGGTAACTACGAGTCAATGATATATGGTTCAGATGTTGTCTCCGTGTGATGATGAAGTCCAGCTGGTGCCAATGGCCGGATCTTGGATGTTTCTATGTGACCTTATGCATCTCTTTTGTTTAAAAAAAAGAGTTTGTAATACATAGGTCATTACTGGTGCAATGCTCCAGCAGCCTTTGCCCATTTTCATTCATGCGACCGATGTTGTATTTTCCAAGGCACACTGGCCATGAACTCGAGTCCTTGCCCACACGAGCATTGAAATCACCGAGCATATAAATGTAGTCAGATTTTGGAACTGCCTTGATCACGGAGTCTAACTCCTCATAGAACAAATCCTTCACATCATCAGAGGAATCGAGTGTCGGTGCATATGCAGTAATAATGGTGGCAAACCCACAAGAGGTTGCCAAGCGCATGGACAATAGTCTTTCATTTCCTCCTGCTGGAATTTCAATCATTCCCAGTAGCGAATTCTTCACTGCAAAGCCCACACCGTGTTGCCTTTTTTCTGCCTGCCCTCTACCCTTCCAGAAAAAGGTGTAGTTGTTTTCCCTGAGTGACCCTTCCTCAGCGAGGCGAGTCTCCTGCAGGCCAGCAATATCAATGTTAAGACGATTGAGTTCGGCATCAATCACAGCCGTTTTTCTCACATCGTCAATATTGGTCAAGTCAGTGGAAAATCCTGGACACATGGTTCTCACGTTCCAGGTTGGAAGCCGTAGCTTGAGGTTTCAATTTTTATTTTTGTTTGTACCTGGTGCATTGGTTTTACAGCCTGCGATTCAGATTTTGTCCTAGCCCCAAGCACCCATTGAAGCAGGCAGGCTGTGGCGGATCAGCACCCAATTGGCTGGGGGTTGCCCAGCTTGAGGCGGGCGGTAGCTGATCAGTGACACCTATAGGTGTCTCCCACCGTCAGAGGCAACGCGTGGCGCCCCATGTCTACGTCAACTGACAAGGACTTATAACCCGTAACACTTGCCTCTTGCTTTGATTCCGAGACCAGTTAAGACCAGGGATGGAGTTATTGCCTCTCCATAGCACAAAGCCTGGGCTAAAATATAGAGATCATGTGTTGCCGATGCAGCATGATCCCTCTCTCGGCCTGCCTAGTTCACTCCAGAGGAAAGGTAACACCCCTACATCTGGAACAAGACAAGCTGCAGAAGCTGCCGGATCAGCAAAGCAATGCTCTAACTGTCCGCCTGTCGGAGCTTCGAGCCTAGACCAGTCGCCAACCAAGGCTTAGGGCCTGGTCTGCCCTGCCATGACAATTTTGTCTTTAGCTTGCATTTCCTCGCACCAGGGTAAGGCTTGTACCCTCCCAATTGCGCTCTTCCGCCCGAAGCCGTTGGCACAATGTGGGGTGTCGGGTTTGGTAAGCACCGCCCAACGTTCGGCGCTAACAGAAATCAGGTAGTACCGTCTACTGTTATACGGTAGCTCAGTCATATCTGACTAAGACCTGAACTTACTAATAAACTACAAGTTTTCTTGGTCAAAGAATTATCATAAAATTAAACTGCACACAGAAACCAGTAATAATAAAAGAAGCTGCGGTCATATAGTGGACAGCGTGCTGTCTTACTAATGCAGTATTACTGGTTTAACACTTAGTCTTTACCAGGAGTGTGATCTACACAGAATGCTTCAAGAACAGCTCTTGGTTACACTGCACACTGGTTGGTTGGTTTGCTGTATGGTTGGTTTGCTGTATGGTTGGTTGATTTGCGGTATGGTTGGTTGGTTTGCTACATGGTTGGATGGTTTGTTGCATGGTTGGTTGGTTTGATGTATTGTTGATTAGTTCGCTGCATGGATGGTTGGTTTGTTTGCTGTGTGGTTGGTTAGATTGCTGCATGGTTGGTTGGTTTGCTGCATGGTTTGTTAGTTTGCTGTATGGTTGGTAGGTTTGCTATATGGTTGGTTGGTTTGCTGTATAGTTCGATGATTTATTGCATGCTTGGATTGTTTGTTGCATGTTTGGTTAGTTGGTTTGCTGCATGGTTGGTTGGCTCGTAATGATATAGAGTGACTGAATTTTTAACTCTTTAAGTCCACTGCACTGACTTCCTGGACTCTAAGTACTGTAAAGGGCATGCATCCATTGGATGGAGGTTGCTGTAGAGACTTCTCGCCTGACCCTGTACCAAAATTTCACGTCCATGTGAACAGTGCTGCAGACTTCTCCCTCTCCAAGCTCATAAACATGCAGTGTGTGCAAGACTGATACCCCAGCTTCACATCTGCAGAGAGGCTTATTGTAAAAGGCGAACAGGCTCTCACTTCAGAGGTAATTGTAATTTACGTCCCCAAACCAAGGACGAGAAGTTAAGATTTTAGTTCAACTGATCGGTGTAGGGCCTGAACCCACTACCTTGGCATAAGCTCACCTGATGTTTGAGAACAAGTGCTCTTGTCCATTCAGCTATGCTAGGTACTTTAGTTCACGTTTATCGAACTTTACCCGAATTCTTTTTGCGGTGATCTACGTTCATCTGTTTTTGTGTCTCCGATATGGGGACTGTAAGCGTACTCATGATGTTACATTCTACGATTATTTCAAGATCGAGTTAAAATAGACACCGATTACTTTAGTTTTTCCCATTCTTCAGAATTGCATTCTGCATTTTTGGCTAATCAGGAATCCTTGTTGTACCGGAGAACTAGGCTGTCTATTCTAAATGGTAAGTAAACCCGTAAATACCGTTTTATAAGACGTAGTACATTGTTATGCTATGTATTATTAAATGTAGCATCAATTTTTACGTGTATTTTGTTATTTTCGACCACTTAAGTTGGCATTCAATCTCACACTAAAATTATGAAGATCGCATGCTGTAATGTGGTATTTCAATGGCGGGGATGGCAGTTTTCGTTGTCATACTCCATTTAATTATTGTTAAGGAGTATTCAGAGCGATTAACATGATAAAGAATGTATGTGTACATTCAACACCCATTATTGTATGTATGTTTAATTTTTCATCACTCTTCAAGGACAAGATCATTGATAATTTTGCATCTTTCCAACGGGACTTCTTTTGTCAAAATGCATCTATCTAAGCTGGCTGACAAGACTCGCGTGCATCCACGCGCGGTCTGACGACACACAGGTGACGTGAAGATGTATATATCTGTGTGCGTGTGTGTGTATTTAAACCAGCTTATATATTTTTTCCTTGAGTTAGACAGGCCGCTGTGTTAATCTCCCTTGGCGACAGTGTAAACTGATAGTTGTGTGAATGTGTATGTAGGGTCACAAAAAGTGAAAGGTCAAAATCGTTTTTCTTCTATATGTCCCTTTTAAATAATAAACTAACACACAAACATTAATATCCCGGCTTAAAATTGACCTACAGACTTGATTAAGGTAACGTTGGATTTTTTTTTTCAGGAGCTATCCAACTATTTTTAATTAAATTTTGTTGCGTATCCCTTACGTGACGTTGCAGTCAACACCAGCATTTTCAGCTGCTGTTGATGTACTAGGCAAGTGTTACGTTCAGTAGTTTGCCATTGCTTTCTGAACGACCGGCCACTATACCTTTTTCGAAAAAAACAGCACCGCTGTGTTTTGAACCCGGGTATTACGGGCTCACAAACCGCGTTCGAAAGCCCTTAGCCACAGAGACCGGTATCCAACTATGCAGGTTATATAATTAAAATGCCATTTCAAAATAAGTTACTAAAGTGGCTAAGCTATGCTGCCCTCCACTGTTATGAAATAATCTGCTACTTGAACTTTAATGCTCATAGAGTTTTTGACCATTTCGTCTTTGACAGTATGAAGCAGGATTCTTATAAAATAGGCCATTACCTGAATGCCAATGTTTGTAGTGTTTTTCACCACTTTCTCTTGGACAGAGAGAGGCGAGATTCCTATAAAATAAGCCCTTACCTGAACCTCAATACCTGTACTGTTGTTGACCACCTCATCTCCTTTACACCGAGTATTTGTGACAAACTGTCCTTGGACAATGACAGCAATAAGACCAAAACATGCATCAAAACAAATCCCTGGAAGAACAGAAAAAATATTACAGTTCTCAGATTTACGTTGCATTTGACAAAGTAGG
Source organism: Cepaea hortensis (assembly GCA_963921405.1). Classification (NCBI taxonomy): domain Eukaryota; kingdom Metazoa; phylum Mollusca; class Gastropoda; order Stylommatophora; family Helicidae; genus Cepaea; species Cepaea hortensis. Next base: position 37,687,488 of record OY992893.1, read on the forward strand.
GGTTAAAATGTTAAAGGTGAAGAGATCGACTTCAGTTAATTATGTATTACCCCTTCTTGATCGGTTTGGCTCTGTAGAACGGCAATTTTCCTGTGGATTGCATCACACAAAAAATGAACTCTAAAGATCCAGCAATGACCCACAAGAGTCTGAACAAGCACAATCTTCACAGTGAGAGACGGATAACTCGATCATTTCACCCCAGCATTTTAAACAAATTGCAATAAATAATATTCTGGAGGTAGAATAGCTTAGAGGTATAATATCCATCTTCCCCGGGAAGGTTAACCCGGTCAACAAATTTCCACAGAAGTCGGATGTGTCGGTCTAACGGCGCAAGTACGCAGCTCTGCTGTAAACAGGCACAACGCAATCAAGTCCGAAAATTAAAAAAACTCTGGATGAACGAAGAAGAAGAAGAAGAAGAAGAAGAAGAAGAAGAGAAGAAGAAGAAGAAGAAGAAGAAGAAGAAGAAGAAGAAGAAGAAGAAGAAGAAGAAGAAGAAGAAGAAGAAACAAAAAAAAGAAGAAGAAGAAGGAGAAGAAGAAGAAGAAGGAGA
>OY992893.1:37688246-37892208 GCA_963921405.1 Cepaea hortensis
GAAGAAGGAGAAAGAAGGAAAAAGAAGAAGATAGAAAGAAGAAGAAGAAGAACGAAGAAGAAGAAGAGAAGAAGAAGAAGAAGAAGAGAAGAAGAAGAAAGAAGAAGAAGAAGAAGAAGAAGAAGAAGAAGAAGAAGAAGAAGAAGGAAGAAGAAGAAGAAGAATTGGTGCTAGGTCTATATGAATTTAAGTTAACAGCATACACGTATACTTGAGATACAGTGTCAGATCTATATGTTCAGTAACTAAATACAGCACGGGGAGTGATATGTCAGTATCACTCTGGCTGTCTGTATGTTACTAAATAAAATCAGCCACTTACTGATACTTAAGTATATAACCTGTGCAAAATCGGCAAATAATAGCATGAGAAAACAGAAACATTAGTAAGACAGTCGTTTAAGAAACAAATCAACACCGTAAATTGATAAGCAAAATTAGACATACACAATCAAGAATTTGTTTGAGTACATTATGAGCAGAAATAAACTTGAAAATTCAGTGACAGCTGGCGGAATTGATGGGAAAAAAGTAAAGTAAAGGCACGAAAGATAAATACCTGATAGCTTCATCATATGATAAATGAGGACAAGAATGTAGACCTCATCTAAGGCTGGTGATCATGTCAGATGGCGAATCATGACAGTTCATGCTTGTCAGCATGCCATATGATGATGATGAGGATGATGATGATGATAATGAAGATGATGATGATGATAATGATGAACTAGTGCACAAACAAAACATCTCACAGTCTCTATCAGACTATGTACACATTGAAACCTCCAATCTGTCCGTGGCACCTCTTTCATCTGAACACATCTTTCATTAAATCTTAAATGTTGTCTTTCCTTTGAAAGACACTGCGTTCAACCCCAACCTCATATTCAATAGTTTGCCACTGCTTTCCGGACAAGAAGTCAACATTTCAGTCCAACTTACCAGTGTACAGGACAATCGAACCACCCTGCCATCGTTGCACTGAAATTTTTTCATAAAAAATAGAAATCATCACCCAAATAAACCCATATATGTGGATAATTCAGCTTAAAAATAAACCCATATATGTGGATGATTCAAAGCAACAAACTTACGCATAACCGTGACCAGGTCTCTGTCTTTCTGCTTTGTGGTGATATACATGGTCAGGGATGTGTATGGTACATGCAGACACTGAAAGCAGAATGTGTACATACAAGTAAGTTAAAAGATTTACTTTGTGGTGATAAACAGAGTCAGTGATGTGCATGGGTTGGAAACACATAGGTATATTAAGTTTCTGCAAGAAGAAACGTACTAAACACAAACACGTTGCACATACCTTACAAGGAGATCCATCGATACCGGAATACAGGTGAAAATCCAAAATTAGAAGTAATCAATAAATATATAAAATGAATAATAAAATAAAATACACACATACTATAAAATATAGTCGAGAAAACAACACCATCGAACACTACTTACTAGTATGCGACAAGTACAATAGAGAGCGAAGGGACCTGAGAGATAATTTCGTCAAAACTGGGAACCCAATGACAATGACGGAGTGCCTGCACATAAACAACAACCCGGAAACACAGCGACTGGTCAGACAGTTCCTATGCAGAACAGGGAAGACCGTATAAACTCCCCACACTGTATATATATATATATATATATATATATATATATATATATATATATATATATATATATATATATATATATGTATATGTATATATATTTTTGTATGTATGTGTGCATGTTTTTATGGTTAAAAAAAAAAAAAAAAAACTATGTACATAATTTAACCCAAAAAAAACCTATGTACGTAATTTAACCGAAAAAAGGGTGAATGGCAGGAAGGTGGGGTGGCTCTTCCAGCAGAGAACCTGAACTAGGATGAGACCGGGTCATCTTGTTGCTACACCAAATCCACACGTGATGATGAAAAACGCCAAACAACAAACGTAAAGGAGTTCGGACCGCTGACCGGGGGGACAGCTTGAGAATTGCATTTGAATTCCCTGGCTTTGCCTACAACGAGTCTTTATGAAGACTGGACATGACCGGGACCAGCCCCGATGAGAATAACACAAGAAGCGACAAGCACGTAACAGTGCTAATAGAGAAAAGAAGCCAGCACACTAAAGAACGCGGGCCCCAATAGGCCCGACTGCCACATAACAGTCACGCACACCGCCAAACATAAGTTTGGATATTCCCAGACTCGGAATAGAATGAATTGACCATGAGTAACCAAGACTGACGGGGACATCGTGAGAAATAGCAAAAAAAAAAAGGTTTGAAGAAAAAGGACAAGAGGTCAGCGGTTTTCTTGGCGCTAGTGTTACATGGACATGATCTGGTAAGCGCAATCTTATTAGTGGTGCGAGGAGTTCAGCTGTTGTCTTACATACATACCGGGACAGGAGTCTCTCTAGACAACAATTTACGCTAGCTTACGAAAGTCCTTGGAAGACCAAGCAATCACAGGAGGTAGAAACTGGGTCGTTATTAACCTGTAACTTCCCGTCCCCGTATCAGGGGCTGGTTACGTTTGATGATCATGTTTTCGTATTCTTCTGTAAAGGGATAAAGTCGAATAAAGATTCAAATCTCTGAATTGCACCCGTTTTCTCAAGGTGAGCTTGGTTTAATTCGTTTGTACTTTGAATACGAGCTGTTGACATTGAAATACCATAGAATGTGTCAAGACAGATGTGGGGTCTGCGTTCCGTAGAACATTAATTGTATGTAAACAGCAACGATTGATTCCCGCCATATCACTAAGACAAACTGAAAAGATTGCACTCCACGATAAATTCCTAAACACGATACTGCACCAGGATTACTTGTTGTGCGCAAAGATGGTGGTTGATGGAAATTAAGGGACATCAGGAAGAACTGAACATACTGCAAGGTGTCAATTTTAAACATAGATTTTTCACTAACAAGGTAAGGTTTGAGTACAATACTATTCCAAGAATGTTAGTTCGAGAATGCAAATATATCAATAACCCAAATAAGAAAGAAAGGACATAAATACGATAATTGTGTGCGCACGATCCTAAACAAATAGTGAACTCAAGGATGCGTGATTGAAATAACAAGAAATAAGATATGTTGGGACATTACTTAAATATGAAATAAGAAGACAGAAATGTTGCCCGATTGTAAGAATCATAGGCACAGCAAGCTATCGTAGTATTGTGGAGAAGTGATAGATATTATAGACCTGACAGTGGAGTCTATTGAAGACTTATATCGTATCGCTATTATAGAATGAGGAGTCCTTTGCGTCCAACACGACTTTTCCGCTCCAGCAGTGATTAACTCCTGCAGTTACCCGAAGAACAGTTTATAGAACTTAAACTTGTCTGCATGAATAACTATAACAGATTATGGAGAAGTGAAGAATATATGAACAGGACCTGCAAAATTTAGTAGATGCGGTTGTTACACACAGTGAACAACTAGGGTTAGAATTAAATTGTAAAAAGACACAGATTATGGTCGTCACTAAGAAGAACGAAATACCACAGTGTAATATACAAGTAAATGGGAATATTCTTCAACAAGTGAATAGGTACAATTACCTCGGAACAGTAATAACATCTGATGGGAGATGCCTTGAAGAGATTAGAACAAGAATCGCCATGGCAAAAGTAGCCTTTAGCAAGATGAAAAACATACTGACCAATAAAAAGATGTCAATTGAAACGAGAAAAAGAGTGTTGAGATGCTACATAGAACCTGTACTTTTATATGGATGTGAAGCTTGGACAATGAGCAGCCAGGCTGAAAAACATCTGATGGCTGTAGAAATGTGGTTTCTGAGGAAAATGCAAAGAATACCATGGACAGCCAGAAAGACCAATGAACAAGTCCTTCAAGAAACAAATGAAGATCGTAAACTGGTCAGAGACATTAGACGTAGACAGTCACAATTTTTTGGGCATGTTATGAGAAGAAATGATTTGGAGAACTTGGTGACAACTGGTAAGATCGAGGGGAACAGACCAAGGGGAAGACCTAGAAACAAGTATCTGGATGGCTTGGCCTTGTGGCATGGTCGAGACAGAAACACGGAACTGATCCACGACTCTGTTGATCGAGTGAGATGGCAGAACATGACCGCCCACGCTTACCGGCATGGCACATGATGGATGGATGGAAGAATATATATGAACACGGAACATTCACCTACAAGCATTTTGAAGATAGAAAGACACCATGGCTTTTATAGGCGAACATTGAAATAACACTTCACACGTTACACTATACCACTTTACTACTTTGAACTTTACTTTTCACGGGAAACTTCTATATATTTACGAATTACTAACAGTACAACACCATGATAAACAAAGTGGACAACAACGCTCACGTCAAAACACATAACTACACTGGAACATAATAATTTCTAAAATCGCTGAGTACATTATTGCGTTGGATAAACTCAACTCGGCCAATCAGGACCGAACACTTGCTACATACGTCGACATTTATGAGAACGTTTGGACATAACGTCAACCTTCTTTCCACACATCATATTATACCGAATGAGTCAACACAGGTAGTGATCAAGACACTACACTGCACCTGAAACACATAAAAACGGTACATGTTCTTCAAGACTCTGACGCCAGGACATACGTACACTATAACACGGATTGACAATTACTATTTTTTTCATCGTGATACCAGACACAGTCGAATCGTTCACACATTGGACTTTAGGTACCAGAACCGGATGCAAGCAGATCTACTGATTTCACTGTGGGCATCATTCATTCGGATACCTACAGCAGCCTAAACTTATCACAATAAGGCTGCAGTAAAACTCAAACTTCATCGTTACACCAAAGCCAACTACGTGTTATGGGTTGGTTACGGACTTCCTTAGTTCAGGGTGAAAGTACAAGTTAATTGTACTATCGTTCAAGCCAGGAGCAACAGTCTATTGTGGACACAGCTTCTCTGTTATAAATCAACAAACATGCCAATACTCGAGTGGTGACCACGGATCAATTTCTTATTGAACTGATCGACACAATTCTATGTCAAAATTTTTGAACGACAGGAACTCTACTCAGTTATCAATGTATAAGAGAGCCGGAAAAAGGCCAGTAATTTTTATTCATTGTTGATTGATGTTATGTTGACTCATAATAAGGCTATTTATTTTATTTGCGGGTGGTTAGAAGGGCCTTGATGAGCTAATGATATCTGATATCTTGATTAGTTCATGAAGTGATTTGTGGGTTGACAGGCGCCAGGTCATTACGAATTAATTTTGTTTGGTTTTGATCTTGCGGGCGTCACCACAATATTATAGTCTCGTCTTTACGTTAGTAGTATAATAGGAACATTATCCGTCAAAAATGGGGATAAAATTTTGTTATCGTTTGTAAACAGTAATATGTATTTACGTCAGTCGTCGATCGTCTCTTATGATTATTAGTTGTCTTGCGTCACACATATTGTATATTAGACATATTTCTTCATATGTATTTTATAATTTAGATCTGTTTCGTTCATTATAGATATATTTGGTTGATTCTTTTGTTGTGTTCGAATTTACACTACAGATTTGATTGAGTTCGTGTTTGCTCAACGGTGATACAACACTTACTTTACTATCTGATTGATAGTGATTTGAGATATTATCACAATTTTGTCAATTCTTTTCTTCTTTTGCCTACGTCCATATTTGTTTCAGCTAGATAGCTCATTTTACAGATAGGACATTAGGATAAGATGTCGACACTGCAACATTTCATCGAGTTGGGTAAGAAGACTGGATTGACTGGAGCAGAACTTGGGAATTGGGTCATACAAGAATTTAACGCTCACGCCGCACGTGAGAGGGAGGAACGATGGAAAAAACTAGCAACTGAAAAGGAGGAACGATCGAAAAAACTAGCAGCTGAAAAGGAGGCAAAGCAACTTCAAGCTACACGTGAACGAGAAGAACGAAAAGAGAAATTGGCTCTGAAGGAACAGGAGATAGAGCGGCAACGTGAAAAGATAGCTGAAATGAGAAAAGAATTAAAGGCAAGACAGATAACCGCAGATGCAGAGTTAAAGGCAAGACAGATAACCGCAGAGGCAGAGTTATAAGAAAAACAGATAACCGCAGAGGCAGAGTTAAAAGAAAAACAGATAACCGCAGAGGCAGAGTTAAAAGAAAAACAAATAACCGCAGAGGCAGAGTTAAAGGCAAAACGGATAACCATAGAGGCAGAGTTAAAGGCAAGACAGATTGCCGTAGAGACAGAAATTGAGCAAAAACGACTCGCACTTGAAAAGGAGAATCTTACAAAGGAAACAATGTGGAAAGAGCGTATGAGACAAATGTATGAAATAAAGGAAAATAATCACACAGGTAAGGTATCTGCTACAATAGTGAAAGAACCGAACGCCAGAGATTTCGTTCAGAAAGTAACTATCGAACACAAGTCTAACGAAACACTTACAAGTACAAATGTCCAAATTGAAACAACACAAGAAGAAGAAGAAATTAAAGAAGAAAAGACGCAAATGGAACAGGGTACATCAACTGTAGACATACAGAATACAACGATATTGAGTGATAGCACAACGGTAAATAATTGCGAATATCAAGATTTACACAAAGTAAATGAACCCAAACATAAAGAAATAACTATTATAAAAAAACAAACCAGAAAGAAACTTGTAGGATGGTTAACAGAAACCAAGAAATACACAACAAACATTTGTCCGCAAATCACAACAAAGGTTGTAAACTTTAGAATAAAGGCAAAGATATACTTTACAAACTTGATAAGAAAATACAAAAGATACACAAGACTGAAAACAATAACATTGTTCCAATCAACAAAGTTACAATGTACAAATATTGGCATGAGTGCAGATGAGAGATTTTACAGGTTTGAAACAAAGAAAGAGAAAACGATATAGAATGAAAGGAAGAATAAAAGAAAAATAAAATGGGATGAAAGTGTTAGGTTCATATTAACACAGAATACATTACAGACACATTAGGGTCTTAGGTCTTATTACTTAGTTACGGCAGGTGTCACTGATATAAATATATACTTCTTAGAGGTGTTCATACTATCTAATATCTCTACACTCAGTTGGGTAATATTTCAGTTCTCTATTCTTCAGATAATTGTTAATAACTATATTATTATTGGAGGAACTTAATAGTTTATGATGATGAATTGGGTTAAGGATTAATTCGTGTTGAGTCATAATATTAGAATATAATTCTGAGTTATTTTCTTAAAAAGTCTTAAATCTTTGAAATGTATGATTTTTCACATGTCTATTATTACAACAAATAAAAACGCTGTTTAATACATATCCTATTTTGAAATTCCCTGATATTTCAAAAGACTTTGTTTTACAAACAGATGCTAGTTTACATGCTATTTCAGCTGTATTACTTCAATTGCATGAAGGGAAACTACATCCTATTCTTTACTTCAGTAAGAAGCTATCTGAAACTCTAAAACTATGCTGTTACTGAATTAGAAGCTTTAGCTTTAATTGAAAGTATTGAGAAGTTCTCTAGATACTTACTAGGTAGGAAATTTCTAGTTCTTTCGGATAACAAACCTTTACAAATTTTCAAATCGGGTCATCCGAAGAATTCGAGAATACATAGATGGTCATTATTATTACAGGATTATGAATTTGACATCTGTCACATTCCTGGGAAAGACAATAATCTTGCTGACATTCTGAGTCGATTATAGAATGGCAGATTTTCTTGTTGATCGGTTATAGTTGAATTATAGTTATAGTTTCGTTTATATAAATTGAGTTCATAATTATAATGATATATCAGAGACAAGTGCTATGTCAACAAGGATAGTCAACAAGCAATTTAACAAGTACCATGTCATTTTCTGTGATTGTGAAAATGTATATGTCGTGTTATAATTGTACATGAATTAATGGTTAGAGTTACATGAGAGTATATTATATGATTTGATTATGCATTTTGAGTCTAGAACATAAGATTGTGGATTTTATATTATGTTATATGCATGTGCCAGATAAGAATACGATCAATCTCAAAGTCCACGGGAAAAGAATCGGGAAAAAGTGCAAGGTGGATCTACCCTACCCATTGAAATGTTTGTATGATACAAGAACAATAACATGGATTAACTACACTAACATGGTTACTGCGAGAACTTCATTATTACCCTCGTCCTACACTCATGGTAATACCTAGAGCTAGGACACACATGTCATTAGGACAATAAGGGACTAATGTGTTATTAGTTGATTTGATTCACAAGGATCAGTCACACGACGTCCGACGTGAGGTTCGGACAGGTGGGCGTGCCCGTTATGTAGCATTTATAATTTTTTTTAAGGGTTAATGATGGGGTAAATCCTAGAACTATGTGGTTGTGGGTAAAAGAAAATTATAGTCAAAGTGGAAGTATCATGTATGATAATTATCAAAGGAAAAATGCCTTAGCATTTTTTTTTGGGGGGGAGGGGGCATTATGCCACATAACAGTCACGCACAACGCCAAACATAAGTTTGGATATTCCCAGACTCGGAATAGAATGAATTGACCATGAGTAACCAAGACTGACGGGGACATCGTGAGAAATAGCAAAAAAAAAGGTTTGAAGAAAAAGGACAAGAGGTCAGCGGTTTTCTTGGCGCTCGTGTTACATGGACATGATCTGGTAAGCGCAATCTTATTAGTGGTGCGAGGAGTTCAGCTGTTGTCTTACATACATACCGGGACAGGAGTCTCTCTAGACAACAATTTACGCTAGCTTACGAAAGTCCTTGGAAGACCAGGCAATCACAGGAGGTAGAAACTGGGTCGTTATTAACCAAACAACAAACGTAAAGGAGTTCGGACCGCTGACCGGGGGGACAGCTTGAGAATTGCATTTGAATTCCCTGGCTTTGCCTACAACGAGTCTTTATGAAGACTGGACATGACCGGGACCAGCCCCGATGAGAATAACACAAGAAGCGACAAGCACGTAACAGTGCTAATAGAGAAAAGAAGCCAGCACACTAAAGAACGCGGGCCCCAATAGGCCCGACCAATGACCGGTCTTTATCAGGACCAACACAAGACAAAGGAAACAAACAGATAGCACAAAACAAATCTATCCGACGAACAGAGCGGAACCAATAAAACCATTAGGAATTAGGACTAACAATCCACACAACTACGGCTCTCAACAATAACCACCGCTGACGAAGCAGGATAGACGAGATCGAATTTGGAATTTTTGTGTGCGGAAAATTGGAATTGGAATTGGAAATACACACAAAAGCGTACAATATGACACACAGGACGGCCGACGTTTCGATTCTCAGAATCTTTGTCAAGGACAGAACAACACAGATAGATAAACAACGGGAAAAAAGCACCATTACACTGTTTCCATGGGGGAGCAGAAAAAGGCGGCTTTGCCAGTTGCTAAGGCACTCTTTGGCTGCAGAGTTTAAGTATAGTAGGTTGCCAGATAGGATTATGGTCGCCAAAAACACGCGAACAGTCTGATATGAAAATATAGGGGTGTGGAGACAGTTAGGTATGAATATAACGGTGGGGGGGGGGGGGGCATAGTGATAGACAGTAGTAGACAGTTGGAGAAGATTGCACAGTTATACAGTGGCGTCCACAACATTATTGATACCTGCTGGATGGACGCATCCCAGAGAGTTGATTAACTGGCATTCAATTTTGAGCCCGATGGAGGTGTTGGAGAAACAGGGTTTCAATGCAGTGACACATACATCGTCGACTCAATTATGGTTGGAGGAATAATTAAAGTGGTTGGGGACAGGTTTGTCAGCGCGCGCCCTGGGTAATATCTCTGAGGTGTTCTCTAAAACGGTCAGCAAGTGGTCTGCCAATTTGACCAATGTATTTCATGTCACATCGTTTGCAGATGATGACATATATCAGATTGCGGGATGTACAAGTAAAAGAATCCTTCAAGGAGAAGGTGCCTAGGGGGAATGTAATCGCCGGTGTCTGAACAACGTATGGGCATGTCAGACAGTTCTTACGATGGCATTTGAATGTGCCCACAGCTGAAGTGACCGGTAGTCGCTGAGGCTCTGGTTTCGGCGGAAAATTACCCTAGGGCCATTGGAGAATACCTCACAAGTGGTTGGATCGGATTCTAGGATAGACCAGTGTCGGGGGAAAATGTGCTTGATGGCATAGGCATGTGGATGGAAGGTGAGGTTAAGCTTAGGTTCATTGTTAGGAGGTCGTGTTTGTTTGACCAGGGACATTTCCCGGGAGATATGGGTTATGCGAAGATAGCTGTGGACAAGACGTTCTCTGGATAGGACCGTCTGCGGAAAAAGTCAAGCATTTCATGGGCTTTCTCGAGGAAGTCATTATCATCCTGACAGATACGACGAAGGCGGAGTAGATTGGAGTATGGGATGGAATATTTGCAGCTTTTGGGGTGGAATGAGGTGTACAGGAGGAAACCGCAAGCATCCATAGGTTTGTAGTACAAGGAAGTCGAGAGGCCTGTAGGGTTTAATTTGACAGTGGTGTCAAGGAAATTGACAGAGTTGGTGGAAATTTTTGTGGTGAATTTGAACGATGGATGGATATCTCAGTGAGACCGATGCAGTCATCGATGTAGCGTCGGTAAAAAAGAAGGGAGAAGACCATCATAGCTGAGTTCAATCTGGTGTTCCAAATGTCCCATAAATAAACATGCGTAGCTGGGTCCCATTTTAGTGCCCATGGCGATACCGCTGATTTGTTCAAAGTAGTGGCCATTGAATTTAAAGGAATTATTGGTGAGGACCAATTCAGCGAGTCTCACCAGTGTGTGAGTAGGGATGGCTTGATCTGTGCTTTGATCCAGAAAGAATTGTAGCGCCACGAGGCCATCAGCATGAGGAATGGAGGTATAGAGGGAACAAACATCCATTAGGAATAGTCTGCATGTGTTCCCAGGAGTCAATTGGAGAGAGATGAATGAAAGTAACGCATGCTTTGTATCCTTGATGTATGACGGGAGATTCGCAACTAGAGGTTGGAAAATCCTGGATCGATGTGTATGGGACATGCAGACACTGAAAGCAAAATGTGTACATTCATTGGCACCTTTCCGTCTTGACAGACGATAGTTTGGTACATTATGCTTAAAAAAGGCTTAATAACTACGATCCATGGCGGTGGCGAGTGTGGCTGGTAAGGCCAATTCTTGCTGCAAATGTTTGCCCACAGTAGATGCATGTGAAAACATGGTCACTTCCACCATTTTTCACCATCTTACGTCTCTCACGCTCTGTGTGTGCTTTATCTGCAATCATTTTCTCCTTTGTCTTTATTCCATTTCTGATAGTTGCCCTCCATGCAACACGTTCAGCGGCGACGTGCTCCCAATGTGCAATATCAATGCCTGTATCAATCATGTCCCGCTTACACACATCTTTGTATCGTAGTAGAGGCCGACCCTGAGATCTCCTACCCGTCTGTAATTCACCAAAAAAGATGTCCTTTAGTATTCTACCATCATCCATCCTCTTAACGTGTCCTATCCATCTAAGTCTACGAAGACTGAGCATGGAATACACCGTCACACAACCTGATCTTTCCAATACTTCAGTATTTGTGATTTTGTCTTGCCACTTAATACCAAGTATTCTTCGTAGACACCGCATATGAAAGCTGTTTAAACGTTTCTCTTGGCGTGAGTAAGTTGTCCAGGATTCACTGCCATAAAGAAGAGTACTAAGGACACAGGCTTGGTAGACGAGGACTTTTGTTTTGGCAGTAAGCTTCCTGTTCTCCCAGACTTTTTTTGCTACCATGTTCATTGTTGTTGCTGCCTTGCCAATCCTGATGTTGATTTCCTGATCGAGGGATAATTTGCTATTTACCTCTGATCCTTCTTCTTCTTCTTCAGCTTTCCGAGCCATTGAGGTTCTTTGCTGCAAATACAATCCGTTTCCATTCGTCTCTCTGGTTGACCTTCTCTTGCCAGTCGTTGATTCCAAGTGCTTGTAGGTCTGTACATGTATTATCTCTCCACCGTCTTCTTGGTCTACCTCGGGGTCTACGGTCATTTATTTCCTGAGTGTAAGCGAGTTTTGTTTCCCTATTATCTTCCATTCTTTCTATATGCCCCAGCCATTGTAGTCTATTAGCCTTCATGATACCAGTGATTAGCGGGGACTTAAACAGATAATAAATGTCTTTGTTACTTCTTCTTTTCCACTCTCCATTTTGTGTATCCCTAATGGGTCCAAAGATGCGTCTTAAAATTTTGTTCTCAAAGGTTTGTAACAAGGCTTCGTCTCCTTTCGTTGTACTCCAGGTTTCAGAGCCATACAGCACAACTGGTCTGATCAGTGTTTTGTATATTGTGATTTTGGTGTTACGAGATCTTTGATCCTAGATATGTAAAAAGTCTACTATCTCCAGTTCGGCATCGTCAATAAAGATTGATGGTACAACATGTGCACCTTGTGACATAATCTGTGTCTTCTTTTTGTTAATTGTTAAACCAAATTCAGAACAAGCATTGGAGAATGCAGATAGTAGATGTTGTAATTCTTCCTCAGAGTGGGTCGTAATCGCAGCATCATCCGCAAAAAGCAACTCTCTGATTAGTACCCTGCTAATTTTGGTCTTGGCCTTCAATTTCTGAGCATTATAGTAGCCACCATCTGAGCGTGAGTGAATGTATATACCGTCATCCTGATCACGAAAGGCATATTTCAGTAGAAGTGAAAAGTATATCCCAAAGAGGGTGGGGGATAGTACACAACCTTGCTTAACTCCACTCTTGATTTTAAACTCTTCTGAAGTTGAGCCATCAAACTTGATTATACCTTTCATGCCTGTGTGGAACGATTCCACAATGGACAGAAGAGTTGGTGGGCAGCCAATCTTCTTTAGTGCTTTGAACAGACCCTCACGACTGACCAAATCGAATGCCTTTGTGAGGTCAATGAAGGCAATAAACAGTGGCTGATTTTGTTCCCGGCATTTTTTAAATGTTTTTTCAACAATGTTGTTGGTCAGAAGTGCAATAAACTTTAAGAGGTTGAAATGCGCGAGCAGAGTCAAACCATGTAAGCAAACTTGAAGAACAATCACCATCCCTGCACTGACATTTACGAGGAGACAAAAGTACATATACGGTACCTGCTTCCACGAGCAATAATATGGGCTTTATTTAAAACATTCATCAATTAAAAATAATGAACGAATAGCGAAATAGTATGCTTAAAACGTTTGTAAAAACTGCTAGAAAACGAAGTTATAGGATACGAATTCCATGTTCGGTCTTCATTGATGACTCGAAAAAAATATGGAACGCTTCACGAATTTGCGTGTCATCCTTGCGCAGGGGCCATGCTAATCTTCTCTGTATCGTTCCAATTTTAGTATATGTACTGCGTGAACAGTACAAACATCTTTAATCATTTGTCATATATATACCGAACATTTTCTAAACATGCGTAAATATGGTTACAGAATGTTGCATATTACATAGTTCTGTTTATGTTTTTATTGTAGCTTCTTAAGATTCTCTTCCTTTATCATTGATAGAAGGGACGGTATTTTTGTAGTTGGGAAATCCATATATACTAGATCATGCATGTGTAAATGCTTCGAACCACATTGATACATTTCAATAAACATGCGTTTCATAAAAGACTATTGCAGAGTTGTTTACCTCCCTTTAGTGTTAAGGGAGGTAATCTCTCTAATGTGTCAATATTTTAAACATATTATCATCATGCCACACCTCTGAAGTCGGAGTGTGTTCGCTTGATGGCGAGGGACATGTTAACGGGGAAAGCTAATCCACACGCAAAAATTCAACCCAGCACTACTAGAAGTAGGGGAGACTGGGGAGAAATGGACATAGGGGAGAAATGGACCACCCCCTCTCTGGCCCCTGGCTGTGATGCAATGAAAGTGAAACCATAATAAGTTTGTTTTCCACATCAAACATAGTCCGAATTTTTCATTTGCCATCGACTTCCCGCACAGGTCGTTCCCACGCAAAGTTTGAAAAATTTTCTGCACTAAAGTTTCTTTTTCCAGTTCCAGACACCATCGTAAAGCAGACGCATAGTCAGGAATCAGGACAAGGTAATTACGTTAATATCTTTATTTACTTGTTATTTAAGAGTTCATATAAAAAATATAGCATATAATATTAGATTTAAGAGACTTTATGGCTGAATAGTTTAATACATTGATGGGGGAGAAATGGACCGGTTCATTTCTCCCCATGGATCATTTCTCCCCATAGAAGAAATTGACAAGACAGTCTGTTGTTATTAAAAGTGTTGAAGATTGCATTCGAATATCAGCATTATTGATTCTTTTTAATACTGGGGTCTAAATCTAGACCAATAAAACTGTTAACAAATTTGATTTCAGTGATTTATTAAAGATGCACGCCATTCGTGCTATGATCAGTATTTCTTTGCAAATGATAGACCTACCATTCTAAATGTTATATAATTCGGTCACTCTTTTGTTTCAGATGCCAAGATTGTACATCAGAAACACCAACAAGGGTCTCGTTACGGAGGAACGTATGAGAGAAGCTGTTAATACTGTGAAAAATGGAATGAAAGTGAGGAAAGCTGCAAGGGAGTAAGGCATTGCTCGCTCTACCCTCAATAACAATCTTACAAAAGACAGAGAAGGAATTGGTCTGCCTACTAGACTCGTACCAAATTATAGGCATAGCCTTGTTTTCACAGCTAAGCAAGAAGCTGATTTTGCTAGTTACTTGAATGATTGTGCAAGAATGTTCCATGGACTCACAACTAAAAACGTTCGTATTTTGGCGTACGAGATGGCGAAAGTCAATAGCATTGCACATCCTTTAACCTGGGATGAGCAAATGATGGCAGGGAATGACTGGCTTTGTGGATTTTTGCGACGAAATCCCGAGCTGACCATAAGGCAACCCGAGGCAACATCTCTGGCTAGAGCTACAGCTTTCAACAAACATAATATTTGCACCTTCTTCAACATTGTGAAGGAAACCATTACAAAACTAAATGTGAGTGGAGCTCACATCTACAATTTGGATGAGTCAGGTCTGACCACTGTGCAGAAAGTGCCAAAAGTAATTGCCCCACGAGGAGTGAAGCAAATAGGCCAGGTGACATCCAGAGAAAGAGGAGAACTGGTCACAATCTGTTGCATTGTGTCAGCTCCCGCAGCTCACATTATCCCTCCAGTTTTTGTGTTTCCCAGAAACATTTTTAAGAATTTTATGCTTGCTGGAGTACCTGAAGGTTCCCTTGGCCTTGTGAATGAATCAGGTTGGATGACCCGTGATAATTTCGTCAAAGTTATAAATCACTTCATTAAGCATTCAAGACCTTCCAAAGACGTCTCTTTGATTTTGATCTTGGACAATCACGATTCCCACATTTCATTTGAATCACTTGAACTGTGCAAGAAAAATAACATTCATGTGATCACGTTGCCACCACACACCTCATCTAAAACTCAGCCCTTGGACCGTTCAGTTTTTGGACCCATGAAGTCGGTCTACAACAATGCGTGTGATTCATGGATGATGAAAAATGTTGGGACACCACTGACAATCTATCAAGTTGCAAATCTAGGAGGCCACGCTTTTCTTAAAGCGGCAACTCCCATTAACATTCAATCAGGCTTTGCAGTGTCAGGTATTTGGCCCTTTAACGAAGATGTTTTTACAGAAGATGATTTTATGCCTTCAGAAATAACGAACAGGCCCATCAGCAAGGACAGTGAAAATGCCACTTTAGAAAGCAATGAACAGACAGGATCAGCATCTCCACATTGTTGTACCAGCACAGATCAAACTGCACAAGAATTTCATGAAAATCAGAAAGCGTGTAATGTTGAGAACCTTGTAGATGACTTGCAGGAAATATCAGGGAGTCTTCAACATAAAGCTACTTCTTCCTTTACTTCGCCTCATGTTTTCAGAGGACTACCAAAAGCTGGTCCGCGAAAAGATTCAAATAATATGAGGAAAAGAGGAAAAACTATGCTGGCTACTTCTACGCCAGAAATGGATCGAATTAGGGAAAGAGCAGTGATGAAAGAAAAGGCAGCAAAAGTTCCACCCAAAAAGGCAAAGAGACAGCTGCTGAACGAACTTGATGTTGATTCAGATCCAGAAACTGACATTTCGTTTTGTGATGACACAGATTCTGATGTTTCATTTGGTGAAAATGAGGAGTGTACGGTTAGCTTGACTGGTGTGCGTGAGGTTTTTGAAGGCCAGTGTGTGCTATGTGAATATGGAACAATGAAGACTTGTGTTTACTATGTAGGAATTGTAAGGGGAGACATTGATGATGATGGTGATGTTGAGGTAGAGTTCTTGCGCAAGAGTGAGAAGGTTGCTGGTAAATTTGTTAAGCCTAAGGTAGAAGATGTCGCCAGTGTCTCAATTACATGTATTAAAGCACAGCTTACTAGATCTACAATCACTGGAACCACTTCTAGGACTAAAGATGGCTATGTCTTCAAAGAAAGTCTTGCAGGCATAAATGTTCGATAAAACTTTATATTAGATTAATATATCATATTAAACTTTTTTTACTGTCGCTTAAAATGATTAAAAAAAAACTGAAAATATCCTTTTAATGATTATTTATTTCTTATAGCAATATGGATGAGTTGTTGCTGTTTCTTTTTTAAAAAGGTCCATTTCTCCCCACTATGGTCCATTGCTCCCCACGTGCTGGTCCATTTCACCCCAATGGTGGTCCATTTCTCCCCATGTTCATATACATTTTTGAAATGCATTTTGTAAAGAAACATATAGAAATAGATTGCTAAATGTTTTCCCCTTTTAAAATAAATGAATTTACAACATTTTAGTCATGGTTTTGTTATGTTTCGATAAAATCTGTACCGGTGATGAGCAAAAATTGAAAACTACAAAATTGCTGGTCCATTTCTCCCCAGTCTCCCCTAGTGTGTATGGCTACGCTTGAGTTCAAAGCGAGCGAGCGCAACAAAAAAAAAATGTGTTTATCGACATGCCGATAAATGTGTCGATCATGAATCGAAATCTCACAAAATCAACAATCTCCAATCAAGTCTATTCATATCCCAGTTATGCAGTTCTGACAAGAAATCCAGTTATTTATCTCTGTGTCTTACCCTTGCTGTTTCTGCACCACGTTGTCGATGAGCATAAAGTGTGCATATTTATTTCTCCTCATTTTGTATTTTTATTTTGAATAATGCCTTCTTTCGGTTTTTTTTTTCTGTTCATCTAAATTATTTATTCCGTTGCCCCTAGAAACCACAAGTCCGTTGATATTAGATGTTTGTCAGCTTATATGCTTGTTATGAAATCTTCACGTGCAGTATATGTTCTATATAGTAATTTAACACCGTTTGTCTTACAGCAGTTTACATATTTGTATTGGTGAGTATGTTGTCAATCTGGCAAAAGACTACTTTTGCTGTGACGATTTGTGTTCTATGCTCCACAAAGTATCTGGCGTCAGACGTTATGACATTCTCAACACAGTTGCACCTATTCATCTATTTACAACTGTTCCGATTTGTTTTCATGTTACATTGTGGTATGTCTTTTGTTTACTCTAGAGATGACCATAATTTTTTCTTACAATTTAAGTCTAACCCCCCTTGCTCACTGTGTACAACAACAGCAGCAGCTAAATGCTGCAGATCATTGTCCGTGTATTTTGTTGTATGCATTCAATGCTGCATGACCTGCACATTGTATATATTTGGTGTTATGTCCGACAGCGATTCCTCTGGTGTCTTTTGAATGTATCATATTTGCACTCTAGTAGGATTAAAAAAAACAGGATCGGAAACATTAGTCATACCTGTCACACACCTATCTTTACTAGCTGATTTTAATCCACTTGGTTACGGCAGCATGATTTTCCAAAATATATGGTCTTTACAAGCTGAAGGTCTACTGGCCATTTGGAGAAATGCAAGTATTTCTATCATATCCATGCGTCTGACTCTTTTGAAGGCTTTTAGTGTTGTCAATGAAGTAAAATTGTTGGTCTTTGTTTACTTCAATGGATGACGCTATTAATTTTCCCAATAAACACTCAGCGCTTATTGAGCACTTGGTTTCAACAAACCCACATTAATGCCCCCCCCCCCCCCCCAACCCTCTAGGTCTTGTTATATTTGTTTGCTGAAATTTGCAAGATGATTCTAAGCAACATCATTACGATTTGACTCATTATATTAATTGTTGCAATTTGATCCAACGCCAAGGCACTTGATCGCTTCGGCAAGCAGTTAGCGTAGATTTACAGAAGTCGGGAGTTATATCTCCGTTATCAGATGTGTTTCAGCAACCTGGTGATTTGGTCCACGGTATAATCTTCTAAGGCACTGATCATTTTACTTGCGATGTTGCCTGGACTCAGGGTCTTACTAGATTTCATATGGACAAGGGCATTCTGAACTTCACTCTTCAAAAATCGTGGTCCTTTACTGTTATTTTTAATATCAAACTGTTCCTCGTGTGAACGTAATATATATATATATATATTTCTAACACATTTATACATTATATGACACCTTCTTATATTCTAATACATGATATACGAAGTGGTATGGCCAGTTCCTTTACTCATCATTTTTCCAACTCAGACAATGCTAAAGATTGTCTGGTACTAAGTTTTATGTGGTTGGGTTGACCCCAGAGTGGCAGTAGTCAGGAAATGAATCCTGCCTCTGCTGGCGATTAAACCAGGACTAATGAAATACTTAAAACTTGCGGTAGAAACACGACTAACCTAGGCCTAGTACCAGATTTGGACTTGTCTTTAATGTCACTAAATATACTTTATTTCACTGTGGCTGAATTATACTACAAAAACTGTAGATGAGTCACTGAGTTATTGTGATCAACCAATGTATTTCTGTGACAAAATATTCCAAAAGTTACTTACTACAGGCAAATTGGATGTGAGTTATGGACCATTTTGCAAACATTAAAGAAGAAATTGGGGCTTCTGAACATACATCTGACAGAAATGCTCTTAGAATATCACTGACACAGCAGAGGAAAAACACTGACATTATACAAGATCTGAACATCAAAGTAAACTGGGTTCAAAACAGAATATCTCTAGGAAAATGAAAAACGTGGGCCACATTATAGGTCATAATGGTTTGGAAAGAATTGTGACAGGATACATGGTTCCTTGAATAAGAAACAATGAACAACCAGCACAAAGACGAACACATGACATTGAAGACACCTTGAGCATGAGGGTGCATGCAGCAGGCAAACAGGCAAGAGATCAAGACTGCCCGTGGGCCATGATGAAAATGGCATTCTGCAAAGGACCTGCTACATGATGAGACAAAATAGACTAACTTGTACTGCACTGGCACCTGGCCATCTTAACAGACGATAGTTTGTTACATTGTGCTTCTAAAACAAGGCATAATACCTACAACGCAAAGCGGGGACCAGGGATGAAGTTTGACCTCAGCAGAGCATAAAGCCTGGGTTGAAATGTAGAGACTGTGTGTTGTCCATACAGCATGATCCCTCTCTAGGCCTGCCTAGTTTACTCCAGAGGAAAGGTAACATCTGGAACAAGACAAGCTGTAGAAGCTGTCGGTTCAGCAAAGCAATGCTCTTACTGTCCACCTTTTAGAGGATTGATACTAGACCAGTTGCTGACCAAAGTTTAGAGCCTGGTGTGCCCTCCCATGAAATTTAGTCTTTAAGCTGCATTTAGTCATACTAGGATGTCTTGTACCGTCCCAGCTGCGCTCCTCTGCCCGAAGGTATTGGCACAATGTAGGGTTCGGATTTGGTGAACACCATCCAACATTTGGCGCTGACAGAAAGCAGGTAGTACCGTCTACTGTTATAGGGTAGCTCAGTCACATCTGACTAAAAGGTATGAGCAATGATTTGGTAAAACAAATTCTATATAATTAAATAATTTTCACAGTATATTTTGCTTTCTTTATTATCATACAGGTTGGTACACTGAAGTGCAGAAAACGGATTCTAACCACAAACTCACTGTTAAAAATCCTTCAAAGAGACAATACATAGCAAAGTAGAATCCAAACTTGCTTCCATCACTAGCATCAATATGCTCTTTATCGTTTGCATCTTTTGACACACCCCAAGGAACATAGAACAGCAGAAAATAGCACGCACAGGCAAACGGGGCTGAGAATAAAATCCTGAAATAAAGAAAATAATATATTACATTGATCTATATATAGATAGGTGCTGCTGTGGTATATTAGTTAGTGTAGCTGTCTATCAAGACAGTGGCGTGGGTTCAATCTCCAACAGACAGCATTATTTTTCTGACCAGTAATGCTCTGTGGTCAACCCAGCCAAACAAAACTTGTTACCAGTGAAGTTTCAGAATTTTCTGGGGAAAATGTTGAGAAGGTGATGAGGAACTAGCCACCATACCTCATATGTCATGGCCTAGAGTATGTGACGGCCCAACATTTCACACCTCAATGGCAGTATACGCTATAGGGCAACCTTTACCTTTATATATAATGTCTTCCTCTTCTTCATTCACCTTTCATCTCCCAATAGAGCAAAAACCTCCACCAGCTCACGGTCAACCCCTTTGTAGACTTGTTCATGATTGGCTGGAGTTAGCAGCTACAGTTTTCTATAGGATTTTGATTGATTGACTGATCTAGGAACAGACATCAAAGCAATCGGGACATTCCCATAGGCGCTCCGTCCCCATCCTCAACAGCCAGCAAAGAGTTCCAACACCAGTAGTACCAGTAGCAATCTGATTATATGTCCGTATCGCCTTTCCTCTGAGCGCCGAGCGTCGGCCGATATGGTCTTATATATGGAAATGATACTCCTCGCCGCCTCATTCTTGCCAGACCATGGTGATCCATTTGCTCCTCCGAGGTGTACACGTGCTCCCACAAGGTCGCAGTCACGTCTGCCTTGTCATGCATCAATACTCCCCCAAAGTTTTGCCGAGCCACCCAATCTGTCCGCCTGTTCATTCCTCGGCACACCGGCATGCCCCGGAGAAAAGATCCAGGCGATGCTTGCACCCGTGACCTCCGAAGCGAAGCAAGCCACTCTGCACGAAGCATGCCTGTTATCACCTTCTTCAGCATATTCCTCATTTTCTATAGGATGCCAGCCTCACATGAACCCTTCTTGATCACTTTCTACCATTACAGTTTCATTCTTCTTTTCTCCCCTTATGGGCCCCATCAACACACAGGCAGGAGTATGACTATTATGAAGTATAATATCAGTATTATTGTATAGTACTGACCAGCCGTAGTGTAGTAGAGAAGAAGTTAACTTGGCTTCCTACACATGATTAAGCTGATATATTAGCTTCAATAGAACCTATCTCTGCGGCATTACAAATTAAATGAGGGGATACAATGCAGGCAAACAATGGCAGCTGATTCGTGGTGACACATCACTTAATATTCTTGATTCTGGCTGTTTGTGTGGTGAATCAACTTGATTCCGGCAGCTGGAGTGGGGAATCAACTTGATTATAGCCGTTGAAGTGGGGAATCAACTTGATTCTGGTTGTTGTAGTAGATAATCAACTTGATTATGGCTGTTGTAGTGGGGAATCAACTTGATTATGGTTGTTGTAGTGGGGAATCAACTACGAACACATGCCAGGGTGGTTCCGATAAGCAGCTAACCAGTTTGCAAAAAGGACAATCAGTACCCACACCCTTCAACTGTTAGTCGCAGAGATTGAGCACTTATTGGTGTGCTCAAAGTGCTATAACATAAACTCTTCACCATAAACCATAACCCACACGCACACACTGGTCCAATGTTCATTGTGCAATATTGCTAGGAGTGCAATCTTTCTCGGCCAGTACATCCTTGAGTTGGAATTGGCCACATAAAATGTGCACCAAACACTTGTTTGATATTTGTTCTGGGCAGGAATAGTCGTAGGGGGTGAAGTCAACTAGCTCACTTAACTGTGTCTGTCTATGATCTAATACTGGAGCACAATGTTTAGTATGCTTGCCAGCCATCCTGGTGATCTACCATTACTGCTAGTTAGTTAGTCGACAAATCATTCTCATTGCACATCAAACCATTCAGCCCATAAGTGCTCGGATCCCCTCTCAGTAAATCCCGCAGCATATAGCGGCTAACGACAACAGTTCTGTGTTGGTTTATTAATCTTCTTTGGCTTCCTGCATAGTGTTCTTGTTTGGCTACATCTTTTTTAACTTGCTGTTCTCGCAGCCTGACCATGGATGTAGATTAAGAGTCATCATTTGGTTCTCGCAAACGACTTACTTCTCGTAGAGCATTCAGTATATCAGTCTGGTCCATGGCTCGCCCGCCTTTCACAGTAGCCCTACCTGCAAGCCTGTCAGCCTGCTTATTTCCTTGTACACCCGCATGCCCTGGCACTAAAATGAAACTAATCTTTGCCAGCCGTGACCGCTCCAGAGACAACAATCACTGTCTTCGGACCCACGACATCTATATTTTCCTGAGCATACTAATTGAGTCACTAAAGAAACATGCCTGAGTGAAGGTCTGTGTCTCGAGCGATGTTATTGCTTTACTTACGGCCATTACTTACTGCGCTTACCAAACCCGACACCCCACATCGTGCCAACGGCTTCAGGATGAAGAGCGCAACTGAGAGGGCACATGCCTTATTCTGGTGCGAGGAAATGCAGCCTAAAGACAAAATGTCATGGCAGGGCAGACCAGGTTGGCAGCTGGTCTAGGATCAAAGCTCCGACAGGCGGAAGTTAGAGCACTGCTTTGCTGATCCGGCAGCTTCTGCAGCTTGTCTTGTTCCAGATGTATTGGTGTTACCATTCCTCTGGAGTGAACTAGGCAGGCCGAGAGAGGGATCTTGCTGCATGGGCAACACATGGTCTCTATATTTTAGTCCAGGCATTGTGCTTGTATTAACCGGTCTCGGAATCAAAACGAGAGGTAGCAGTTACGCGTTATAAGTCCTTGTCAATTGGTGTAGACCTGGGGCGCCACGGGTTGCCTCTGACGGTGGGAGACACCTACAGGTGTCACTGATCAGCTGTCGCCCGCCTTAAGCTGGGCAGCCTCCGGCCAATTGGGTGCTGATCCGCCACAGCCTGCTTGCTTCAATGTGTGCTTCAGGCTAGGACAAAATCTGAATCGCAGGCTGTTAAACCAATGCACCAGGCACCTATACAAAGAAAAATAGAAGCTTCAAGCTACTGCTTGCAATCTGGAACATAAGAATCATGTGTCCAGGATTTTCCACTGGCCTGAAGAATATTGACGATATGAGATAAACGGTTGTAATTGATGCCGAACTCAAGAAAACAATTACACCTTTTTTTGGAAGGGTAGAGGGGAGGCAAAAAAAATAGGCAACATGATATGGGTTTTACAGTGAAGAATTCGCTACTGGGGATTATTGAAATTCCAGTTGGAGGTAATGAAAGTTTATTATCCCTGCGCCTGGCAACCTCTTGTGGTTTTGCCACCATTATCACTGCATATGCACCGACACTTGTTTCCTCTGATGATGTGACGGATTCGTTCTATGAGGAGCTAGACTCTGTGATCGAGGCAGTTCCAAAATCTGACTACATTTATATGCTCGGTGATTTCAATCCTCGTGTGGGCAAGGACTCGGGTTCATATCCACTGTGCCTTGGAAAATACAACATTGTTCGCATGAATGAAAATGGGCAAAGGCTGTTGGAGCATTGCACCAGAAATTACCTGTGTATTACAAACTCAGGGTTTGAACTCTACACCAGTCAGTTGGACTAAATGTTGACTTCTATACCTTGACTTGAGGACCTAAGTTATAAGTACCTCTGAAGTCAGAGTGGGTTTGCCTGATGGCCAGAGACACTGGTAATCGGGAAAGCTAACCCACATGCACAAATCAGTCCAGTGCACAGGAAAGTAATAGCACTTGTATGGACTACACTTGAGTTCAAAGCAGCGAATGAAAATAAAAATAGGATAACATGTCAGAAATACAATTCATTGAATTACAGAATAACATATGAGAAAAACAATGCAATGAATTATGGAATAACATAAGAGAAAAGCACAACATCTAACTTATTTTAACCACCATTCTCCATCTCCCAGAAACATATTGTCTTACCATGGCCTCATTTTGCCCCATCTTGTATTTGTCTTCTGAACCAGAATGCCAATCCTTGGGTCAACGATTGCATCCCAGACTTTTCCACACAAAAATATGATGGACACATAGCGGGGCTTCAACTGAAAAACAGTGCGAATTTATAAAGTAGTGTTTTCATGTTTGGTTGCATATGAAGTATCATGCATTTTAAATAAACAATGTCAAATACCACTTTGGCTGTTTGGTGAATGTGTTCCTATGTACATTAACTTCCATTCTACTATTCAGAATTGGCATGTAAACATAAGCGTTTAATTTGTAAATATGAGCCATAGCATGCTGTTGACACAAAAAGGAAACTAGTTTTCTAGCGGTGTCCATAGAAATGAAAAGTCAAATGAGCTTGCAAAGGACAGGGAAAATATATAGCTTTCCCCATAAATCCCCCTGAGCTTTATTTAAAAAGGCAAAGACATGCACTAGGTTATAAAAACGAATTGGAGAAAACAAAATGAAAATTACAGACCAGAGCATGATAGCATCAATAAAGAATTCAGAAACCAGCAGACCAGAGCATGACAGCACCAATAAGATAGGCAGAAACCAGCAGACTAGAACATGACAGCATCAGTAAGGTAGGCAGAAACCAGCAGACCAGAGCACGACAGCATCAGTTACGTAGGCAGGAACCAGAAAACCAGAGCATGACAGCATCAATAAGATAAACAGGAACCAGCAGATCAGAGCATGACAGCATCATTAAGGTAGGCAGGAACCAGCAAAGCATGATAGCATCAATAAGGTAGGCAGGAACCAGCAGATCAGAGCGTGACATTATCATTAAGGTAGGCGGAAACCAGCAGAGCATGACAACATCAATAAGGTAGCAGAAACCAGCGTTCTAGAACATGACAGCATCAATAAGGTAGGCAGAAACCAGCAGACCAGAGCATGACAGCACCAGTTGCGTAGGCAGGAACCAGCAAACCAGAGCATGACATCTATATATATAAAAGACAATGTATGTAGGGATGTATTTGATGCGTTCGATAACGTTCCATCGGATTGAGATGAAATTTTCTACATGTTTTCTGTTCATTCCCGTGCAGCGAACTGTCATAGTTTGTTAGTGTACAATCAGTTATTTACTTACTAAAATTTAATATTTTAATTTACATTATCATTTATATATAGCGAGGGCATTTAACTTAAGAAAAGTTATTTCAAGGGGCATAACTTTTAAGAGCATTGCTATATATTTTATATATAGATTGATGTATTGTTTTCAAAGGTTTATAAACTCTTTGTCTACAGTTATTTACAGGCATATGCATTATAATAAATAGTGATATAATATTTAAGGGATTTTCAAAGTTTTCATAAAAATAATGCATCTATTTAAATAGTGAAAATTTTCTAACTCATCTTTTTATGTTTAAAGAAGTTATCTACAGTCATGTAGGTGATTAAAAACAGTTTTCATTAAAAATAATGGATGGAGTGTGGAAGGACATTCTTAAGTTAATTTTTTTTTTGTTATATGAATTTAATGAGACGCTCCCCGACAGGAGCTGGGCGAAGCCGCGCCAGGTCAGATAGATAGACAGACAGACAGACAGATAGTCGGGAACGGGAGCTTATATGACCACTTATATGAATTAAATGAGATGCTCCCCACCAGGAATTGGGTGAAGCGGGCTGGGTCAGACAGACAGACAGACAGATAGAAAGACAGACAGATAGTCGGGAACGGGAACGGGAGCTTATATGACTACTTATATGAATTAAATGAGATGCTTCCCACCATGAGCTGGGCAATGCCGGGCCGGGTCAGACAGACAGACAGACAGACAGACAAACAGACAGACAGACAGACAGACAGATCCCCGCCAGGAACTGGGCGAAGTCGGGCCGAGTCAGCTAGTCATTAATAAGATAGACAGAAACCAGCAAACCATAGCATGACAGCATCATTAAGGTAGGCAGAAACCAGCAGACCAGAGCATGACAGCATCAATAAGGTAGGCAGAAACCAGCAGACCAGAGCATTACAGCATCATTAAGGTAGGCAGAAACCAGCAGACAAGAGCATGGCAGCATCATTAAGGTAGGCAGAAACCAGCAGACCAGAGCATTACAGCATCATTAAGGTAGGCAGAAACCAGCATGCCAGAGCATGACAGAATCATTAAGGTAGGCAGAAACCAGCAGACCAGAGCATTACAGCATCATTAAGGTAGACAGAAACCAGCAGACCAGAGCATGGCAGCATCATTAAAGTAATCAGTATCTTCAGACTTAGTTCTGGACACCGTGGACTCAAAGTACATATTCACTGATTCAGAAAGCGAGTAAAGGATCCTCATTCACACCTTCACCATGTTTTCTCAAATCCATGAGTAAGCTAATGAAGATTGAGATGGGCTGCGCCAGATGACATTGGTTTGAATCTATGAGAAGGTCAATACTGTTATTATTCGTTTAATATTTGTGCCAGGACATTGTGAGGCACATATTAGACGCTTTCACACGTTATTCTGTCTACTCACATACGCCCAACTGGCTTATGACAATGATAATAGTGAAGCAACCAAAGACGCTCTAGTTTAAGAGCCAGGGATCGACCACTGTAGAAGATAAATACATTCTCTCCAGGGTAGCCTTTACAAACACGCACACAACACCATCCACGTAACATATTTGGTTCCAGATCAGAAACTCAGCTCCTTCTTTGGTAAGATAGATAATAGGAATGCAAACAACAGTAAATATATAAGACCATTTTAGACAGCCTAATGCATAATGGCCGACCTCCCTGGCCAGGGAGTTAGCAGCTTTCTCCAAAACCTCGACTACTCTCGTGGTTGACGTTAGCCCATGAGAATTGGAAGCGATTCGAGTCGCGCCATTGACTTATGAGAGTATGTGAGCCGGTCGCTCAGAAAGCAATGGCAAACTACTGAGCGTAATGTTGCCAAGAAATCAACAATCAGCTGAAAGATGCTGATGTTGACAGCAATGTCCTGTAAAGGATATTTTATTTTTTCCGCGTTTCCATCCTGTTTCAGGATATTGCGGTCAACATCAGCATCGTTCAGCTGTAAGTTGATTCCTAGGCTAGATTACGCTCATCACCACGCCATGATTTTCTGAGGGACCGGCTCCATACTCTCATAAGTCACTGGCGCGATTCGAACCACTTCCTATTCTCGTGCGCTCACGTCAACCACGAGAGTATTCGGGGTTACGGAGAAAGCTGCTAACACCTCAGCCAGGGAGACTGGCCCTGTAAAGGATATGCGAAAAAAAAATACATAATGAGCAAATGACAAATGGTGACTAAAGAACAAACATGTATCAATAACTACTAAGAAAGCACTTTACAACACAATCTTCCAACCAACTCTATGCTACCAATGCCAAACCTGGACAATGACAGAAAAAGAGAAAAGAAAAATCACAACAATAGAAATGAGATTCCTGAGAAGAATACTCAACGTGTCAAGAAAAGATAAGATCAGAAATGAAGAAATCAGGACTAAAGTGGGGGTTAAAGCAGCACTAGATTTTATTAGAAAGCAGCAAGTCAAGTGGTTTGGCCATGCAAGTAGGTTACCAGCCAACAGCATGCCACAACAAGCAATGATGTACAGACCAGATGGAAACAGAGGAAGACGACGACCACGTAAACCTTGGACGGAGGGAATAGCAGAGTCCATGGGAATATCGATATATGAAGCCCATAATCGGGCACTCTCACGATGTTTATACTTCACCTCGACACCGCAAGGTACAAGAGGAACGTGATGAGGTGAGATGAAATGAGATGAGATGAAATGAGATGAGATGACAAATGGTGCTAGCCCCACATTTCTACAAATCATTCAACAATCAATGTGTGATGTGGTCAATACCACACCAGCTGCCTTTACTTCCCTGGACATTTTATGGTACCCATTTTAGGCTGGGTTGACATCGGAGCTAATTTTAATGGTTTTTTTTCTTCATATATGCCTCGAAAGGGAATTGGTCATAAGACCACCAGGCTGAAAGGCAAGTGGGTTAGTTACCGCATTAACCACAGCTCCCACGGTCATAGAGAAATAAACAGAAATACTAGGATGGCATGAGCAACATTAGTAGCAATGAGAAAAATAAAACTAATATTGAGAAAACAAAGACTAAAACAACACAGAAATCGTACCAATGCAACTTCAAGTAAAAACAAGTTGAGGAAAATTGCTATGATCGTTGATGTTATTTGGAACGGAGCACCTCCTACAGAAAAACACAACTTCCTCCATAAAGGGAGTGAATCTTCATCTTTAGTAGCTTGCTCATCTGTTAACAATTGCTGGTAGAAGAAAAATTATCATATAAATTGTACACTTTGACAGAATGATGAGGTCCATCTGTTCTGATTTCTTGCCCCATAATGGGCTTTATTAAGAGTGTATTATGATTTACTTTAGAAGCTGGCTGCTGGGTTTATTATGAGGCCATTTAAATTATTTCAATTAGGTCAGATGGTGCAATAATAAATACCTTATTTTTAAAGTTACATATCCATTACATGACGTCGCTGTCAACACCAGCATTTTTCGCTGTTGTGATCTTTTGGCAAGTTGTCTTTCAATAGTTTGCCATTGCTTTCTGAACCACCATTTCGTAAAAAACCAACCCAAGGCGGTATGCTGCGAAATCACCTGCAGCTGTGTTTCGAACGCGGGTATGCGAGATTACTAACTGCGTCTGTAACTCCTTCCCCACGGAGCGGACAATAAATAATTACACCATTCTATTTGTTTTGCTTTGCAGCCCTACAATAAAATTATAGTCTCAGTGTCAATAATGCATGTCGAAAAATTCTGCATATATTTACATTGAAAGCCGCATATTTTGATCCATCCATCCATCATGTGCCATGCCGATAAGCTTGGGCGGTCATCTTTTGCCATCTCACTCGATCACCAGAGTCGTGGATCACCTCCGTGTTCCTGTCTCGACCATGCCACGTGGCCAGGTTATCCAGGTATTTACTTCTCGGTCTTCCCCTTGGTCTCTTCCCTTCTATCTTGCCGGTTGTCACTAAGTTCTCCAAGTCATTTCTTCTCATAACATGTCCACAAAATTTTGATTGTTGACGTCTAATGACTCTAATCAGTTTATGATCTTTATTTGTTTTTTGAAGGACTTGTTCATTGTATTTTCTGCCTGTCCATGATTTTCTTTGCATTTTCCTCAGAAACCACATTTCCACAGCCATCAGATGTTTTTCAGCTTGACTACTCATTGTCCACGCTTCACATCCATACAAAAGTACAGGTTCTGTGTAGCACTTCAACACTCTTTGTGTGTGTGTGTGTGTGTGAATATTTTGATATCCATTGAAAATTTTTAATTAGGTCAAAGGATGTGTTAAAGAATAATAATGAAGTGTATTATGTTTCTCACTTTTAATAAGATAATCAACAGTATATGGCAGACAGTTCATTTAATAACATATATATTCATACTGTCAGTATTACTGCTGGCATGTTTCATGAGTTTTCAGAATTATAGGCTACAATTTAAAGCTGTGCATGGCTGGCAGGTTTTCCTATACATTACTTCGACGAACTTACAGTACAATAAACGTGTCTCAATATTACACACCAATGTAAACTATACAGGTGTCATTAAGATTCTTCTGAATATACTTTTTTCATATAGTACTGGTGCCAATTAATTTTTCAAGTAATTAATCTCTGATATGTTAGTTAATAATTGAGTAATCTATATGGTACGTTCATTTGTTCCGTGCGGCCAAACAGTCACTTTAATATTAAATATACTGCCTTGCTTAAATATGTCAAATTTTATTGTTCAGTTCAAAGAAATGTGTCATTGGTTCACTCAGTGATTCCTAAATAATATGCAACGAATTGCATTACACATTAACAAGTGGTTATAATACACTTAATCAACTAGGTCTTAGTCAGATATGACTGAGCTACCGTAAGACAGTAGGCAGTATATATATATATATATATATATATATATATATATATATATATATATATATATATATATATATATATATATATATATATATATATTTTTTTTTTTTTTTTCCGCGTTTCCATCCTGTTTCAGGATATTGCGGTCAACACCAGCATCTTTCAGCTGTATGTTGATTCCTAGGCTAGATTACGCTCATCAGCACGCCACGACTTTCTGAGCGACCGGCTCCATACTCTCATAAGTCACTTTTGCGATTCGAACCACTGCTAATTCTCGTCGCGTCACGTGACGAGAGTATTCGGAGTTAGCGGAGAAAGCTGCTAACCCCTCGGCCACGAAGCCGGTATATATATATATAATGCTTGTCTGTCAGTTATGTCTGTCTGTAAGTCCCAACTGTCTATATGTCAATTTCTATGTCTGCCTGCCCTGTCTGTCTGCCTCTGTGTCTGCTTATATTGGGTTTCTATCTCTGACTTTGTCTTCTGCTTTGTTATTTAAAACAAGCTTAGCATACTCTGCCACTCAGTTGTGGAACAATCTTCCACAAGAAATCAAAGACACCACCAATCATTATACATACAGTCGCAACCTGTTTGAACACTACCTCAGGACAGACTACATGCCCCCTTAAAAAAAAAACCAGCAACAAAGACAATAATAATGGTAAATCATCTCGAACGACAACTAGCAAAAAAAAAAAACCCCATATGTAGGGCACGTTACACCCACCTTGGGTATTCATGATGCCCATATTAAACATTGCCGCAACGAGTCATGTATTATTGATTATTTTTCATGCGTTTTAATGCTTATTGTACTTTTGTTGTCAAAGAATTGCTTCATAAGAGATGTTGAATGAAAGAATGTATGAGAGGAAATAGAGAAGAAGGGCAGAATGTCAGACGGGCCTGAGTGCCCAATTCTCAACCCTTGGAAAATAAAGATTTACTTACTTTCTTACTTCTGCCTCGTACGATCGTCTGTTCTGTATGCCTGTCTGTGCTGTCAGTCATGATTGTTCAGTATATCTGTCAGTCAGTCCTGTTTGTCAGTATGTTAGTCCTGTTGGTCTGTCAATCATATATACACACACACGTGCGCGCGCGCGCACACACACATATATATATATATATATATATATATATATATATATATATATATATATATATATATATATATATATTCTTCTTCTTCAGCGTTCCGAGCCATTGAAGTTCTTTGCTGCAGATACAATCCGTCTCCATTCGTCTCTCTGGTGGACCTTCTCTTGCCAGTCGTTGATTCCAAGTGCTTGTAGGTCTGTATATGTATTATCTCTCCACCGTCTTCTTGGTCTACCTCGGGGTCTACGGTGTATATATATATATATATATATATATATATATATATATATATATATATATATATATATATATATATATATATATATATATATATATATATATATATATATGCTAAAAGGTCTGCGGCTTAATTTAACTAGTAAAACTCTGTCTGACACGGCCCAGTATCCTTGAACAGATTTTGATGTTTGTCGTTCCAAGATAATTGCTACCCCCCTTTGTCGATTTTCTCCTCCAGAATAAATAATCTTAAAATCTTCATCTATCTTAATGCCTGCTTCCTTCCATCTCGTTTCGCACCCCCCTAAAATATTAATTTTCTCTCTTTCCATTTGTTGTTTGATGTTATCTAATGTTTCGTCGTCATTTAACGTCCTAGCATTCCATGTTGCTAATTTTAATGTCTCTGTCCTTGTCGTGCGATGATCGTTAATTAGGCGAATCATAATGAACTAGGCATGCCGGCTCCATGGCCGAGAGTTTGCAGCATTCTCCGCTAACCCCGAATACTCTCGTCACGTGACGCGACGAGAATTAGCAGTAGTTCGAATTGCAAAAGTGACTTATGAGAGTATGGAGCCGGTCGCTCAGAAAGTCGTGGCGTGCTGATGAGCGTAATCTAGCCTAGGAATCAACATACAGCTGAAAGATGCTGGTGTTAACCGCAATATCCTGAAACAGGATGGAAACGCGGAAAAAAAAATAAAAAAAATAATGAACTAGGCACTATTAAAGAAGGTAGTTTGCCGTTGCTTTCCTTCATTGGCAGTGACTATACTGGTCGGTGACGCCAGCTATTGTCTCGTGAAAGGGATCTTCTGCCTACCATAGCAAAATTTGAGACCACAATCAACAACTATATGTCGGCTGCCCTCAAAATTTCATCCACTACCTGCCTTCCGTGGCTTCTTTTCGAACACTTCCAATAAACGAATACGAAATAACACCACATAATCCACGGGAAACACTAAAGACAGCGCTTGCCGACGAATGAACGCGTCAGGCCGTCGCAGTTTTACCGGTTGAAGTGCTACATAGAGCCTGTTCTTTTGTATGGATGTGAAACTTGGACAATGAGATGTTTTACCGGTTGAAGTGCTACATAGAGCCTGTTCTTTTGTATGGATGTGAAACTTGGACAATGAGCAGTCAAGTTGAAAAACATTTGATGGCTGCAGAAATGTGGTTTCTGAGGAAAATGCAAAGAATACCATGGACAGACAGAAAAAACTATAACCAAGTACTACAGGAGACAAATGAAAATAGTAAATTGATTAGAGAAATTAGACGTAGACAGTCAAAATTTTTGGACATGTTATGAGAAGAAATGAATTGGAGAACTTGGTGACAACTGGCATGATCGAAGGGAACATACCAAAGGGAAGACCGAGAAGTAAATACCTGGATGGCTTGGCGATATGATAGGTCGAGACAGGAACACTGAGCTGATCCACGACTCTGGTGATCGAGTGAAATGGCGAGACAGACAGACAGACAGACAGACAGACAGATGAGCGACTAAGAACAAGTCTCACGCGATCACCAGAGTCATGGATCAGCTCAGTGTTCTTGTCTCGACCATATCACGTGGCCAAGCCATTCAGGTATTTTATACTCTGCCTTAATCTTTTTCCCCCCCTCATTCAATTCTTATACCAACGTTGTGCTATCAATGCCAAGCATGGACACTAACTAAAGAACAAGAAACTTGTGAATTGAGATGTCCGAGAAAAGCAGCGAACAAATCAAGAAACAACCATTTAATAATCTAGGAGATCTATAAAAACGCTGGAGCTACACTTATTGTTAAATTCATTTATAGATAAAGACTTGACTGGTTCGACCACCTAGTGAGAATTAACTCAATGTCGCCAACAGCAAGAGCATACAACATGAACATGGAAACATCAAGCGGCAGAGAAAGACCACGAAACAGATGGGTCGATGGAGAGTCATTAACACTTTAAAAATCCACAACATTTCAGCATACAAAGCAACCAAGCGAACCATAGTTAGTAATATGATAATAATTTAATAAATGTTGCATATCCCTTACAGGACGTTGCAGTCAACACCAGCATTTTTCAGCTGCTGTTGATGTACAAAGTAAGTTTTACGTTCAGTTAGTTAGTTAGTCGAAAGATCATCCTCATTGCACATCGAACCATTCAGTCCATAAGTGCTCAGATCCCCTCCTCAGCAAATCCCGCAGCGTGTAGCGGCTAACGACACCGGTTCTGTGTTAGTTTATCAATCTTCTTTGGCTTCCAGCGTAGTGTTCTTGTTTGGCCAAACCTCTTTTAATTTGCTGTTCTCGCAGTCTGGCCATAGTTGTAGATTCACAGTCATCACTTGGTTCACGCAAAAGTCTTACTTCTCGTAGAGCATTCAGAATGTCAGCCTGGTCCATGGCGCGTCCGCCCTCCACAGTAGCCTCACCTGCGAGCTTGTCAGCCCGCTCATTTCCTTGTACTCCCGCATGCCCTGGCACGAAGATGGAACTAATCTTTGCCAGTTGAGACCGCTCCAGAGGCAGCAACCATTCTCTTCGGATCGACCCCTCCTCTATCCTCTTGATCATGTTCATTGAGTCGCTAAGGAAACAAGCCCTAGTGAATGTCTGTGTCTCGAGCCATGTTATTGCTTTACTTACTGCCATGACTTCCATAGTCAGACTACTTGTGGTTTCAGTGAAAGCACCAGAGTCATCCTTCACAATTCTCCCTCCGGCGCGAGCAGTAAAGACCCATGAGCTTCTCACATGTCGGACGACTGACCCATCTGTGTAGATGACAGCATCACCGTCTAGCGAATTCTCGAAAATCAACGCTTGTACTTCAGCCTCCACGGCAGCCGGATTTTCTTGTCTGCATTTTCTATTTAGTTGGATGCAAACTGAAAAGAATGTGCAGAAATCTGTTGGCACTTGTATCCACTTCTCCCCAGGTTCTAAGTCCTCAAGTAAACCACCTGTTGAAGAATGTCTTCTGCTTGACCCATCCACGACCGTCCTCTTTTTAACCTGCTGCCCTTCACCTTCATAATTTCACTATGCAGTGGATGTTGTGTGTTTGCGTTAACTCTGAGGTAGGAGCGTGCTCTGCAAACTTGTATTCTCTCTTCAATGGTTGGAAAATCAAGAAGGTAGCGCATCGCCCTGCATGCTGTATCTCTTGTACATCCAAGAATAATGC
This sequence comes from Cepaea hortensis, assembly GCA_963921405.1. Lineage (NCBI taxonomy): Eukaryota > Metazoa > Mollusca > Gastropoda > Stylommatophora > Helicidae > Cepaea > Cepaea hortensis. Next base: position 37,722,908 of record OY992893.1, read on the forward strand.
GCATAGCTTCATTATGTATCCTTTCCATCCTTTCTATCTGCTTACGGCTGAAAGTCAGGATTGCCATTGCATACTCAAAAACAGACATTACCAGTCCCTCGTACAGAAGACAAAGATGGCGCTGCTCACAGATTGCTGCCGCCATCACCCGCATCGCAGCCAAACCCCGCTTGGCCTTTGTTATCACCTGGTCTATGTGCTCATTATAAGCAAGGCTTCGATGAAACCGTATCCCCAGGTAATTCATTGCCTGCGTTCTTTCCACCGTCTCCGAACACAGCTTTACAGTTGGTGTTGGAGTGTTGACAATATGATTATTCAACGAGAACCAAGTCACTGTTGCCTTTGTTGGGTTGACCATTGCCCCAGCTTCATCACACCGAGTACTTATGCGATTGAGTTTGGTTTGTAGTTCTACAGCAACCTGCTCTCTATCCTTACCCTGACGATAGACTAACACATCATCGGCATATGACAATGTCCTGTCAGGTCCAGTGATCTGCTCACTGGTGATTCTCACTGTGTAGGCGTTGAATAGTATCGGAGATAATGGTGATCCCTGTGGTAGGCCAGGATATATTGTTGTTGGTTCCCTAGACCAACTGCCGCATCTAAAAACTACTTTCCGTTGGAAGAGGGCTGCAGCGATCCAACTAAGGAGGAATGGACTTACTTTGAGTTCAAGAAGATGAAGCATTAAAAAATCCAATGGTACTCTGTTGTACGCGTCCTCAAGATCAATCGCTGCAGCAAAGGTTTCAATGCCTGAGTGGAAACCTTCATAGACATCATGGGCACAAACTGCTGCATTGATCCAGGTTTCTCTTTTTGGATGGTACCCACCCTGGGTAGGTGGGAAAACACCTTGCCTCTCCTGCTGGCTTGATATTTTCCTGGCAATTACCTTCTCCAGCAGCTTGCCTATTGTATTACGTTCAGTAGTTTGCCATTGCCTTCTGAACGCCCGGCTCCCATACCATGTTATAACACAACGCGACACGGTCTGCTGCACAAATCGGTCGCAAATGAGTTTCGAACCCCTGGTAAACGGCTCACGAACCGCGTTCGCAAGCCTTTGGCCACGGAGACGGTTCTCAATCATCAAACAAGCCTGAGACTCTTAACGGCATAGAGCAGTGAAGGACAAAAGAAATATGTGTTAGATATTCTAGATCAAGACACCAGCTTCTCAGACATAAGCCAAATGATGACCTAGAATAAAGCGATAAGTAGTACTTAAAGATTAGTCTGTGCGGAGAGTAACAGCAACACCATGGCTGACAATCCGACTTCACCAGATCTGGAGCTACCCAAAGAAGATAACGAATCTGAAAAGTTCCCTGCCGAAGGCAGGACAATGAAGAAAGGGTACATAATGACATCAATATGTGGGAAGATAATTAGGATGATTTGTGGTTTATGTTCGCTAGCTTAGATCTCAAGCGTTGTAAATATATGTGCTACACTACTACTCCTATTAGCACTAGGCTGATTTTCACCCGTGGACTAGCTGTCCCTATTACTAGAGTCCTTCGCCATCAGGCGAACCCACTCCAACTTCATAGGGACTTGTAATTAGTGTCCCCAAGTCAAGGAAGAGAAGTCAGCTGACCGGTTTAGGGGTTAAATCAGCTAAATCGGGATTAATTGAGAATATAAAATTAAATATTCATTTGACAATGTGTTTTATCTCATGTGAATGTTACATGCAGAATAGGTAATTGGTGAACAAAATATGACGACTGGAAGGGCCGAATCTAAGACGGGCCTCCGTGCCCAATTTGAGACCCTTTGAAAATAGAGTTTGTTCGTTCGTTCTTTCAATACACCGGATGTTTACTAATGAGCTCTGTTATCCAATCTGCCATGCTCATCACCACAAAATTGGGGTGATAATAACATAGATGATGACTTTACCCAGTCTCCCGCAGCTGTGTTTCGAACGCAGTATGCGGGATTACGAAATGCGTCCGTAACACCTTCACCACGGAGTGGGCATTACAAACAAAACAAAACAAAACTACGAAAAACAAAGTAAAGGACACTTTGTACGCGCCTTGAGGCGTACTGATCGTATGGTGCCAGTCCAGTATTTTGTATAGACCAATTGCCACTCTAGGGAGGGATGTGATCATGATCCCGCTGCCGATTTTACTTCCCGAAACATTTCTTGATACCTATGTTAAGCTAAGTCGGGATGCGATCCCAAGGTCAAATTGTAAACATCTGCCTCGTTGCGAATTCGAACCCATAACCACCGAGCGGGTGCAAGCGTGCTAACCATTACTCTAGAAAATCAATTTGAGAACAAACGCGGGTGCAAGCGTGCTAACCATTAAAACTATAGCTGCAATGGACACAGAGCAGAGAATGCTTTTCACACTATACCAGCACTTGATTCTCTCAGTGATTGATTATGGACTAGGACTGCTCACTGTCTCGAAGTGTCAATTGGTGAAATTAGAGCGCATACAGAACGAAGCTATGCGGGTCATTCTGGGATGCACCAGAGACACCACAGTAGTGTGTATGCGTTACATCCTTGGTTTGCCGACTGTTGCTGGTAGGCTCAAGGTGATGCAGGCGAAGGCATACCTCAGAGTAGTTGCTGACACAGATCACCCGTTGCATGAGGCACTGGCCGTAGTTAAGGGTCAGAGAGTGATAAGAGGGAAATCATGGATGGCTCAGGCGGAGGATACGATCAGACAGGTGTGCATCTTGGAGAACATTAGGCGAGGAGAGGAGTGGGTCAGAGTGCCAGCGGAGCAGTCAGACTTGTGCAAAGTTATAATCACATTGAGCCGGGAGTGCAGGGAGTGGCCAGCAGGGGCCACGGAAGTGAAAATCCAGCAACTGATTCAGGACAATGCTCACTCGAGTGATGTGATTATATACACAGATGGTTAGATGTTGAGAGGCAGGAGAAGTGCCTGGCAGTTCTTAGCAAAATCTAATGGTCGCCGTTTGATGCAGGAGAGCCTGGCATATGATACCACAACATCTAGCTTAAGAATGGAGGTGAAGGCGGTCAGTGCAGCTTTCCTCTGGATGGAGAATACGATACACACACACACACACATCGTGATTGTAACTGACTCAGAAAGCATGCTGAGTAGGGTGAGGACAGGCAAGCTTCGTGCAGAGTGGCTTGCTTCGCTTCAGAAGTCACGGGTGACAAGCATCGTCTGGATCTTTTCTCCAGGGCATGCCAGTGTGCTGGGGAATGAACAGGCTGACAGATTGGCTGGCTCTGCAAAACTTGGTGGAGTATTAATGCATGATAAGGCAGACGTAGTTGCGGCCTTGTGGGAGCACGGTACACCTCGGAGGAGCAAATGGATCACCATGGTCTGGCAAGAATGCGACAGCGAGGGGTGACGAGGGGATCTGGCCGACGATCGACGCTCTGAGGAAAGGCGAGACGGACATATAATCAGATTGCTACTGGTACTATTAGTGTTGGAACTCTTCGCTAGCTGCTGAGGATCGGGACGGAGCGCTTATGGGAATGCCGCGAATGCTGTGATGTCGGTTCCTAAATCAATCAATCAATCAATTTGAGAACCATTTGAGGTCACTAAGAGAGTTCACAAATAAACACATATAGTATTGTTCGGCACTCATAGAAGGAGAAGAAGGAAGTAGAAGAAATTAGAGGACGCACTAGACAACATAAAATTTGAAAGCTATAGTTACCGACCGGGATCGAACCTGTCACCTCCAAATGACGACGGCGCCTCGCTGCAGGAATAAGTGTACGTCGACGCATGATCAACTAGACACCCCGTAACCATTACGCTACCTCGGTTCCAGGGGGATACTGTGCTAGACTTGTAATGTTCTTGACCAAACGGCACTCGATGGATGATGTGATCAGATACCAACAGGCTGCCGTCTCTCCCAGAAACTCTTTTGGTGCCCGTGTCAGGTGGCTGGATCAAGTTCGAAGCTGGTCTCACGTGAAAGTCTCTCCTCCAGGGGGATTCAATACGAGACTACAGGCCGCCCCTCGAATGTTTTAACCCTGACGCTACCGCTATAAATAGTCGCACACACTTGCGCGCACACACACACATACACAAACACACACACACACACATACGCGCGCGCATACCTATACATTGCTGTTTGTGTGTTTGCGCGCGCGTTTACATGTAGTTTCATTAGAGTTCAACATTTGTTTTACATTAAAACAACAACAAACAATTATACAAAATGTATCGTAGCAGAAACTTGCTGCGAATTTATATAGTGTCAGCACCCCATCATACTTTAAAGTCTGAGTGCACGGGGTAATAGGTGGCCAATCTTTACTTCGCATAGCGAACGCCAAGTGCAGGAACCGAACCTCGTCCGACAAAACCCATGTCACTGTCAGCTTAATTACACTAACGTCCTCGCTAGAACAACATAGGTTGCGTAATTATGTTTTCAAAAACAAGCAACAAGATAACATTGTTTGGTTCACCGGCTACTATTCCTGCACGCGTGGTAAACTAGTTCATACTCACTGCTTGTGATCCCATGGCGCATACCCTGTCAAACACTGCTCTAGAGAAGTAGTCAAATGTTCTCTCCAGCGGGTTACGCCTGGTATATAAAATATACTCAAATGCCCCATTGTGATGAAAGTGACTCTTATTTGTTTATTTTTTGTTACATATTTTATTAATTCTGCGGTCTACTTTTGCAGCGATTCTCAGACTCATACACGCGAATGCACAGCTATATATATATATATATATATATATATATATATATATATATATATATATATATATATATATATATATATATATATGCGTGTGTGTGTGTGTGTGTGTATGTGCGCTGGCGTGTGTGTGTGTGAACTTAGAGGAAAAAGAGAAAGGTAAATAAATAAGTAGATGAGAGAATGAAAGAGAGAGAGAGAGAGAGAGAGAGAGAGAGAGAGAGAGAGAGAGAGAGAGAGAGAGAGAGAGAGAGAGAGAGAGAGAACTAAAGAAGGAACGAATGCACTTTATTTTCAAAGGGTAACAAATTGGGCAACGTAGACCCGTTTTACATTCGGCCCTTTCAATCACTCATCTTTCATTCATCAATTGTGCATGTCACATTCGCATATAAAAACAACATTGTCAAATTGATTTTGTAAGCATAAACAATGCATATTATCATGTTATGAGGCAGGCAGACACACGTACACACGTACATTCATAAACACACAGGCACTCATATATACCTGTATACATTCGTACATAATTTGGACAAAGTCTCACAGTTATGCACATCTCAATAACATACAAATACACACTCATTCTCATATACTGCATGCATACACACATATCCACACAAACATATACATATACATATACGAACACACACACATACACACACATACACACATACTCATAAACACCCATATACACACATACACACTTGTACACACATAAACACACATACACACACAAACACACTCATATAGAAATATATATATATATATATATATATATATATATATATATATAGAGAGAGAGAGAGAGAGAGAGAGAGAGAGAGCGAGAGAGAGAGAGAGAGAGAGAGAGAAAGAGAGAGAGCTTACCCACTTGATTCATTACCTGACCTCGCAATGGTATAAAGTATAGGCGCGCACGCGAAGCTGACTGCGCTAGGGCCAAAGAAGAAAGGGAATTACAAGAAGAAAGAGCATGCTAACCACTACTCCCCGTCCCATGAAAAGATTGGATTTAGACAGAAAGTTCCAAAGTTCTTTGGTTTTCAGGGAATTATAATTATTTGTACATTCCAATCAGTCAACTGCAGAGCTGGGCTGTGCCAAAACTAATGACTGATAGTGAACAATAAACTAATCACAGCAGACTAAACAAGCAGTTTAAGAATAATACACTAGAATCTTTATTGAATAAATCATATGATCAAGGACACCTGGAAATCCAGACATAACATATAATTGATGTTTTCGTAAATTGGAACATAGGATTCCACTGTGGAGATCACTGCTGCCTAACATCAACACGAATACTAATTGTTGTCTCTGACAAACAGCGAAACCTCTACCATATTCAGCTGAGCTCACAGAGTGCCCCATGCATCCACGCTGGATCTATAAGCTGGCTAGAACAATGCACAACAAAGGAATTAAAACAACAACAACAAAGGCATAAATAAAGATTTGGTACACTCAGCAGAAGCAAGTCCTAGGTAAACCTATTAACATTCGTGGCTGGAGGCCACTTGCCAGAAGCAGACATTTATGTTTACCGGTCAGTGATTCCTTGAGTCTACCAGACTCGCCTAAAATACGTGTTCGTCTCTGACAGCAATCCTAAGCCACAAAGGCCGGCTTCGCCTTTCTATGATAATTCCGGGCATATGTGCTCTTCTGATCTGTTCGTAGGTGAGAGGGGCCAGGTCAAGACCTCGCTATCTTAAAATTAGACATGTTCATCTCTCTGACCGCGGCTGTCTTTACGGTCGAAGAGGACCCTAGTTTGGCGCCACCGGCTTTATTACCTCCCCCCCCCCACCCTCCGCTGAATGGTGTGCCATCATCGACCGGGGCTCTGCAAAGGACTGTGGGATGGGTGTCACTACCATTCTCTAGAGCCGTGCTGATCGGATATATATAGTTGGTATTTTCTACAGGTGTCATTAGGTGACAGCAACATTAACTTTATATTCCCGTTCGTCAGGTGGTGCTAGGTGTCTCGTGCGCATGAGCAGCGCATGAACAAAATGGCGACTGTACTTATGGAGTGTACAACCAAAGAGCAACGTGCTGTTTTGCGTTTTGTATGTGGTCAAAAGGACCGCCTGCAAAGGACATTCATAAGGAAATGATTTCTATTTATGCTGACAAATGTTTGTCCCGTAAAGCGGTGCGTAGCTGGGTAGAAAAATTTTCTTAAGGACGCTCTATAATTGTTGATGAAATCCGATCGGGTCGTCCTGTTGAGATTGCAACAGAAGCATCCGTGCAGCGGGTGGAGGAGATGATTAGAGGTGACAGGCGAGTAACGATAGACTTTGTAGCATACGCAATAGGGTGCTCACATGGTTCAGCATATATATATATATATATATATATATATATATATATATATATATATATATATATATATATATTGCACGTCCTTTGCCATCAACCCCGACATTATTTTCTGAATAATGTTACGTTCAATCGTTTGTCAAAGCTTTCTGAACGAGAAGTAAACCTAGCTATTTGCTGTTCCGATTTTCCAGTAGCGGGTCCGCTCATAATTGCTCCATACCTGTGCCAGCGAAGCCATATAATATGCTCCTCGTTGCCCCATGTGAAAAGTGAAACAGACTTCATCCCCTCAAAAACAACATCACTCACACTCATGTATGTATACGGCCTCTACATTATGCCAATACAATAGTCTGCCATTAGAACTATAGTTCATCGTCGATGGAAGCATCAGTCATTAGAAGAACAGCAGCTGCACACGCATTTCTATATAAGGTAACTCAGTTATTTCAGCAACCGGCATCAGTAATATTTTTTTATTCAAAAAAAAAAAATTGTTTTTATTTTTATTTTGAAAAAGCAGTTCACAACACAGACCACCGCAGATAGACGAATAGGCATTCCACATGAAATCCACAGTTCACGTCACCAAGGGACGGAACCATGCACTACAAACCCCATGAGGAAAACATAAGCAAACCGTGGCCACAAGCAAACAATACTCCGAGGAATTAACGGATCGCCAACCTATCCTCCATATGGGATCGGATAATAACAAATTCGACGGAGATGAACAAATAGAAATACGTGTTCCAGATATAAAATAAAAAAGTAGAGGAGAGTTTTGTTAACATAGACCATGACTTTGGGAAAATCCCAAGTGTACTTCCTAGTGGTTGAAGATGGGAAACATACCATGGGGTGGCTAACGCAGCCTTGGGGACCGAATATCCACTGGGAAGTGCACTCACTTGTCCTGACAGTTGGAAATGACTGGAAATGACTGTCAAAGGCTGAGATAACTTACAATATTATTCAGCTACGAAAGAATGGATGACTGGAGACATCTTAAAGTTGATGGGCAAAACAAAACGGATTCAAAATGACAAACAAGAATATGTTCAGATATATACAGTTCATCCATCATGTGCCATGCCGATAAGCGTGGACGGTCTTGTTCTGCCATCTCACTCGATCACCAGAGTCGTGGATCAGCTCCGTGTTCCTGTCTCGACCGTGCCAGGTATTTACTTCTCGGTCTTCCCCTTGGTCTCTTCCCTTCGATCTTGGCAGTTGTCACCAAGTTCTCCAAGTCATTTCTTCTCATAACATGTCCAACAAATTTTGACTGTCTACGTCTAATGACTCTAATCAGTTTACGATCTTCATTTGTGTCTTGAAGGACTTGTTAGTTGGTTTTTCTGTCTGTCCATGGTATTCTTTGCCTTTTTCCTCAGAAACCACATTTCCACAGCCATCAGATGTTTTTCAGCTTGGCTGCTCATTGTCCACGCTTCACATCCATACAAAAGTATAGGTTCCCTGTAGTACTTCAACACACTTTTTCTCGTTTCAATTTATATCTTTTTATTGGTCAGTATGTTTTCCATTTTGCAAAAGGCTACCATCGCATAGGCAATTCTTGTTCGAATCTCTTCTAGACATCTCCCATCAGATATGACTGTTCCGAGATAACTGTATCGATTCACTTGCTTAAGAATATGCCCATTTACTCGTATACCACATTGTGGTATTTCCTTCTTCCCAGTGACGACCATAATCTGTGTCTTCTTACTATTCAGTTCTAACCCTAGTAGTTCTCTGTGTGCAGCCACCGCAGGCCCTGTTCATTGTCTGCAATCAAGACTGTATCATCTGCATATCTAATGTTATTGATGTATCGTCCCCCAATGTTGATTCCTTCCATATCTTCTATATTTCTGAAAATATTCTCTCTGTACAGGGAAACAGATCTGGAGACATCACACATCCCTGTCTCACACTTCTTTTAATAGGCTGATATTGGCCTACATCGTTCTCAATTCTGATGGCAACTTGTTGTTTCCAATATTTGTTTTTTACAAGTCTAAAGTCTATTCCATCAATTTGTAGATCTTCAAGCATCCTTATCATGTCGACTTGTCTCACTTTATCGAAAGCCTTTGTGTAGTCAATAAAGCAAAGATATAGATCTTTGTTCACTTCTATAGAACGTTCAATTATTGTTCTCAGTATATACACAATATTTACTGTATCCTTGCCTTCTACAAACCCACATTGTTCTTCTCCTATTTCGGGTTGTATTTTCTTCCTAACTCTTTGCATGATAATTCTCAGCAAAATCTTCGTGATTTGGCTTATTATACTAATTGTTCGATGTTGATCACACTCCAAGGCTCCTGATTTCTTCTGGATTGCAATAAATACAGAATTACATAATTCATGAGGTATATCTCCAGTATCGTATATTGCATTCAGCAGTCTGGTGGCTTGGTCCATTCCATATTCTTCTAAGGCATTGATCATTTCTATTGTGATGTTATCTGTACCCGGGGTCTTGCCAGTCTTCATATGTTTAAGGGCATTCTTAACTTCCATCTTCAAAATTGATGGTCTCTCATTATTATTCCGAAGATCATATTGTTCTTCTCTTGTATCATCATAAAGGTCTTTCACATAATCCGACCACGCATGTAAAATCTGATCTTTTTCTATTATGATTTTGCCATCTTTGGTTTTTAGGCAACCAGTTGATGTATGTGTTCTTTTGTTTGTGATGCCATTAATTCTTTTGTGCATTAATTTGGTATTCCGGGTGTTGTGTTGGTTTTCAATTTCCTTGCAATTTTCCTCAAGCCATGTTTCTTTTGCCTCTTTGCATAGCTTTCTAATTTTCCTGTGAATCTCTTCATATTTTTCTTGTTATTTGTATTATTTCTTCTTATCTCCATGAGTTTTAAGATGTCTTCCGTCATCCATTTCTTGCGTCCTATTATCTTTATTTTTAGGATGGTTGTTTCTGCAGCTTGGTTGACTGATTTCTTTAATAGTTCCCATTGGTCACTGACGTTTTCAAATAATATTTCCATATCGGACAATGCATCGAATCTGTTCTTTACCTCTATGTTGAATTTATCTTTTATCTCCTCACTCTTCAGTGCCTGTAGATCAAATTTTGTGCTTCTTGGTGAATATTTGACCTTCTTTTATTTTATATGTAAATTGCTTAAGATTAATCTATGGTCGCTGTTGCAGTCTGCGCTTGGTATAGTTTTTGCAACTTTTAAGGCATTTCTAAATCGTCTGTTGATGAGTATATAATCAATTTGATTTCTGATCTTATGATCAGGACTTCTTCATGTCCACAATCTCCTTAGGTGCTATTTATACCAAGTGCTTCCAATAATCAAATCCTGCTCTGTTGCCCAATTTACATGTCTGCAACCTCTTTCATTCTGTTCCCCTAGTCCATACTTGCCTACTATGCCTCCGTCCCGTTGATTTCCAACTTTGGCATTCAAGTCACCCATTTTGATATTTACTTCAGAATTCTTGCATTTCTTGAAGGCTTTCTCTAAATCATTATAAAATGCATCAATGCTGTCATCACCTCTGTCTGCTGTGGGTGCATAAACTTGTATGACGTTGACATCAAAAGGTCTTCCACTCAACTTCACCAGTAACACTCTATCTGATACAGTCCAATATCCTTTGATCGATTTTGATCTCTCTGAATCCATCATAATTGCTACTCTTCGCTATTGTTTCTCCCCGCCAGAATAGATTATTCTATATTCCTCAGATGTTATAATGCCCATTCCTGTCCATCTGGTCTCACATATACCTAATAGGTTAATATTTAATCTTCTAATTTCATTCTTAATGTTATCAAATTTTCCATCCCCTTTCATAGTTCTTATATTCCAAGTTCCTACTTTCAATGTTGATACTCTTTTGCACTCAGTCGCCTGCTGACGGTCTGGAGTCACCTGTTGTACATGACTATCCCTACCGGGCGAGGCAGCTTCTGTGGAGCACCTATTTACGCCGTTTCTCTGATTATCGATAAGACTGCAGTACATGATATTCTTGGCATTTGTAAAGAAGGTAGTTTGCCATTGCTTACCTTCCTAGCAGTGACTATATTGGTCGATGACCGTAGCCATTGTCTCCCCTCCCCCCCCCCCCCCAAAAAAAAGAGATCCTCTGCCTACCGTCGTGAAGCTGGATAACCATATCCATAACCTACAATTATCTGTTGACTGTTCTCCAACTTCATCCACCACCTGCACACATGGCTTCACGTAACCCTTATCGGGGGGCTAAACGGGTGCTCCACCTTGCCCAAGGGTATCCCGTAGGCTAGCGGAGGGAAGGAGGCACCTAGCGGAGGGAAGGAGGCACCTTACCTCTCCTTTGTTAGGGAATACCCCTACCCCGCCATCCAGTAATAAGAGAAAATGTGTGAAGGAAAAGAGAGTTGGTTAAACGAGCCGTCCAAGAAAAATTGAATTAAATGCAATTAAAGATACAAAATCTATGCACAGTGAGCTCACGAGAAGAAAAGTAAGAATAAATACAGGGTGTTTAAAAAAGAAAAAAAAAACAGGAAAGATATTATTGTAATAAGGTGTTATAATGAAGATGTATATGAGTATATGGCCTAGAGGTTATGACTTTTCTCCGTAATCTCGTATACTCTCGTGGGTGACGTGATGACGGTGAGAATCAGCAGTGGTTCGAATCGCATCGGTAACTTACGGGGTATGGGAGCCGGCCGCTCAGAAAGCAATGGCAAACTACTGAGTGTAATCTTGCCAAGAAATCAACATACAGCTGAAAGATGCTGGTGTTGACAGCGATGTCCTGTAAAGGATATGAAAAAAAAAATATGAGTATATGAGAGAATTATATGATAGAGAAAGGGGAGAATTAACAGACGAAAGTAACTTAGAAGGTTCACTTATTCTAAAAGAAGAAGTCGCTGATGCTATCAAACATATAAAGAAAGGAAATTCACATGGACCAGATGGAATCACAATAGAAGAATTACAAGTACTGGGAGAATTTGGAATTATATTTAAAGTGGGGGAAATTTACCGAGCGATATGCTATAATCTGTATTTATAGCTATACCAAAAAGACCAGGAGCAATTGAATGTGAACATTTTCGTACAATTAACCTAATGAACCATGTCACCAAGCTTCTACTCAGAATTATAATGAGGAGAACAAGAGAGAAAATACAAATGGAAATTGTGAAGAACAGTATGAATTTGTGGAGGGAAAGGGTACAAACAATGCAATATGTGCATTACGGACACTAATAGAAAGATCAATATAGACATAAAAAGATATATATTTGTGCTTCATAGATTATACTAAGGCATTTGACAAAGTAACATATGATAAACTGATTAAAATGCTGGAAGATATTACCATTGATGGGAAAGATCTCAGAATAATAAAGACTATGTACTTGAACCAAGTAGCAGCCATTAAAATGGGAAATAAGAAGGCAATTATGAACAAATAAAGTGGGAGTATGACAGGAATGTGTCTTGTCATCTGATCTTTTCTCCCTCTATATCGAAGTAATAATGAGAGAGATCAAAGAGAAGCCAGGAACACTAATAGGAGTCATAACTCGGCTACGCCGAACATCATACGAGTCACAACTCGGTCACGCCGGCAATTGGGTTTGCTTCCTGCTCACAATGACTAGTGTTTTAACCAACCAGGATCCATACGAGTTATAACCCAGCCACTCCAGTCATCCTATAGTCATTCCACCTAACTCACCCATCACGGAACCACCCAATCATCTCGCTAGCCACTTTGCCACCCCGTCTCTTAATAAGGAACTGACGCATGTAACTAGCCACTTTGCCACCTCGTATCTTAACAAGGAACTGACGCATGTAACTAGCCACTTTGCCACCCCGTCTCTTAACAAGGAACTGACGCATGTAACTAGTCACTTTGCCACCCCGTCTGTTAACAAGGAACTGACGCATGTAACTAGCCACTTTGCCACCCCGTCTCTTAACAAGGAACGAACGCCTATATATAGCAACTCCGCCACCCCGAGGAAGAGCATTGTAACCGTACCCTTACACACCGCCAATATTCTCATCTCCCACGCCTATCAACTCCCCCACTCCATTCAACTCGACCCCCTTAACAAAAAATGGACGCATGTTTCTGGCCACTCCGCCACTATGTGGAAGAGTATTTTACCCCTAACCCTTACACACCACCAATGTTTCCACCTCCCCCACGCCTCCCACCTTACCCACTCCTCCCAACTCGACCCCTTAACAAGGAACGGACACATGTATCTAGCCACTCCTCCACCCTGTGGAAGCGCATTGTAACCATAACCCTTACACACTTTACAAAAACCAATATACAAGGTAAAAACTCTAGCTCGTCTGACAATCAAATCCACAAATATGCGTTGAAGTAGTCAAAGCAACTTCTTAACCTCTTTTTGATGATAGTATGCCCCTCCCACTACATTTAATAATAACAGCTCATCATCAAGTGCCGTGCCGGCTGGCGTAGGCGTTCATGGCTCTCCACAGATCTCGGTCTTTGGTGTTCTGGATCAACTCTGCTGATGATATTCCTCCATGCCACCGTCTCAGTCCGTCCAGCATCATTTCTCTTGGTCTGCCTCTGCCTCGCTTCCCCTCGATCTTTCCAGTTGTCACGATGTTCTCCAATGCCTCTCTTCTCATCACATGACCAAAGAAAGATGTTTGTCTTTTTCTTATTGTTGTATATAGTGTTCTAGTTTCATTAGCCTCTTTCAGGCAATCGTTGTTAGTTACTCTGGCAGTCCAAGGAATTCGCAACATTCGTCTTAAAAACCACATCTCTGTTGCTTCTAAGTTCTTCCTAATTTGTTCATTTACATTCCAAGATTCGCTGCCATACAGCAAAACTGGTTCTATATAGCATTTTAGTACTCTCTTTCTTACATTCATTGATAGCGACTTATTGCATAAGATACTCTTCATTTTCTGAAATGCTGTCTTTGCCTGCCCTATTCTGCTCTTAATCTCTTTTGTACATCTTCCATCTGATGTTATAAGTGCCCCTAGGTATTTAAAATTATCCACTTGGTTGAGAATTTCCCCTTCTATTTCTGTGTCACATTTTGGCGTCCCCATTTTCTTTGATATTACCATTGTTACTGTTTTCTTGATATTCAAGGACAGTCCTTTCTGTGCACTCTCTGTTACTACACTGTCCAACAATTGTTGTAGGTCTGTTGCATTATCCGCTACCAATACTGTGTCATCTGCATAGCGTATATTGTTTATATTATATCCTCCGATTAGTATTCCTGGCTTCTCTTTGATCTCTCTCATTATTACTTCGCTATACAGGGAGAAGAGATCGGGTGACAAGACACACCCCTGTCGTACTCCTAGCTTTATCTGTTCGTAACTACCCTCTTTATTTCCCATTTTAATTGCTGCTACTTGGTTCCAGTATATATTCTTTATTATTCTTACATCTTTCCCATCAATGTTGATATCGTCCAACATTTTAATCAGCTCATCATGTTTTACTTTATCAAATGCCTTAGTATAATCTATGAAGCATAAATATATGTCTCTTTGTTTCTCTATTGATCTTTCTATTAGTGTTCGAAATATATATATATATTGCATTGTTTGTACCCTTTCCTTCCATAAAACCATACTGTTCTTCACTAATTTCCATTTTTATTTTCTTTCTTGTTCTTCTCATTATAATTCTGAGTAGAAGCTTAGTGACATGGTTTATGAGGTTAATTGTACGGAAATCTTCACAATCAATTGCTCCTGGTCTTTTTGGTATAGCTATAAATACAGATTTCAGCATATCACTGGGTAAATATCCACTACTGTAAATATCATTCAACATTTTGGTTAATATATCTACTCCAAATTGTCCCAACACTTCTAATTCTTCTATTGTGATTTCATCTGGCCCAGCTGTTTTTCCTTTCTTCATATGTTTCATAGCATCAGCGACTTCTTCTTTTAGAATAGGTGGGCCTTCTAAGTTACTTTCTTCTGTTAATTCTTCCCTTTCTCCATTATATAATTCTCTTATATACTCATTCCACCTGTTCATTATAGCACCTTCCTCCAATAAAGTCTGTCCTGTTTTTGATTTCAAACACCCTGTATTTATTCTTATTTTTCTTCCTGTGAGCTCGCTGATTTGTCTGTACATACTTTTTTGATCTTTAATGGAATTTAATTCAATTTTTCTGCATTGCTCATTTAACCAACTTTCTTTTGCCTTCACACATTTATCTCTTATTTCTTTATTTATCTTAGCATACTCTTGTTTGTCATTTTTATTCTGTTTCCTTTTGTCCATCAACCTTAAGATTTCTTCATTCATCCATTTTTTCTTAGCTTTTTGGCTTCTCTCCGGTAATATTTCTTTGCTAGTTTGATGAATGGAGTCCCTTAACATTTCCCATTGTTCATCTATACTCTGTATTTTAGCTATTGCATTGTACCTATTTTTCACAGTCACTCTGTATTGTTCTTGAATTTCTTTATCTACTTTCAGAACCTCTTTATTAAGTCTCAAGTTTTTAACCATTTTTTCCCCTCTCTTTAATCTTACTTTTATTTGTCCACATAGTGGTACATGATCACTGTTACCGTCAGCACCAGGCATTGTCTTTACATTAATTAATGCATTTCTAAATCTTTTATTAATAAGTATGTAGTCAATTTGGTTGCGTATTTTCATATCAGGGCTTTTCCATGTGTATAGTCGTCTTTTATGGTGTTTAAACCATGTGTTTGCAATTATCAAATCATTAATATTTGCCCATTCTATTAGTTTCTCTCCTCTTTCATTTCTTGTACCTAAACCGTAATTCCCCACTATATCCTCTATTTTTCCCTTTCCTACTTTTGCATTAAAATCCCCCAGTATTATTTTTATTTCTTGTGATCCAATTTGGGCTATTGCCATTTCAACTTCATCGTAAAAGTTTGGTATATCTTCATCACTACTGTTTGTTGTTGGTGCATATACTTGTATAATATTTATATCTATTGGTTTGCCTTTGATTTTGACCATTATAACTCTATCTGAAATGCACCAGTATCCAGTCATAGATTTGGCTGTATTTTCATCAAATATTATTCCTACACCTTTTTCATGTGTGTCCCCTCCAGAATAAATTATTGTGTGTTTGTCGGTTATAATTTTGCCAGATCCCTTCCATCTCATCTCACTTATGCCTAGTATATTCATTTTCATGTTTTCCATTTCTCTTAGAACATTGTTTAACTTTCCTAGCTCATTTAATGTCCTAACATTCCACGTTCCTACTCTAAATTTATTTAGTTTAGTTATTGTTTTAGTTTTGCCATCAGTAGCTGGATGACGGTCTGGTGTCACCTGTGGCTCATGACTGTCCCTACCGGACGAGGATGTCCTAAGACAGCCATTAACGTCGTTCACTATTTCTGAAATGTGTGTCGCCATGAAATCTTGGGAAGATAATGTGGTGGTTTCCCCTTGCCTTCCACATTCACACGGTGGTCTTTTAACTCTGCCTTTGACAGCCATTTCCGACTGTCAGGACAAGTGAGTGCCCTGCTCTGCTCAGCTGCAGAGTTGTCCACTTATTCCGGTGGATACTCGGTCCCCAGAGCTGTGTTAGCCACACCGTGGTGTGTTTCCATCCTCTACCGCGGGGAGGTGCAGTTGGGATTTTCCCTTCCTAAAGTTATGGTCTATGACCAAAACTCTCCAGTACTTTTTAGAGGACCTTTTTAGAGGAGAATAACAGCTAAAAACAAATTTTGAACTCGAGCGCAGTCCATACTTCTAGGTGTCCGTGATTTGCATCAGTGAAACTGTCATGATTCGATATAAGAATTAAGATGTCCTTTGCCCCATGAGGAGCCAATGAGGGGCCATTTTCTTATGGAGCGGTCTAACGTCACATAGGCTTATATAAGAATATATTCGGGGGAGCGCTCCCCCAAACAAATGGATTACCTCACTCTATAACTACTAATGGGTAGAGTTGTGTCAAAGAATAAGAAAAGACAAGTCTCCGAGATTGTTCTGGCGACTACATAAAAGTATGAATGGTGTAGTCAAAAAAGCGTATTCTTGACTTCCAGGGTGCTCATCTCACCTGGCAGAGGACTGACGAGAGTAAGGGCAAGGTCCTTTTAGAGCGCTATCGAGAGCAGAGCAACCAGACAGACATGAGAAGAAGAACTTTTGTCAAGATGGTTATTACCTCAGAGAGGTGAAAGTCCTAAACATTTCAGAAGACGATAAACGCGGGGAAGTCAATAAGTAAGTCACAATTGGCTGTAGAAAAATAACTAAATATGATAAAAACTTGAAACTAGTTTATTTTTATACATATAGTGTCCCTTTATTTCTCAACATAATTTTCACCAACATTGATGCACTTATCCCTTCGTTTTATCAGTCCTTCCAAACCGCCTGCATAGAACTGCGTGCTTTGTTTTCTAAACCACGTTTTCACTTCACATTTAACTTCGGCGTCATTCGCGAAATAATCTCCCACCAAGGTGGGTTGTCAGTGGACCAAAAAGATGGAAATCGCTAGGGGCTAAGTCGGGGCTGTAAGGTGGATGTTCCAGAACTTCCCACCTTAGTTGGTTACTTTTCTCCTGAGATAATCGAGCCGTATATGGTCTGTCATTGCCATGAAGAAGCAACAGGCCTCTAGTCAGCAGTCCTGGACGTTTTCTTCGAATTGCATCATGAAGCGTAGATAGAACTTCACAGTAAGATTCAGAATTCACATTGTCGCCTTTCTTCTTGAAATTGGTAAAAAGCACGCATTGACAATCCCAGAACACTGTCAGCATAATCTTCCCTGCAGATGGTGTAACCTTGAATTTTTGAACACAAGGCGAAGGAGAATGTAGCCATTGCATTGAATGACGCTTTGATTAGTAGTGATGCAGCCATTATTCGTCCCCAGTAACAATCCTGTTCATCATGTCTTCTCCTTCATCTTTGTATCGACAGAAATGATGCAAGGACAGGCCAGATCGGTTCATTGTGTGTTCCTCCTTCAATTGTCTGTGTACTCACCTTGAGCACACTTTCTTAAATTTCAATCGATCATGCATTATGCTGTATGCTGAACCATGTGAGCACCCTACTGCAGATGCTACAGAGTCTATTGTTACTCGCCTGTCACCTCTAATCATCTCCTCCACCCGCCGCACGGATACTTCTGTTGCAATCTCAACAGGACGACCAGATCGGATTTTATCAACAATTTTAGAGCGTCCTTTACGGGACAAACATTTGTCAGCATAAACAGGAAGCATTTCCTTATGAATGTCCTTTGCGAGTCTTCGTGGCGAAGTGGTCAAGCCGTTTGACTCGGGCTCCGAAGGTTGTGGGTTCGATTCCGGGCCGCGTCCTTCGGTTCACGAGTTAAATTCTTTGGAGACTCCTGTGGGTCGTCGCTAGAGCTACGGAGTTCGTGCTTTGTGCAACGCTTTCCGCGCTGCGGAAAGAGACCGAGACATATGGGATAAAACCCGGTGCAATGAAGTCGACCCTGTCGACTTTTAAGCGACTTATTTTTTCAGGCAATCTTTTTGCCCACAAAAAGCTCACAACATCACGTTGCTCTTTGGTTGTACACTCCGTAAGTACAGTCGCCATTTTCTTTATGCGCTGCGCATGCGCATGAGACACCTATCGCCATCTGACGAACGGGAATGCAATCTTCGATGATGCTGTCACCTAACGACACCTGTAGAAACCACCAACTACACTTACCTGCCATCCCACAGAACTCTGTGACTTACATATTGATTCGCCCTTGTAGTATCAGTGAAAGAGATCAAGTCTGTGCTACGACGAAAAAAAATGCACCAGGACCAGATGGTATAAGGTATGATGACATTAGTAATGTACTGAAAACGAGTTGAAGGAACTAGCAGATATGTACAACAATGGTGAGTGCTAGCATCAATGAGGCGTGGTTACACAGTTATCTCATTCCCTTGTCGACTTCTGGCAAACATCACACAAACATTCAGGTTTATCGAGTAATCAACATGTAAAATACAATAGCCAAGCTGCTGAAGAAGTTAAATACCAGAAAATTAGAAAGACGGATAGAGAGGCAGTCTTTTCCCACCTACCCTTGGACGGTACCGTTCAAACAAAGAAACCTGGACCAACGCAGTAATTTTTGCCCATGATGTGTATGAAGGTTTCAACTCCGGCATTGAAACATGTGCTGTAGCAATTGATCTAAAGGATGCGTAAAACAGAGTACCATTGGATTTCTTCATGGTTCAGCTTCTCATTGAAATCAAGATAAGTCCAATCCTCATTAATTTTATTTTAGCAGCCCTCTTCCAACAGAATGTTTTAGATATGGCAGTTGGACTTTTGAACCATCAATAATATATCCCGGCCTGCCACAAGGATCATCATTATATTCGGTGCTGTTCAACGCCTAAACTGTGAGAATCACCTGTGAGCTTTCTTATAATGAGAACATAGACCAGGTGTTAACAAAGGCCAAGCGGGGTTTGGCTGCGATGAGGGTGATGGGGGGCAGCAAACTGTGAGCAGCGCCATCTATGTTGTCTACACGACGGTCTGGTCCTTTCTGTTTTTGAGTATGCGATAACGATCCTGACTCTCAGCCACAAACAGATGGAAAGGATGGAGATGTTACAGAACGAAGCTATGCGTATTATACTTGGGTGTACAAGCGATACAACATAGACGGCGATGCTCTACCTTCTGGATTTTCCAACAATGGGAGACAGAATACACATTTGCCGAGCACGTGACTACCTTACAGTCAACGCAAACACACAACACCCACTGCATAGTGAAATTAAGAAGGTAAACGGTAGCAGGTTAAAAATAGGAAAGTCGTGGATGGGTCAGTCCGAAGACATTCTTCAACACGTATGTTCACTTGAGACTTAGAACCTTTCGATGAGTGGATACAAGTGCCAACAGAGTTCTGTACGTCCATTTCAGTTGTCATTCAACTAGACCAGGGGTCACCAAACCTTTTTTCACCGCGGGCTGGATAACTGACAAAATGACGAGCGTGGGCCGCATGCTCATTCTGTACAATACTGCGCCGTCTCCGTGGTGAAGGTCTTATGGACGCGGTTCGTAATCCCGTATACCCGCGTACGAAACACAGCTGCGCGCGATTTGGCAGAATACCGCGTTGCGCTGGTGTTTCACGCTATGTTATGGGTGCCGGTCGTTCAGAAAGCAATGGCAAACTACTGAACGTAAACTTACCAAGACATCAACAACAGCAATAAATGCTGGTGTTGACTGCAAACGTCTTGTAAAGGATATGCAACTAAGTTTAACAATACTTTCAGGCCAGAACGAAAGCTGTGGGGAAAAGACGGAAACTAAGTTAATCATGGGTGAATGGCGTGAAATGCACAAAAAACAAAGGCAACCAACATATTTATTTACTAAAAAAAAAAAAAGTTATCAAAGAAGGCGACGTTAGCAAAAAAATAGTTACATCAGACCTAGTGTGCACATTTCCGAAGCTCACAAACTTAGCAGCAAAGAAAGGTTAGTGAGATTTCTTAAACTGATGTTTGGCTTTCAAGATATCATCAATGTTTTGGTTTGGAATTGCTGCATGCAATCAGGAGAATTGCGTTCAAATGGTCATCAGTCAATCTCGTCTGATGTGTTGTCTTCACAGACTTCATTTTTGAAAATGTGTGCTCACATACATAAGTTGTTCCAAACACTGATGCCATACCAGCGGCAAATTTCTTCAGTTACGGAAACTTAACATCAAGTAAGCAGCAGTAAAATTCAACAAGCTATCCGTCTGTGTGTTTCTCTTTCAACAAGTTATTTGCTTGCAAATCGGTGAGCTGCAGCTGTAGTTCAACTTGCACGACATCAAGGTTACAATCAAACGGATTCTGGTACAGAAGAATGTCACTCTCAATTCTGTCAAAATATTAAAATCTCTCTCTCAACAAACACCAAAAAAAAAAAAAAAAAAAAAAAAGCTTCTTCACGTCACAAATAATATTTTTTTTTTCTTTCTCGCAAAATTGAGGTTGACATCTTTGGCGATTGTAGCGCAAAACTCTATGAAAAAGTGAAAATGAGAACAGTTTTCTCCTTCCAGTTGTGCTTCAAACAATGACAGCTTTCTCCGAAATCCTTTGATGATTTTGTAGAAATCACAGACGAGGTTATACTTTCCCTGAAGTTTCAAATTCAGTTCATTCATGTGGGATGTGATGTCGACCAAAAATTACAACTTTGACAGCCAAGTAGGATATGACAACTGTGGACCAGGTCTATCATTTTGGTGAGGAAAACATCTATTTCATTTCGGAGATTGTAAAAACGAAACAGGACTTTACCACAGCTGAGCCAGCTTACTCATGTGTGGTAAGGCAAGTCACAGAATTCAGAATCAATTTCTTCAAGAAAAGCCTGGAACTGACGGTGATTGAATGCATGTCCCTTAATTAAGTTCACAGCAGAAATGACTGGTTTCAGTACACAAGAAATATTCAATATTTCTCACAGAGTGCTTGCTGGTGTATGATGCAGTGTATGAACAGAGCGCCCTGAATTTGCAAATCTTCCAACTGAGTCCTGATCTGCACCATCAGACCCTTCCTCACTCCAGCCATGTTTCTTACTCTGTTAACTGTAACACATGGAAGCTGATTCCACTGAAAGTTATAGTCTTGCAAAGCTTTTTACACTTCCATGAAAATGTCATTTTCAGTTGTTCCCTGCATGCTGCAAAAGGATGCCAACTCTTCGTTTATCTAAAAGTACAAATTGACACCACGAATGAACGCGAGAAGCTGTGACGTACTCGAGAGATCAGTAGACTCATCCAGCACCAGAGAATACCACAAAAAGTTCCTATTTTTCTTCGTATCTGTAGCTAATATACTAACTAAATTATTTATTTCCTATTGTTATATCCTTCCGCAGTTGTTACTTCTCTTGTCTATTATTGTAGACTTCATTAGAATTCGCTGACTAAACGTACGGATTACTTATTGCAGTCTATGTAGATACGACATTGGAAAAAAAACCAATTATTACGAACAATTGGCTCTAGAGAGATAGGTGCAGATTAGAACAAAAGTCCCTTTTAATGGGTATATAAGGGAAGTTAAATACAAACTTGAAAAGCGACTATTTATACGGGGAAATTATACTCGTTATGTTACAGATAATTAACATAACAAAACCACTCTACAGTTGCATGGTGGGCTTAAATTCAAAATCAATAGTTACCAAAAAAAAATTATAACATATATTCAAATACATTATGTAAATAAAACATGCATATTATATATAGTAAACATAATCCAGAACAGTCGAACATGCTTTTTTAAAAACAAAATTAAAAGGAGGAAAATAAGAAGTACAATCGTATGGTATGCTTATTGATACAAGAAGAATAGGAAATCACGTATGCTGGAGACAGAGTCAGTTCAACAAAGCTAAGAGCATTGGAGACAACATAGTATCGTAAACCAATCGTATCTTAACATTTGAATCCTCGGTAAGGTGTGGGATTTTTATCTGTCGGGGGCAAAAAGAAAATACTAAATTGCACAGTTCGTGGCGACTGCACTAGCTAGGCGGCCTTAATTCTTCAGGCTGAAAGAACCCCCTGCCATACACCGCAAGGTACTATATTATATTGGCAGAAAATGACAATGACAGATGCAAGTCTTCGAAAAACCGCCCCTTAAATGACGCCGAAATGCCGCCCCTTAAAAATGACTATTTTTTGTTTGTTTGTTTGTTTATTTGTTTTTGTTTATGACGGTGGTTGCATTGTAGCATGCATTTCTGTTTCTCACATTTTGACACTTTTATTCTCTTGGGTAATCTTCGCCTAGGGTTGCCATCTGTTACCGTATATTCTCCAAGATTTATGTTTAGATGCTTTAGCTGGTCGTTTGACGTTTCGACGTGCTGTTCTATCAACAAGACAGTCTTCTTCAGATTTCGATGTTATCCATTTTCTGAACGCTACGCTCTTTCTAACCGGCTCTGTGATGAAGGGGCTATAGACGCAGTTCGCAATCTTTCAGGTCATCACAGACAAGAGGTTCCAGATACCATTGATTCGACCCGGTCACCGTCCTGTCAACTTCGAGAAGACGAGATCTGGAGGGAGGCTGGATACACGCGGTGAGGCTGTACTCGATTTGACCTGTAGCGTAATCCTCTTGGCCTGTCCCGATGATGATACCTCTACCCTGAGACTGCTCCAGCACGTCCATGTCTTGTCTCGCCTAGATACAGCGAGGCCTATCTCGGAGTCATCATCATCCTCATCCATTTTGTATAATACACCACCTTGTTATCATAGGTAGATACCAGAGTTGTGTCATGTATTCAGGACGAGGTTAGAAAGGGGTAACGTCCCTTGGTTGATAGCGAGAGAGATAGTGATCCAAAGTCTGGAGGGGTTTTGTAGATGAAGGTCACCTATGTCCCAAGTCTGAAGACATCCAGTTAGTAAGGTGTGATAGCAGGTTCCCCTCACCCTAGGGAATGTTATGACACGTAGACAGTCAACATTTTGTGGGCATGTTATGAGAAGAAATGAATTGGAGTACTTGGTGACAACTGGTAAGATTGAAGGGAACAAACCAAGGGGAAGACCTAGAAGCAAATACCTGGATGGCATGGCCTCGTGGCATGGTCGAGACAGAAACACGGAGCTGATCCACGACTCTGGTGATCGAATGAGATGGCAAAACATGACAGCCCACGCTTACTGGCATGGCACATGATGGACAGATATTGTATTAAGCAGACTGGTAACTTTATCTATTCCATATTCTTCTAAAGCATTAATCATTTCTGTTGTGACGCTGTCTGAATCGGGAGTCTTGCCAGATTTCATATGGTTAAGAGCATTCTGAACCTCCATCTTCAGAATTGCTGCTCCTTCATTATTATTTTGAACATCATACTGTTCGTCTCTGTTGTCGTCATAAAGGTTTTTCACGTAGTCTGACCATACATGTAAGATCTGATCTTTTTCTATTATGACTCTTCCATCTTTTGTCTTTACGCCGCGTCCTGATGTACGTGTTCTTTGATTAGTAAGCTCCTGAATCCTTTTGTGCATTAGTTTCGTATTTTTACTGTTGTGTTGTTTTTCAATTTCTATGCAATTTTTGTCAAGCAATGTTACATTTATATTCATTTATATATATGCGCTGTGTCAAGGTCCTGTAAGGGACATAAGAAAGGATAGATGTTAGAGATAGAGACATGGGGTGAGTAAGGGGGAATAAGAATAGTCTAGATGCTGAAAGACCGGACTGTACCCATGAAGGGCAGGTCATCATGAAGTGAACTACACAGTACGCCTAGTCTCAACCCGGCGTATGCGAGACATCTGACTTCCCACGAGTTGCACGAGGGGCAAACACCTCGTGACCACTGGGCAGTCGAGGAGAAGTCAGACGGGCTTTGGACTTGACTGAGAGAGGATGCGTGTCTGAGAGTGTGGCAGGATAGACTCTACTCAGTACTTCAGGATTAGAATAGCTGAGCCGTGTGACTTGTGCTTGTGCGTGTGGCCGCGATACGAGAGCGGAGTGGCTTTATTGTAATGTATTGCTGAATGATCGCCACATTGTGATATGTTATGAATGTGTGCGAGAACGAACGTTGATGAGGCACTATTGTTAATGTGATTATATCCTAATGTAATAAATTATATCTTATTGACTCATGCGTTGACGTCTCATCTATGCTCGCACTTTCTACCTATCTTGAACCCTTCACCTTTAAAACCCGCTAGACGCTGACACGCTGTTCAGCTTGTTTAGTAAGTGTCCAGGTCTCACAGGCATATGTTGCAATGGGAAAGATGCATGCTCGTACAATTCTATTTTTTTTTTTTTTTGGTAGTTCTGTCAGTCCAATTCCATAATTAGTTCAGTTGTTTTAGTCTTTGAAGAGTAATTGATAGTCGTCGTTTAATTTCTTTTATTATGTCACCTTTGTTGGTAATCAATGACCCAAGATATTCAAAATTGTCCAACACCTCCAAGTTTTCCTCATTAACATATTTCTTTCTCCATAGTGGTTTTATCTGTATGCATTATCTTTGTTTTTGCTATATTAAGATATAAGTTGTGATATTCACTATTCAATTGGGTTGCGGCTATTAGGTTTTCAATACCAGTCTGTGTTGTGGATAGCAATACTGTATCATCAGCATACCGAATCTCAGGTATGTCATATCCACCGATATTTAGGGCATCATATAGCTCCCTGTTTATATCATCTCTTACATTTCTCATTATATTTTCGGCGTACAGGTTAAATAAATAAGGGGACAGCACACATCCCTAACGGACTCCTTGCTTGATGTCACACCAATCTGATGTCTCGCCATCTATTCTAACCGCGGCTTGTTTGTCTAGATCAGGGGTCACCAAACTACGGCCAGCGGGCCGGATCCGGCCCGCGACGTCATTTCATCCGGCCCGCCGTGGGTATTCGAGCTTGCTTGATATAACGTATGAAACAAGAGACGTTGTGATACAATTTAAATGTACATATTATGTTTAGAATAATAGGAGATCTTCACACATGCGGAGACCTCCTGGCTGCTCTAGGCTGTTTATTTAGGTGGCCTTATTTAATATATTTTGCAAACCTTATTATGAGATATATTCTATTACCAAATGAAGCCGCCTGCCGCGGCTCTACAAGAGTATGGAGTAGCATATCCCATGATACCCTGGTAAAAAATGCATAGGATGCTGGGATGTTGTGTTGGCGTGCCTATAAGAGCCCAGTCACGCCATGTTCCCTCCTCTTTGGCCTTGAGAACAAATAAGGCCGAAGAGATGCTGATGTCTAATTTTCAGCAGAGGGTTTGAACTCATCAAGCTGAGCCACTACCAAGCAGATGGGCGAACATGCCCCAGGCACGGCCGCGCGTGGCCACAGTTTTTTCCAGACCGCGGTTGAGAGGGCAGACAGGTCCTGTGAAGATCCAAAAGATCCAAGAGGATCTTGATTGTGGACTGACGATTATCTGCTGTGGGATGAGTTTTAAATGAACCTTCATAGTTTAAATAGGAATATAATAGCTATGTCTGTGCCTGAGAACAATGTGTGTTGTTGTTTGTCCATCAAGAATGATGATGACCATTCATTTCATCCAGTGGGGTTGAAGGTGTGGAGCCGTGGGTTCTAAGATGGCTGATAAGGCCTATTTTGGCTCGAAATGTTCTTTGACAATGTGGGCAAAGAATGCTTGACGTCTCTGGAGGAGGATTTCCTGCAGTGGTTATTTTGTCCTGCCTTTTCTTCACAGCTCTTGCAGTCCTGGTTGCCTCACATATGACTGCACCTTTGCGCAATGATGCACGCCACGAATTTCGGTCTCTGGCTGCAGCCTCCCAGGTGTCATGATGAATTCCAAAAGCATTCAGTGAAATTTTCAGAGTGTCTTTAAAACGTTTCCTCTGGCCACCTTGGGAGCGTTTACCACAACGCAGTTCGCTGTAGAAAATTCGTTTAGGGAGCCTGTGATCTGGCATGCGAGTCAAGTGACCAGCCCAGCGAATCTGATTCTTCATCATTAGAGTGTGGATACTGGGCATGGATGCTCTTTCTAGGACTTCAGTGTCTGGAATCTTGTCTTGCCATTTAATCTTCAGGAGCTTCCTTAGGCAGACTGTGTGGAAGTGGTTTAATTTCCTAGCGTGTCGCTGATAAACAGTCCAGGTTTCACAAGCATATAGCAGTGTGGATAATACAACTGCTTTGTAGACTTTTAGCTTTGTTTGCAGGCTTATTCCAGTTCTGTCCCATACATTCTTGTACAGTCTGCCAAAGGCTGCACTGGCCTTGGAGATTCTTGCATTCACTTCGTCATCGATTGTGGCAGCTTGTGACACAGTGCTGCCAAGATAGGTGAATTTGTCCACAACACTTAGTCTATGATCATTCACTTTGATATTCGGCACAGTGTGATTATTCCCTGGAGCTGGCTGGTACATAACTACAATCTTCTCCAAGTTGATATTGAGCCCAAAGTTGGCACAGGCATGTGAGAAAGCTGAAACATTATGTTGCATGTCCGCCTCTGAGTTGGCGTATAGAGCGCAATCATCAGCAAACAGGAGCTCTCTGACGGTGAACCTGTCAATTTTGGTTTTAGCTTTCAGCCTTTTAAGATTGAATAACTTTCCATCCATACGGTAGTTGGTGTCTATTCCAATGTCGTCGTTCTCGAAGGCATTCATCAACATGGCTGAAAACATGAGGCTGAACAGTGTTGGTGCCAGGACACATCCTTGCTTCCCTCCATTGGTGACAGGAAAGGGTTCAGACAGTTCACCATTTTCCTGTACTCTTGCCTGCATGCCGTCATGAAATAGCCGCACTATTTGGACAAACTTTCGTGGACAGCCATATTTTGCCATAATCTGCCACAGTCCTTCTCTGCTGACTGTATCAAAAGCCTTGGTAAGGTCAATGAAAGTGGAGAACATTTCGCAGTTCTTTTCCTGACATTTCTCTTGCAGCTGCCTTGCCTGAGAACAATAATGGAGAGGTATATGCCTGGGAAGAGAGGAAGAGGAAGGCCAAAGAGAAGATGGATGAAGGATGTGGCGGATGATATCCAGATGGATGTATCTGAAGCGGGACATCTTGCTTATGATCGAGAAGGTTGTTATGGCTGCGAGGTTCTGCAAAGGACATGCCACTGAATGAATGACCTTTGTTCTTCCATCTTGTTGTCTGATAATTGCTGTTGTTGTGTATCAGACTACAGTTACATTGTTGGATGATTATCCATTCTGTGATGAGAATCACTGGTACTGTGTTGGATGACCACCCATGCTGTGATGAAAGATCACTGGTACTGTGAAGGATGATCATGTGTATGTTTATTCATGGGGATGCCTATTTTGTCATTTCATCTAATCATGAATTTTATTTATTAGGGCATTGGTCTTTTTAATCACATGTTGTTGTATCTTTTTAATTACATTATTCTGATTCCCTATACACGGACCTGAATTTCTTCTGATATCTCTAAATGGTTGTTTTCTTGTTAACCATAGAATGAGATTCTCTTTGTCTTCTTATTCCTCTCTTCTTCTACGGCCCATGAGCAGTCGGCGTTGTGCTATTATCTCTATCATCTCTGTGCGATTACACAAAGGTACCTATAAACTGTATATGTACCTTTGATGAGCCGTAGCTTCACCAGTGACCCCTAGTCCTCTGCTTTTCTTGCCTTTCAATAGGATTTTAATTGTTTGTAATTTAATGTCTTTTTTTTTCATTTTCAGCTCCCGTGTACTTCACCCTTAATTATAGCTACGAGGAAAAGAAAAGTGGACGCCGGGTGTCTATTTTTCAATGAAAAATGGGGAGTAAAGTACTTCTTTGTGGAAACAAAGGACCAGAAAACCAATTGCGTAAATTGCAGCGAAAGTGTTGCCGTTTTGGAAGAGTACAATCTTCGGCGTCACTACGAAACAAAACATCTATCAACATATAACAAGTTTTCTGGAAAGTTACTTCTTCTTCTTCTTCTTCAGCGTTCCGAGCCATTGAGGTTCTTTGCTGCAAATACAATCCGTCTCCATTCGTCTCTCTGGTGGACCTTCTCTTGCCAGTCGTTGATTCCAAGTGCTTGTAGGTCTGTACATGTATTATCTCTCCACCGCCTTCTTGGTCTACCTCGGGGTCTACGGTCATTTATTTCCTGAGTGTAAGCAAGTTTTGTTTCCCTATTATCTTCCATTCTTTCTATATGCCCCAGCCATTGTAGTCTATTAGCCTTCATGATACCAGTGATTAGCGGGGACTTAAACAGATCATAAATGTCTTTGTTACTTCTTCTTTTCCACTCTCCACTTTGTGTATCCCTAATGGAAAGTTACGCTCTGGGAAATATGAGACCATTAAACGTGGTTTTGAAACACAAAGAAATCTCTTTATGGAGAAAATTTGCTGAAAATGAATCTGTCACTCGTACAAATTACAAAACAGTGCATAAGATGGCAGAACGAGGAAAACCTTTTACTGATGGCAACTTCATCAAAGAGTGTATGATGGAAGCAGCAAATGACTTGTGTCCTGAGAAAGCCGATTTGTTTGGAACTATCAGCCTTTAGGCAAGTTCAGTTGTGCTGAGAACAGAAGAACTTGGAGAGAACATAGTGCTACAGATACGCGAGAAAGCTAGAAACTTGTGGTATTCTCTGGCGATGGATGAGTCTACTGATCTCTCGAGAACGTCACAACTTCTCATGTTCATTCGTGGTGTCATTTTGGACTTTCAGATATCGGAAGAGTTGGCATCCGTTTGCAGCATGCATGGAACAACAACTTGGAAAGTCATTTTCATGGAAGTGCAAACAATTTTGCAAGACTATAACCTTCAGTGGAATCAGCTTCTAAGTGTTACAGTTGATGGAAGGGAAAAGAAACATGGCTGGAGTGAAGAAGGGTCTGGTAGGGCAGATCAGGACTAAGTTGGAAGATTTGCAAATTACGGGCGCTCTGTTTATACAGTGCATCCTACATCAGCAAGTACTCTGTGGGAAAGATTTAGATATTTATTGTGTACTGAAACCAGTCATTTCTGCTGTGAACTTCATTCGGGAACACGCACTCATTCACCGTCAGTTCTAGGCTTTTCTTGAAGAAATTGATTCTGAATTCTGTGACTTGCCTTATCACACTCCAGTCAGGTGGCTCAGCTGCGGTAAAGTCCTGCTTCATTTTTACAAGCTCCGAAATGACATAGCTGTTTTCCTCACTGAAAAAGATATAGCTGATTCACAGCTGTCAGATCCTACCTGGCTGTCAAAGTTGTCATTTTTGATCGACATGAATGAACTGAACTTGAAACTTCAGGGAAAGAATTATCTCGTCTGTGATCTCTACAGAACCATCAAAGGATTTCTGAGAAAGCTGTCATTCTTGGAAGCACAACTGGAAGGAGAAATCCTTTCTAATTTTCACTGTTTCAAAGAGTTTGGAGATATTTTCAGATCTTGACAGCCTCGGGAAGGTTAACCCGGTCAACAAATGCCCGCAGAAGTCGGATGTGTCGGCCTAACGGCGCAAGAACGCAGCTCTGCTCTAAACAGGCAAAACGCAACCACGTCCGAGAAAGAAACAAAAATTCCGGATGAACGCAGAAGAAGAAGAAAATCTTGACAGAATTGAGAGTGACATTCTTCTATTCCAGAATCCGTTTGGTTGTAACCTTGATGATGTGCCAGTTGAACTACAGTTTAGCTCATTGATTTGCAAGCAAATGACTTGTTGAAAGAGAAAAACAGAGAAGGAAGTACCGCTGCTTAGGCTACCTGATGTTGAGTTTCCGAAACTTAAGAAATTTGCCGCAGGTATGGCATCAGTGTTTGGAACAACTTATGTCTGTGAGCAAACATTTTCAAAAATGAGTCTGTGAAGTCACCACATCGAATGAGATTGACTGATGAACATTTGAAAGCAATTCTCTTGATTGGATGCAGCAATGCTAAACCAAACGGGGTGGTATTGTGAAAGCCACACGTCAGTTTCACAAATCTAACTAACCTCTTTTGCTGCTTAGTTTGTGAGATTCGGATATGTGCACATTGGGTCTGATGTAACTATCTATTTGCTAACGTCGCTTTCTTTGATAACTTTGTTTAGTAAATAAATATGTTGGTTGTCTTTTTTTTTTTTTTTTTTTGCGTTGCACACCCCTCACATGATTAACTTAGTTTATCGTCTTGTTTCCCAGAGTTTTCGTTCTAGCTTGCAATTATTATTAATGTTAGTTGCATATCCTTTACAGGACGTTTGCAGTCAACACAAGCAATATTTGCTGTGGTTGATGTCTTGGCAAGTTTACGTTCAGTAGTTTACCATTGCTTTCTGAACGACCGGTACCCATAACATAGCGTAAATACAAGCGCCACGTTGTCTGCTGCAAAATCGACCGCATCTGTGTTTCGAACTTGGGTATACGGATTACGAACCGCGTCCGTAAGACCTTCGCCACGGAGCCGGCGCAAGTATTGTACAGAATGACTATCCGGCCCGCGATCGTCATTTTTGTCAGTTATCCGGCCCGCCGTGAAAAAAAGTTTGGTGACCCCTGGTCTAGATAAAGAAAGCATTCTTATGAGTTGTATTACATATGATGGAAAGCCCTATTCCTCATGACTTCCCAAAGTTTCTGATGTTGTACATTAACATACTGTGTAACACAGTCAAATACTATAAATACCTTTGAATAATCCACAACACATGTGAATAGGTTTACATTAAATTCTCTGCACGTCTCTATTATTAAACGCATATTATCCTTCAATTAACTAATACCATGTGCCTTGCCGACTAACACTCAAGAAGCTGGAAATCCTTTTGTGTGTGTTTATTTTTACACGCATGATAGCAAGGACAAATAAACGATTTGTTGGACGTCACCAAGGAGATGCACCGTTGCCTGATAAGCGGGTGAATCTCGTTGATAGTACATTACATCCTTGAACTTTTCGATAGTCAACATGGCTATCTGTATCTCTGTACAGTTTGCCGGTTAGCACGTTTCCCAGTTTTGCTCACTGAGAATTGTTTAATCAGGACTGTGGCATGGCATTAAGTGGCCTTGTGTCTGCTGAAATTTATGGAGTTATTATTATTTCTTGTATGTGCTGATCCGGTGTCTTCAAGACATAACACATAACATTATCAGCGCCAAAGAGCATTTACAAACAGTTACCACTAATTACGAGGGTAAGTTAATAAGTAAGTCACAAATGGCTGTAGAAAAATAACTAAATATAACAACTTGAAACCAGTTTATTTTTACACATACCTTGTCCCTTTATTTCTCAACATAATTTCCACCAACATTGATGCACTTATCCCATCGTTTTATCAGTCCTCCCAAACCGGTTGCATAGAACAGTGTGCTTTGCTTTCATGTACCTGCCATCCCACAGAACTGTGCGACTTAGTTATTGACTCTCTCTCTCTCTCTCTCGTAACTTTTTCTACCCAGCTATGCACCGCTTTACGGGATAAACATGTGTCAGCATAAACAATGAAAACGCACCTTGGCGGGAGACATTTCGCGAATGACGCCGAAGTTGAATGTGAAGTGAAAACGTGGTTTAGAAAACAGAGCATGAAGTTCTATGCAGCCGGATTGGGAGGACTGATAAAATGATGGGATAAGTACATCAATGTTGGTGGAAATTATGTTGAGAAATAAAGGGACAATGTATGTATAAAAATAAACTGGTTTTAAGTTGTTATCATATCGTTATTTTTTCTACAGCCATTTGTGACTTACTTATTAACTTACCCTCGTAATTTAAAAATCAGTAGATAACATGTGAAAGAATTATTCTTTCTGTAAACCAAACCAAACTGCAGTTATCAGTTTCAGTGGGAGTGCCAAGCAACTTACGCAGGTAGAACAAAAAGACAGTTAACAAATAGAGAAACCGAACATATACCATTATGGGTGGAAAAGAGAGTCTGTCTTAAGGAACGCCTGTAGAGTCGACAGGGTTTAAAAAGTCCATCCTCGGCCATATCTCGACAACTATTACATTGTGGCCATAAAATGAACAAAGCAACGGCGTTTGGTATACTGTATTCGACGAATAATACACGATTGCGAGTAATCCGTCCTCTTTTAGAACTAACGTTTTTAAAACATATCTAATGAAAGACTCAGGAAGGCAAATTCTAACGAAATGTCCTGTCGAGGTTTCGTGCATTGGGCAAATGCAGGGGTGTTATTTTATAATGACGCCACGAATTAAAAGTAAACAAGTAACACAATGCTTTTAAAATATGCAAGCTCACATACTATCATTTAAGAATTAATTAATGATAGTAGAAATGTGTGGAAACAGTAACAGAGATAAATGGCAAAATAATTAAAATATATCATAGGCAGCATTACACCAGAAAAAGAATATTCGTTATACTCGTAACTTAACCCTGCTCATGCAAGTTAATAAACGGGGTTGCTAATATTGTGCATTGCCAACAATTCTGCATGACTGTGAATCGTGGTTACTGGATACATCAAAGTAGGAAGAAACTGAAGGTGACAGAGGAGTAGTATCTAAATGTACTCGGCTCGCGATGATGGTGGAATTCTGCTTGAGGGCGTCTGATTGGTCTGGAACTCTGGGGTCCGAACGACCCCAGTATATAAGGCCCTGCACAGGTAGAACTGTCCCTTTTTCCGTAGTTCACCGCACTGAGTGACAAGGCGCCAATGCCTATTTCTATTGTGTGTTTAGTAGTTAGACCCTGAAGTTTTGCAGTGGAAAAGCCAGAATTCTAGTCTTAGATTTTAGATTTTCCTGGGTTTTTTAGTGGACTCGAAGTCTTTTGTAAATTAGTTCTAGTGGATTAGTTGTTGGTGGATTAGTGTTTGGTGGATTAGTGTTTGGTAGATTTGGAGTTTTTACTGGATTAGAAGTTTTTGCTACACTTAGGAATTTTATTTGTTGGATTAGTGTTTTTGTTGTTTGACATTTGCTGTATCCTAACTCCCTTGTTGATGCTACATGTCTGTATATTATTGTGAAGTTCAGAAGTTTAATAAACAAATGATGCTTGTGGTACTCTTACTTTGTCGTTTAGTTGATAGACTCTAGTGTTATAGTCATTGGTGTTAGAACAGCCCTCGGAGTAATTCTTTGTCTGGGATTGGAGAATATTGTTCTAATCCCCTGTCGGCCCACCCTGGACCTTCTTAAACCTTAATTCTTTTCTATTCTTGTTAACCGAGGACGGTGAGAGGTTCTTTCTCTTTATTCATTTCCTTCTTTGGCCCTACGCAGTCAGGGTTGCGCTCTTCTCCTCACATCACCGTAGCAGAAGTAAGTGGTCCTTACTTCCTGTTTTTACCTCTGTTTCAAGTGGCGAGCCTGTACCAGGTTAGTGACAGCCTTAGAATTATTCTGGTAGGATTGTTTTGGTACCAAATGAGTGTTTTAGGTGAGGTCTTTAGTTGGTTTCTTTGTCGGTTCATTTTTGGTATAGTTGGTAATAGTCTTCTAGTGATAGCAAAACCCAGGTTAGCTAGTTAGGCTCCATTGCAGAACCACCCGTAGCATAGTATCTTGTCCTTAAGATGGAGACCAGAAGTACTCGTGCGGCAGTGAGAGTTGAACAAGATGAGTCACCGACTGTTTCTACGATGGGAACCGAAGATTCCCGCCCAGTGGATGCTCCACCACGCGAGCTCACTGAGGCTTTGAGGTACGTTGTAGTACCAACCAGAAAGCCTGTTCGGTGTTTTGGGGAGAAAGGTGGGCCATCGGTAGAAGAGTACGTCAGGGAGGTGAGGTCAGCTTGGAGGGATGGCATGTTAGAGACTGTCGATAAGGTGGATGTCATTTTCAACAGCATAACAAGTCCTGTCAGGAGAGAGTTAGAACTCCATGCTTCTGAGGAAGACCCTGAGGCCATGTTGCAGGCCTTACTGAAGATATATGGAGAGAAGAAGAGTCTACGGGAGCTCCTGGCAACATTATTTACAATACGCCAGCGAGCTGGGGAGACAGTCCATGACTTCTCCCATAGGGTCAATGCTGAATTTAAGCGGGTGGTGAAGGCACAGGAAATTCAAGGTGTCCCTGTGTTGGATGGGGAGGCCCTTCGAGACCAGTTTGTGGCTGGCATAAGGGACAGTTTCACCCAAACTGTTCTAAAGGAAAAGATGTCGCAAGATCCATCTGTGACATTTCTTCAGATCAGGGAGTGCGCACAAACATGGGAAGGTGTGCGGTCCCCGCCAGGTGCTGAAATCAGAGAGGTAGAGGTGAGAGCCAGAAATGAGAACTCTGGGGACATTCAGTCAAGCGTACCTTCAACGGTGAAAGTTGAGTTTCAGCAGGGGCGGTATGGGCCGGTGCAGGCTGAGGTAGTCCCAAAAACGGTAGAATGTAGGCCTGCACATACTGAGCCAGCTCGACTACCACCAAGAACTGAGTTTACATCCAGGCAGGGTGAAATTGACTTTCTACAGAGGGAGATGTCTGAGATTGGTGCCAGGCTGAACAGACTCACCACCAGCGATCAACAACATCAAGTGCCACGTTGCTGGCGATGCAATCGGGTTGGTCACTTGAGACGCGAGTGTAGACAGGCATTAAACGGGACCCCTCTAAGGCTGGGAGCCAGGTATTAGAAGGGGAGCGTCATGGCTCGGACATTAAAATTGTGGGTGGTAGGCCCGAAGAGACTGTTTTAATAGGTGGCAAGTGTGTCCAGTGTGTCATCGATACAGGTTCTCAGGTTTCCACCATCACTGAGGCCTGTTTCAAGGACATGTTCCAGGACTATGTCCTAAAGGAAGGACAATTCGTTAGGTTGACGGCCGCAAATGGCGTAGTGATTCCATATGTGGGGTACTTTGTGTGTGACATTGTGTTGGGTGGGACACAAGTGAAGGACTGTGGGGTGTTTGTCACCAAAGACATGGAAAATGGGGAGAGAAGAGTGCCTGGCATTATTGGCACGAACATTTTACAGTCAGTACCGAATCTGTGTAGGTTTCTTAATTGGAGCAGCCCAGCGGAGGAGATTCCTGGAGTCGGACTGGACGGCGTTAAAGTGTTTGTTGACAATAGAGTTTGCGTACCTGCCCGCTCCATCACTGCAGTTAGTGTAAAATGTGTAAGATTTGTGCGTGAAAATATGCATGTCATTTTCAGCCCAACTCGAGACTTGGAGCACAAGGGTTTGCTTTTCTCCCACACTTTGACTACCTTGAGACGGGGCGTATGCCAAGTCCAAGTGGTCAATCTAGGGGATGAAGATATATCCTTGTCGAAGGGTACTCAAGTTGGGGATATTTCAGATGCTACTGTAGATTTGACCAACCATTTCAAAATGGTAAGTGCTCAGGAAGTTGAGGTTTCAACACGGCCGTATGCCGGAGGGAAAGATGATGTTAGGTGCCCTGTAGATTTGAGCAGTTTTGAGGGTAGTGATAGAGATAGGAAGAAGTTAGAGGAGTTATTAGTTAGGTATGATAGTCTTTTTGCCAAGGGAGATACTGACATAGGCTATACAGATAGGGTAACCCATAGCATCCAGTTGACAGATGAGACCCCCATTAAGCAGCCTTATAGGAGAATTCCCCCAGCATTTTATAGAGAAGTACAAGATCATCTCCAAGGTTTATTAGATAGTCAGATAATTAAGGAAAGTTCCAGTCCTTGGGCTTCTCCGGTGGTCCTCGTCAGAAAAAAGGATGGTAGACTTAGACTATGTGTCGATTATCGGGCTGTAAATGTTAGGACAAAGAAAGATGCATACCCTCTTCCTAGAGTAGATGAATATCTAGATGCCCTGGGTGGTGCCAAATTATTTTCAACTTTAGATCTTGCAAGTGGGTATTACCAGGTGGCCATGAAGCCAGATGATCAAGAGAAGACTGCTTTTACCACCCCGTTTGGTTTGTATGAGTATACGCGTATGCCAATGGGACTTGCAAACTCCGCGAGCAGCTTCCAGAGGTTAATGCAGTGCTCTCTGAATGACTATTTTTTCCAGATTTTGTTGGTATACCTTGATGACATTTTGGTGTTTTCTGGGGATTTTTCAGAGCATTTGAGTAGGCTTGAGAAAGTGTTTGAGAGACTGCAGTCCGTTGGGCTAAAACTAAATACTGAAAAGTGTAACTTTTGTCAGAAAAAGGTTGAGTTTTTAGGGCACACCATTTCAGAAGAAGGCATTGGCACCATGGATGATAAAGTTGCAGCCATAAAAGAAGCACCTGTGCCCAGAACTCAGACAGAACTTAGGTCATTTCTAGGGTTAGCCAGTTATTATAGAAGGTTTGTCCCAAAGTTTGCTAATATTGCAAGACCACTACATGAGCTGGTTGGCCAACTCAACCAGCAGCAGACCGGTGATACTAAGAAGAAGAAAGGACCAATAGGACGGCTGTGGACTCCAGAGTGTGATGAGGCGTTTAATCGCTTAAAAGAGGCACTGACATCAACACCCCTTTTAGGCTTCCAAGACTTCTCATTACAGTTCATATTGGAGGTAGATGCCTCATACCAGGGTTTAGGTGCTGTCCTGTCGCAAATTCAAGATGGTAAGAAAAGAGTCTTAGCTTACGCTAGCCGCACGCTACGCCCCTCAGAACGAAATGCTAAGAGCAGTTCTAAGCTTGAGTTGCTCGCGCTGAAGTGGGCTATGACTGAGAAGTTTAGAAGTTATCTTTTGGGTACTAAAGTAGAAGTTTTTACAGATAGTAGGAATTTAGCTTTGTGGCAAAAGGCAAAACTGGGTGCCATTGAGCAGAGATGGATAGCACAGATGTCGATGTTTGAATACACTATTAAGCACAAACCAGGTCGTTCTAATGGAAATGCTGATTATTTGTCCCGCTACCCTTTTGAAGCCCCAGGAAGGTCAGATGAAGAAGGGGACATTCCGATCAGTCACATAGCTGCTACATCAGTTAGTCCAAACTTAAGAACTGCTAGGATAGGATAGATTGTAGATGTAGATAGTCAGAATAACCCGGTAGGTAATGTGCCACTGTTATCATTACCATCATATTCAGCTGAAGAGTTGATAAAACTACAAGCAGAAGATGTGCATGTGTATAAAGTGTTAACTTGTGTGAGTGAGAGTGTGAGACTGAGTAAGATAGAGATGAGGGTTTTACCCCCTGGAACCAAAAGCTTGTTGAAGCAGCGAAAGAGATTGAGTGTGATTAATGGGTTGTTGTACAGGAAATTAAAGAAGCCAGGTAGAGGGTGGATTTCTCAATTAGTGGTACCTGATGCATTGAAGCAGAGAGTGTTAGAATCGGTGCACAGCACCGGCCATCAGGGCAGAGATAGAATGATACAAATCCTGAGAAGTCGGTGTTATTGGGTTGGCATCACAAAAGATGTTGAGCTGTTTTGTAAAAGATGCCAGAGGTGTAATATTGCTAAACCACCCCATATTAAACTGCAGGGTCCTTCAGGTAATTTATTAGCATCTAGGCCTTTTGAGGTGGTGACCATGGATTTTACTATGTTAGAGAAGGATAGTCGGGGGTATGAAAATGTGTTGGTTATTACAGATGTTTTCACCAAATTTACAATTGCTGTTCCCACAAGGGATCAGAAAGCCTCGACAGTTGCGAAAGTTCTGGTTGAGAAATGGTTTTTGTATTTAGGTGTACCCCATAGACTCCATTCAGATCAAGGCAGGAACTTTGAATCGGCTGTGATTGCAGAACTCTGTAGAGTGTACGGGATTCAAAAGAGCCGTACCACGAGTTACAATCCAAAAGAGAACGGTCAGTGCGAGAGGTTTAATAGGACCCTACATGATCTTCTGAGGCCACTAGAGGCAAGCCAGAAAAGGAAATGGTCTGAACATATAGCTGAGGTTTTGTTAGTTTATAACTCTACGCCCCACTCGTCCACAGGTTACTCCCCGTACTACTTGGTGTTTGGAATAGAACCCAGATTGCCAGTAGATTTCATGCTAGATGCTAGTAATGATAGTGATTGTGATGATGGGGTACCAAATGTTGAGAAATGGGTGCCTGGACATCTTTCCCGTCTGCGTAACGCGCATGTTAGGGCAGGCGAACAGTTAAGAAAGTTAGCTGCTGTAAGGAAAGAGAGATGTGACAAGACATCATCCCCTAAATTGCTAACCATAGGAGAAGTAGTTAGGAAGAGAGTCCACTATACAGAGAGGTGCAAGATTAAAGACCAGTGGTCTGTAGATAAGTATACAGTGGTACAGGTCCCAAAAGCCTCAGGAGGCCCATATGTTATTAGAAGAGTGGGAGAGAATGGACCTGACATTAGAGCAGCAGGACACGAGTTAAAGCGGTGTGAGAAAGATGCGGTAATTGAGGTACCGGAGGCGACGATAAGACTACCCGAATTGCCTGTCGTGGTAGAGGTTGAGGAACCACGGGATAGACCACCAAGAAGTGACTGGTACATGTTTGAGCCAGGAGACTTGAATGTGAGGCGATCAGAGAGAATCCGTCTTAGAAGAGATAGATGATGTTATTTTTGAATACATTTTGTTTCAAATGTTCAGTGTTGAGGCAAGTGGTAACCTGTATAAAGGTTGCTGATTTATTATTTGTGTAACTTTTATGATTGTTTAATTATTTTTATGTATAAAGTGAGGGTTGTATTCATCTTGTTACGATTGCTCATGTAGCAGAGGGGCTATTTCTCCTCACTGATGTTAATTTGGTCACTGAGTATTAACTTGTACTAGTATAAGGATGGCTTATGCTTATATGTTATTACTGTTATTTTGGACTTATTGATGACTGGTGACGTACATGTATACTGTTTCACATTATAAATCTGGATAAAATGAGTAAATTGTTTTATAATGGTACTGTTTAGGGATGTAACCAGCAGTTCAGGTGTTGAGGGCAGTGTCCTCAAGAGTGACAGGTTTTTTGTTGTTGTTGCTGAGAGATGTGTTCCTTGGCATAGAATTATCAGAGCATAGAGGTGTGAAGATAACTACCTGTTTGATAAGTGTACCAGGGACGTATGGTCCGGTTGTCGAAACGACAACAGTTAAAGAGTGGGAATTATTCATTGTTTTTGTAATTGTTCGTATAATATTGTGAACACTAAGGTGGCGGGAGACTGTCTACCTGTTGATTGCATTATTTTTTTTTTTACTGCTGATATTAGTTTAGTCATCAATAATGACTGGTATTAATGTAAATGTACCTTGTATTGGCATGTGACCATTATTCTTGTTGGTACCTGATGTACATTTTTGGGGTGTTTTACTTGATGGGTGATGTCTGGTGAGGATAGGAAAAATTTTTTTGAGCTCCATCAATAGTGGAGGACTAAGGTAGGGGTCAGAAATTATCCCTCCCTTACCCAAGGCACTAGGGGTGTAATGTTCAGTTATCGTGACGATAACAGTTAAAGATGGGGAATAATGTACTCGGCTCGCGATGATGGTGGAATTCTGCTTGAGGGCGTCTGATTGGTCTGGAACTCTGGGGTCCGAACGACCCCAGTATATAAGGCCCTGCACGGGTAGAACTGTCCCTTTTTCCGTAGTCCACCGCACTGAGTGACAAGGCGCCAATGCCTATTTCTATTGTGTGTTTAGTAGTTAGACCCTGAAGTTTTGCAGTGGAAAAGCCAGAATTCTAGTTTTAAATTTTAGATTTTCCTGGGTTTTTTAGTGGACTAGAAGTTTTTTGTAAATTAGTTCTAGTGGATTAGTTGTTGGTGGATTAGTGTTTGGTGGATTAGTGTTTGGCAGATTTGGAGTTTTTACTGGATTAGAAGTTTTTGCTACACTTAGGAATTTTATTTGTAGGATTAGTGTTTTTGTTGTTTGACATTTGCTGTATCCTAACTCCCTTGTTGATGCTACATGTCTGTATATTATTGTGAAGTTCAGAAGTTTAATAAACAAATGATGCTTGTGGTTCTCTTACTTTGTCGTTTAGTTGATAGACTCTAGTGTTATAGTCATTGGTGTTAGAACAGCCCTCGGAGTAATTCTTTGTCTGGGATTGGAGAATATTGTTCTAATCCCCTGTCGGCCCACCCTGGACCTTCTTAAACCTTAATTCTTTTCTATTCTTGTTAACCGAGGACGGTGAGAGGTTCTTTCTCTTTATTCATTTTCTTCTTTGGCCCTACGCAGTCAGGGTTGCGCTCTTCTCCTCACATCACCGTAGCAGAAGTAAGTGGTCCTTGCTTCCTGTTTTTACCTCTGTTTCATAAGCATAATGCTAAAAATGCAACGGTCAGTTAAGAAGACCAATATCCAAGTACCGCAGTGGGCCAATTCGCAAAAGCATTTGATTACTCACATCAGCACAAGACAAATGTTATTTTTGGTCATGTTATGAGATGAGAGAGTGTGGAGAAGGTTGTGACATCCAATAAGATCGAGGGTGTTAGGAGACAGAGGAAGAAAATGTTGGATGGTTTGGCGGAGTGGCACAGAATATGATCAGTGGTGGAACTTATCAAGAACACAAAGGGCAGATGTTTATAGAGGAACATGATCGCGCGTGCTGTTAGGCATGGCATATGATGATGCTGATGACGATGCTGATGATGAGTAAGACAACTTGGCAAAGTACACAATATAGAGTGAAGGACACAATAATTAAGTAAGTACAAGAACCCTTTACATGCGTTACAGTGCATTGGGCATATTGTGCCGAGCCCATATTTTAAGGGCTGGTCGGCACTCAGTCGGTGATGTGGCTTGTATTACTGCTGGTTACCTTTATTTCTGAAGAGATTTCCTGGTATTCAATTTGGCTCCGACGATTTAAGAGTCCAGGTCAATTTTAAAAATTCAAAATCGCCCTGACACGGATCAAACTCATGACATCTGGTCTGCCAGGCAGTCGAGCGACTATGCATCACACACTTTGGCTCCCATGAAGGACACTGCCTTACTGACAATGATCTACTAGCTGGCGAAAGATGGGCGGCAATAGCAACGGTAGCTAGGTACACATTTATCTTCTCCTAGCACCGGAAATATGAAACTTACCATAGAAAAGCAATTGCAGGCCATGGGAACTTAACGTATAAATGTAATGAATGAGTCACCAAAAAAACGAGAAGTAGATTGTGAGCTTTACTAAAACACGATTACAAGAAACAAATTGGACGTTGCGGCAGCACAGAGCAAACAAACACAAACCGACAAAAAAAACTATATGAAAAAGACTAAAAAAAGTGTTTGTATATCTTTTACAGGACATTGCTGTCAACATCAGCATCTTTCAGCTGATTGTGGATTTCTTGACAAGATTACGCTCAGTAGTTTGCCATTGCTTTCTGAGCGGCCGGCTCACAAACCCCGTAAGTTACAGACGCAATTCGAGCCACTGCTGATTCTCACCGTCGTCACGTTACTTACGAGAGTATACGAGATTACGGAGAAAAGTCGCTAACCTCTAGGTCAGGAAGCCGGCATGAAACACACTACATGACAATATTCAACTAATTAAAGGTACTCATCTGAATCTGTATCCTTGCTAGGAGCGACTGACCTCCTGAACGTATAAATGTACAAGAGTAGCCAGAACACCGCTCTGGCATACAACAAACATAGTAACTGATACTAGACAAATGTCACATCAGATATCTTCGTTCCACCGGTCTCTTTGGCCGAGGGGTTACACCAGTTTCTCCGTAATCCCGTTTATCACGCAGAGTCTCATAGCGGGCGAGAGCTGGAGGCGGTTCGACCCCCGCTGGTGACTTGCGGGATAACTGAGCCGGCCGCTCAGAAATCAATGGCAAACTACTGAGCGTAATCTTGCCAAGAAATCAACAGACAGCTGAAAGATGCTGCTGTTGACAGCGATGTCCTGTAAAGGATATGCGAATTTTAAAAAAAAAATAATCTTCGTTCCATCAAAATCATATGCGAATGTCATGAAACTAAAACTAACCCCTAGGTTTATTAAAAGACATGTCACACGAAGGCCTGAGTGCGGACGGAGAAGAAGAAAAATATTCGCTTTTAACTTTTACTTTTAGGGTTCCGAGATATCGAAACAAATCGAGAAACAAACTGTTAATGAAATGAGATAATTAAAGTGTGGTACAAAAATCCCACATTCGTATTTTGAATGTAAAGTAACATAGCCAATGCGGTTCTGTATAGGTAATAATACGACACAGCTTAGTATCCCATATGCTCATTTTATGGACCAAAATCCAGACATAATTGAGAAACACTGTTAATTTCATGATACTTTGAACATGTCTTTTACCTTTGACCCTGTTATCT
This sequence comes from Cepaea hortensis, assembly GCA_963921405.1. Classification (NCBI taxonomy): domain Eukaryota; kingdom Metazoa; phylum Mollusca; class Gastropoda; order Stylommatophora; family Helicidae; genus Cepaea; species Cepaea hortensis. The sequence goes on from OY992893.1 coordinate 37,765,779, forward strand.
AATCAGAACAAACTCCTTGGTCAGTTCACGAGCCAAACGCTTTACTAAAACGTATCTTACAATAAAGTGTCTTATTTCAACTGAAAGAGGTAGGGTAGTCCTTCTTATTGTTCATTTATAATTCTCAAAGCAACAAACGGGTGGGTGAAAATTCGCTTTAACATTGAATAGGTAGGAAAACAAATAGGAGAACTAACAGTAACATCTATCAAAACCTGGCCAGGCTGCTAGACGTCTGCTACAGTGTTATTGGCAGTTATTTATTGCTACACAGGGCTCCAAAGTCAGGGCCAATTGAAACCTCGTTTAACTTTGTAAGTTAGTAAGAATTAGTTTTTAGATTTCTTATTCTTGTTCTTTTATTATAAGGTAACTACGTAAAGCAGTAATGAATTAGCAGAAGAAACCCGCAAGTGCGGCTGCAACATAAAAAGTGTGAAAACTGTTCGGTCTTGGTACTTGGTACCACCAGACGCTAGTTTTAGACACCGCCTACCGGAGTCTGCTAGTACTACTAGTAGTACTAGTCTAGTAGTTAGTAGACTAGTTGCCATTGTAGACTGGTTTTAATTACAACGCGTTATTCGATAAGCGATTTAATAGCGTGTAGGTTGAAAACGCATATAATTTTATTAGCTAAATTATTCAAGATTAGCGATACATAATTATAATATACTTATTGAACTTATTCAATGTCAGTGCAATTTAGTATTTAAGTTTATCTTTATCATTATCATCAAATTATCATCATCCAGTGCCTTTCCGGATGGTGTGGGTGATCATGCCTCTCCACAAATTATGATCTTCGATGGCATAGACCAATTCGTGTGTTGACTCCCTTCTGTGCCATGACACAAGACAGTCAAGAATCTTCTCCTGCTGTCTTCCTCTATCTTTATGCAAATATTTCCGGTTGTCACAACTTTAACATGTTCCAGTTATTGTCTTCTCATAACGTGGCCAAAAAATGATGACTGCCTCTTTCGGATGTTTGTAATAAGTTGTCTTGTGACTGAGCTTCCCTCAAAATGTCCAGATTTCTCATTATGGCTGTCCAATTAATTTTCAGTATTCTTCTATAAAACCACCTCTCCTTCTAGTGATTTTTTCACATGTTTACTAATTGCGCATGACTCTCAGCCGTATGGTAAAACTGGTTCTATGTAACATGCAAGAACTCTCTTCCTAACTTTTTAGGACACTGACTTATTGCACAAAATGTTCTTCATTTGATAGAATGCAGAATTTTCTTGTCCTATTCTGTTCTTTATCTCAGTGATGCATCTTCCATTTGATGTTATCCATGTGCCTAGATATCTTAATTTCTGCACTTGCTCCAAAATAACGTCCTGTACATTAATTGCACTAAATTTTTCTGAGGCTTCTGTGGGTTGTCGCTAGAGCTACAGAGTTCGTGCTTTGTGCGACGCTTTCCGCGCTGCGGAAAGAGAGCAAGCCGTATGGGATAAAACCCGGTGCAATGAAGTCGACCCTGTCGACTTTTAAGCGACTTTAAAGCAACTTCTGTATTTCAATTATTTAAACTAAGGTCCATTTTTTTCACTTTTTACAACCACTATCTATCATTTCCTGAGATCTTTCTGACTTGTTGCTATCAAGACGGTGTTATCAACATAACGTAAGTTATTTATATTATGTCAACCAACCAGATCCCTGACATATTTTCTGTAGATCACATTATAAATTCACTGTACGATGAGAACAAACCAGGAGACAATACACAACCTTGTCTGATGCTCTTCTTTATACACTGAAATGCTCCTACCCAGTTGTTGATTCTTATGGCTGCTGTTTGCTGCCAATATATGGTCTTTATTATTCCCAGATCTTTGCCATCAATTTTCAGTTGCTTTTGTAATTTTATTATTTCATAATTTTTCACATTGACAAATGCTTTTGTATAGTCTATGAAACATAAGTACAGATCTATTTTCACTTCTATAGCTTTCTAATAGTGTCCTGAGAATATATATATATATATATATATATATATATATATATATATATATATATATATATATATATATATCTTTATATATATATATATATATATGAGAATGTTTGTTTGTTTGTGTGTCCTTTATGTGTTCCCGAGCGGTCCATCCGATTGAGATGAAATTTTGTACAGATGTTGTTCTCACTCCCGCAGATCCAACTGAAATAGTTAGTTAGTTTAAAATCAAAAATTTTTCCTCAAGCATGAAAGAAAAAGGCATTACGAGCTTCAGAAACAGATGAAGAAATGTCCCACCATCTTGCTCCAAGGGAACTCACTCTCTGATTAAACCAGAAATTAGCTATGAACAGTGTGGATTTGTAGAGGGAAAGGGAACAATCTACTTTATTTTTTCTACTATATCTACTTATATATATATATAAAAGAGAATGTTTCTTTGTGTGTATGTGTGTCCTTTATGCATTCCTGAACAGTCCATCCAATTGATATGAAATTTTGTACAGAAGTTGTTCTCACTCCCGCGGATCCAACTGAAATAGTTAGTTAGTTTAAAATCAATTTTTTATTTTTACACGAAAGAAAAAGGCATTACGAGCTTCAGAAACAGACGGGCAATGGCAACGGGAGCATCAGAAACAGACGAGCAATGGGAACGGGAGCAGGGGCCGAACGCGTACTCTGTGTGCTTAGAGAAATATATTTGAACGTATAATGACTACTGATATGAATTAAATGAGACGCTCCCTGCCAGGGGCTAGGCGACGCCGGGCCGGGTCGTCAGCTAGTGTGTGTATATATATATATATATATATATATATATATATATATATATATATATATATATATATATATATATATATATATATATATTATATATATATATAGTGTTGTTTGTGCCCTTTCCCACCACATATCCACACTGTTCATCACTAGTTTTAAGGAAGAACAAAATGCCACTTTGCGTTATCAGTATCATCATACAGCAAGATGACAGATGCAGAATAAATTTGTTCATGTCTCAAGTTAACAGACATCCGCTCATGATCTTCCCACAGCAGCTCTTGTTCATATATTTATGTAAGTAAAGAATGCTTTGCGGTGAATTATATATATGGTGCTAATCCCATATTGCTATAGATGAATGGCACTCAGTGGGTGATGTATCACACTGGCTGCCTTTACTTCTCAGGGCATATCCTTTACATAATTAAGGCTGGTTCAATCTGGGAGCTCAGGTCAATTGTAAAAAGTCAGCCTCAGTGAGGATTTGAATACATGCCTGCCGGGCTGATAGGCAAGCATGACCTCCATGAGTATATTCTCAACATCAGTTATTGTTGGTACAATTTACATTAAACCTCTTTGCTTGTTTTTTTCCTGTGCAACCTTCATATGGACAGAATTAGTCATCTCTAAATTTCATATTATTATTTATTAATTATTATTATCATTAAATTAATATTATTATTATATTAGCTTGTATTAAATTTTAGTAGTTAACTAATGTTGTACACATTTGACAATCGATTAAATTAAAAACTATCCATTCCGCACTTAGTTTTACTGATGGAATATGCCAGGTGCATTTTCATAAGCATTAAGGAATTAAATGCTGCTTGCCTCAGTAACTGCCGCATAGTGTTCTAAGTGAAAAGTCATAACAATAGAACAGATCAAGCACATTTAAAACATTAGCATGAACATTAAGTTAATGAGGCTCATGTTTAGTCATACCCCACAAATTCTAGCTATAACAGTTATGATTCTCTTGCTTGACTTAAGCTAATCATTATTCATTGATTTTGAATTTTGTCCAAAGCTTCTGATATTTTACTGAAGGTAGAGAACATCTACATTATATACAACTATAAGGAGGACACAAGTGGTGTTCTTTGGTCATATAATGTGAAGAGAGGCACCGCAAAATATCTTGATGACAGAAAAGATTAGTGGTAGAAGAGGCAGAGGCACACCAAGAGAAATGATGCTGGATGGAATAAGACAGTTGCATTGGAGGAATACAGCAGAGTTGATCCAGAACACAGGATCTGTGGAGAGACATGAATGCCTATGCCATTTGGCAGGGCACAAAATAGTGACTAGATTATATTACAAACCTCAGAATATTCAACTCTGAATGTCACGTCAGTACTGTTGTGTGGATCAGAAATATGGAGAATAAATACAACAATTACTAATAAATGACAAACATTTATAAACAAATGCCTGCGCAGAATAGGAGGACAAAAATGATATGATAGAATCTTTTATGGGGAGCTTATGGAGAGAAAATAGCTTGCAGTGAAACAACTGTTGAGGAAAGGGCAATGGCACTGAACAGGACACACATTGAGAAAACAAGTCAGCAAGGTCAAATGTATAGGAGTGCCCATTTTTAAACTTCTGGTGTGCGGATGCCGAGGTAGTGAGTTCAGCTTCTATACCAGTCAGTTGGACTAAAATGTTAATCTCTCATCCTTGACTTGGGGATTTAAATTACTAGTACCTCAGAAGTCAGAGTGGGTTTGGCTGATGGCGAGTTATACTGGTAATAGGAAAAGCTAATCCACATGCAAAAATCAGTCCTGTGCACTAGAAGTTGTAGTGTAGGAACTACGCTTGAGTTCAAAGCGAGCTAACATAAGAACAGGATAAATTGAGAAAACCTTTAAATAATATATTTAGAAAGTCTCTTAATCCCACAGGGCAAAAGAAATATAAAGAGACCCAAAATCACATAAAGAAGAGAATTAGTGACAGAGATGAATAATACAGGGAGGACATGAAGAGTTTCAGGAGATGGCAAATGATAGGAGGGTTTAGCGTGAATTGGTTGAGGACCTTTGCTTCATTGGAGGATATAAGAAAAACAAATTATTATATTGAAAGATAAGCTGAATGTTTATTTTTCTGTTAAACTAGCAGGGAATGCACCTCTTGGTGGTAAATTACGTGTGGACAAGGGAGAGGTGGTTGGGCGCCTATGGGAGCAGGTAGAGAAAGTGGAGTGGACTAAGAACCCGTTTGTGAAGAGAATATAGCGGGGCATCGGCAGGGGCTCTGGACAAATCTCAAAACCGAGAGGGAAGGCCAGGAAAACTTTCAGTCAGATGGAAGTTGAGACCATTAGCAGTATGCCTCTTTGCTGGCTGTTGAACAAGGGGTCGGAGCATGTATAGGAATGTCCTGAGTGCAGTGATGTCGTTTCTTTGCTCAATTCAACTTTTCTGTTACTTTTTGTTGCATTCTACATTGATTAGAAGTTGTTTTCTTCTTGTTATCAATCAGTGGTCACCATGCTTATTTCTTACATGTAATGAGAAGCTGAGTGGCTTTTAGATATGTTATGTAGCTTTTATGTGAAAAATATTGCTTTCTTGTGCTCAGATCTCTCCTTAAATACTCTCTACTCCCATAAATCATACAAGGAGAATCTTAGCACAGTGCACAGACTCCATAGCATTGGTGAGAATCCAAATGTGTGTAGACCAGAATCACACATGCTATAAATATTCTTTTATGGGTTTATTATGTTCTTTCTTTTTTGTCATGAAGCAGTTTCATGCTGTGGGTCTGTGATATGATATCACAATCACATTTTGTAGGCCTCACTGCACAGAGAAATTGATGGTCTTTCTCTCACTTTCACAAGCCATGAACCGAGGCATTGAACTCGCATCCGACATTACTCATGGCATTATCAGCTCAGTTCTCTATCAATTTGGTTAACATGCACACACTATAATAATAATAATAATAATAATAATAAGTCTTTATTTTCAAAGGGTTAAGAATTGGGCAGGGCTATAAATATTATTTGGTGGCTATCTTTTTCTAATTTTGAAATTTAGCCTGGGCGGCAGCTTAAGTTATCTGCTCATGTTCGTTTTCAAATGCCAAGGGATTTTTAACATGCATGTCATGCACATGGATACTCTGAAATATGTGCCATTAAACCATGAAGGCTAGGTATTTGATCCACCCCAGGATCAGGGTAATGTCACCCTTTTCTGATTATGTAGAAATGCCTCCAGTCCACACCATGAATTGGATCACTTATGGTTGAAATATATGTGGACACTGTAATGTCCAAGCCACTCCACTCCCTTGCAGCTGAAGACAATTTTTCAGAAATGCCTAATGACATATTCCTTCTACATAATTTTTTTTGTTTTTACATATTCTTTACAGGACATCACTGTCAACACCAGCATCTTTCAGCTGTATGTTGATTTCTTGGCAAGATTACGCTCAGTAGTTTGCCATTGCTTTCTGAGCGGCCGGCTCACATACCCCGTAAGTTACCGATGCGATTCGAACCACTGCTGATTCTCGCCATCATCACGTCACCGACGTGAGTATACGAGATTACAGAGAAAAGTCACAACCTCTAAGCCACGAAGCCGGCTTCTACATCATTAGGTAGTTAAATTACTTAGCCTTCTTGAATACAGGCAATAACAAATGGAGGTCCTATGTTCATGTTGCTGTTGTTAAAAATGCCTTTGCATTTGGAACTAGACTGGATGTGAAAAAAAAAATGTAAAGATCCCTTTTACATGATGCTTAGGGCGCAGGGGGAATTTGGGACCAGACCGATATTCTTTAGAGACCAAACAGCGCAAAGTGCGCGATGTGGTTGATATCATATCTGCCGCCTTTACTTTTCAAGACATTTCCAGGTGCCCATTTTAGTCTGAGTCAACGCAGGAGCCCAGATCAGTTTAAAAAAAAAAGATTTGAAACTACCCTGATGCTAATCGAACCCATGACCACTGGTACAGCAGGCGAGCATCTAGAAACTATGCTACTGTGGCTCCAAGGACATGATGGCTGCTGTGGAATTATACAGTAGTAGGGATTTTACTGTTTTAAAACATCTTCCTACTACCTAACCAAGTTTTTTTTCCTTTATCACTACACCTGAATCTTTACTATTATAATTAGTAAGTATTAAATTGTTACATTGTTTTGCTTTTGTTTTTAAAGACCATCGACACATCAGAAATGCCTGATCTGATTAAATCTGTAAAAGTTCAGGACATTCGGTTTCCAACGTCGTTGGAGAAAGATGGTTCTGATGCAATGGTATGTAATTCTGATTCATTTCTGTTTTCTAATAACCATATATGATGAGGTGCTGCTGGTCGTGCCACCTCATAATTCTTTGTTGTAGAATACATTGCATATGTGTTACTTATGCTGTTTCTGTCACTTCATGCACATACAATTTCTGGACTTCCGGTCCGCCGCTTGGCGGTTAAGCATTGATCCGCTACGGCCTCTGGAGTATTTATCCTTGTGACTGCGGTTTGCATTCACATTTTCCTCATGTTGGACTGGTAGTGTATGGTTCCGTCTCCCTACTACTGAGTGCTTGCGTGGCGCAACTCTGTGAGCTGTGAAATTCATGTGGAATGCTTTTACATGTCCGCTTTTGTTTGTACAGTGAACTGCGTGTTCGGAACAATGGCTGGCTGTCGCTGAATTGACTGGTTTGCCTTTTCGGTTCACAAAGTGCATTTTTCAGGAGACTCCTGGGAGTCGACGCTGAAGCTACAGAGTTCTTACTTTGTGCAGCGCTTTCGCAGGTCACCCTGCGGAAAGCGATCGAGCCATGTGAGAAAACCCGGGTCAATTAAATCTTTCTAGTGACTGCCGATTCCATCAACAATGAACTGTAGTTTTCGTGGATGATTTTTGTGTTGGCATTCAGGCGGTTTCATTATGCACAGTGTACCTGTGCAGGCTGTTGGATTGCCGAGACTCCTGTCTGTTCCACTTTTCACATTGGACAGTGGGGAGCATTTTGTGTGATATTCACTGCCACAGGAACGGAACATAATGGGGACGACCCGTTACCAAGTTGGAACTTCAACTAACTAACTAACAAACACATAATTTCTGACATGACAGATCTGTACACTTCATACACATATAGCAGTTTTAGAGGTCAGCATGGCTGAATGGATAAGCTGCTAAATCATCAGCAGCTGTGTTTTGAATACAGCATGCAGGATTATGAACTGGGAACATTTATATTGCATTAGATCAGCAGCATATGTATGTAAGACATACAGAGATCACATAAAATGAAATGGCAGCTGGCATCTGTTACACAGATGTGGAGATAATTACTGAGCAAACTGTCATACAGTTGACTCATCCCTTGACTTAAAACTGTTAAATGCTGTATGGCTTTGTTAGAATTCAAATGTTGGTTGTGGCAAATCTGAGAAAATGGAATTAACCCAAGTTAATATGAGGTTTATATAGTCAGCTTTATGCTTTACCGATTTGGCAGCATACTGCCTTTCTTTGGTATTCATACAAAGGCTTGAGTGCCAGTCGTTCAGAAAGCACTGGCAAACTACTGAATGTAAACCTGCCAAGAAATAACAAACAGCAAAAAAGTGCTGAGGTTGACTGCGACATCCTGTGAAGGATATGCAACTAATTTGTCTATGCTTTACAAGAGAATAATTATGCAAGTCATGGACATTAGCTATTGGTTAGTTATTTATCAACAACTGACATCTCAACATTCATAGCAGACCAGTAGGTCTTTTTCTGTCTTCTTAGCAGATGGTGTGGATACTAATTGTTGACTGGCAAAGGGGTTGGGGGGAGGTGGGAGCTATGCCTGTGAGGTTGTGTTATCCGCCTCAGATGCCGATGGTATTGGGTTTGATCCCAGCCTAGAGCTGTGAATTTTTCTAAGAGCCATTGCTATCTAATGACATCACACTTCCCCCTGATATCTTTGGATATAAGATTGAATACCTAGCCTTCTTGGATAAGGATGAATGCAAAGAAAAGGTCCAGTTGGCAAGTTGCGCACATTGAAAATCGCACGCAAGTGAAAATCAGTTTGTAGTGTGGTACAAAGTTCACATGTTGATTGCAGATTTTAAAGTGAGGGTACTCCTATGACAGATATGTTTTTACTGATGTCAAGTGTTAGGTCTTCACATAAACTAGATCATGACATAGTGAGGTAGGGTGGTGGGTTTACTTCTTCACTGCCTTTTCCTTCTGGATAATTCTGAAGATACATTGCTACAATAATAATTTTACAAAGTCGATCCCAAAACCCATTAGTTGGAAGGAATCAAATCCTGTCTCTAACGGGTATTAAACCCCTGAAGGCAGTATTAATTTAGAACACTAACCATTGTGCCACAATGGCAGTTTGAAAACAATTTATTAAGATTTGTGCAAATTTTGATACAAAAGTGTTAACATTATTTAGTTACAATTTGTTAAATTATCAAAATCGCCAGAAGCATTCATATCATTGCAGTTGCTTCAGAAAATAAATATGCCAAACACATGATTTGCGTGCATCTAAGAGTTCACATACCTGTGTGTTATCTGAGCCTATAATGAAAGCAAAGAAAAATAACACTGAAACCTACCATGGATGTCATAAGAGGCGACTAAGGAAGGTTGGTGTGAGACTGGCTACCTAATCTTACAGAAAACTTTACCTACAAAATCCAATCAATCATGAAGAAGTCTACAAAGGGCTTGGTGTGATCGTTTCTGAGCCTGTGCTTCATTGGGAGATAAAAGGCAGCAGCTGAAGATGAGGAGTTAAAGACTGAATAGATTTTTTTTTCTTGTGGAATAGATTTATTTTATTGTGGGTACTTTCCTTGTGAAAGTTCAGTAACCTTTCTATGTATAGAAAAAAAGACTCAAACCTATTCAGTGAAATAAACAAAATGTTTTCTAGGTTCTACATCAGATGTCTAGTTTATTTCAGTGTGGCTGAATACCATGTTCTTTACATATTTCTAATATTTTGTTAATTTTTATAGTTTGTGATGAGACAGTTCATTTTCACGAAAGAGATCAGTTTGTAATTAAGCATTAAGTGCTGATTTTTATCATGATATACACAAAATGCTGTTTTTACTTTTCAGTTCTGTTGTTTTGTTACACTTTCATTGAGCATTATTAGAAACTGACTGAAATTTTTATAAATCAGCACATTTTATAATTTAACATACCATTGTTATATGTGATGAAATCATTGTTGTACATTAACAGAACAAAGCCCCAGATTACTCTTCACCATATGTGACAGTAACCACACAAGCAGGTTTGGTAGGACACGGCATCACATTCACAGTAGGTCGTGGAAACAACATAGGTAATTATATATGTGCTTGCTTGCATTCGCTGGCTGTGAACTCCAGCGTGAAGTCCTGTATGTCGGATGAAGACATCCTGTTGTCCAACATCAGTGTGATGTCATACCAGACTGAGGTTTGCGTGAGTATCCATTGTCCAATGTCTGGCTTATTGGTGTGCAGACTGGTGGTTCCTCGCTGTGCAGGCAGATACTCTCCGACTTCGGAAGAATCAGCAATCCTATTATGTTAGCCAGGACCCCAAAGGGACCTGTCGTTAGTAGGTCTTGGCCAATATAGAACCTGGCCCTGGTGCCTTAGAAACACCTCTGCGTCCCATTATATATGTACTCTTTATTTTGTTTTCTCATGCAGATTCTGAGTCATTTCCTTCTCTTTTCACCCCTTATCCCCCCATTAGGGCATAAGAACGCACACTGATTGTTATATCCTTTATTTCATGCAGCTCCATCCATTGCCTTCCTATGTTGTTCATTTCCGACTCTCAGGTTTTCACGTTGCATATCCTAACCAGCACAATTCTTTTCCTCATTTCTTGATTCACTGGTGTTTAATTCTCTCCATTAACTTCACATTAGTGATTCCATCATACTATTTTATGCTTCTGGATGAGGAGAATCAGTTCGTAACTAGTAAAACTGTCTACAATAACTCCAACCATCATCATTACAATTTATCAGGCAAAAGGTTTGCCGTTCCTTACATTATCTGTTAAACCACGTTGGTGTCACAGTTATCAGAGAAAAGGTTTGCAGAACTGCATCAAATGTTACCAGTTTCTGTGGCTTTGTGGCAGTGAAAGCAGTTTCACAATCCTGCATACTGGGTTTGAAATCAGCCACAGATGATTTACAAGCTGACCGTCTTACATTGATTTTCACAATCGGAGGAGCGTCAGTTGTTCAGAAAACATTGACAAACTACTGATTGTAAAATTGCTTGGAAAATAACAAACAACAAAACATGCTGGAGTTGACAGTGACATCCTATAAGAGGCATGCAATTAACTTTAACTAACATTTAACTGTTGCAGCCACACAGCTATTAAAATGATCAGACCACAGTTTGTTGGCTGCCTACATTAACTGATACAACACCACTGGTGTCGCAGTTGTCAGACAGTAGGTTTTTAGTGACCTTTGTCAACTGCTCATACTTTTAATGTAGGAAGTAAAAAGAACAGAACCCTTTTCCACTTCTTGATGTGTACTGGGTATATGGTGCTTGCCTCATATTTTATGCAACACATGATCTCTAAATGTAGCCCTGGCTTTGTGTTATGGAGAGATATATCTCCATGTTACAAACTATCATCTGTCAAGATGGCAAGGTGCCAATCAGTCAGTCATATTTCATAGACTCATTGGCACTCACTGAGTGATGTGGTCAATATTACACCGACCACCTTTACTTCTCAAAATATTTCCTGGTACAAATTTTAGGCTGGGTCAACTTTAGGGCCCAGGTCAGTTTTTAAACATTCCTCTCTTCATATGAATTCGAACATATGGCTACTGCACTTGCAGGCAAACATGCTGGCCACTGAGTTACTTAGGCTCCTTAACCTAGGAAATGGTATAAAATATATTTTTTTTGTTGCATATCCCTTTTACAGGACATCACAGTCAACACCAGCATTTCTGTCGCTGTGATATCTTGGCAAGTTTATGTTCTGTAGTTTGCCATTGCTTTCTGAATGACCGGCACCGATACCAACGCAAAACCAACGCAACGTGCAGCTGTGTTTCACACACGGGTATAAGGAATTACAAACTGCGTCCGTAAGCCCTTTACCACAGAGACCGGCTATAAAATATTAGCTTGGTTGAATTCTTCATTTATTTATCCTCTAAAATACTGGATATGAGAAATGTCATTATGGTATCAGCTGGATACAGAAAAACTCCCCACTCCACCTTCTAGTGTTTAGAGTACGGACAACACAAGAACGGCATCATCTGAAATAATGGGAAGACTGTGCATCAGAACACAAAAGATAACTCATCTGTCCTGACAGCTGGGAAGTTCTATCAAAGGCATAGGTTACAAAACCACCATATGGGTTTGGAAGTAAAGGGAAAAGCATTATCTTCCCAAGAATGAGTTCATGAGCAGGTCATAAATCTTACAGGGAGGAGTATAATGTTCAGAAACTGTCTGTCAGATTTCAGGATGAATAATGTGTCAAGATATGACATATTTAATGCAGTTTTCTACATATTGGCTATTTGATGAATCTGTCATTCTCCAGTATGTGAAGCCATAAAGCTGTTGAGTGGCCTGGTAATTGGACAGGACATTGCAGTCATCTTTTCTGACTTTGCCAGTTTCTGGAGGTCACTGACCAGCGAAGACCAGATTAGATGGGTGAGTGTTTTAGTAAAGTGCATAGTGACTTGTAGTTACGGTTTTGTTGACTCTCACATGAATTTCACAAAGTCCATCATGGATGGCAATGGTTTGAAAGTTTAAGTGAGTGTTCTTTTCCAGTTTTACCTTTCGGCATCAGGTTATGAAAAGACATTTAGTGAGATCTCTAGAGAGAGAGAGAGAGAGAGAGTGTGTGTATGTGTGTGTGTGTGAGAGAGAGAGAGATCTAGTGCGTGCGTACACGCGCGCTCTCTCTCTCTCTCGCTTCATATATAGTGATATTTGTAGCTTTATATATTTCATGAATCCATTATTTGTGAGATTGAAATTAATATATTTTTGATCAATTTAACTTAAGTCTTTTCTATGTCTGATTTTAATGATTCCTTTCGTTTCTAGTTAAAACTTGTAAATTTAGTGGCAGACTGTTGTGTTGGAATTTTGGCAGCGGCCTTGTGCTTGTATGCATGTGTGTGCTGTTGGTTTGTCGAGACTGCTGTCAACTCCACTTTTCACATGGGACACTGAGGAGCACTTTGTGTGATTTTCACTGACACAGGAATTGGAGCATTGTGGGGTGACCTTTTACTGTTAAGTTGGAATCGCAACTAACCAATGATGTTAAATAGTTATCTATTTTCTCAAGTAGCGTTGAGAATTTGTTAATTTTGCATCCTGCAATAACACCACTTCTCAAATGTTTCCCATGTTCCGGTTATCACTTTTGTTTAGAGTTATGTTTCAGAGCCATATAGTTCTATGGGTCAGATATGTGATGTAATTATTCATTTTTGCAGTTCAGTAAATTTACTTGACGATAAGAATGTTTGATTCCCTCACATTTTGGCTGCTGCAATCATTGATCTTATTTTAGTTTCACATCGAACATCTGCAGTAATTATTTGGTGCAGATAAAGAAACTGTACTTGTTGAATGGTTTTTCTGTTAATATTAATTTACAGGTTTGTTTGGCAGTTATCACTTTTACCTTATTAGCATTTATCTTCATGTTAAATACTTTAGCTTTGTCATTGATTGTGATAAGTAGTTGTAATGATTTTTCTGTTCATTCTATGATTGCTTTACTATCTGCAAACTTAATAGCACATATTCTCTCACTATTTTAATTCTCTTGAGTTTTTTCTAGTCATAATTTTGTGGGGATGTTCTCTATCATTTCTCTGTAGGTGTTGAATAGTCCTGGAGATAGTAAACATCATTGCTTTTCTGACAGCAACTGAACTTATTCCTTTGAGTGCTGTATTCATTATTTAGTATTTGTGTAATCAATTTAATAATTGGCTTCCTTATTTTTAAGTTGTTCAAAAATTTGAGACACATTTCTTCACTTCATCCTGCCAAATGCCTCTTTGCAATTAGTAAAGCAAATAGAGGTCTATATTGTTTAGTCATTCTCTCTGCAGGAATTCTAAGTGTTCCTATTGCATCTCTGGTATGTCTGTATTTAATCATCCAGTGACCATGCACATAAAAAATAGACTAATTTTGAATATGCTAGAAAACTATAGACTGCTGAAGCTTAAAAAGGAATAAAAAAACACAGCAGTTAAATGTGTAATTAATCTCTACTATGATGCTGTATAATTATGATGGTAACTGTATTATTTGCATTGTTTAAAATTAGCTTGGACCAGAGAAGGGAGTCATGCATCTTGCTGTTGCTGCCATAATTAATGCACTCTGGGATTTATGGGCCAAAATAGACGGAAAGGTGATTTCTTTTTTTGTGATGTGTATTTTTTGGATGCCAAGTGTACATATCTTACAATGAAAGAATTGACTAATGAGCTAGAGACAGACCAAGAATCATATGAGACCAAGAATATGAACAGATTATTCCAGGAATATAGATACAAGACGTCGGCAACAAAATTAGCCCAGTGGAAGAATTGGCTTCTTCTGATTGCGTGCAACAAGGCAGATTCTGCAGGGTGTGAAGAAGGCAACATGGCGACAATGCCTTAAGCGACTTAAGGCAATGACATCTATTGGGGTACAGCGAGCAGCCGATGTGGAAGTGATGGCAGAGGCAAAATGGCCAGGGGAAAGGAATGAGCAATCTCAAGGTGAAATGGAAGGTGCTGTGATAATTTAGGCAGGTCACGATGCACTGGGTATACAATTTTGGCCTCCCTGAAGACTTGTGGATACGCCAGTATATTGGTGTATTGTGGTGTAAGTGCCAAAAAATGTTTAAACACGTCAAGTCTGGGTGTGAACGCACAGCAGGAGAAAGACACTGAGAAGTTGTGAGCCAGGTGGGCTCAGGTTTTGCTGTTTAAATGTCAAATTTTATTTTTCTTGTTTTTAAAATGATTTTGGGCTTCAAATTGTTCCATTTTTCCTATGGTTTCTATTCATTTGTTCCAAGTTTGTTTAATCTGCTGCCATCAGTCTTCCTCTCTCACCTCATCTAGCAGTTGTTGCAGGGTCTGGTACTTACTAGAGACTGACTATACATTGTTCTTTACTTTCTTATTTTCTGAGATATCCTGAACTGCTTTTGTTTCCAGGTTTGTAAGATGTACCTCTTGAGCTTCAACTTAATTTTAGTCATCACCAAATGGTGATCTGAATCTACGCCTGCATCTCTTAAAAACTTGTGTCATCTATACCTGCAGTGGTATCCTGGTTAACATGCTTGCCTATCAAGACAATGATCCAGGGTTCAGTCCCCGGTAGAGCTAGGATAATATTTTATTAACCATCCTCATGGAAATGGGTACCAGGCAATTTTTAGGTTTTAATGAAAAAGGTGTTGAAGTAACCTGATCTATTTTGGAAAAATAAAGAAAAGTAACCTTGTCATTTGAGAAATACACTTTCTTAAGCAGTGACCAATCTTTTGTAAAAATCCATATTATTTTTATACATTTCAAACATTGTCTTTACTTGTACTGTATGCCCAGTTGGTTTGTGTTCAGATCTGTGTCATTTATCACTGCATTCTTGCTTCCAAATTTAATCTTCTGACCTAACCTGCCCATGTCCGTCTGATTACATGAAGTTCATTTTGAATTATTAGCTGTCATTATTGTTGCAACAAACATACAGTACCTACTTTATTGTTTTATTTTTAAATTTATGGCTTTGTTTTGAAAGTTGATTATGCCATATACTGAAATTGATAGAATACATTTTGATCATGTATGTGTCTGTATATTAAGACAGTGAGAGGTTTTGTTTTAGCATATAAACTCAAATGTGGACAATTTTATTTTCATAAATAGTGACCAAATGTATATTTCACACTTTCAGTTTCATAAAATTCTAAATATCTTTGTTGTACCTTTCAAGGGTGTCCATCTACAAAAAAAAGTTAGATGATGACTTGTTAGTAAAGTGTATATATTGTTGCTAAGTACCAAATTCAAATTGTATCCTCTTGTGCCAAAGTTAATTCTGTAATTTCTTTTTCAGCCTCTTTGGAAACTTCTCGTTGATATGGTATGTATAATACAAGTGGGTGCTGGGTGGGAAGGGGCTTGCTAATCATTTGTGCATACTTTAAAGCGCTGATAATCCCTGGTAAAGCTCGCCTGCCAGCCTGATGGTCATGTGTAAAACCCAATAAAGGCTAATTTGTTTTAATTGACCTGGACTCACAGGTCGACCCAGCCAAAATGTCCTGGGAAGTTATGGCGGCCAGCATGACATTGACCACATCATCCATTGAGTATCGGTTGGTCTATACAAATATGGGGCTAGCACCATATGTCCTTTATACCTCAAGGTGTGCAAGAAGATCCTTTATTTTAATGTACTTTTCTATGGCTGTGGCAAAAGTCACCATTGGTGTACACCAGAATCCACACATACTGTTGTGGGCAAGTTGAAATGTTGCCAGTGGCCACATTGCCTGTTTTTCTTGTACAATTCCAACTGCTTAGAAACATTATAATGCACATGAGACTGTGGCATAGTGGTTAGTGTGCTTGCTTGCCATGTCAGTGATCAAAGTTCAGTCCCCAGCAGTGATATGATCCTTTTTTTTTCCTGACAGTACAGCTCTGGCATAATAAAATGACTTATAGTCTGTCGTGGAGTGTTAGTGATCATGTCTGTCCACATCCTTTTCTGTCTCATGTATTACCAGTCATTTCTGATACTGATCTCCTTCCATGTTATGATGTCAAGCTGTCCAGCGTCTTCTCTCTCAGTCTCTCCCTGCCTCTCCTCCCCTCCAACTTTCTCAATGTGATGACAAACTTTCCTATTCTCATTACATGCCCAAAGAATGCAGACTGTCCCCTTCTGATGTGAGCAACCAGTTCTCTTTCATAAATTCCAACAACCACTCTACTGTCAATTCGATATATGCATGCATACACACTTATTCACTCTTTGAGTGAGAGGGACCATCACTTTTTGGAGGCAGGGAGAGGTTGAGGTTGTAGGAGGGAAGAAAGAAGAAAAAGCGGACAAGCAGCGGCAGGGATGGTGACAGGAGGAAGATAAATGCAACCAGTATGAACATACAACTCTTTGTGTGCCATTCTTCTGTTCACAGAGAATAAGGTTCTACCATATCCCTAGCATACTTTAATGATGTGTAATCCGGAACATTACTACTAATATTTATTAAAACAACTTTGTAGCATTATGAAATTCTACCAGTTAAGAATGTTTATTATATATAGAACAGCCTGTCCATTAACCTTTTACTCCATTTTTATCCATGGAAAACTATTATGATTGTAATTTAAAAAATTGTGTTGCATATCCCTTACGGGACGTTGCAGTCAATACCAGCATTTTCAGTTGCTGTTGATGTACTAGCAAAGTGTTACGTTCAGTAGTTTGCCATTGCTTTCTGAACGACCGGCCCCTATAGCTTTTTCGAAAAAAACCAGCATCGCCGTGTTTCGAACCCGGGTATACGGGCTCACAAACCGCGTTCGCAAGCCCTTAGCCACAGAGACCGGTCTGTAAATGACTTATTACTATACTATTATGATGATAATATCAATCTGTAAATGACTTGTTACTATGCTATTATGATTGTAAGATCCATCTTTAAATGACTTGTTACTGTGTTTTTATGATTGTAAAATCCATCTGTAAATGACTTGTTACTATGCTATTATGATTATAAAATCCATCTGTAACTAACTTGTTACTGTGCTTTCTTTGAGTATAGTTTACTAGTAACGTGAATTCAGCAATGCATCTGACCTTGGAAAACAAACTCAGGTTCCAACTCCCTGAGGTCAATTCCACTTAACTCCGATACTTAATGGCATTATAAAAGTAATCATGCACCTAGGGTTAGACAACAGAAAATGAATTCATTAGAAATGAAATGCTTGAGACAGCCTGCTGGCTTCTCTAGAGCAGACAGAATTAGAAATAATGACATTAGAGATATAAATATATTGATGCCCTGCAGGGAATTTATAATCAACAGTTAATCTGACTTCTTGTGAGAATGATACCCATCAGCCACCATTGTGTGCCTACTATGAAAGAATATGAATTGGGAAACCCTGTGAGAACTCTAAGACAGTTCATAAATAAATACACACATATTATTTGCTGTTCATAGAAGTAGGGGAGAGAATTTGTGCGTTCTCTAGTCTCTAATACTTTCCCCTACTTCTATCAGCCCCAAACAATGTGTATTTATTATGACAGAAGCTCAAGTTATAGAACTATAGAAATGTAAAGAATTATACTAGCTCTATTAAAAATGTGCTACACAGTTTAGTTGACCCATTTCGTTGAAGATCCAAGATTTCAGTTACCCCCTACAATGTCTCTCTTAAATGGCAATTGTGGAACACAATCCATTGTCCATATAGGGATAGATCATACATAGAATCATCATCATGTGTCCTGCCAACTGGCATTGACGTTCATGTCTCTCCACAGATCGTGGTCCTTCGTGTTCTGGAACAACTCTGCTGATAATCCTCCAAGCCACCATCTGTCCATTCAGCATTTCTTTTAGTCAGCTTCTGCCTCTTTTACAACAGATCTTTCCAGTTATACATAGAATAGGTAGATGTAATAAAACATACAACAGATCTTTCCAGTTATACATAGAATAGGTAGATGTAATAAAACATACAACAGATCTTTCCAGTTATACATAGAATAGGTAGATGTAATAAAACATACAACAGATCTTTCCAGTTATACATAGAATCCATCCATCCATCATGTGCCATGCCGGTAAGCGTGGGCGGTCATGTTCTGCCATCTCACTCGATCAACAGAGTCGTGGATCAGTTCCGTGTTTTTGTCTCGACCATGCCACAAGGCCAAGCCATCCAGATACTTGTTTCTAGGTCTTCCCCTTGGTCTGTTCCCCTCGATCTTACCAGTTGTCACCAAGTTCTCCAAATCATTTCTTCTCATAACATGCCCAAAAAATTGTGACTGTCTACGTCTAATGTCTCTGATCAGTTTACGATCTTCATTTGTTTCTTGAAGGACTTGTTCATTGGTCTTTCTGGCTGTCCATGGTATTCTTTGCATTTTCCTCAGAAACCACATTTCTACAGCCATCAGATGTTTTTCAGCCTGGCTGCTCATTGTCCAAGCTTCACATCCATATAAAAGTACAGGTTCTATGTAGCATCTCAACACTCTTTTTCTCGTTTCAATTGACATCTTTTTATTGGTCAGTATGTTTTTCATCTTGCTAAAGGCTACTTTTGCCATGGCGATTCTTGTTCTAATCTCTTCAAGGCATCTCCCATCAGATGTTATTACTGTTCCGAGGTAATTGTACCTATTCACTTGTTGAAGAATATTCCCATTTACTTGTATATTACACTGTGGTATTTCGTTCTTCTTAGTGACGACCATAATCTGTGTCTTTTTACAATTTAATTCTAACCTACATAGAATAGGTAGATGTAATAAAACATACAACAGATCTTTCCAGTTATACATAGAATAGGTAGATGTAATAAAACATACAACAGATCTTTCCAGTTATACATAGAATAGGTAGATGTAATAAAACATACAACAGATCTTTCCAGTTATACATAGAATAGGTAGATGTAATAAAACATACAACAGATCTTTCCAGTTATACATAGAATAGGTAGATGTAATAAAACATACAACAGATCTTTCCAGTTATACATAGAATAGGTAGATGTAATAAAACATACAACAGATCTTTCCAGTTATACATAGAATAGGTAGATGTAATAAAACATACAACAGATCTTTCCAGTTATACATAGAATAGGTAGATGTAATAAAACATACAACAGATCTTTCCAGTTATACATAGAATAGGTAGATGTAATAAAACATACAACAGATTCTTCCAGTTATACATAGAATAGGTAGATGTAATAAAACATACAACAGATCTTTCCAGTTATACATAGAATAGGTAGATGTAATAAAACATACAACAGATCTTTCCAGTTATACATAGAATAGGTAGATGTAATAAAACATACAACAGATCTTTCCAGTTATACATAGAATAGGTAGATGTAATAAAACATACAACAGATCTTTCCAGTTATGCATAGAATAGGTAGATGTAATAAAACATACAACAGATCTTTCCAGTTATACATAGAATAGGTAGATGTAATAAAACATACAACAGATCTTTCCAGTTATACATAGAATAGGTAGATGTAATAAAACATACAACAGATTCTTCCAGTTATACATAGACTAGGTAGATGTAGTAAAACATATTGTGCTGCACTGTATCCACACTTTCTCATGAAGTAAGTCATTTGAGATGTTTAAATTCTGTTAAATTCTCGTTCTTTCAATGCAGGAACCAGAGAAGCTTGTTTCAACCATTGACTTCCGTTACCTGTAAGTATTATCAGTGTTCTTTTCTTGTTTTCATGCAAGTTATACTTTTCATGTTTAGTTTATACTGCTGTTAGTTTTGAAATATGTACAGTAGTGATTTTCAACGTGGGTGGTATTGCTGCTGTGACCTGCCACCATGAAAATATGTGTGGTTTGGTGAGTGGGAAGAGATTGATGTGTAGAGAAGCAGACATCATAAGGGTTGCTGATCAGGAATTACTGATGTACAGCAAAAATCTTAACCTCTGAGCTTTGATTGATTAGAATGTTCAAATTTGAGGATATTAAAGAAGAGACAAACAGGCAATGCTTGTTGATTAAATCGACAAATAAAAATGGTTCATTTATCCAAATTAAGCTTTACTTGTTCATTTCTCTGACATATTTTGTTGTTGTTACACCAATTGTGTGTGGAACACTTATTGGCTAAGCAAATGCTACTCTTGTATTCTCTAACACTTTCATATATCACCTTGTCTGTGACTGTATTTCTTTGTGATTTTTCTGTTCTATGTGCACTTGCATGATATCTTAAAGCCATTTCTTAAAGACATGACGGACTAGCACAGTGCTATAATAACACTGGGTCATGAGTGCAAGGAATGGGCAGCGGGCCGCACTGAGTTTGAAATGCAACAGCTGATCCAGAGTAACACACATCAAGGTGACATAGTCATCTACACCGATGGGTCAGTGGTGAGAAACAGACATAGTAGTTTGGTAGTTGAAAAAGGAGAGTCTGGCATATGTGACTACGACCTCCAGCATGAAAATGGAGGTGGAGGCAGTAACAGCGGCATTAAGTTGGCTGGAGGAGACTACTGCAGCACACATTGTATTCATTACCTATTCAAAGAGCACGCTTAGTAAGGTGGAGAAAGGAATGTTTCGTGTGGAATGGCTACCGTCGCTTCAAAAGTCACATATTGTGATAATAGTATGGATATTTTGCCTTGGTCATGCAGGGGTGGGGGGAATGAACAGGCTAATAGGCTAGCAGGGAATGCACCTCTTGGTGGTAGATTGCCTATGGACAATGGGGAGGTGGTCGTGCGCTTGTGGGACCAGGTGGAGAAGGCAGAGGAACAGATTGAGAACCCATATGTGGAAAGAATGAGATTGTGGGGGATCGGCAGGGATTCTGGAAGAATCTCAAATCTGAGAGGGAAGACCAGGAGAACTTTTAATTAGATATCGGTTGGAACGATTAGTAGAATGACTCTTCGCTGGCTGTTGAACGAGGGGACAGAGCATGTATGGGAATGTCCTGAGTGTAGTGATGTCGGTTCTTAACTCAACTCAACTCAACTCAAAGCTATGGTTCACCTTCATGGATTCAACTGTTTCGTTTCACTTTTAAACAGTAGCATATATCTTTTTATTTTCAACATAAAACAGTTAGATTCTTGGATGGCTCGTATTTCTGGCATCTGGATTTAAAAATAAAAATTATGTATTAATTATTGAATCTAAAATGCATGTAAATATTATAAAATTGACAGATACACGCCATTATCAAATTCAGCATTATTACTGCAATTACTCATAACAAATAGAAATGATTGTTCATGTTTACAAAGTTATTTTGAAGTAAAATTATGGACATACAAGGATGGTGGAAGAAAAAGCTTATTTAAACTGACATTTATATAGAATGTTGTGGCTAGACACTTACCTGCTTTCTCAGTGGTCAGGGGTTTGATCTTCATTCAGGTGGATGCACATTTTTAAAGTTGATCTGGGCTTCAAAAATGGGTACCAGGAAATGTCTTGGGAATTAAAGGCAGCTATGTGACACTGACCACATCACCCACAAGTGCCAATTGGTCTATAAAATATGGGTCAAGCACCATATGCCCAATGCGTCTTATGATGTGTAAAGAGATCCTTTACTTTTACTTTATATTCATATGAAAGACAGTAAATCTGAGGCATTACATTGGAACATTGAGAAAAGTTACATAGATGAAGTAATCATGTAACTGTAAATATTTCTGTGGGAAAGGGGTTTCAAATGCAATTCGTAATCACTCATACCGCGCTTGAAATATAGCTAAGGGCAATTTGGAAGCCGAACCCCTTGCATTGGTTTCCCAACAACGGTATGAGTGCCGGTCGTTAAGAAAGCAATGGCAAACTACTGAACGTAAGCTTGACTAGGAATCACAAACAGCAAACAAATGCTGAAGTTGACTGCAGCGTCCTGTAAAGAATATGCATTTAACTTTAAATTGTCTTTAGGTCTGTTTTATCAGTTGGTAATAAGGTTTTGTTGTCTTGTACAGGGAGGATGCTTTGACAAAAGAAGAAGCCATTGGTAAGTATTTCCTGATAGGGTATATGTTTCATTTGAATTCTAGAGACTTAATAATTTAGCAATGACAGTTAAATCTTTCTGTAAGTGTGTCTCTATGGCGATGTGGTTAAACCATCTGCCACATGCTCACAAGGTTGTCGGTTTATTTATAGACTCCATCATTTGCTTCGGGAGCGCAATTGTTGTCAGACTTCTTGGGATTGTTGCCAGAGTTATGGAGTTGATGCTTTTGGCAGGCGGTTAGCTACTCTGTGGAGGGAGATTTAGCTATATGGGGAAAATCCCAGTGCAAGGCAGTTGATTCTGTCGTTTAGCACTTTTTATAAATTTGTCTTTAGCATATAGTATCATACACTATCATACATATACAAGTAAATACTTTTAATGTCTAAAAAATTAAGTTTTATGCTTGATTAATTCTAGCTAATAACCCCTAACTTGGTTAGTTAGCTCTATATCACCTTGGTCTCTTAAGAAAACTCAAAATGAAAGTATTTTGGTCATGCAAAGAGTAACTGACCAGCCTATGGTGGTTTGTTGCATATCACCACCATGCAGCAGGTCCTTTGTAGAACACCGCTCTTCTCATAGCCCAACAAGATTCTGGATCCTTTGCTGGTTCCCCTGCCTCATGCATTGTCATGCCCAAGGTGTCTCCAGCAAATTTTCTGCAACATGTCAGTTTAAAATCCCCTCTTTTCTTCTTGAAGTGACTGTGAAATGGCCTGTGAATCACATCTGTATGTTGCCAAGGAAAAATGCATGTTTTCAAAGTTGTTTACTTTGATTTGTTTGTTGGTGTTGGGCAGACTGCCATCGTGAGCATGTTCCAGTTATTGGAAAGATGAGATTACTTACTAACTTACTGATGCCTTGCCGGCTTGACAGACAAGTTTGTTACATTGTGCTTCAACAAGGCATAATTACAGCCCATGGCAGGGGCCGAGGATGAAGTTGTAATTCTCCATAACACAAAGCCTGGGTAGAAAGATGAGGTTACACTTAAGACTTAAAAAAAGACCCTACAGAACATGAAGTTAGATATAGCAGTCTTAGAACATGAACATGAAGTTAGAACTTCTTAAAGCAGGCAAAAAAATTTAGGAAGTGTTAATAACAGATATAAAGGCACATACATTGATGAACATTGAGATATACTGTGTGAATCAAAAGCCGCTGAGATAAGACATGCTATTGATGAACATGGTGATGTATGGTGTGAACCAGTATAAGTGAAATCATGCCTGCTATACATAAAAAGTTAATTGTGTGCCCTTTACAGGATATCGCATTCAGTATATTGGCTCTTTGTGATTTTTCTGGGCAATTTTATTTTCAGTAGTTTGCCATTTATTTCTGATCGGCTTACATTGTCAAAATCAACATAAAGCATTCTGCTACCAAATTGACTGTGTCTGACTTCACACCCAGTATGTCAGTATTGTGAAATTGTTCACAATCCAAAAGCCACTGATGCCAACCTTCTTATACATAGAATTGCAAAACAAGAAATGGATGACACATGACATTCTGTAGATAATGGTTGAAACTAGTTGCATGTCCTCTACATGACATTGCAATGAACTTCAGCATTTTCTGACTGTAAGTTTCTAGGCAATTTTATGCTCACTGCCATTGCTTTCTGAATGACCAAAGTTCATAACATTATTAAAAATTAACTTAAGATGGTCTACACCTACACCTGATTTCAAACCCTGTATGCAGTATTGTGAAATTCGTTTGCTACCTCTTAGCCTATGATGCCAGTGATAGATTAAAGTAAACAGACCCGAAAAGAGTTTAAAATGTAGCTGAATCAGAAATGTGTGGAAATTGGGACAAATCATGGGAAAGAATCACACTCCATACACCAGCAAGTTCTGTAGTCAGGACAACTTGAAATACCCCTGGAAGTTTAAAAAAACGAAGTATAAAGCAATTTTAATGTGATAAAATTATACAATGTTTATAATTTTCTGGGAAGGAAAGGTGATAAAAAAGGCAGCTGAGATCACAGTTCATATGTCATGACCTAACATATGTGAAGACCTAACATTTCACACCCCTACAGTAGTATCTGCTGTGACACTACCTGTCACATTCCTAATGACCTGTTCAAATCCATGTTTATAGCTCTACCAAAGAAACCAGGTGCTTTAGAGTGTGAAGATCATCAGTCTTATGAGTCATAAAACAAAATTGTTATCCAGAACAATTATGAGGATAGTAAGAAACAAGATTAAACCATAAATTAATTATGAATAATGTAGATCTGTAAGAGGAAAGGGCACAAATAATGCATATACTTTAGCAGAACACTACTAGAAAGATCTATAGATGTTAAAACAGATCTGCACTTATGCATTATAGACTACACAAAAACGTTTGACAGTGTGAAGCATGAAGAAATAAACTACTAGAACAATATAATGACAACGATCTGTGGTGAATAGTAAAGAACACATATTAGCAGCGAACAGCAGTAAGAACCACAACAATTTAGGAATATGTCAGCACATAAGGGGGCCACATTGTAGTGCGTCTTTGTGCAGTGTGGATATCTAGCAGTGTGGTTTGGATATGAGTGTGCTGTGGATATTTCAGTATTGTATGGATATCTCAGTATGGTGTGGATATCTCAGTGTGGTGTGGATATCTCAGTGTGGTGTGGATATCTCAGTGTGGTGTGGTGCAGATATTTCACACTTTTGGTGTAGATATCTCATAGTGTGGTTTGTAAAATTTCACACTGTGTTCAGTCTTCTCATGTTGAAGGTGGACATCATATATCTAAGCCATGGCACAGCCTGTGTTCCCTATTACTTGTAGCGTTGTCAGCCAAATGTCACCTGCATGAACTACTAGCATTCAAGTTGTCAGCAATCCTACATTTGGCTATCATGTACATTTTTTAATATCATTTGCTTGTGTGCTGAGCAGAAAAACATGTGCATCAAGCTAAATATGTGTGTTCACACTAGCACAACATGGTGCCTTTATTTGTCAATCAAATTTATTCATTTGTTCACTTCATTTTATTTCTGTAGTATGAACCTTATGAGATAATGAGATACAGTGAAATATGCCAGGCAATCAATTGCACAATCCAGTGTTTGTGTCTTGTTTGTTTAAATTATATTGCATGTTTGTTTACACTTTTAGAGATCCTGAAAAGCATGAGGAAGGGAAAAGCAGAACGAGGTATTCTATGTGTTACTTTGTAATTGTTTCATTTACATTATTTCTGTTAAAGTTGGAATAGTCAGTGTGGAGTCAAAATATATTTTTTATTCACATTAGTTACTGAAATTAGTGGTTTGGAGACAACAGTGCTATGCAAAATATATACATACACATACGTGTATACACAAAATGGATTAATGCCAAGACTGAGAAAAACATTGCTGGATGGACTCAGACAGTGATATGGAGGAATATCAGCTTAGTTGATCCATATCACCAGAGAGCAAGATCTGTGGAGAGACATGAATGTCCACACCATTCAGCAGTGCACAAATCATGATGTACGTTTTTATCTTGCAAGAAGCTACGTTACTTTTGCCATGGCAATTCTTGTATTAGTTTTTACAAGGTATCTTCTGTATTATGTAACAGATTACTTGAATATATGAAGTATCATTGTGCATGCTAAAAGGAAAGATAATGCATACAGATAAAACTACTATGGAGAAAGAAATGTATGTTAATGAGGAAAAATTGGAGGTGGTGGAAAATTTTGAATATCTTGGGTCATTGATTACCAACAACGGTGACACAATGAAAGAAATTAAACGACGACTATCAATTGCTCTTCAAAGACTAATACAACTGACTAAATTATGGAATGGGACAGACAGAACTACAAAAATTTGATTTTTAAGAGCATGCATCTTTCCCATTGCAACATACGCCTGTGAGCCAGGGCACTTACTAAACAAGCTGAACAGCGCATAAATGCCTTTGAATATAAATGTTATAGACGAGTTCTAAGAATATCTTGGGTAAAAAAAAAAAGAACAAATGCATCCATTATTCAAGAGCTGAATATTGAAGAAGGTTGGCTATTAAACACGATAAAACAAAGAAAATTGAAATATTTTGGTCACTTGAAACGTCACGAAAGTTTGAAGAGAACAATAATGGATGGGTATATGCCTGGGAGCTGGCTTCGTGGCTGAGAGGTTAGCGACTTTTCTTCGTAATCTCGTATACTCTCGTGGGTAACGTGATGACGGTGAGAATCAGCAGTGGTTCGAATCGCATCGGTAACTTACGGGGTATGTAAGCCGGCCGCTCAGAAAGCAATGGCAAACTACTGAGCGTAATCTTGCCAAGAAATCAACATACAGCTGAAAGATGCTGGTGTTGACAGCGATGTCCTGTAAAGGATATGCACACCAAAAAAAAAAAATATGCCTGGGAAGAGAGGAAGTGGAAGGCCAAAGAGAAGATGAGTGGAGGATGTGGTGGATGATCTCCAGATGGGTGTATCGGATGCGGGTCATCTTGCTTGTTATCGAGAGGTTTTCCAGAAGGTTGTTATGGGAGCGAGGTTCTGCAAAGGACATGCTACTGAATGAATGAATGAATGCTAACAGGAGTCACATGGGCATAGTGGTTATTGTGCTTGCCTGTCAAGACAGTAGTCCAGGTTCTGTCCCCAGCAGACCGGATTTTCTTTCTGACCAGTATGGGTCTGGGGTTGACCCAGTCTCATAAAATTGGGTGCCAGACACCAGCTCTTGTCATGGCCTAGAATATGTGAAAACTTTAATCTTCACACCCCATGGCAATATTTGCTAGAGGGGCTATTTTTACCCTTTAATCTAAAAGTATATTAAAAGCTTTTGTTTGACCATGGCAAGTAATATTGTGTAGGCCAGAGGTATGTAGAAAATAGCTGTCTTGATATATATATATCGTTTATCACGCAGTGTCTCATAGCGGGCGAGTACTGGGAGCAGTTCAACCCCCGCTGGTGACTTGCGGGATAACTGAGCCGGCCGCTCAGAAAGCAATGGCAAACTACTGAGCGTAATCTTGCCAAGAAATCAACATACAGCTGAAAGATGCTGATGTTGACAGTGATGTCCTGTAAAGGAAATGCAAAAAAAAAAAAAAATATATATATATATATATATATATATATATATATATATATATATATATATATATATATATATATATATATATATATACTAGCTGACCCGGCCTGGCTTCGCCCAGTCCCTGGAGGGGATCTATCTATCTATCAGTCTGTCTGTCTGCTTGTTTGTTTGTTTGTCTGTCTGTCTGGCTGACCCGGCCCGGCTTCACCCAGTCCCTGGTGGGGAGCATCTCATTTAATTCATATAAGTAGTCATATAAGCTCCCGTTCCTGACTATCTGTCTGTCTGTCTATCTGTCTGTCTGACCTGGCCCGGCTACACCCAGTTCCTGGTGGGGAGCATCTCATTTAATTCATATACGTAGTCATATAAGCTCCCGTTCCCAACTGTCTGTCTGTCTGTCTGTCTGTCTGTCTGTCTGTCTGTCTGTCTGTCTGTCTGTCTGTCTGTCTGTCTGTCTGTCTGTCTGTCTGTCTGTCTGTCTGAGCCGGCCCGGCTTCACCCAGTCCCTGGTGGGGAGCATCTCATTTAATTCTTATAAGTAGTCATATAAGCTCCCGTTCCTGACTATCTGTCTGTCTGTCTGTCTGTCTGTCTGTCTGTCTATCTATCTATCTGACCCGGCATGGCTTCACCCAGCTCCTGGCGCACAGTAACTTAAGAGAATGTCTTTCCACACACCATCCATTATTTTTAATGAAAACTGTTTTTAATCACCTACATGACTGTAGATAACTTCTTTAAGCATAAAAAGATGAGTTACAATGTTATGCATTATGCATTATTTTTATTAAAACTTTGAAAATGCCTTAAAGATTATATCATTATTTATTATAACTCATATGCCTGTAAATAACTGTAGTCAAAGAGTTTATAAATCTTTAAAAACGATGCAACAATATGACTATAAAGTATATAGAAATGTTATTAAAAGTTATGCCCCTTGAAATAACTTTTCTAGAGTTAAGTCCCCTTGCTATATAGAAATTATAATGAAAAATGAAATATTAAATTTTAGTAAGTAAGTAGCCGATTTTACACTACAAAACTATGACAGAAAGTTGCACAGGAATGAAAAGAAGACATGTAGAAAATTTCATCTCAATCGGATGGACCGTTTGCAAATGCATAAAGAACGGACGGACATACAGTCTCTTTATATATATATATATATATATATATATATATATATATATATATATATATATATATATATATATATATATATAAAATTATTACTAATTAACTATTACAATAATTACAGAGAAAGAAATGAAAGAGAATGGATACCCAGCTTACACAACATCATGTGCATGGCTTGGCTACTCTGATGAGAAAATTAGTAAGGTGAGTCAGATTTGAAATGTATATAAGTTTGCAATGCAATAGTTTTCTACCAGCTCAAAATAATCAACATTTGACTTAACTTCATTATTTCAGTTATGTTTGAGAAAACAAATACAAAACGGTGTTATTCCATTAACTGGGTGAATTTATTGTTTTTTATTTGTTCTCATGATATCCTTAGTCTGCTTTTATTTGTGTTTAATCCTTGGTTAAAAAAAATAATGTAAGGCCTACATAATTAGGCTACACATATATCATGTTAAATAAAACATAATAATCTAAATCCTTTTATTGCTTTCTGAACGACCGGCACCCATACTTTGTCATGAAAAATCAACATAAGGCGGTCTACTGCCAAATCGCCTGCAGCTGTGTTTTGAATGCGATATGCAGGATTACAAGCTGCGTCTGTATTCCCTTCGCCATGGAGCCAGCCACATAATTAGACAAAACATGAAGTTAAAACAAACAAGTAGAGGACTCTGTTTACATGCCTTGAAGTGTATTGGGCCTGTGGTGCAGGCAGCACATTTTGATAGACAATTGGCACTGGGGGTTGTGATGTGGTCAATATCGTGGTGGCCACCCTTACTACCCAAAACATTTGATGGTTCCCACTTTAGGCTGGGTCAACATGTGAGCCCAGGTCACTTGTCAACTTTGGCTGTCATGTTAATTTGAACCCATATCCTCCTAGCCAGAAGGTGAGCAGTGAGCAATGAGGCAAGGTGTGGGCAGAGGAAATGTCTTGGGAGCGGACGAACGAACAACCTTTATTTTCAAAGGGTTACAAATTGGGCACGCAGGCCTGTCTTACATTCGGACCTTCCATCATTCGGCTCTTCCAATCACTCATCATCTGTTCATCAATTGTGCATGTTACATTTACATAGGGAAACAAAAAACATTGTCAAATGAATTTTGTAAACATATTACCATGTCATGAGACAGGCGGACACACGTACACATGCACATTCATAAACACACACACACACGCATACATACATACATACCTGCTTGCATACTTACATCATTTGCAGAAACTCTCACAGTTATGCACACACCAATAACACACAAATACACACTCCCTCGCATACACTGCATGCATGCACGCACACACACACACGCGTGCACATACGCACGCACACACACACACGCACACACACATGCACACACACACATGTGCACACACATGCGAGCACACGCACACGTGCGCACACACACAAACGTACACATACACACTAGTGAAGGAAAGTAAAGACAGCCAGCATGATACTGACCCCATCACCCAACAAATACCACTTGGTCTGTAAACATGTGAGACTAGCATCATGTGTCAATATGTCTGAAGGCATGTAAAAAAGGGATCCTTTAATATGTTTTTATATTGATGATACACCTCATGGCTTGGAAAGGATTCCTTTACTTCATGTTTTTACTATATGCTCATATGTACTGGAGTCTGGGTATTGTGGTTGTCGCTGGAGCTACGGAGTTCTTGCTTTGTGCGACGCTTTCTGCGCTGCGTAAAGAGACTGAGCCATAAGGGTTAAACCCGGTGCAATGAAGTCGACCCTGTCGACTTTTAAGTGACTTTTCTATTGTGGAAAGAGGTAGTTGTATATATGGCGCTGGAGGCAGTGAGTTTATTCTGAATTAAACACTAAAGCTTTAGCTTTTGGGATATTCATCCGTTTGTGTTGTTTTGTGATTTAACTAATCATGATGAACTAGGCATCTTTAAAGAAGGTAGTTTGCCATTGCTTTCCTTCTTAGCAGTGACCATACTCATCACCATAGGCACTGTCTATGTAAAGAGATTCTGTCTACTGGCATGAACTTGAGACCATAACCAACAATTACCTGTCAGATGCTCTCATGCTTAATCAGCCACCTGCTCACTTTTTTAAAATGTTGTCCTGCTTGGGAGACTAAACAGATACTCCATCTCATGCTGGGAGGTGAAGAGAAGTCATGATCAATATGGTACCTACAAACTTTTAATCAGATAGCGGTGGGAACGATTAGTAGTATGATTCTTCACTGGCAGTTGAACGAGGGGACGGAGCACGTATGGGAATGTCCTGAGTGCAGTGATGTCGGTTCTTAACTCAACTCAACTCAACTGGTACCTGCAATGCTATATCAGCATCTGGCCTGATAGCATGGCTACTGAATTATGTTCGCAATGTTCTGTGAAGGATTAGTGATGAGGAAGTGGACTTATTATGCCATGACAAAGTACATGTGAAGACCTGATGCTTGACATCCCTACAGTAGTATCAGCTATGGGACTGCCTTTACTCTCTTCTTCTTCTGCCCTGGATCTGCTGTTGGAGCAAAGGCGCTCAGCCAACTCATACCAAGTCATCCTATCACTCACTATCTGGAATCCCTACGGCCCTGTGCCACCTCACGCTGCAAGGGTTGTGGGTTTGATTCCAGCCTATGCCTTGTGATTCACGAGTGCAGCTTTTTCGGATACTCCTGGAGGATGTCACTGGAGCTACAGAATTCATGCTTTGTCCAACGCTTTTGCCTGGCCGCCCTGTGGAATGTGGCAATGCCATATGGGATAAACTTTATTCAATGAAGTTGATCCTCTAGCCTTTGACACCTTTTTGTTGCCTGTGAAACCTTTTTGTTTTCACTATCTCCAGCATCTACCTGCATGTCCTTGCTTTATTATTCATCTCCGTCTCTAATTCTCTAAAGCAGTGGTTCTCAACCTTTTTAGGCCCATGCACCCTTTCACCAAATCTTCAAAACGTGATTTCCCCCCTTTCTTATTTCCTCCCTATAAATCCGCCTCCCCCTGCCACCCCCTCCCTGTCACCCCTACACAATATACGTAAATATTTAAGCTAAATTTAATCATATATACTAGAACAAGTCTAGACGTCTACATAAAACATGATTTGCAGGTCTACTTAGTTATAAAATAAATATCAGAAGGGCGAGACGTACAGAACCGTAAAGTATGGAGGGACAAACAATATTAAGTAATCAGTTCTTGTATTAACGTAATCTTGAAATAATCTTAATTCCCCCCTGGATACCGTAAAATTCCCCCCTGGGGGAATTCCCCACTGGTTGAGAACCACTGCTCTAAAGTATGGTGGTGAATCTGGGAATGTGAACAAACTAAGATAAGTTTGGAGGCAATCGAGATGTGGTTTATGTGATGGATGTTGTGAATACCTTGGATTGCCAGAGTACCCAACAAAGATTGCTTGGAAAAGACTAAGAAAAATACATTATTATATACCTCTTGCAGTTAGTAACTTACGGGGTATGAGAGCCGGTCGCTCAGAAAGCAATGGCAAACTACTGAGCGTAATCTTGCCTAGTACATCAATAGCAGCTGAAAAATGCTGATGTTGACTGCAATGTCCTGTAAGGGATGTGCAAAGAAAAAAAAAATACAACTATATGAGACAAGCAATGTTCTTTAGTCATGTATTGAAGAAAGACATTGAAAAATATTGTTACGCCAGGAAAGCTCAGCAGTAGCAGAGGATGACCAATAGAAGTGATGCTAGATGGCTTAAGATGATGGCATGAAGGAATAACATCAATAGAATTTATCCAGAACACAAATGACCGAGAACTGTAGACATTCATGAACACGTGTGTCATTCACCAGGGCAGATGATGATGATAATGCCTCTAATTCTCTTCTCCGTGTATTTTCAGGTCTCCTATTTCATTTGTGTCGTGGGTTCCAGTGAGAGGACTGTATAGTTATGCACATTTCTTCAATGTGTGTCCTGTCCAGCACCAGCCTCTTTCCCTCACACCTCAATTCACTGGTTTTACTCTTAACTAAGAGTTAATGTTGTGTAAACTCACATTGCAGATTAAACTAAACACTATTTATTTTGTGTTTCTACTTACAGCTATGCAAGCAGGCAATGGCTGAAGGATTCACAAGGTAACTTTATGAAACAAGTTTGCTTAACCCTTCACAGGGCAGACGCTTGTCCGTTTTGTAGCCCTGAACGGGCAAGATTTTTTCAGGTTCGGTAAAATTTCGGGTCGCATTAGTAAAAACATCACAAATAAGGTGTTAGTCGACCGATTTTAGTTAAATAAACAACACAATGAAGGGAAAAGCATGCAGAATATGTTACTCATGTGATTCTTGTCGGTAATCCATATATGAACACAAATATTTACGAAATACAGCATGTTGTTTGTGATTTTCCGTCATCTATACGGCAATTTACAAACACATTTTCAGAATCATAATCACTTTCTTTAAAGTCCGACTCAGACTGCTAATACAAAGTAACGCTTTGCACTGATATCTAGCTCCGATTAATAGTCAACTTCATGCCCTTTAATCTCATTTAAATTTAACCTAGCGAAATCTCGGCTATCTCTTGAAGAATCGCCGAAATCTGTTTTGAAAAACAGCGTAAAAACCCGAAAACTATAAAAAAAAGCCAGTAAAAGTCCTTTCAAATTCATAGTAGGCGCTTACAAATGGCGGCCACGTTGTCAAGCTATCGGCGAAAGCGAAAGTAGCCGTCGGAAGTGTCGGAAAGCCGAGAGATCGTGTTTTTACAATGCATAATAGTATCGGACGCAAACGGCCGATCTGCTCGTTTAAGCGACCGGCCGCAAAAGGACATTTTGCCCTGTAAAGGGTTAAACATTTAGATGTATCTTTAAATAGCATTTAGATTGCAAAATGTAACTGTAACAATTAGATTGTAACATTTACTAACAGATATAGTTACCTGCAAGCCAAATATATAAAATAATTTTGAAGTATAATTTTAATTCCTTATACGTATGCAAATTTTCATTTGGAAAATTTCTATCATTGATGCATTTAGTTCTCATTCAGAAAGATAGTTTCAGTTTGTAAAATGAGTTACCCAAAAATAGCATTGCAAATAATTTATGTATTAAAGCAAAGATTCTGAATAGATATTTCAGGATACATTCAAATGGCGATTGTATTTAGCACAATAAATGATGCATTTAAAGGGGGACTGTAGTAAAACAGTAAATGATACATTTAAATGGAGACTAGTATCATAGTAAATGTTACATTTAAATGAGACTGTAGTAGCATGGTAAATGATACATATAAAGAAAGACTGTATTTACTGCAGTGAATAACCCATTTATTTTTCTGTTTGCTCGCTTTTTACTCAAGCGTAGTCCATACATTTGCTACTACTTCTAGTGCACTTTCGTGTGGATTAGTTTTCCCTATTACCAGTGTCCCTCGTCATCATGCGAACCCACTCTGACTTCAGACATACTTGTACTTGTATTTATCTCCTCAATTCAAGGACGAGAAGTCAACATTTTAGTCCAACTGACCGGTGTAGGGGTTGAACCCGCTACCTCGGCATCAGCACATCAGAAGTTTAAGAATGAGTGCTCTTATTCATTTGGCCATGCTGACCTCCAGATAGCACATGTAAAGAGAGACTCTAGTTAGCACATCCATCCATCATCATCATGTGCCATGCTGATAAACATGGATGGTCATGATTCACCACCTCACTCTATCACCAGAGTCGTGGATCAGCTCTGTGTTCTTGTCTCCACCATGTCATGATTCACCACCTCACTCGATCACCAGAGTCGTGGATCAGCTCCGTGTTCTTGTTTCCACCATGTCATGATTCACCACCTCACTCTATCACCAGAGTCGTGGATCAGCTCTGTGTTCTTGTCTCCACCATGTCATGATTCACCACCTCACTCGATCACCAGAGTCGTGGATCAGCTCCGTGTTCTTGTCTCCACCATGTCATGATTCACCACCTCACTCGATCACCAGAGTCGTGGATCAGCTCCGTGTTCTTGTCTCCACCTTGTCATGATTCACCACCTCACTCTATCACCAGAGTCGTGGATCAGCTCCGTGTTCTTGTTTCCACCATGTCATGATTCACCACCTCACTCTATCACCAGAGTCGTGGATCAGCTCCGTGTTCTTGTCTCCACCATGTCATGATTCACCACCTCACTCGATCACCAGAGTCGTGGATCAGCTCCGTGTTCTTGTCTCCACCATGTCATGATTCACCACCTCACTCGATCACCAGAGTCATGGATCAGCTCTGTGTTCTTGTCTCCACCATGTCATGATTCACCACCTCACTCGATCACCAGAGTCGTGGATCAGCTCCGTGTTCTTGTCTCCACCATGTCATGATTCACCACCTCACTCGATCACCAGAGTCGTGGATCAGCTCCGCGTTCTTGTCTCCACCATGTCATGATTCACCACCTCACTCTATCACCAGAGTCGTGGATCAGCTCCGTGTTCTTGTCTCCACCATGTCATGATTCACCACCTCACTCGATCACCAGAGTCGTGGATCAGCTCCGTGTTCTTGTCTCCACCATGTCATGATTCACCACCTCACTCGATCACCAGAGTCGTGGATCAGCTCCGTGTTCTTGTTTCCACCATGTCATGATTCACCACCTCACTCTATCACCAGAGTCGTGGATCAGCTCCGTGTTCTTGTTTCCACCATGTCATGATTCACCACCTCACTCTATCACCAGAGTCGTGGATCAGCTCCGTGTTCTTGTTTCCACCATGTCATGATTCACCACCTCACTTGATCACCAGAGTCGTGGATCAGCTCCGTGTTCTTGTTTCCACCATGTCATGATTCACCACCTCACTCGATCACCAGAGTCGTGGATCAGCTCCGTGTTCTTGTCTCCACCATGTTATGATTCACCACCTCACTCTATCACCAGAGTCGTGGATCAGCTACGTGTTCTTGTTTTGACCATACCACGTGGTCAAGCCATCCAGATATTTACTTCTCTGCCTTCCCCTTGTTCTCTTCCCCTCGATATTGCCACTTGTCATCAAGTTCTTCAATTCATTTCTTCTCATGTGACCAAACAATTTTGACTGTCTACGTCTAATTTCTCTAATCAGTGTACGATTTTCATTTGTTTCTTGTAGGATATATGTCATTGGTTTTTCTGTCTGTCCTTGGTATTCTTTGCATTTTCATCAGAAACCACATTTCCACAGCCGTCAGATGTTTTTCAGCTTGTCTGCTCTTTGTCCACGCTTCGCATCCATACAAAAGTACAGGTTCTATGTAGCACTTCAACACTCTTTTTCTCATTTCAATTGACATCTTTTTATTGGTCAGTATGTTTATCATCTTGCAAAAAGATTCCATCGCCATGGCGATTCTAGTCCTAATCTCTTCAAGGCATCTCCAAACACATGTTACGATTGTTCCTACATAATTGTACCGATTTACTTGTTTAAGAATATTCCCATTTACTTGTATATTACATTTCAGTATTTCCTTCTTCCTAGTGACGACATAATCTTTTAATTCTTACAATTTTATTCTAACCCTAATTGTTCATTGTGTGCAACAATATTTAGGTCTTACATAGATATGACTGAGCTACCGTATGACAGTAGATGGTACTACCTGCTTTCTGTTAGTGCCGAACGTTGGGCGGCGATCACCAAACCTAACACCCCATATTGTGCCAACGGCTTCGGGTGGAAGAGTGCAGTTGGAAAGATATAAGCCTTACCCTAGCGCAAGGAAATGCAACATAAAGACTAAATGGCATGGCAGGGCAGACCAGGCCCTAAGCCTTGGTCGGCACCTGGTCTAGAATGGAAGCTCGGACAGGTGGACAGAGTATTGCTTTACTGATCCGGCAGCTTCTGCAGCTTGTCTTGTTCCAGATGCATTGGTGTTACCTTTCCTCTGGAGTAAGCTAGACAGGCTGAGGGAGGGATCATGCTGCATGGGCAACACATGGTCTCTAAATTCAGCCCAGACTTTGTGTTATGGAGAGGAATAACTCCATTTTACAAACTATCATCTATCAAGACGGCAAGGTACCAATCAGTCAGTCAGTCAGCACAGTAAGTGATATATTTAAAGGGAGTGCTGCTTGCACAGTAAATGACACATTTAAAGAGGGGTAATTACTTTCTATTCATACTTTTAGATTCAAAATGAAAGTTGGTTCTGATCTTCAAGATGACAAGCGAAGGGCCCAGATATTACGCAAGACAATGAAACCAGAACATTTGCTGGTAAATGGTTCGTCTAATTAAGTCTGTACATTTCATTTTGTAACTGTGGTAACTGACAAATAACAAAGAATGAATCAATAGCGCAGAATATGGATAAAAGCTGGAGACCATACTACAGCTCAAGTAATTTTGACCATATTATAAAGTATGAAAGAATATGATCACAAGCTTGTAGTAGCAAAATCGGCACACAAAAACAGCAGTATTTATTTTGGCACCAATATACAAAGATAAGATTTAATTGCAAACAAAGGTTAGATTATTGCAAACATTGGTCATCTTTTCTGTATATTATTGCATATCCTTTACAGGATGTAGCAGTCAACCCCAGCATGTTTTGGCTGTTCGTGATTCCTGGGCAAGTTTATGTTCACTAGTTTGCCATTGCTTACTGAATGACCAGCACCCATACCATTTCATACAAAACCAACACAGCTGTGTTTTTAATGTGGGTATGCGGGATTATGAACTGTGTCCTTACCCCTTTCGCCACGGAGCAAGCCTGTATATGTATACGCATGCAAATTGGATCTCATATGCTGAACTAGAAAGGACATTCTTGCAGTGGAGGTGGTGCTTCAGACATCTCCATAGAGTAATATAGAAAGCGTGTATCGGATGTCATTCTTTGAATAAGTGGGTAAAAGTAATAAGTATCTGTGCCTGAAAAGGTTAGAGTTGTGTAGAGTTGAGTTGAGCTAAGAACCGACATCACTGCACTCAGGACATTCCCATATGTGCTCCGTCCCCTCATTCAACAGCCAGTGAAGAGTCACACTTCTAATCGTTCCCACCACTATTTGATTGAAAGTTCTACTGGTCTTCCCTCTCAGTTTTGAGGTTCTACAAGAACCCCTGCCAATTCCTCTGCAATCTCATCCTTTCCACATACAGGTTCTCAATCTGTTTCTCCACCTTCTGCACCTGGTCCCAGAGGCGCACGACCACTTCTCTCTTGTCCATAGGTAATCAACCATCAAGAGGGCATTCCCTGCCAGCCTATCAGCCTGTTCATTCCCGTGCACTCCCACATGGGCAGGGCAAAAAATCCATAATATTCTTACAATCTGTGACCTCTGAAGCGAGGTGAGGCATTCCACACAAAACATTCCTTTCTCCACTTAACTAAGCATACTACTTGAGTCCGTGATGGAGACATCATGGCAGAAAAAGAGGGCGGCCATAAGGAATTGGCAGAGGGTGAGGAGAGCACCAAATTCACTTGCCACAGAATCGGAGGAGACGGAAAGGTATAAAAAAGTAAAGGTGTAGGAGTTTAAACTCCAGGCAGCAGAGGCAAAACCGATGAAGTGGGAACAGTTTATAAATGAAGTCCCTGGCGATGCAACATTAGGTAAATTCTCGAAGCTGCACCGGCAGATGAACAGACAGGCGATGCCTGGTACACATGGTGCCGTTTATGATGATGATAACCGACCTATGACAACTGACCAGGACAAAGGGGAGTTAACCACCCTGATACTACTTCATCTGTGAAAGAATTATTGTCTCCATACACCAAATCGTTTTGTATTTGTCAATTCCAATGTGAGTGCCAAACTTATGTAGGTAGAACAGAATGACAGTTAGTAAATCAAGTGGCGAGATATATACCAGCATGGGTGGAAAAGAGAATTAGATTTTAGGAAACCAAGTGCGATCGACAGGCTATAAAAGTCCAAAAATACAAACGCTTGGTATTGTTTGACGCTCATAGAAGTGAGAAGAAGCCAAACAATACTATGTGTTTTTATTTATGAACGGTCTTAGTGGCCTCAAAGGGTCCCCCAATTGATTCACTGTATAAGTCCAAACTGTATTCTTTCAACACCTACTAAATTGCGTCCATAAAGTAAAAAAAAATGAAAGGTGTTCCGTATATTGCACTCGGCGAACATTAACTGGAAGTGTTTTAGATGTTCAAAGGTTTAACTGATCAACACATATTGTGTTAGATCCTACAGAAAGAATTAATTTGGTTATAAGGTTTCAGAAAATTATCTATCATCTTAGAGTCACATCAAAAGTAGACAGTCCACATTTTTTTTATGCATTTCATTAGAAGAGGAAAGCTGGAGTTTGTCATCACATAGGAAAAGTTGGAGGGTAGTGGAGGTAGGGTAAGACAAATGATTCGGTCATTTTTTTAAATCATGCCATGAAGGAACATCCTCATCAAAATTGATTGGCAATACACAAGACAGATGGCCATGGACAGACACAATCCGAATGCTGCACGGCATGGAAGGACATTAGAAGCTCCAAAGAAATCAGTACTGAGATGATAAAGAGTTAGAAAAGTCTTTGTCTGTGCAAATACAGGGGTTAAAGCAATTTGTTTTAGATATGATTATAACACATAGAAGTTTAATGGTATCAAATGTGATATCAATCTTTTAATATTTGTATTGTGCCCTTAGATGGTCGATGCCAATCAAAAATGGGAGGTTCAGGAGGCCATAGATTGGATGAGAGAGTTAGTGCACTTTAACATCACCTGGATAGAGGAACCTACTTCGCCTGATGATGTTTTGGGTCATGCAGAGATATCAAAGGTCAGTTACTGGCAGTTGTCTAGATTTCTAATATCATCATCAAGTGCATTGTAAGCTGGCATGGTGATCATGCTTCTCTGTATCTCATGATTTTTAACAATGTATCAATTTCATCATCATCAAGTGCCATGTCACCTGGCGTAGGCGTTCATGTCTCTCCATATATCTTGGTCTTTGGTGTTCTGGATCAACTCTTATATTCCTCCATGCCACTGCCTCAATCCATACAGCATCATTTCTCTTGTTTGCCCTCGGTCTCTCTTCACCTTGATCTTTCCAGTCGTCACAGTGTTCTCCATTGCCTCTCTTCTCATCACATGAACAAAAGAAAGCTGTTTGTCTCTTTCTTATTGTTGTATGTAATGTTCTAGTTTCATTAGTCTCTTTCTGGCAATCGTTAGTTACTCTGGCAGTCCAAGGAATTCGCAACAAGCAAGTTTCTATTGCTGCCAAGTTCTTAATTTGTTCATTTACATTCCAAGATTCACTGCCATACAGCAATACTGGTTCTATATAGCATTTCAGCACTTTCTTTCTTACATTCATTGATAGTGACTTATTGTATAAGATGCTTTTCATTTTCTGAAAAGCAGCTTGCTAATATTTGGCCATGCCATGATGAACAAGTGCGCATTAGCATAATTGATAAGAGGCTGTG
The DNA here is from genome assembly GCA_963921405.1 of Cepaea hortensis. Lineage (NCBI taxonomy): Eukaryota > Metazoa > Mollusca > Gastropoda > Stylommatophora > Helicidae > Cepaea > Cepaea hortensis. The sequence goes on from OY992893.1 coordinate 37,806,166, forward strand.
CCGATAATGTCATGTGCATGGTCAGATGAGGGCTTGACACCTGTATTCGTCATCCCAATAAGTGAAAGATAGACTGGCCATCTATTCCTCCGTGCATTTAGGCCAACAAAATATGATGTTCCTATCACATCACAGGCCCATAGTAGGAAACATGCTTCTGAACAAATTGATTGTTTATCTTCCTCTGTCTCTTTTATAAAATGTTTCAGTGGTTGCAGAGTTTCCTGTTAGCAGAACTGTATTAGATATGGTATAATATGATGTGACTATCTTTAAGAGATGAGGGTACTGAAATTGTATATTGACTATTTGAATGTGAACAAGCAAATTAGGAAGTGGTTGGAGGCATGAGAGTTGTGGCTTCTGAAACCAATGTTGTGAACACCCTGGACTGCCAGAGTAACTAACGGTGATTGCCTGGAAGAGGCTAATGAAAGTAGAACATTATATACAACTATAAGAAAGAGACAGTATTCTTTGGTCATATATGAAAAGCGGCATTGGAGAACAGGAAAGGCAGAGAAGTAAATACCTGGATGGCTTGGCCACATAGTATGGTTGAGACAAGAACATAGAGCTGATCCATGACTCTGGTGATTGCATGAAATGGTGAAACATGACTGCCCATGCTTATCGGAGAAAATCTTGACAACTAGAAAAATCACTACTACAAGAGTCAGACCGAGAGAAATGATGCTTTATGGTTTAAGACGATGGATTGGAGGAATATTATCAGTGGAATTTATTCAGTACACCAAAGACCAAGATCTGTGGAGAGACATGAATGCCTACACTACAGTGCCAGACACATGATGAGTATGATCTTTAAACAATAATTTGATAGGTTTGATTGGTTAGGTATGTAAAATGTCATCTTCAAATGCTATTTTTTTAATTTCTTCCATAGATTCTTTCGGTTTAAATAGTGTAAGATGAGGTTACAATCTTTATAGATGGCATTATTTCTTAGATTTCATTGTTTTAAATTGTATAATATTATTGTCTTTGACAGTTGTTTTTTCTTCCATAGATTTGATTGGTTAAAATGGTATAACATTGTGTTAACATCTTTAAATGTTGATAGAAATTTTGGTTTTCTAAATGTGGTTGAAAATTTAGTACGTGTTTCTTGGATCGAAAGACAAACAAACAAGGACATCATAAACAGAAGCTGCTGAAAGAAATCAGAAGAAAATACACCGTTGTGAGTTCAGTTCAGATTGTCATCATTGCACTCTGGACGTTTCCATTGGTGCTCTGATCTCCCCTGTAGTAAGTCCATCAGCACACAGCGACTTACCGTGTCCGTCTGATAACAAATCTTCTCACACATTTGTGCTCTACTCCTTCCTACCTACACCGATCCTCAATCTGAATGTCTACTTTTTGACTATTGATGCTAATTTATTCAGTTAAAATTTTGGTTTCAGCCAGCTTCTCTAATTTGGTTATATCAATAGTCATTACAATATAATAATGGAAGGAGGGGTTGAAGGTAAAAGAGTTACAGAACATCAAAGTTAAAAATTTATAAACATTAATATCGGGGCCACCGGGTAGACACAGAATAGTAACATTATAACCTTCCATGCAATGAGAAAAAGTGTTGAAGTGCTATATAGAACCCGTATTGTTGTATGTGTGTGAAACATGGATAATTAACAGACAAGCTGAGAAACATCAAATGGCAGTGGAAATGCAGTTTTTGAGAAAAAATACAAAGAATTCCATGAACAGACAGAAAATCAAATGAGACAGGCCTTCAAGAGACAAATTAAAAACGCATATTGATTGGAGAAAATAGACATAGGCAGTCAAGATTTTTTGGACATGTTATGAGGAGAAATGGACTTGAAAATTTTGTGACAACTGGCAAGCTTGATGGAAGAAGAGGAAGACAAAGGGATAAATACCTTGATGGTTTTGCAGCATGGCATGCTTGGGACAAGAACACAGACCTGATTCGAGACTGGTGACCGTGTGTGATGGCGAACCATGAACGCCCACGCCTGCCGGCATGGCACTTGATGAGGAACCTTCCATGTAAGTTTTAAGAGGTGACTGAGTGGTCTCAAAATATGGTGTCCGCCTTGAGTGCTGGAGGTCCTGGGTTCAAGTCCTGATGTAGGCCAGTATTTTTTCACGTGGACTTCTAGTAACAAAATTTCCCTTGGTCTTTGGGTAGTGAGATCGGATGCCCGTGTGTATTGCTGGGCATGTGAAAAATCCCTTGGCAGTTGGAAATCGAAAAAGAATAGCCTAATGGCACAGCCCAAGCAAAATTTTGAGTTAAAAATTTACCCAAAGTATTTCAGGATCCTTACCAGTGCTACAGAGTTTGTGCACTGAGCCGAGTTTCTCAGGACTCAGGTTTGAATTAGGAGTAGAACAGAGCACTTATGGGTTACACCCTTGTGCCGTGATGTTGATCCATCGACTAAACTAAACTAAACTAAACTAAACTAAACTAAACTAAACTAAACTAGAATTGACTAAGGAGAGTTGGTGTAAGACTGGCTACTTTATCACATAGACAACTGTAGCTACAAAATCCAAGCAATCATGAGCAAGTCTACACAGGGCATGGCTTTAGTTGGTTCCAGAGCTCTGATCCATTGGGAGATGAAAGGCAGCAGAAGTAGTATTTCACCATGTCAAAATTGTCAATTGTTATGTATTTTCAACACTACTGTATGGCATGGAAGCCGGGACATTGAACAAGCACTAGAAAGTAAATAGAGGCCCTGAAGATGTGGATATACAGATGAATATTGATGTGGATATACGAAAGAATATGTCGTATTTCATGGAAATAAAAACAATCAGATAGAGAAGATCTAGAAAAAATGGTAATGAAAAGAGAATTGATGAACAAAAATAAAAAAGAGGGAAGTGAAATATTTTGGTCACGTTAAAAGACATAATACCCTTATAAAAACCAACCAGGAGGCAAGCGAGCAAGAGGTAGACAACGATACAAGTGGGAAGATAACATCAAGAGATGGATGAACATCAGTCTGATAGAATGTAAAGTCAGGGCGAGAGACAGACAGTGTTGGAGATTCATTGCAGCCAATCTTCATTGTGGAGATGACACCTGATTGATGATTGATGGCAAGCATTATTTATACCAGCAAAGCTCATCATAGATGCTGGAGATTCATTATTGCCAATCTTCTTTATGGAGTTGGCACTGTGTGGTGATGAAGGGGTAAAGGCCAGGGAATCAACTTAATTGCACTGGGTTCTATCAATATAGCTAATCTTTTCACAGAGCGGTCTGTCAAAAGTATTGCACAAAGCATGAACTCTGGCTCCAGCGACGGCTCCTGGAGTCTAAAAAAATGACACCCATGAACTGAATTACGATGTCTGAAAACGAACCCATGAACTTCACAGTTCTAGGCAGTTAGCTTGACCACTTCACCATGTAGACTGGATGATGATGATATATATCATTACTATCTGAGTATTTGGAGAAAGAGAACTGGTTACTCACATCAGAAGAGAGTCCACATTCTTTAAGCACATGAGAAGGGGAAAGCTTGAGTACATCATGACAAGGAGACATTTGTAGGGGAAGAGAAGCAGAAGGAGACAGAGAGAGAAGATGCTGGACAGTTTGGGGAATATTGGACATCATGGCACGAAGGAACAAAAGAAACGGTTGGCATTAGACAAGACAGAAGGCTGTTTACACACATGATAGCTGCCATACGGAATGGATTGTAAGATTATTTGGTAACAGAATTAATAATTGAGATGTGTGATGCTTTTTCTAAACAGGCACTGAAGCCACTTGGGATTGGGGTGGCAACGGGAGAGCAGTGTCAGAACCGAGTCATGTTTAAGCAGTTCCTCAAAGCTGGGGCGATGCAGTTCTGTCAGATTGACAGCTGCCGACTGGGTGGTGTTAATGAGAATTTGGCCGTGATTCTAATGGCCAAGAAATATGGAGGTGAGGATAGGTAACATTTGTTTACATTAATGCTTGTTTATGCACAACATGTGAAGACCAGGGGAACTTCTGTAGGCCTACACCAACTTCATTCGAAGAAAAACTATGGAAGTTTCCAAAACTTCATGCTGACTGATTTCTTAAATTATATTCAGATTGATGCCTGAAAGTGCACAAAGAATGAAAAAAAGTTAGTTGCATGTTCTTTACAGGATGTTGCAGTCAACCCCAGCATTTATTGGCAGTTTGTGATTTACTAGGCAATTACGTTCACTTGTTTGCCATCGCTTTCTGAATGACTGATACTTATACCTTTGAAATAAACGCAAGGCGATCTGCTCCAAAATTGCCTGTGGCTGATTTTTAATCCTTGACCTGGCATGCCGGTGAATTGTGAAACTGTTCACTAAACCCTAAGCCATAGATTGACTAATGAATTAAACGGACCTGAAAATTTAAAATTAATAAGTATTTTTAAATGTTCGCCCATAAGGGAAGAAAATAATAGTAACCTTGTTATGAGGCAGATGCTTTGTTAGGGGATGAAGGAAAGCAGTAGTAGTATTTGGGTATTGGTCTTCTTTTGTCTTTTTGTTTCATAGGCATTGAATGAATCACCCAAAAAACGAGAAGTAGATTGTGAGCTTTACTGAAACACGAATACAAGAAACAAATTGGACATTGCGACCAAAGCCTTTGTCAGCACAGAACAAACAAACACAAACTACATGAAACACACTACATGACAATATTAAACTAATTAAAGGTACTTATCTGAATCTGTATCCTTGCTGGGAGTGACTGACACACGTTGAACGACTGTCAGGGGATTGTCTTGTTTTTGATTCATAGCTTTCTATAACGAAATGCACCTTTGTTGACTTTGGTTTCTTTCTAGTATTCTTAGTTAAGACCATAATTCACACACATGCAGTCAAATGGGTATATGTAACATCCCATAATGATTGTTCTGACTTCCAGGGATGAGAATTTATTATTTAAATATAGAACTAATCAAGTATCTGTTGAAAGTGTTCAATACTAAAGAAGTTAATTATATGGTGGAAAATAGAATTTGGGGGGTTGAAGGTATAAACCAACAAAATGACAGAAATGTTTACAGTTTTTAGATGGGCTAAGCTCTGAAATAGTTATATGTTGTGGGCTACACTCTGAAACTACTTCCTGAAACATTTATGTATATTGGACTACTTCCGGAAACATATATAGTGGGCTACACTCTAATACATTTGTATATCGTGGGCTACACTCTGAAGCAATTACATATGGTAGGCTACATTCTGAAACATTTATATAGTGGACTATTTCCTGAAACATGTATATGCATATTGTGTTAGCACTTGATCTCTCACACACTGTTATATCATTGTTTAATCATAGTTCCTGTGTGCCCACATGGAGGAGGTGTTGGACTTTGTGAGTACATTCAGCACTTGTCCATCTTTGACTACATTGCCGTCTCTGGGTCATTAGAGAACAGGTAAAGATATAGTATGCTATTTGAGGTTTGTTTCAGTTGACGGGCTTGCTTAAACTATCATGTAATTATCATTGTAAAGCAAGTATGTCAGTCCAGTTGTGTGTTACTGAGACCTTAAGGGAAGCAAAGATGCTGAACACTGTAAACCTATAATGCATGTTAGTTAGTCAGTTAGTCTCGGTTCCAACTTCACGGCAAAGTGTTGCCCCATTATTCTCCATTCATATGCCAGTGAATATCACACAAAATGTTCCTCACTGCCACATGTGAAAAGTGGAACAGAGGGTCTCGATAAACCAACAGCCCACACAGGTATACTATGCTTAATGCCACTGCCAGAATGTCAACACAAAAGTCTGCCACAAAAAATGCAGTTCATCGTCGATGGAAGCGGCAGTCATTAGAAAAACAGCAGCCACACATTACTGCATAAGGCAACCCAGTTAGTTCAATGGCTGGCCAGCCACCATTTTTCTTAACATACTGCTCACACTACAAACAACCATACACAGATATAAAAGCACTCCACGTGAAATTCACAGCTCACAGTGTTGCTCCACACACTCAACTCAGTAGCAGGATGATGGAACCATGCACTACCAGTCCAACATGAGGAAAATGCGTAAGCAAACTGCAGTCACAAGCATAAATACTCCAGAGGCTTTAACAGCTCAATTGCCTATCATCCATGCTGGGGACCAAATTGCATGTATATGCATATCATATAAGGCAATGAAGATGGTTTCCACTGTTGTGTTACTGAGAGAGCAAAGGAATAGTTACACGCTGTAACCTCCTATATATGTGTTACTGAGAGAGCAAAAGAATAGTTACACACTTTAACCTGCTATACATGTGTCACTGAGAGAGCAAAAGAATAGTTACACATTATAACCTGCTATAAATGTGTTATTGAGAGAGCAAAAGAATAGTTATACATTGTACCCTGCTATACATGTGTTACTGAGAGAGCAAAAGATTAGTTACACACTGTAACTTGCTATACATGTGTTACTGAGAGAGCAAAAGAATAGTTATACATTGTAACCTGCTATACATGTGTTACTGAGAGAGCAAAAGAATAGTTATACATTGTAACCTGCTATACATGTGTTACTGAGAGAGCAAAAGAATAGTTATACATTGTAACCTGCTATACATGTGTTACTGAGAGAGCAAAAGAATAGTTACATGCTATAACCTGATATACATGAATGATGAATGATGAAGAAGGTGATCTCATTCAGTAATGTTTTCTTCAGTCCCAGAGTTTGTCTCAAAGGGTTGCTTCCTTTGGGCCAGAATTCTCTCTTTCTAATGAAGTCAGGGCACCCTTGAAGGACATGCTCTGGGGTTTGCTTTGTTGCTTCACAGTTTCAAGTGGCAGAATCGGTCTTTTATAGTAAACTAATCTATTCCAAGTTGTAACTTCAGTCATATTTTATTGCAAGAAATTTTAAGTTAATCTTTTACCAGGTATGTTCTTTTGGAGCATTTAACAATTTGTATGCCTGTCTTCCTTTCAAGCTTTGGTTCCATCTTGAATTGTTTTTTATGGCTGAGGGTTTAAAGGCTGCTAGCACTTGCAGCTGTTTGTATTTGTAAACCTGTTTGTTTTGCACAATGGTCAAATTGCAGTGTATATCTTTTGTTATTTTTTGCATATCCTTTTTACAGGACATCGCTGTCAACACCAGCATTTTACTGCTGTTGTTGTCTTGGCAAGTTTACGTTCAGTGATTTTCCACTGCTTTCTGATCGACTGGCTCCCTTACTAACTCATTAAAACCCAGTGCTACGCGGTCTGCTGCCAAATTGGTTGCATCTGTGTTTCGAATGCGAGTAAGCGGGCTTACAAATCCCGTCCGTAAGCCCTTAGCCATGGAGACCGGCAAATTGCAGTTAGCTTATGTAAATCTATTTTGCAGAGTGGTTTAATTAGGGTGGCTTTTTTGTTTGTTTTGCATTCGCTCACTTTGAACTCAGGCTTAGTATACACTGGACTGTTTTTTGCATGTGGGCCAGCTTTTCCTAGTATCAGTGTCCCCGTGCCAGCAGGTGATCCCTCTATGACTTCTGAGATACTTGTAATTTACATATCCAAGTCAAGGAAGACAAGTCAACGTTAAGTCCAACTGAGCTGTGTAGGGATAAAACCCCCTTTCTCACCATCAGCAGCCAAGAAATTTAAGAGCAAGTGCTCCTATCCATTTGACCATGCGACTTCCCACAGGGTGGTTGAACTGTTTATTTGTTAACCTAATTGTTTTGCAGAGTGGTTGAATTGATGTTAGTATTTGTAAATCTATTTGTTTTACAGGATGGTTGAATACTTAGATCATCTACATGAACATTTTGAAAACCCATGCAGAGCGAAAAATGGGTGCTACGTTGTTCCTGAGGTTAGTGTTTTTCTCTTCTTGATTTACTCGTTCATCCTTTTTCACGTCTGAAGAACACAAAATTTTAAAAAGATGGAACATAATCGGAAATAATAGCTTGGCACTAATAAGTGAAACTGGTGGCCAAGAACATACTCGCCTCACGTATCATGGGACGTATTCAGTCTTTAATAAGGCTCAAGGTTTTGAAAAAGAAATCCTAGCTGGTGTACAAAGTGCCAGTGCTTTGGCAAGCGACCTTTATTACTCAGCCACAAAAAACAACTCCCAGCAAACACACAGATAATAGTACAAATTTCTCAGTAAATTCAAACCAAACTAATCACTGAGATGATTATTTTTTTTTGGGTGTAATTAGTGAGATCATAATTTCTTCTGTAGTTAGGATCTTAATCTCTTCTATATTTAGGATCAATATGATTTCTTCTCTGCTTAAGATCTTTATCACTTCTATATTTAGGATCAGTATAATTTCTTCTGTAGTTAGGATCTTAATCTCTTCTATATTTAGGATCAATATAATTTCTTCTCTAGTTGGGATCTTTATCTCTTCTATATTTAGGATCAGTACCTCTTCTTCTTCTTTGCGTTCATTCGGAGTGTTTTTTCAGATGTGATTTCGGTGTGTCTAGTTAGGCACCCTCGGGCCAAAACCCTTAGGCCAACACATCCGACTTTCAGCGTGCATTTTTGACAGGTTAGCATTCCTGTGGGACTCTCACTTTTGTGGTGCCGTCCACATCCCAGCTAGTCGAATGCTTCTCGATCAGCCCTCAAGGGAAGGCAGGGACAGTCCATGGCATTTTCTGCCATCCAGGGTGGCTTCCATAGTTGCAGAGCCAATACATAGCGCCCTGGTGCTGGACTCACCCAGGGAATCGTGGGGGGGGGGGGGGGGGGGGGGGGAGGAATCAGTACAATTTTCTCTCTCTCTTTGGGGGTTGAGTGGTCTCGGGTGGTTCTCGGGGTATGGTGTTTTCACATGGACTTCTAGTAAACAAATTTCCCCTGGTCTCTGGGTAGTGAGATCGGATGCTGTGTGTATTTTTGCACACGTAAACAAATCCCTTGGCAGTTGGAAATCGTAACAGAGTAGCCTAACGGCACTGCCCGAGCAAAATTTTGAGTTAAAAATCTACCCAAAGTATTTCAGGATCCTCACTGGTGCAACGGAGTTCGTGCATTGAGCTGAAATTCTCCTGACTCAGGCTTGAGTTAGGAGTAGAACGGGGCGCTTGTGGGTTACACCGGTGTGCTGTGATGTTGATCCGTCGACTAAACTAAACTAATTTCTTCTCGGCTCAACATCTGAGTCATTCAACATCAGCAGTGGAGTAAAGCAGGGCTGCGTGCTTGCTTCTACACTGTTTGGAATCTTCTGAGCCGTTCTCTTAAGGCAGGCATTTGGGACTGCCACTTAAGGCATATACCTCCATACAAGATCTGACGGCGAACTTTTTAATCCATCAAGACTCAAAGCAAAGACCAAAATAAAATCAAGATCCATAAGAGAACTACTTTGTGCAGATGATGCAGCATTGACTACACACGCAGCAGAAGATCTGCAACGGCTCATAGATAATTTTGCAGCATGCCTGCAGACTCTGGGCTCACCATCAACCTAAATAAAACACAGGTGATGGAACAAGATGCTTGTGTGCCTCCATCAATCAAATTTCTAATTACGAATTGAAGGTTGTCAATGAGTTTACGTATTTGAGGTCGACAATATCAGATAATCTTTCCTTAGAGACAGAAATCGACAGATGCATTGGAATGGCAGCCACAAAAATGTCCAGGCTAACTAAGAGAGTTTGGGAGAATAATAGACTAACAGAACATACAAAAGCTTATGTTGTTAGCACATTACTCTGTAGGTCTGAATCCTGGACCTTGTACTCATGACAGGAAAGAAAGTTGAATTCCTTCCATATGAGATGTCTGAGACGTATCCTGGGCATAATGGGGAAAGACCACATAACAAACACATGCTTGAAAGAGCAGATATTATCACAGTATTAAACACATGCTTGAAAGAACAGATATTACCTTCTCAACCAGAGACTCCTCCGGTGGCTGGGCCATGTATCTCAATTGGAGGACGAACGTATTCCCAAAGATCTTCTATATGGAGAACAAGCCGCAGGGAAGAGGCCAACCAGAAGACTCCAAATGTGATATTAGGATGTGTGTAAACAAAATATGAAAACCCTTGGCATAGATCCAGACACGTGGGAAAGAGTTGCAACAGACATATGTTCCTGGAGAAGAGATGATCAAAATGGACTGGTGCTCATTGAGCGCAATCTGATCCAACAGAGAATAGGAGGCACGGACATAAAATGCAGTCACTTACTGCTCGATCAGCCTCATCTTACAGATGCAGAAACTGTGACAGAGATTGTCACTCTCACATTGGACTATCAAGTCGCCAGCGGTGCTGCCAGGCACCTCCCCAGCGGCACAACTCTATAGTCCTACAGGACTGAAAGAGGCTTACTACTAGGGAGATCTTAATCTCATCAAGATTGAGATCAGCTTAATTTCTTATGTAATTAGGGGGATTTTAATCTTCTCTATAGTTTTTTGTTTCTCTGGGTAGGGAGATTTTAATCTCTTCTATAGCTACAAGTTTGTTGCACGTCCTGTGAGAGCAAGACAATCAACCTCAGCATTTGTTGGCTGTTTGTGAGTTTAGCTTAGTTTAGTTTAGTCCATGGATCAACATCACTGCACATGGGTGTAATCCATAAGTGCTCTGTTTTACTAACTCAAGCCTGAGTCTGGAGAATCTCAGTGCATGATCTCCATAGCACCGGCAAGGATCCTGAAATACTTTGGGTAGATTTTTAACTCAAACTTTTGCCCGGGCAGCGCCGTTAGGCTACTCTTTTTCGATTTCCAACTGCCAAGGGATTTTTTACGTGCGCAATAATACACACGGGCTGAGTGGTCTCAAGGTATGGTGTCCGCCTCGAGTGCTGTAGGTCCTAGGTTCAATGCCCGGTTAGGGCTGGGATTTTTTCACGTGGACTTCGAGTAACAAAATTTCCCCTGGTCTCTGGGTAGTGAGATTGGACGCCCGTGGCTGTTTGTGATTTTCTAGGGAATATTGCATTCAGTAGTTTGCCATTTCTTTCTGATCGGCCAACGCTCATACCATTGTGAAAATCATTGCAAGGAGATCATGTAGAAAGGGTATACAAAATTCTCTGAGAAAGAAAGGCAGCAAGGAAGGGAGCTGGTCAGCCAGATATCCGTTGAAGGAATTAGTATATATAACATTTGACAAAGACTGCCTTAAGCAGTAATTTTTTTTTTTTTCATATCCTTTACAGGACATTGCAGCCAACACCAGCATTTTTCGGCTGCTGTTGATGTCTTGGCAAGTTTTACGTTCAGTAGTTTGCCATTGCTTTCTGAATGACTGGCTCACATACCTCAATAAGTAACCAGTGTGGCGCGGTCTGCTGCCAAATCTCTTGCAGCTGTGCTTCATACGTGTGTGTATGGGATTATGAGCAATGTCCTTAACCTCTTTGCCAGGGAAATCAGCTAAGCAGTAATACACACACATACATAAATGCTACATTTTGTAATCTGAGGATAAATCACATCTCGGTCATGGTGGCATATTTACCTGATACTGTTAATATCTCAGGATTGGGCCCTTGTATGATAAAATAACCCATGTCAATGTCATTGGGGTAATTGGGAATATGGTAAAATAAAGGACCCTTTCAACATATCTGTATTTGTATTGTGCGTATAGTGCTGGACCCATATTTGCATAGAGAGGTCGGCACTCCAGGGCTGATGTGGACAATCTCATGTCAGCCTCCTTTTCTTCCTAAGACATTTCCTGCAATTTTAACAATTCCACCTCAATGTGAATTCGAACCCATGGCTTCTGGGCCAGCAGTAAGTGAAATATCTATTGTAGCCAACTGTGATTGGGGAGATAGCACTCCATTTGGGTCTCTTAAATAAAGTGAAAAGGGATTTGTGGAAACAGTTTTCCCCCACTTGAGATGCCATGCAGCATTTAAAAACTAAGCTTATCACACCAGAATTGTTTGTGGTGCATATTTTTATTTCCTAGTTACTGCTGTTAAGTGTCTTAAGTCAAAGGACATTATATTTTCTAGGTTTTTGTATTGTGATGTGAGGTAACCAACTTCTTCCTTTAAATCTTTACTTTAGTAGAGAATCATCTGCAAGTAGGATCTATCTCTGAACCTTGTGCAGGAAGTATGAGATATGGTTTTACAGAAGTCTGCTTAAAATTCCTTGGACTTCCAAAGAGAACTTACCACAAACATAAGAAAGAGGCAGTCAACATTTTTGGTCACATTATGACAAGAGAAAAACAGGAATATGTTGTGATAACAGGAAAGATTTGTGGAAAGAGATAGAGTAAGACAGTGAGGGAAGACTCTGGCAGCCTTGTGTCATGGCATAGAATCATGTTGCTACATGAGTTGATGCATACTGTTGATTTCAAGATGTGGAGATGCAGAGTCACCCCTGCCAGTCAACCAAACACTTGATGAGAATTAATATGCCAGTGTATCTACTACCGTGACTGTTATTGCTATTTTACTTTGTGTAATATTATGTATTATGTTGTTTGTCCATCAAGAATGATGATGACCATTCATTTCATCCAGTGGGGTTGAAGGTGTGGAGCCGTGGGTTCTAAGATGGCTGATAAGGCCTATTTTGGCTCGAAATGTTCTTTGACAGTGTGGGCAAAGAATGCTTGACGTCTCTGGAGGAGGATTTCCTGCAGTGGTTTTTCTGTCCTGCCTTTTCTTCACAGCTCTTGCAGTCCTGGTTGCCTCACATATGACTGCACCCTTGCGCAATGATGCACGCCACGAATTTCGGTCTCTGGCTGCAGCCTCCCAGGTGTCATGATGAATTCCAAAAGCATTCAGTGAAATTTTCAGAGTGTCTTTAAAACGTTTCCTCTGGCCACCTTGGGATCGTTTACCACAACGCAGTTTGCTATAAAAAATTCGTTTAGGGAGCCTGTGATCTGGCATGCGAGTCAGGTGACCAGCCCAGCGAATCTGATTCTTCATCAGTAGAGTGTGGATACTGGGCATGGATGCTCTTTCTAGGACTTCAGTGTCTGGAATCTTGTCTTGCCATTTAATCTTCAGTAGCTTCCTTAGGCAGACTGTGTGGAAGTGGTTTAATTTCCTAGCGTGTCGCTGATAAACAGTCCAGGTTTCACAAGCATATACCAGTGTGGATAATACAACTGCTTTGTAGACTTTTAGCTTTGTTTGCAGGCTTATTCCAGTTCTGCCCCATACATTCTTGTACAGTCTGCCAAAGGCTGCACTGGCCTTGGAGATTCTTGCATTCACTTCGTCATCGATTGTGGCAACTTGTGACACGGTGCTGCCAAGATAGGTGAATTTGTCCACAACACTTAGTCTATGATCATTTACTTTGATATTCGGCACAGTGTGATTATTCCCTGGAGCTGGCTGGTACATAACTACAGTCTTCTCCAAGTTTATATTGAGCCCAAAGTTGGCACAGGCATGTGAGAAAGCTGAAACATTATGTTGCATGTCCGCCTCTGAGTTGGCGTATAGAGCGCAATCATCAGCAAACAGGAGCTCTCTGACGGTGCCGCTGTTAATTTTGGTTTTAGCTTTCAGCCTTCTGAGATTGAATAACTTTCCATCCATACGGTAGTTGACGTCTATTCCAATGTCGTCGTTCTCGAAGGCATTCATCAACATGGCTGAAAACATGAGGCTGAACAGTGTTGGTGCCAGGACACATCCTTGCTTCACTCCATTGGTGACAGGAAAGGGTTCAGACAGTTCACCATTTTCCTGTACTCTTGCCTGCATGCCGTCATGAAATAGCCGTACTATTTGGACAAACTTTCGTGGACAGCCATATTTTGCCATAATCTTCCACAGTCCTTCTCTGCTGACTGTATCAAAAGCCTTGGTAAGGTCAATGAAAGTGGAGAACATTTCACAGTTCTGTTCCTGACATTTCTCTTGCAGCTGCCTTGCAGCGAAAATCATGTCAACAGTTCCACGTTCTTTTCTGAAGCCACATTGACTCTCAGGAAGAAGACCTTGATCGAGATGGGCTGTGAGGCGATTGAGAAGAATTCTGGCGAGTATCTTCCCTGCAATTGAAAGCAAGGAGATGCCTCGGTGGTTGTCACAGGATTGGCGGTTTCCTTTACGTTTGTAAAGGTGGACTATTGACGCGTCCTTAAAATCTTGTGGCATGGTCTCGTTCATCCATATGTTTGTGAAGACTTGGTGAAGCTGCTCTGTTAGGACCGGCCCACCTGCCTTGTATATCTCTGCTGGGATGGAGTCAGGACCAGGTGCCTTGCCGCTGGAGAGTTGCTGGATGGCTTTGTTTACTTCCACTATGGTTGGCAGGTCATCAAGTGTCTCATTGGTGGGAACTTGAGGAAGGCAGTTGATGGTTTCATCATCGAAGAAGGAAGTTACATTTAAGATTTTGCTGAAATGCTCTGCCCAGCGTTGAAGGATTTCTTTCTTATTGGTGACCAATGTTCCCCCATCTGCACTGAGGAGGGGAACTATGCCTGGTGATGAAGGACCATAGACCGCTTTCAGTGAGTCGTAGAAGTTTTTCATATCATGTCTGTCAGCAAAGCCCTGAATTTCATCAGCTTTGCTGCTCAGCCAGGAGTCCCGCATGCGCCGAAGTTTCTGCTGCACTACTCTCTGAATGTTCTTGAAAGCATCTTTTTTTGATGTTGACTTTGGGTCATTCAGGTGTGCCTTGAGGAGAAGATGTTTCTCGGCCAGCAATTGGTTGATGTCTTCGGAATTTTCATCAAACCAGTCTTTATGCTTTCGGGGGGCTGGACCCAGGATTTCCATAGCAGTGTTGTAAATTATGTCCTTTAGGGCTCTCCACTCTGTTTCTGTATCCTGTTTAGCTTCAGCATTGGGCTTGAGTCGGTCTTCCAGCATATTTTCAAACGACCGCTGCATTTTCTTGCTGTTTAGGCGGGTGACATTTAGCTTTGTTTGCATTTTCACCCCTTGAGGACGCCGTGGTGGCCTGATGTGGATGTTCATTTTCGAGACAATGAGACGATGGTCTGTCCAACATTCGGCACCACACATGGATTTTGTCACTCGAACGTTTTGTGTATTATTATATTATGTAATATTATTATTCTGTGATGTATTATATTATATAATATTATGTATTATAATGGAGCGGTATATGCCCTGTAAGAAAGGAAGAGGTAGGCCAAAGAGAAGATGGGTGCAGGATGTGGCGGATGATCTCCAGATGGGTGTATCGGATGCTGGACATCTTGCTTATGACCGAGAAGTTTACCAGAAGGTTGTTCAGGGAGCGAGGTTCTGCAAAGGATATGCTACTGAATGAATGAATGAATATTATATTCCTTCTGCAATTTGCTGGAAACTAACAATGAATAGTAGTTAATATGAGATCATTCTTCTCTGAAAACTGTAGGCTCCTGGCTACTCCATTGACATGAAGAGCACATCCCTGGAAGAGTTTGAGTGGCCAACAGGCAAAGTCTGGCAAGATTTGTTTCAACAAGGCATTTACAAACCAGACAACTAAAGCACTCAGTCAGCTGTGGTATTTTCCATGTAAATTGGTACAGCACAAATCAGATTTAACATTTCTATAGCAAGACTGAGAGCACAATTCTTGGGGTAGACATGTATTTGTTATTATAAGTTATAGAAGTTTCTGTAAGCAAAGTTTAGCGACCTAACATTGCTACAGCTGAAGAATTTGGCAGTTTAAAAAAAATAAATACATTACATTAATGTAATTATAATGTGTGTCAAATTAATATAAGTAATCTAAAAGAGCTCATTTAATATTTTCTAGTATCAAACCTGCAGCCAACACGGCTCTAA
The DNA here is from genome assembly GCA_963921405.1 of Cepaea hortensis. Taxonomy (NCBI): domain Eukaryota; kingdom Metazoa; phylum Mollusca; class Gastropoda; order Stylommatophora; family Helicidae; genus Cepaea; species Cepaea hortensis. The sequence goes on from OY992893.1 coordinate 37,821,958, forward strand.
ATGCTTTATTTACTAACATTGAAACTGTAACCAAGGTATTAATCAGACTAAATGTTTTTGGGTTAAAATGTCTTTAGTAGTGTGCCTTTTACTCAGTGAAAGTTTGTTTTGGGGTTTAGTATTAGTGTTGGAACTCTTCGTTGGCTGCTGAGGATTGGGACGGAGCGCTTAAGGGAATGCCCCGAATGCTGTGATGTCGGTTCCTAAATCAATCAATCAATCAATCAGGTTTAAGAAAAGATGGCATTTTTACATTTTGGTTTTCTCTTCCCCTCTCCCCTCCCTCCTCACTCACACTTAGTATTTAAGAACAATAGAACATTCTGCAGTATTACCACATTTCCCAGTATTAGTAAACAATCCTCAATATTACTTAAACATTCAATATATTTTGGAAACAACAAGCTGCCATAAAGATTGATAATAAAGTAGGTCACGATCAGCCTATTAAGAGAGGTGTGCAACAGGGATGTGTGTCTCCAGATCTTTTTTTCGTATACAGTGAAAATATTTTCAGAAATTGAGAAGATATGAGTGGAATCACCATTGAGAAACATAACATCAATGATATTAGATATGCAGATGATGCAGTATTGATTGCAGACAATGAGAAGGATTTGCAATATTTAGTAGATGCGGTTGTTGCACATAGCGAACAACTAGGGTTAGAATTAAACTGTAAGAAGACACAGATTATGGTCGTCACTAGGAAGAAGAAAATACTACAATGTAATATGCAAGTAAATAGAAATAGTCTTAAATAAGTGAATCGGTACAATTATCTTGGAACAGTCATAACATCTGATGGGGGATGCTTTGAAGAGATTAGAACAAGAATCGCCTTGGCGAAGGAGCCGTTTGCAAAATGAAAAACATACTGACCAATAAAAAGATGTCATTTGGAACGAGAAAACGTGTTGAAGTGCTACATAGAACCAGTACTTTTGTATGGATTTGAAGCGTGGACAATGAGCAGACAACGTGAAAAATATCTAATGGCTGTGGAAATGTGGTTTCTGAGGAAAATGCATAGAATACCATAGACAGACAGAAAAACCAATGATCATGTCCTACATGAAAGAAATAAAAGCTGTAAACTGATTAGAGAGAAATTTGACGTTGACGGTCACAATTATTTGGACACGTTATGAAAAGAAATAATTTTAAGAACTTGGTGACAACTGAGAACAAGAGGAAGGCCGGGAAGTAAATGCCTGGATGGCTTAGCCATATGGTATGGTTGAGACAAGAAACAGAGCTGATCCATGACTCTGGTGATCATGTGAGATGGCGAAATATGACTGCCCACGCTTATTGGCATGGCACATGATGATGATTCAACAATATTACTTAAACATTCCTTAGTATTAATAAACATTCCCCAGTATTACTAAACATCTTCCAGTATTTATAAACATTCCTCAGTATTTACAAACATTCTGGCTCTATGTGTCAAAGGGGTTATGGACGCAAGTTCGTAATCCTGCATACCGTGCACGAAACAGCTGTGTTTGTTTTTTATGAAATGGTATGGGTGCTGGTTGGTCAGAAAGCAATGGCAAAGTACTGAACGTAAACAGGAATGTCCTGGAATCACGAACAGCCAAAAAATGCTGGTGTTGACTGCTACGTCCTTAAAGGATATGCAACTAACTTTAACAAACATTCCCTAATATTTACAAACATTCCTTAATATTTATAAACATTCCTTAATGTTTACAAACTTTCCTTAATATTTAGAAACATTCCCTAATATTTGTAAACATGCGATAGTATTTATAAACAATCCCCAGTATTTATAAACATTCCTCAGTACTTATAAACATCCCCCACTATTACTAAACATTCCCCAGTATTACTAAACATTCCCTAGTATTATTAAATATTCCCCAGTATTTACAAACAATCAAAAGAGGGAGAGGGAAAGACATCCATGTATACTTCATATATTGTGGAGGGAGAGAGGAAGAAATCCAATTATACTTCATGTATTGTGGGGCGAGGGAGGAAGAAATGCTAGTATACTTCATGTATTGTGGAGGGAGAGAGGAAGAATTCCAAGTATATATGTATTGTGGAGGGAGAGAGGAAGAAATGCAAGTATACTTCATGTATTGTGGAGGGAGAGAGAAAGAATTCCAAGCATATGTGTATTGTGGAGGGAGATAGGAAGAAATGCAAGTATACTTCATGTATTGTGGAGGGAGAGAGGAAGAATTCCAAGTATATATGTATTGTGGAGGGAGATAGGAAGAAATGCTAGTAGACTTCATGTATTGTGGAGGGAGAGAGAAAGAATTCCAAGTATATATGTATTGTGGAGGGAGATAGGAAGAAATGCTAGTATACTTCATGTATTGTGGAGGGAGAGAGGAAGAATTCCAAGTATATGTGTATTGTGGAGGGAGATAGGAAAAAATGCAAGTATACTTCATGTATTGTGGAGGGAGAGAGGAAGAATTCCAAGTATATATGTATTGTGGAGGGAGAGAGGAAGAAATGCAAGTATACTTCATGTATTGTGGAGGGGGAGAGGAAGAATTCCAAGTATATGTGTATTGTGGAGGGAGATAGGAAAAAATGCAAGTATACTTCATGTATTGTGGAGGGAGAGAGGAAGAATTCCAAGTATATGTGTATTGTCGAGGGAGAGAGGAAGAAATGCAAGTATACTTCATGTATTGTGGAGGGAGAGAGGAAGAAATTAAAGTATACTTCATGTATTGTGGGGCGAGGGAGGAAGAAATGCAAAGTATACTTCATGTATTGTGGAGGGAGAGAGGAAGAATTCCAAGTACATGAGTATTGTGGAGGGAGAGAGGAATAAATGCACATTTTACTTCATGTATTGTGGAGGGAGAGAGGAAGAATTCCAAGTACATGTGTATTGTGGAGGGAGAGAGGAAGAATTTAAGTATATATTAGGTATTATAAAGGGAGAGGGTAAGAAATTCAAGTATATTACATGTACCATGACAGGTGAAAGAAAGAAATCTGTTCTATCCTGTAGGAGAAAAAAATACCAAAAGTACTGGTAATTTGATTGTATTAAAATATTGTTATGTATATTATTCAGTTGAAAATTTGTAATCAGAGTTATCCTTCCTGTTATGTATTGCCAAAAATCTGTCCTCTTCTTATCTAGGGCGTAGAGGTGCCTTATGGTATAATATGACATATGCAAACATGCGGTCAAAATATGCCATGGTCCATAGAAAAAAATGGGAATTTGACTGTGGGCGTCTGTGATAATAGATGGGTGATACTGCACAATAGAGACAGCTGAATTTGTAAGTCAATGTTGTTGATGTTGTTGGTCTAGAAGTGTTACTTTCTTACAGAGTGGGGTTACACTTCAGGACAGTATTTTATCAAATAAAACTGTTGTTTTTTCAGACTACCTCATTCCATTCAGGGTGCTTTTGCGTGCTGTTGCTAGCATAATGTCTGAGCGGTGGTTGAAAAGTTTTGCACTTTAGTATGAAAGATTGAAGGCTTTTTCTGGAAGTTGGTGTGAACTTTAGTTCTTCACTGTGTCTTTCCCCCTCAAGGTGATGCAGTTCTCTCTTCTCTTCTACACCAATCTGATGCTCTGATTGCAGAACTCCCCAATCTGGACGCCAAACCATGTCATCAGTTCAGTTGTCAAATCCTGGTCATGGGACAAATGATGTCCACGAAGCAGATTCTTTATTTTGGAAACAGGAAGAAGTAAACTAAATACCTAGTCCAGTGAGCATGGCTGATGGGGCATGAAGCCATACCCCCACAGATTTGCTCTCAGGGTGCAGGAATTTCATTATGAATGAAATCTCTGTTTTGTCTGTGAGGCTGCTTCTACACACCTGCACAAGTTTCCTGCCAATTTCTCATGCTCACAGCACCTTCTGTGTGCCATGTACATACAGGAAATGTAAACCCATAGTATCATGATAGATAGCACTCCTGCCTCTCTAAATGATTTTTTTTAAAGTAAATTTCTTAACTTTTCCACCTTCCCTTGTATATAGCCTTTTAATTTTTCATTGCCAAATTACCATTGATTAATTACCTTAGTAAATACCAGTGCTGTTGAAACTGTTCAAGCAAGTGGAAAAACACACATGAAACAACCAACCTACTTATTCTTTCAGGAGTAAGGGCATTGGTTACTTCATGTTGAAAAGCTGATAGCCCTTCAGGAGCATCTACAGTTGTGTATGATGTGGTCCAGGTGCTTTCCATGATGTTATTGTCCAGAAAGTTAAGTTTTTGCAATTTATATTAAAGCAGTAACGCTTCTAGTCAAAATGAGTCCGGGTAATAGTTGTCTGTGACTGATTGGGCCAAGACTGGGGGGAAAAGGATGGATGTTACATGTAACTACTGAATAACAAATATAAGGGAAATGTTTGCCTTGAATAAGAAGAGACTGGTCAATGTGTGCTGTGTTGCTTGGTACCAAGGAAGACAGGAAACAGACTGTTTACTGATGAGCCTGCATTTAGTCTCCTAAAATAGTCATAGGCAGTGAAATGTGGAAATGGCAAGATGTTTGTTCCTCTTTGACATTATTTTATGCAACATTTAATTTATGCAAGCCACATAAGACTTTATTGTGGGTTTTTCATGTTTGTAGTTACCAAACAGATAATAAGCATTATTATAATATTTATTCTGTGAAGATTTAGTGTTAAAATATTCAAATGTTTACTTTGAAAACAATTATGGATTTAACATTTAAGGCCAGCATGGAGTACATTCCTTAATATTCATAATGTTAATCTGGTAGCACAGTGGCTTGTATGCTTGCCTGCTGGCCCGGTAGTTGTGTGTTGAATCCCTGTTGAGGCAGATTTTAAAATTGATCTTTGTTCCCTGGTCAGTCTAGCTTAAAATGAGTACCCGGAAATGTTATGGGAAGTAAAGACAGAGATTTCACACCTGCACAACTACTGTGGGATTACTTTACATTTATAATGGCAGTAGAGGAGTTGGTGAAGCCTTGTTTATGAAATGAATAGTATGTTAGCACAATTAATCAGATTTTCTTGTCATGACATCATGGCTGTCAGACAGTGAGACTGTTGTAGTTATTTTTCTATGTGTGTGGAGCCATAGTGAGTGCAGTGTCAAAGTGATGTGATTTTATTTTCCTATGTACAGAGAAGCCGGCTTCGTGGCTTAGAGGTTATGACTTTTCTCCGTAATCTCGTATACTCTCGTCGGGTAACGTGATGACGGTTCAAATCAGCAGTGGTTCGAATCGCATCGGTAACTTACAGAGTATGTGAGCCGGCCGCTCAGAAAGCAATGGCAAACTACTGAGCGTAATCTTGCCAAGAGATCAACATACAGCTGAAAGATGCTGGTGTTGACAGCTAAGTCCTGTAAAAGGATATGCTAAAAAAAAAAAAAAAAAAAAAAAAAAATGTACAGAGAGCCATGGTTACTGCACTGTGATAGTGAAGTGATTTCCTATGTATGTGGAGTCATGGTTAAGTGATGTAATTTTTCTGTGCCATAGTTGCTCTTATAAAGTGATGTGATTTTCTATGCCATGGTTGCTCTTATAAAGTTATGTGATTTTTCTATGTATAAGGAACTGTGGTTACTTCATCATTGAAATGATATGATTTCTACTTAAAAGGAGCCATTATTAGTGCTCTTATAAAGTGATGTGATTTTTCTATATATAAGGAACCTTGGTTACTTCACCATTGAAATGATATGATTTCTACTTAAAAGGAGCCATGGTTAATGCTCTTACAAAGTAACATGGTTTTCTGTGTATAAGGGAGGAACCATGATTAGTGTACTGTTGATATTTCTACTTGTTAGGAGCTGTGATATGCTTGAAAGTGCAGTTAAAGTGGGTGCTTTCTATGTACAAGGTACAATGTTTAATGCTCTCTTAAAGTCTTGTAATTTTCTATGCATAGAAAGCCGTGGCTAGTGCACTGTCAAAGTTCAGTTCTTTTTCTTCTAGGATTGTTTGTGATATATCTATTCCAGCATGGGTTACAAGCAGGTTGGTGCGTAGCAACCATTGTAGAGCATAGATGTCCTTTGAAGAGGTACAAATATGAGACAATATTCTTTGGTTATGTAATGAGAAGAGACGCATTGAGAAAATGTGATGACTAGAAATATTAGCAGTGGCAGTCTGACAGAAATGATGCTGGACCGAGACAGCCATGAATATCTGCACCAGCTGTAATTATTTTTGTAGCTAATTTGTCTCGTCAGTAGTTTTATTTCATGAATTGTTTATTGTAAGATTAGCTTAATGTGACAGTTGTGATAATATAATCAGAAAGTATAGCAGAAGCGATTAAACAAATAACAATTTAAACTTCACAAGTAAAGTTGTTTATGTTTATGAAAGTCTGGTGTGTCATATTGTCATCATGTTTTATGTGCTTATTCATATCTGTATGTTTGATTATATGTATTTCTGTTGCTTGATGAATCCACCAAAAACCTTCAGTATTATTCAGTGGAGCTTAGATCATCTGAGCCTTGAAAGCGAGGTTGGTGTAGACACTTTTCTCCTGACCCAGTATCAAAGCACCATCTCACCGGGAACTGTTGCAAAGCTAAAAAACTAGAGGGCTGTGCAAGACGTACTGCTCTTCGACTCTTGATTACTATGCGACAGTTAGCTCTGTAGTAACAACAGCTGAACCACCGGAGGGTAGACCAGAATGAAATGTCTGGTTACAAATGAAACCTCCAGGTATCTTCTATGACCTCATGGTCTCTACCATCAGTTCAAAGTCCTCCATGCTCTCAAGGATGGATGGCAAGCTGTCAGAGTAGTTGAGTGTGCCGTTCAACTTTTGTCTTTTAGGAATTATTTCCATCTGGCCTTGGCAACAGTCACTGGAGCTATGGAGTTTGTGCTTTGTGTGACACTTTCAGCAGGTCACCCTGCGGAAATAGACCGAGTTTTATGAGATAAAACTCAGTGCATTGAAGTCGATCCTCTAACCTTTTAAACCCTTTTTTTAAAAAAAACATGTGTAAAGTACATGCTGGCTCTGTGGCGAAGGGGTTATAGATGCAGTTTGTAATCCTGCATACCTGCGTTCGAAACACAGCTGTAGGCGATTTTGCAGCAGACCGCCGTACATAGGATTTTTAGATACCAGAAAGCAATGACAAACTACTTAACGTAAACTTGCCCGGGAATCATGAACAGCCAAACAAGTCTGAGGTTAACTGCTACGTCCTGTAAAGGATATGCAATCAACTTTTTAAAAACTAAATTCCAGTGTGGGGCAAGATCACAACATGAAGCTTCTGCTTATCACAAATGGTTCCACATCTTTATCGACACTACAATGGTGGTTGGGGTGGGGTGGGAGGATCTCCCTTAAACAATGACTGTCTATGACCACAATGGAACTGAACACATCGCCTAGATTTTTTTAACCAGCTTCTTTATTTCAATATAATTAGATATATAAACATCGGTCACATATATTAAAACACAAAACATGTAAATACGTTCTAAGTATCAACAAACAACCTGCTGAAGAAGGTTGCGTACAAGCAAATATCACATCATCTCCAGTATACACCTAGTAACTTTTACAATGTATTAGTCATTTCATACAAGGTCTGTTCAACATGTGCCAGACCTTCGGCGTGGAAAATAAATGACTCCCCTAGATGTCTGAAACCCTAATTCACTTCAGGGTGCTCTCCTTGGGGATGTATGCACTTCCAATAGAGGTCCCTGCATTGCTAGAAACATTTCAGGAAGGAGTTCTTGGGAGAACGTTACAGAATGAGAGTTTCCCGGGAAGGTTAACCCGGTCAACAAATGCGCACAGAAGTCGGATGTGTCAGCCTAACGGCGCGAGAACGCAGGTCTGCTGTAAACAGGCACAATGCAATCACGTCCGAAAAAAAGTCTCCGGATGAACGCAGAAGAAGAAGAATGAGAGTTTAAGATTACGAGGACGTTAAATAAATATATGCTTAACAGGATGTCAAGGAAAATAATAAGATCAAGAATATGTTAAAGAGTGAGAGCATAACATCTAAAGGAAGTTAAAGACGGGAATATTGACATGATATAGACGTGATATGGAGTACGTTAAAGAAAAAGCATAAGATCAAAAAGACGTTAAAGAAAATCATTAAAAGATTGCATTGTTGCTGGAAGTGGAAGCATTTCAGGAAGGCGTCCTTGGGAATAGTACAGCCTGGCCGCTGCTTTCCGCAAGTGTTCTCGAGACTCAAACCAGGCGGCTTTCAGCAGTATATCCAGCTTGAGGAACAGTTACAAATCTCAAGGAGTCATGCCGGGAAAGTAAGGAGTTTGACGAACCAGGGAAATATTTTCTGGTCAAGCCAGTATGAATCAACTGCAAAGATTGAGCGGGTGCGTTGTCATGATGGAGCTAACAAGTCCCGGTTACTCAAGATCTATTAGTTTGGGTCGCACGGCATATTATATCGACCTAAGGTCCGATAATTTGTAAACACACCTCGGATTTTGACACACTTGTGTTTTTCTCCGCAATTGGCGAAATTACTCACGAAAGAATTATCTACAAAATGTGTAGGTCTGGTATTCACACGTCTGGACCCTATCTCAATCTGTGCTACAATCCGTGTGCACCGTGTTGAAATACGGGGGTGAGTCAATAAGTAAATCACACAGTTCTGTGGGATCGCAGGTAAATGTAGTTGGTGTTTTCTACCGGTGTCATTAGGTGACAGCAACATCGAAATTTATATTCCCGTTCATTGGTGGAAATTGTGCTGAGAAATAAAGTGACAATGTATGTATAAAAATAAACTGGTTTCAAGTTGTTATCATATTTAGTTATTTTTCTACAGTCATTTGTGACTTACTTATTGACTTCCCCTCGTAGTGCTTAGGTGATAATTAGAGGAGACTAGAGCACACATTGAGGTATCCATTTGTGGGAAAATAGGCGGTCTATTACCAAGCCCAAAAAACAACAGTAATTGAGTTTACAATGTAATTACCTCAATACAATATTACATAAACAAACAATCTAGAATAATGTTTACCCACATATTCGCGCGCAAGCGCGCGCGCACATACACACACACACACACACGCACACACACACACGCACACACAGCCACACAGGAAAATTCGCCGAGCAGTTTTAGAGTATAGGACCCAGAGAAGGTCCAGGAAGAATATACCATTAAACAGAAGTGTATAAGATTAAGAGGTTGTTAAAGAAAGAGAATATAACATCAAGAGGACGTTACAGAATGAGAGTTTAAGATCAAGAATATATACTTAAAAGGCGATTAAGGGGGAAAAAATAAGGTCAAGAATACGTTAAAGAGTGAGAGCATATCATCTAAAAATCGTTAAAGACGGGATGTTGACAGGATATAGACATGACGTGGAGTATGTTAAAGAAAAAGTATAAGATCAAAAAGACGTTAAAGAAAAACTTTAAAAGATTAAATGTTGTTTAAAAACAAAGTATGCAATGAAAAGGATGTTTAAAAAAAAAGAAAAGTATAAGACAAAGACAGCGTAGAAATAAGCGTACTCACTAGATGACGTCTTAAAAAGGAGAGTATATGAATAAGAGTACATTAATGAAACACCATCCATCCATCATGTGCCATGCCGATAAGCGTGGGCGGTCATGTTTTGTCATCTCACTTGATCACCAGATTGGGGTGGCGGGGTAAGGATACCCCTTCAGAGGAGAAGTAAGATGCCTCCGCTAGCCTACCGGACACCCTTGGGCAAGATGGAGTACCCGTTTAGCCCCCCGATCAGGGTTACGTGAAGCCATGGGTGCACGTGGTGGATGAAGATGTAGAGCAACCGACAGGTAGTTGCAGGTTATTATGGTCTCCAGCTTCACGACGGTAGGCAGAGGAACTCTTCTTTGAGGAGACAATGGCTACTGTCATTGACCAGTATGGTCACTGCTAAGAAGGAAAGCAATGGCAAACTACCTTCTTTACGGAAAACCTTCTTTACCAAGAAAATTATGTTGTGCAGTCTCAATGAAACACAGGATACTATAAATAGAGCGTCAAGGAAGGTGAGTGCGCGATTAAGAAGATTGCCAAGAAGAAAACGTAAGGACATTATAGACATAGATATCAAGGAACTCAGCATGGCAGGCTGGAGTGATATCACCCGAGAAACAGCAGTGGAGACAGATTCTACTGTTCGAAGTCATACGCTTTGGAAGTTAGAATAAAATATATACGTCATTGTAACTGGCTATTTCTGTGCCGTTTAGTGCTGTAGTGCTGTGGTATATTTTAACTATTTCTGGAACACAAGAACTGCAATGTTCAAGTTTCCTATGTGGACGCGTTGCTACTTTATTAACTATTCGACTCCTAGGCAAATAATGATATGTGGCTAGCTCGCCCTATTGAATCTCAACCGTCGCCTAATGTATTCTTGCTTTTTAACATTTGACCAGAGTATACTAAAAATCTAGTTCCCGAGCAGCCACGCCTCCTGTGTAGTTAGCCTCTATGAAAGTAATGCATTTGTGATTTTTCTTAATGGTTATTCCCTTGGGCGTTAGATGTTGCTGAAGGAGTTAAACGTTTGGATTAAAGGGGTTAAAATAATATCGTTCAAGTGTTATCGGGGCCCCAACGGAGAAGTTAGTTAGTCAACAGATCATCCTCATTGTACATCGAACCATTCAGTCCATAAGTGCTCATATCTCCTCTTCAGTTAACCCCGCATCCTGTAGTGGCTTACGACACCAGTTCTGTGTTGGTTTATTAATCTCCTTTAGCTTCCTGTATAGTGTTCATGTCTGGCCACACCTCTTTTAACTGGCTGTTCTCGCAGTCTGACCATGGTTGTAGATTCACAGTCATCACTTGGTTCTCGCAAAAATCTTCTCGTAGAGCATTCAGTATATCAGCCTGATCCATGGCCCGTCCGTCCTCCAAAACGGAGAAGTAAATAATAGTAACAATAGTCAGTAGACCTCCTGGGAATGTTGTAAAGGGCGACTAACGGGGGTTGGTCTGAGACTGGCTAATTGACTCTATAGAAACAAAGATCAGCCGCCATCCAACCAACAACTGGTTTGGCTTTCTTGGTTGTGGGAGAATACTCCACTCGGAGTCTCAAGGGTAGAAGGAGAAAGAGGAAAGTAACGTACTTTAACATGTCTATTGTTGATTAGTGTTACAATCGCAAAGAGTGAAGTGTTTTCATACATTATGGGGGAAAATAAACTTGAAAATTTAGTGACATCTCGTAAACGTAATGGGTAAAGAGCAAGAGGAAGGCAACAAAATGCATACACAATGACCAGGCCACATAAAATAATCGGGATAAAAACACAGAGCTGATACAGGACTCTGGCGATCGTGTGAGATAAGGTGTAACGCATAAACGTGTTAAACGTCTTCTGCACAGCATGAAACAAGCCATCAGTATTAATAACATCAACTGCGAACATGATTGTTTTTATAAGTATCGTCTGATGCCTTTGTCCGCCATGTCTACTCGATGAGGTTGCGACATCGTCATTTGAACTGCCCCTGTATGGATTTTTTATAAAGATTTGTCTGAGTCTGTGCCAGCTGCTGAATCTTCTCTATGTTCTCAAAAGTCTTGCGAAAGCAACTCAGCGTGGTTACTGATCGCCATAGTGATTCATCTCATTTCCTCCCAACTTGTAGAATGTGTAAATACACCAAAGGACATCCTTCTTGTTGTATGAGATTTGCTCTGATTAAAAAAAAATATAGCACGAAAAGATAATTTAAACCGGGGAGACGCACAATAAGAAATTGGATGCTGGCTTCTCTCCCTTTGACCAGGTTTCAAACAAAATACATAAGACCCAATCAATATTTCATCACTAACACGCCGTGATATTTGTTGTGGTCTCCAAAAAGGTTCGCCTAAATCACTAAATATCACATACATTGATCATGTCATAAAACCTAGACTGCATTTACTACTTTACATTGGGGACATGTTTTTTTAAAATCTTTCTCTTCATCGATACAATCCTTCACCGAATTCTGAGATGGGAATGTAGTAAGTACATTATTCTTTATGATTCAATGATTCATTTGTCATATGAAATTCACAAACTTTAACTTTGTTGGAGCTACTTTTCTCCCAGAAAAGCATACGCTTCGATGTCGATGTGAGAAAAAAAAAGTGATGGTTTTGGGAAGTGTGAAATAAGAGTAAATTTTAGCAGATTTTTTGCATGCAAGATTACTTTTCCCGATTATAATGCTCTATACAATGACAGGCAGAAAATGGAATGAGAAAATCCTATAAGAAACAAATGAAAATTGTAAATTTATTAAAGAAATTAGACATTGACAGACAAGATTTATGGGCATGTTAAGAGGAGATATAAACCTGAAACTTAGTGACAACTAGCAATCTTAATTTGAAAAAAAGCAAAGGGAAGGCAAATAGGTACATACTTAGATGGCTAGGCCACATGGAACAACTTAGATCTGACCCAAGGCTTTTGATCGTGTGAGATCGCCCACGCCCATCGGTGTGGCACATAATGATGATACTTAAACGAGTACACGTAAAACACAGAATGGCGTATGCATCTTCGTCATTGTCAGAGAACCACATCTGTAGATCATGTAGGTGTCCGTAGTGACAACCCACTACCGCTGTATGTCTTCAATGAAACATGTACAAGGTGTTTGTAAAGTCTCACTACCCTTTGCATGTAGAACAATTTTGAAAAATGAAGTACATGACATCATCAAAAAATGTGCACCATAGTCCATCGTGAAGCAATATGCAGCGAATGGCTGTCGTCTGCTGGAGTATTTCTTTGCACTCCAAACAGAATGATGTAATCAACGATAGAAAGAAGCTTCCAATTTTGTTCTACATGCAAAGTGTAGTGAGACGTTACGAACACCGGGTATATGAGAAACTTGTGAAGCTTGTCCATTCCTTCAAGTGACCAGTTCAGGATCTCTTAATCATTTAATCCGGCCTCATCCCCGCTTGCCGGTCTCTCTGGTATAGGGGTTACATGACTTTCTCCGTAATCCCGTATACTCTCGTGAGTAACGTGACGTGCGTGAGAATTGGTAGCGGTTCTCGCCGTGTCGGTGGTTTACGGGGTATGTGAGCCGGTCGCTCAGAAAGCAATGGCAATCTACTGAGCGTAATCTTGCCTAGTACATCAACAGCAGCTGAAAAATGCTGATGTTGACTGCGACGTCCTGTAACGGATATGCAAAAAAAAAAAAAAATCTGCTCCCAATTGGTCTGACCTTGACTTCGAACCCGTTACGTTGGGATTGTGAACCTGCGATCACAACCATTAAGCTACGGGCGGGAGCATAGATCAACGACATGCATGATATTTTAAACGATAAACAGATTAGTCAGAGAGGCGGGTGGTTCATGCAAGATGATAATATAGATGTATTTCTATAGATTTCACAATCTCCTTGGATATCACGTAACTGGTATATTGTTTATACACATGTTTGCCGTTCTTGGAATACCTGCTGGCCGAGTGGTTAGAATGCCGAGTTCTCCTTCAGAACACCCGGGTTTGTATTCTCAGTAAGGTGTGTATTATTTATTTTTTTTTGTCGGTGGCAAAAAGAAAACCCCAACCTGCACTAGCCAGGCGGCCTTAATTCCTCAGGCTCAAGACCCCTCTGTCCTACACCGCAAGGTACTACAGGCAGTAGATGACTGCTTTGTTGTTGTTGTGGGCGTTCTTGAGAAGTAAACATACCCATGTATTCTCCCGCAGAAATAACAACAAATCATGTGTATGAAATGGTGAATAGAATGTCAATTCATTACATGAAGAGCTACATCAATGAACAAGCCAAATCACATATAGACATTGCATGACAAATAATACAATAACTTTTACTAAACTAAACTAACTAGCAAAACGCTAGCAACTCGAAACGGCAACAAGATATGTTCTAACCGCGAGAAGCCGTAACAAATAACCTCAAATATAACCAATTATGCGGAAAAGTAATTTTAAGCACCCTTTTCTTCGCCTTGAAGCCTAGTAATACATGGCATCATTATCTAGTGGCTTGTTCTGTGCAGAACTTTACCCCCAAAGAGTCTTTCGAAACGCAGGGTATACGATTGGCATCACAATAATCAGAAAACTGGGAATTAAAAGATGACCAGTGGGTTATTGAACACCCCCCCCCCCCCCCCTTTTACCCTTTTCCTACTCAAATCACCTAACGAGTGACGATTATTTTTTTTTTTTAATATGCGTCTCAAGGCATGAAAAGGGGGTTGTTTTTTTTTCTCACCGTTACTGTACATCGCGGAACAATCACAGGGCTGGATAGATAATCGGTACCAGTGACGAATTTAAATTGATTCTCTTCAATATAAGCATTTAAGACGGCGTTCATATTTGATTGCACATGCTTAAGGTTGAGAAGCAGCTTGATATGATGAAGTTTTTGTATACATGCACTTGTTTGTACACCCGTCAGCAATTCCAGTGTGAACACATTTAACGGCGCGGCATCATTGTTCGCAAACAACAAAATTAACAACAAGATTCAGAACTGTGTGCGTTATGAAATTTACCAAATTTCTCTTTCACAACTCGACTAGAGAATGCAGACGTTAACCAAATGTCAGGAAGTAGGCTAGTTTGTTGTTGCCGAAATTCACACGTTGCTGGCATGACAATGCCCACAAGTTGTAACTTCAACTGACGTAAGCTCAAGGTCGCCAAACTCCCGGATGTTGGTGGAGCGGCTCTGCCAGGACGTCTGCCTCTGTAGCAGACGGGATCTGGTATTTTCAGGCAACTTCCAACAAGTGCACAGGGCGTGGTAGAAGGTGCTACGGAAGTGTTTCGACATGAATCCGTAAATGACTGGGTTGATGCAGGAGTTAGCGTACGACATGAGATAGAAAACCAGCCTCAGGGGCTTCATATACCCGTAGTTGAGGTTCTCAAGGACTCCGAAAGCTGTCAGTGTGTTGCTGATCAGAATTGGCGCCCAGCAAACCACAAACACGACTATAACGGCCACCAGCATTTTGATTACCTGTAAATATAAACAAAGAAGACAAGGCTTTAAGAATATCATTGACCAAGAAGAATAGAATATTGATATTTAACGACAGTGGTTCTCAACCTTTTTTGGCCCATGCACCCCTTCACCATATGTTCCGAATGTCATTATCCCGCCCCCCCCCCGACCTTTTCGTATTTCCTCCCTATAAATCTCCCCCCACCCGCACCTACACATTATACGTAAAAATGGAAGCTAAATTTAATAACACATACTAGAACAATTTTAAACGTCTATATAAAACGTGATTGTCGGGTTTACTTACGTTATAAAATGAATTTCAGAATTCAGGGGTTCATGAATTCAGAATTCATGAAATTTTCAGAATACCCCCTACACCGAAACCCTAAAATTCCCCCCGGGGGAGGGGGGGGAATTCTCCACTGATTGAGAACCACTATTCTACGAGATCTGAACGTCGAAGAATGTGGCTAACAGACAACACCGTATCTGGGAAACTAAACTACTTTGGCTATAGGCCGCCGGTCTTACTGGCCAAGGGATTATGGACGCGGTTCGTAGTGCCGCTTCCCCGCGTTCCAAACACATCTGTGCGCGATTTGGCAGCAGACAGCGTTGCACTGAGTTTTAACGAATTGGTATGGGAGCCAGTCGTTCAGAAAACAATGGCAAATTACTGAACGCACATTTGCCAAGACATCAACAACAACAGTAAAATGGTGGTGTTGACAACGATGTCTTGTAAATGGATATGCAAAAAAATAATATATTGAAGGCCGCAGTGGCTTGGAGAGAGCAGTGACGGAAGACATGGCTCCTAGAAGAAGACAAAAGGGATTTACCAGCACAAAGACAGACAGAAGATATTGCAGACATCTTAGGCATGAGGGTGCATGAGACTTGAGAGAAATCGTGAGAAATCGAGAGACTTTTCGGTTCTTCATGGCGATAGCAAGATTTTGCAAAGTACCTGCTACTTTCTGCTGATGATGATGATCATCATCATCTTCTTCCATTTCTGCCGTCAAGCGTCGTGGGGAAGAATAATTCGCGCTCCAGCTCCCGGTGGGCGGCACTGGATAGTGTCATTCCGTGTGATTGTACAATATCTTTGATGTCGTCAATCCATTTTCTTTTTGGACGTCCTCTTGGTCTCGTCGCAGATGATCTTTAATGGTAGTTGGTGGTGTTGTATTCTAATGACATGGCCAAACCACTTGATCTTCTGTCTTTCAATAAATATGGCACAAGGTGTTGATCCAACTGTCTGTCTGATAACAGCATTTCTTATTCGGTCTCGGACTGTTAAGTTGGCAGCTCCCCTCAAGCATCTCATCTCGCAGGTGTTGATTTTGCGAAAGTGTGATTTTGATAAAGTCCAAGTTTGAAATTGGTAGCATAGGGTTGGTGTGCAGATGCTGTTTATTATCTGTCGTTTTGCGGACATGGGTATATTTGGATGTTTCAATATGGATGATAGTTGATATGTAAGTGCACTGGCTTTTTGACATCTGATTTCGATTTCTTTGTCTAATCTGCCATCTTCTGTGATCATGCTTCCAAGATATTTGAATTCTTTAACTTGTTTCAGAGTTGTGCTATTTTATCTGTATTCTTCTGTTAACTCGCATTACTTCGGTTTTGGCTGTATTTATACTTATATTCTATCTGCTGCATGTTGAGCTCAGATTATTAATATGATTTTGTAGTCTGCCCTCATCGCTGTAAAACAGGCACTGATCGTCTGCAAATAGAAGTTCATTTATTTCCTGTGGGTCAGTTGTTTCATCTGGAGTAAAGAGTTCTACATTTTCTGAATCTTTTCTGTCAAGGCTTGCTTCTTTGGATATTCTGTCCATTTAGATATTAAATAGCAGAAGAGAGATGAGGTGAGATATCCCTGCCTAACGTCTGTATTGACTGTGAACATATCTGATATACCTTCTTGTGTTCTTACCGCAATTCGGCTCGAAAGGTACATGGCTATGATGTTTTCTAGCAATTTTTCTTGTATCCCATAGTCTTCAAGGAGGTCTATAATTTGCATCTGTCTACTCTATTGAAAGCCTTTTCTTGATCTACAAACACAATATTCTGCTGGTCACTATATCCGATAGTTTTTTCACATATTTGTCTAAGTGTAAATAGTGCATCAGTGCAACTTTTACCTTTCCGAAAACCGAATTGTACTTTGCTTAACTGTTGTTCAACTATGGGTCTAGCTCTTTGTTCCAAAAGTTTTGCAAACATTTTCCCTATTTGGCTCAGGAGTGATATACCTCTGTATGTTTCGCACTCTCTCATATTGCCTTTCTTTTTCTGCTGATGATGATGATGTAAATACAAACAGCACATATAAAGGAATCCGATCCCATACCATAGTGAAACACTGGGGTTTGGTCTTCCTTCGTCTTCTGCCTTTATCCCCCAATGGAGTATAAGCTCTGAGCCAATTCACGCCTGCCAGACCTTTTTATGACTGACTGGGGTTTGCAGCTGAGTTCTCTACGAGATGATATAGCCAGGTTCACGCCAACCCCCCCCCCCCCCCTCCCCCCAAAAAATATCATTTCTTACAATACGCTTGGTAGGTTATAGTTTTGGACAGGTTACAGATAGAGAGAACTTCAGTGTGCTTTTCACCAGAAACTACGATATGCCGAGGCGTTGGCTATTCACCCAGGTCAACCATAATTATGTGAACAAGAAGACATGATGGTCTCTTTAACCGATTGAGTGCTATGGGATGATTAATCGTCTTATGCAACCTCCCGTATCTGCCATGAGCTTATAACGCCGAAATGTTGTCTCACTTAAAATATAAATACAGTAATTTTCCCTAAGCAACCTCCTTTAATGTGATATATAATAGACCTACCCTATTAACAACATAACCGTGACACACCTATTTCTCATTTTCCGCATCAATTTTTGGTTGGGCCAAACATACAATTTGTTTGGTACTGAATCTGTTAAAACTACCACGGTGACTTGGACATGTATGACAATGTGTGTTGTTTACTTCGGTCGGAATGATTTATTACGATACATCATTTTAATGTTAAACTTGTTTCCTGTATTATACATCTGAGGAGATACAGCTAAATATGAGCGGCAATAAATTGTGCAACGTATTGTATGTATTTTCATTATTCAAAGTTACAACTGGAAAGCACTGTTTAGAATGGAAATTATTAACGAAATGGTAAATTAAAAAAAATTCACATGGAAAACAAAGGAACAATGATAACAATAATTAATTAAGAAGAAAATATTGTTTTTTAATTTAAAAACACGGCATTGTGTTGTTATTTGTGTTGCATTTAGTCCTCATATTTTTGTACTATTATTTGTGTACATATAATCCTCATATATGTGTACATATAATCCTTTCGTTTCTGGGCATAATCCTCATATTTATGTGCACGTAATCCTCATATTTGTGTGCATGCGATTCTCATATTAATGTGCATGCAATCCTCTTATTACTACAAACCGTTACAGTACCTGCTTCTTTGTCTTGTCATCATCGCCATCAGACTGACTTCTGAGAACAGGGGATCGTTCACTCAGGCGTGCCGGACTTGACAAGGTAGAGGAGTGAGCAGGACTGCTGGAAGGTGTACTGCTCCTTGGGAAATACAATAATTGGGGCTGATCGTGGGAATGTCATGTCACAGAATGCATATAGCCTAAAAGTTAGTTGCATATCCTTTACAGGATATCGCAGTGAACCCTATATATATATGAATGTTGGACTGCTTGTGATTTCTTGGCAAGTTTATGTTCAGTAGTTTGCCATTGCCTTTGCATTTAGCCGAAGACAGGCAATAAAATGGTGTAAAAAGCAAGAAGATCGACTTCATCGCTTCATCCCAAATGACTCGGTCTCTCTCCGCAGGACGGAATGGCGAAAGCGTCGCACAATGCACTAAGTCCGTAGCTCCAGCGACCTCACCCAGAAGTCTCCGAGAAATTTGCCCCCGTGAACGGAACGACGTAGGCCGGAATCGAATCCACAGCCTTCGGAGCGTTGGCGGGATAGCTACTTGGCCATGGAGACTCCTTCAGATACGCAATAACAATAAACAACACAGGGTGTGGGTAGCTGCTGGGAGCTGCTGGGAGCTGTGGGGAGCTGTAGAGAGCTGCGGGGAATTGTGGGGAGCTGTAGAGAGCTGCGGGGAACTGTGGGGAGACGTGGAGAGCTGCGGGGAACTGTGGGGAGATGTAGAGAGCTGCGGGGAACTGTGGGGAGATGTAGAGAGCTGCGGGGAACTGTGGGGAGATGTAGAGAGCTGCGGGGAACTGTGGGGAGATGTAGAGAGCTGCGGGGAACTGTGGGGAGATGTAGAGAGCTGCGGGGAACTGTGGGGAGATGTAGAGAGCTGCGGGGAACTGTGGGGAGATGTAGAGAGCTGCGGGGAACTGTGGGGAGATGTAGAGAGCTGCGGGGAACTGTGGGGAGATGTAGAGAGCTGCGGGGAACTGTGGGGAGATGTAGAGAGTTGCGGGGAACTGTGGGGAGATGTAGAGAGTTGCGGGGAACTGTGGGGAGATGTAGAGAGCTGCGGGGAACTGTGGGGAGATGTAGAGAGCTGCGGGGAACTGTGGGGAGATGTAGAGAGCTGCGGGGAACTGTGGGGAGATGTAGAGAGCTGCGGGGAACTGTGGGGAGATGTAGAGAGCTGCGGGGAACTGTGGGGAGATGTAGAGAGCTGCGGGGAACTGTGGGGAGATGTAGAGAGCTGCGGGGAACTTTGGGGAGATGTGGAGAGCTGCGGGGAACTGTGGGGAGATGTAGAGAGCTGCGGGGAACTGTGGGGAGATGTGGAGAGTTGTGGGGAACTGTGGGGAGATGTGGAGAGTTGTGGGGAGATATGGAGAGCTGTGGAGAGCTGTGGAGAGCTGCGGGGAACTGTGGAGAGCTGCGGGAAGCTGTGGGGAACTGCGGAGAGCTGTGGAGAGCTGTGAGGAGTTAAGAGGAGCTGTGGGGAGCTGCGGACAGCTGTGGAGAGCTGTGAGGAGTTAAGAGGAGCTGTGGGGAGCTGCGGACAGCTGTGGAGAGCTGTGAGGAGTTAAGAGGAGCTGTGGGGAGCTGCGGACAGCTGTGGAGAGCTGTGAGGAGTTAAGAGGAGCTGTGGGAAGCTGCGGAGAGCTGTGGGGAGCTGCGAGGAGCTATGGGGAGCTGCGAGGAGCTGCGGCAGCACAGCGGCTAGCATGGCCGCCTGTCAGCTCCGTGTTCGTGTGTTCGCCTTTTCAAGGCGGGGGTGTCTGGCATTGACTTGAGATTCCAACTCGACCCACGTTTTACACGGGTACCGGGAGATTTTCTGGGAAGCAAAGGCAGCCGGTGTAAAACCAACTGCATCACTCATCAATTGTCTGACAATTTGGGGCTCACTCTATGTACCCAAGGAGGCAACGCTGATAATGCCATGAAAGTGATCAAACGATGGGTTTAAGTCTGTGCTCATTGCCTGCTAAGTGAGGGAAAGGCTGGCGGCCTATGTCATAGCGCATTCAGGCCTAGACATTGTGATGGTCCTATCATATGAAAGGTCAATGGCGTGTTCTTCTTCTTCTTCGTCTTCTTCTTCTTCTTCTTCTTCTTCTTCTTCTTCTTCTTCTTCTTCTTCTTCTTCTTCTTCTTCTTCTTCTTCTTCTTCTTCTTATTCTGCGTTCATCCGGATTTTTTTTTCGGATGTGACTGCGTTGTGCCTGTTTACAGCAGAGCTGCGTTCTTGCGCCGTTAGGCCGACACACCTGACTTCTGCGGGCATTTGTTGACCGGATTAACCTTCCCGGAGAATGGCGTGTTCTAGCTCCCAGACTTGCACATGCTACACCTGAAGAAATGGAAGGGGTCTTTGGTGGACATACATGACAGCCACTGTCTATTATCACAAACACGGTCCCGCCGAAAAGATTCTCGAATATCTACCATTTCTCTGTTTCATGCTTTTTTATTCCCAGAGTGTCTTCAATCTCTTATATTCATGCTTTTTTATTCCCAGAGTGTCTTCAATCTCTTATATTCATGCTTTTTTGTTCCCAGGGTGTCTTCAATCTCTTGTATTCGTCTTCGATGTGGTCGACCCCGCCTCTTCTTCCTGGAACCACGCCTTCATCCTTGTCTCAATCATGCCACTGCAAGAATTCGACCCGGGACCATCCTCGCCAGCAGATCAGCAGACTTTCCGAAGGTGACACAAAAACAAAGTTAATTGTCAGTAATGCAGAAAACAACCTACTTGGTGATCCCGCCAAATCTCTGTGAGATCCTTAGACCGTTGACGCCATTTGTTACTCCTCCGTTCCCATCATTCCGCTTCACAACATAGCCCCTGGAGACAGATTGTGCAGCAACGTTATATTATCAGTTAATTGATATGTGGAATATAGCAATCCTATTATGTTAACAATTTATTTGTCATTATAACACGGTAAGAATAGTTAATCGTTAATTTGACTCTGTTGTACAATAACAACATTATGTTAGTCTTGGTCAGTTAAGTGCGGATGATCTTTATTGCACTGCGGACATGTCCAAAATGATCCGATTCCCTCGGCGTTAAACCGTTCATCTGACAAACACTAACTGTGGTACTTCGATGTTGGCTGACGATACTACTCGTGCCCTTTGCTGCTCTATTATGGGCGCTCCGACCTACAATTCGAACTTTTGATTTCTAAAAATATACGTTGATTCTAATCATCATCATCATCCAGCGTCTTGTACTGTGCATATTGCCCCTCATTTCCATTTGGTCTATACATCATTGCTTAGTGTGGTATACTGTTATTTGGTAATATAGTTACATGGCCAGAATGACTGCCTTCTGATAAAATCTAGTGCTGCTATAACCCCCACTTTAGTCCCGATTTCTTTATTCCTGATTTTCTCGTCTTGATCTTCTCAGGAACCTCATTTCTGTTGTTGTGAATTCTCTTTTTCTGTCATTGTCCAGGTTTGACATTGGTAACATAGAGTTGGTAGGAAGATTGTGTTGTAAAATGCTTTCTTAGTAACTATTGATACGTGTTTGTTCTTTAGTATTGATGCCATTTGTCTAATGAGTTGGTTTACCTAATCGCATCTATTATTGATCTCGTCTTCTGATTTGCCATTTGATGATATTATACTTCCTAAGTACTTGAAGCTCTGTATTTGTTTCAGGGGGCGTTCTTTTAGATGAATCTTTGTTTTTTCTTCTTCTTTGGTTATCGTCATTATTTAATTTTTTTTTTTAGTTGCATATTCTTTACAGGACGTTGCAGTCATCACCAGTATTTTTCAGGTGTTGTTGATATTCTTGGGAAGATTAGGCTCAGTACTTTGCCATTGCTTTCTGAGCGACCGGCTCACATACCCCGTAAGTAACATAAGCGACGCGATCCGCTGCCGAATCTCGCGCAGCTGTTTTTCTCACGTGGATATACGGGATTACGGAGAAAGTCGTTAACCCCTTCGCCAGAGAGACCGGCGTCTGTTTTACTGGTGCTAATTTTTATATTATGTTCCATACACAGTTCTTTTAGTGGTTCTCAACCGCTGGGGAATTTCCAGGGGGGGGGGGAATTTTAGGGTTTCCGGAGGGCGGGGGGGGGGGGAATTAAGATTATTTCAAGATCGCATTAATACAAGAACCGATTACTTGATATTGTTTTCCCCTTCATACTTTACAGTTCTGTACTTTCGCCCTTCTGAAAAACATAAGTAGACCCGAAAATTACATTTTATGTAGACGTTTAGACTTGTTCTAGTATGTGTTATTAAATTTAGATTCCATTTTACATATAGTGTGCAAAAAAAGGGGGGGGGGATTATAGGGAGGAAATACGAAGGGAGGAGGGGGGTGACATTCTGAGCGTATGGTAAATGGGTGCATAGGCCAAAAGAGGCTGAGAACCACTTGATTAGACAGACCATTTATGTGGTCTTATAATTCTGCTTCTGACTGTGATATTAGTGCTTGATCACCCATAAATAGGTACTTGTATAATTTACCGTTGGTTCCTCTTCCTAGTTCAGTTCATCATGCGGTGTTTTTGTAGTCTTTGATTGGCAGGTTTCTTTACATCTGCTATATATATATATATATATATATATATATATATATATATATATATATATATATATATATATATATATATATATATATATATATATATATCTTCTTCTTCTTCTTCAGCGTTCCGAGCCATTGAGGTTCTTTGCTGCAAATACAATCCGTCTCCATTCGTCTCTCTGGTGGACCTTCTCTTGCCAGTCGTTGATTCCAAGTGCTTGTAGGTCTGTACATGTATTATCTCTCCACCGCCTTCTTGGTCTACCTCGGGGTCTACGGTCATTTATTTCCTGAGTGTAAGCGAGTTTTGTTTCCCTATTATCTTCCATTCTTTCTATATGCCCCAGCCATTGTAGTCTATTAGCCTTCATGATACCAGTGATTAGCGGGGACTTAAACAGATCATAAATGTCTTTGTTACTTCTTCTTTTCCACTCTCCACTTTGTGTATCCCTAATGGGTCCAAAGATGCGTCTTAAAATTTTGTTCTCAAAGGTTTGTAACAAGGCTTCGTCTCCTTTCGTTGTACTCCAGGTTTCAGAGCCATACAGCACAACTGGTCTGATCAGTGTTTTGTATATTGTGATTTTGGTGTTACGAGATAGCGCCTTTGATTTTAGTAGATGTTGTAGTGCATAGTATATCTTATTTCCATAGTTGATTCTAGTTTGTATTTCTTCCCTTATGATGTTGGAGCAGTTGAAGATCGTACCCAGGTATTTGTATGTTTCCGTTCTTTTAATGGTCATATTATCTATTTGTATGTGGCCAGAGTTTCTAGCCATTCCGTCTCTTGAAATTACCATATATTCTGTCTTATCTTGGTTGATAACCAGCCCCATCTGTTGGGCTTTTTCCTTTAAGTGAGTCAATATTTCCAATGTCTTTTGTTCACTTTGCCCTATAATATCTATATCATCTGCATAACCAAGCAGCTTGGATGTTCCTCCAATATCACATTCCTCCTTTACCTTCCTTACAACTTTCTCTAGAGCCAGATTGAAGAGTAGCGGCGATAGTAATATATATATATATATATATATATATATATATATATATATATATATATATATATATATATATATATATATATGTTATGAACTGGAGTGAGAACATGATACAACCGTAACACCCTCTATAACTATCTTTGACAGACATTTAGTCAAGAATTTCAAAACAGTGTACTCCCTTAGAGAATTTAAACACATACGCCATAAATCACACATTGCACGATTTATTGCCTGGCATATTTCGCTGCATCTCGCCAGATGCATACTACAGCGTTATATATCATGTTATGGGAAACAATGAATGATATGTTGGCTGGAATGTGATGCACATCCTTTCTGATATTGCGCGAATGTGTAGAACGTTACTTCCACGAAGTCTAACATTTAGCATGTAGGCCTTCTGTTTCCAGCCGTTATTGTGTAAACTACCTGCGTCATCAATGAACCGGATATTTAACAATGAACGCACTTATTCTTTCGTGTGAAGAACACGACATGTTCAGTAACTGTCTGTCAACCTTGGATCGAACAACATGACAGACAGCTGGCACAACAAATAAATACACCGCTGATTCACTTTGATAACTGACCTTGTCATGCTAGATCGTAGACTGGCCATGGCCCACAATTCTTTGATGATGCTGACGTACGCAAAGGTCATGATCAGCAGAGGTAAAATAAGCATCAGGACCAACATGTACACCTCGTACAGACGGCTGTAGAGGACCGACTCCCAGTCCTTGACACACCAGTAGGCCTTGACTTTCCCGCCGACCTCTTTGTGGATCTGCCGAAACATAAGTAAGTCATTAATTGTTATGTGTGGGTCGTCGTTTCCTGATTTCACTTCGTAGATCTGTTGGTACAAACCGGCCATTTGGTTATTAAGTGTGACTTTCTACATGTTGATCGTCTAGTCTGCCTCTTTATAGATGTGATGATAGAGCAGCTCTCGATCGTGTAATACACACATTTCATATGGCCAAAGAAAGCTGATTGTCTCTTTCTTATTGCTGTATATAATAGTTAGTTAGTTAGTTAGTCGCAGTTCCAACTTCACAGCAACGGGTCGTCCCCATTATGCTCCATTCCTGTGCCAGTGAATGTATATAATGTTCTAGTTTAATAAGCCTGTACCAGATAATTAGTGGACATTTCTGCAGCTGAGCAGAACAAGACACTTGCCATGACAGTCGGAAATAGCTGCCAAACGCAGAATGTGGATGTGGAAGGTATGAGGAAACCACTACATTATTTTTCCAAGATTTCATAAGTAACCACGGGTTAGATACACAACTATAATAAAGATAAACGGCGTTCTTTTGTTATATAATGTGTATAGAGTTACTGGATAACATCGCGACGACTGGAAAGGTTAGGGGTAGGAGGCAGACCGAAAGAAATGGTGCCGTATGTACTAAGAAGGTGGCACGGAGGAACATCATCATCAGGATTGATTCGGAACATCTGGGATCGACATCTGTGGAGAGACATGAACGCTTACCCTAGTTGACATAATGATGATCACTACGATTACATCTGTATAATTTTCACTGATCTGCTGCTAGTAAAGTCAGTCAACAAGTAATCCAACTATCTATGCAATTTTCCATCACTTGTATTTATGCTGCCATTCCACGGTTGCCTCATAATGTACTTCCTTTATGGTTTTGTGTGTGGGAGCCTTAGGTTAAATCAACTGGAACTTCGCCGGTCATGGCAGTGCTTGATGTTATCATCAACTTATCCTAGGATAAAATATCTTAACTTTATCTTTGGGGTATCCGTGACGAACTGGTTAAGCCGGTTGCCTCCTGCTCAAAAGATCATGGGATCTTCTTCTTCTGCGTTCATCCGGAGAGTGTTTTTTTGGACGTGACTGAGTTGTGCCTGTTTACAGCAGAGCTGCGATACTTGCGCCTTGCGGCCGACACATCCGACTTCTGCGGGCATTTGTTGACTGGATTAGCCTACCCGGGTGTGTGTTCGAAGGACATTCGACTCTCACTCGGACGTAATTGCATTGTGTCTGTTTACAGCAGAACATGCGCCTTTCGGCCCACACGTCCGCCTTCTGCTGGCATTTATTGACCGGGTTAACCTTTCCGGATAAATCATGCGATCTATTGCGGACCTCTTTATTCAGCTCTCCAATAAAATCTTTTTTTCTGAAATCGCGACCATTTCAATATCTGATTAACTGCTCTGCGGAGAAAGACCCAGCGAAATGGGATACAACCCGATGCAATGAAGTGAAGCCTCCGGCCTTTGAGTTCACGCAATTTTATTGATTTTGACCCCTGACGTTTTGGAGAGGCGCGCATTGCTTTCTTTTTTGTTTCCAGCAATATCAACTGCAGCGAGATGGGCAAGTTTGTTTTCTTTTCATTATTGTAGCTGGTAACCTGCGATCTTTCCATTATGGATTTTGCTATTCTAATTTCCTCCATTAAACTTCGATAATCGGGTATCAAGTTGTTGAAATCTGTTCGATTGCGAACTGGATGACAGACTGTCGACAAATATGTGAAGCCCTGACGCTTAACCAGTTATTTGTTATCATAGCACTTTGATTGAAATGTTTATACGTGGTCCTCTAACAAAGATTCTGTGAGCCGTAAACTTAGTTGTTTTTCTGCTTATCAATTCTGAAGGATCTGTTGGATGGTTAGTATTGTTTGCTCCCTAGGAATGCTTGGTCTGTGGACATATCACGAGGCAGAATCCATTCATCCATCCATCCATCCATCCATCCATCCATCCATCCATCCATCCATCCATCCATTTTCATATCCACCCCTCCATCTATTTATCCTTTTCCTTACCCATCCATCAAAGAATCGACCGACCAAAAAACTGACTGACTAATGCAATCAATCAATCAATCAATCAATTAATCAATCAAATGTTATCTTGGCACTGAATGTCAGCTAAAAGAAATCCCCATACCCTCTGTCTCGCATCATCATGGTTTCCTAATGGAAACTTTTCTCAACTCTTTCTTGATATTGCCCACCCGCCTGCAACGTGTTCCTCTTACATGCTTCTCCTTGCAGGTTCGGTGACGAAGATTTGATCATGTATTCAGTTTGGCAGAGGACGGTGTAGATGCCTGCGTAAGCAACTGACCACATGAACTGTCAAATGTATCACTCTTGGTCATGTTCTGAGGAGCACGGAGCACACCTAGACGTGTCCCCAGTGCTATGTTGCCGATGTTATATGACACAATTTGAGAAATTCTTCGATTGCTGGCTTCGAATGTCGAACGCTGTTTAATAGCCAAGACATGCCAGTGAATTATCCACTGTTTAACTTAATGTAATAGTAAAGAACTATTGTACACTTCTTGAAGAATAATGGATGTATGTCGCAAGCCCTATATTTCCACAGATAATTCTGCATGCGATGGATGAAGCGTTGAATAGCACATCGATGTCTTTTACTACTGAAGACATTTCCGGGTACTCATTTTAGGCTGAGTCGATCTGGAACTTAGAATAATTTAAAGAAAAGCCTCCTAAAGAGATACAGGACGATTTATCCACTGGGCTGGCAGGCAGACTCTTGGTGTATGCGCTCAAAAATAACATTATAACCCTCCCTTCAAGTTTTACACCGCTGGCTTGTCTATGATATAAAAACCATCCCATTTTTCCGGATACGTTGTTTTCCCTTTACCTCTTTCCAGCTCAACCTCAGAAAGAAAGTTATAATTAGAGCCCATGCCAGTCTCAGATCAACAATCCTTTTACCGAATCAGTCACATTACGGATGTTAATTTGAAAGGGATTAATGTCCATCGGAGGTCATGCTATGCCGGATTATGACTGGTAATAGTAATGCTTTTATTTTATGTTCGCCTGTCTTCAATTCAAACAGAGTCCATACACGTGTTACTACATCTAGTTCACTGTTCTGATTTTTCCATGTGGATTAGCTTTCCCTATTACCAATGTCTCTCGCCATTAGACAAACCCACATCAGAGGTACTTGTAATTTACGCCCCCGATTAAAGGACGAGCAGTCAACATTTTAGTCTATCTGACTGTGTGTAGAGTTGAACTCGCTACCTCAGCATCAGCACGCCGGATGTTTAAGAACAAGGGCCCTTATCCAGTCGGCCATGCAGACCGTAACAGTAATATGAAGGTCAATGATTTTGATTTTCATATACACGAACATTTCCCCACATTTAACACAGATATTAGCAGAAGTGACTTTAAGTTCTTTAATAGTGTGTTTTGCCGTTGGTTCTTCTCCTGTGTTCTGTTCTTCATGCAGTGTTATTGCGGTCTCTCTTTGGCTGCTTTCTTTACATATGCTGTAATTATAAAGGTTATGAACTAGAGGGAGGACAGGACACAACCTTGTCGTACTCCGGATCTTATGGTAAAGGGTTCTGAGTATCCTCAATTTGTTCTTACTGTACATTTACTGTTGGTGTATAAGCTTCTACATAAGTTTGTTATTTGTGCACTCACTCCATATCATTTAAGGATTTCTCATAGCTTGTTTCTATCTATTCTATCTAATGTCTTTTCTTGGTCGACAAAGGCTAAGTAGAGTATTTCATTAAATTCGACTGATTTTTCTATTAGTTGTCTAAGAGCAAAGATGGCACCTGTGCATCCTTTGTTTTTCCTAAATCCAAGTTGTGTTTCGTTTAGCTGGGGTTCTATTATAGATTGTAGCCTTTTCTTTAGAATTTTGCAGAATATTTCCCTGTATGACTCAAAAGAGAAATGCCTCTGTATTGGGTACAGTCTCTTTTACTGCCCATATGTTTCCAAATTGGGATAATTATGGCGCTTCCCAAGTCTCGCGGAATGGACCGTGACCTTACATTTTACTAATTTGGATGTTAACAGTTATAGATGGAGCTCGAGAAGCGACTTTGATCTTTCGGTAGTAGTTCAGAGTTATCCTTACAGCATCGAATGAGAAAGCTGCAGAAAAACCGTGATGTATTCCGGGACAAACCTTGGGAATCTTTGGAATGGTTACATCCATACGCAAGATTAATAAAGTGCTGCGTCAGTGTAGTTGTTAGTGCACTCGTCTTTCAGACGTGTGTGTATGCATGTATATGTGTGTATGTGTGTGTGTCTGTGAATATATGTGTGTGTATCTGTCTGTCTGCCTGCCTGTCTTTCTTATCTCATCGCATTTCATCTCGTGTTGTTCCCGCTGTACCTTACGGTGTCGAGGTAAAGTATACACAGCGGGAGAATGTCCGTTTATGGCTTCTTGTATGGAGATTCCCATAGACTGCTATTCTCTCTGTCCATCGTTTACGTGGCCGGCCTCTACTTCTGCTTCCTTTTGTGATTTTTCTTTTCTATTTTTCTGTCATTGTCCAGGTTTGGCATTTGTAGGCATAGAGTTGGTGGGAAGATTGTGTTGTAGAATGCTCTCTTAGTAACTATTGATACTTATTTATTCTTTAGTAATTGTGCCATTTTCCCAATGAGTTGGATTTGCCTTATTGCATATATTTTCGATCTCGTTTTCTGATTTGCATTTGACGATATTACATTTCCTGAGTACTTGAAGTTCTTTATTTATTTCAGGGGGTGTTCTTTTATATGAATCTTTGTTGTTTGTCTCTTTGTGCGCGCGTGCGCTCACGTGTGTGTGTGTGTGTGTGTGTGTGTGTGTGTGTGTGTGTGATGTGTGTGTGTGTGTGTTTTAGTCATAGTCATGACCTCTGTTTTATTTATGCTAATTTTCATGTCGCCGGCTTCGTGGCTTAGAGGTTATGACTTTTCTCCGTAATCTCGTATACTCTCGTCGGTAACGTGATGACGGTGAGAATCAGCAGTGGTTCGAATCGCATCGGTAACTTACGGGGTATGTGAGCCGGCCGCTCAGAAAGCAATGCCAAACTACTGAGCGTAATCTTGCCAAGAAATCAACATACAGCTGAAAGGTGCTGGTGTTGACAGCGATGTCCTGTAAAGGATATGCAAAAAAAAAAAAAATTTAAAATTTTCATGTCATGTTCCTTAAACTCTTCGTTTAGACTATACATGTCGTCTTGTAATTATGCTTCAGATTTTGCTATTAGTGCAAATCAGATCGTCCGCAAATAGGAGTTCTTTAATGGTGTGTGTGTGTGTGTGTGTGCGTGTGCGTGCGCGCGCGTATGCGTGTGTGTGTTGCCGCCGATTTGTGATACTTTAGAGTTGTATCATGTTAGATCATCATAGTGTAGTATGATTTATTGCGTGATTGCGTGATCATGTAAACAATGTTAACCGTGTAATCAGAAGATAAAAGTTTTATTTTAAAAGGGAATACATGGTTCAAAGTCAGAGTCGGCAACGGCAAGTGATATATATATATATATATATATATATATATATATATATATATATATATATATATATATATATATATATATTGCCGCTGATGTGCGATAGTGTGATTGTGTGATCATGTTAAACAATGTGAACCATGTAGTCGGAAGAGAAAAGTTATATTTTGAAAGAACCGTTATCCTGTCTGAATTCAAAGTTCGTAAATGTCGTTCGTCATCCATGACTATGTGGTTAGAATTATACCATGATAAAAAGCAACACCATCATCACAGGCATCGAATATACCCGGGGCATTTCCCGTACTTACTTTACTTACTAGGAACCGAGACCTGTGTTTATGAATAAACGTCATTTGGCAGGGCGCATAACGAGGATGCTACTAAATAAGTACAACGCGAATAAACGAGCATTCTAAATGGAAGACACAGATGTGGATGACAACTTATAGATCGATTCTGGAAGGACATTAGTGAACAACCGAAAGAATTTAATCGCGTCACGAAGGACACAAGCAAGGCTTATGAACTCATTGAAACAATCGTATTATTTATATTCCCACCACGGGGATGCCATTTGACAGACATTATCCAGTGTTGTTTTGTTGCATGACAATAGCAGAAAGGCTCTTGAACTCTTCATCACGCCTATCTATTGATTTATTGAACAAGACTATAAAAGGAACGTATCATGCCAGCGACCTATGTTCTTAATTATTAATCAACCAAATGTAACAAATCTTCTACGCTCTCACAAATAATTTCGTTTAAGTTGAAAAACAAAACCAAAACAATATAAAGTATAGGCGCGGGAAAGTTGTTCATTGTTGCCAGATGGGGGTTTAAAATAAAGTACAATGAACTATAGGGCATTTCTTTAAGAAAAGAATTGTCCTTACTGGTATGTGAGTTGTTCCGTGTTCATTACAAGTGGTATGCTTAGTAAGGTGGAGAAAGGAATGTTTCGTCTGAAGGGTTCACCTCGCTTCAGAGGTCACAGATTATGAGAATTGTATGAATTTTGTGCCATGGTCATGCGGGAGTGCAAGGAAATGAACAGGCTGATAGGGTGACAGGGAATGCACCTCTTGGTGGTAGATTACCCATGGTCAAGGGAGAGGTGGTCGTGCGCCTGTAGAACTAGGTGGAGGAGTTGGAGGAACAGATTGAGAACCACTATGTGGAAAGAATGAGATTGCAAGGGCATGGCAGGGGTTCTGGTAGAATCTCAAAACTGAGAGGGACGACCAGCAGAAGCTTCAATCAGATAGCGGTGGGAACGATTAGTAGTGTGACTCTTCGCTGGCTGGTGAACGAGGGGACGGAGCGCGTATGGAAATGTCCTGAGTGCGGTGATGGCAGTTCTTAGCTCAACTCAACTCAATTAAACTCAACTCCGTTTCTTTGTATCAATTCGTTAAATAGTACGCAATTCTCCCTTACTTTAATTTTAATAACAGAAAAACAGAGGGTTATGATACTCTTTCAATCAAATGTGTTGTTGGATATCACAGTCTGTTAGCATGACACACTGTTTGTGTGTTGCGTGCACGCGCGCGCGCGCGTGTGTGTATGTGCGTGTGTGTGTGTGTGGTTTGTTTGAGTTGAGTTGAGTCATTACAGCACTTGGGGCATACCCATCCTCAATCCACCCTTATATCTTCAACAGCTAGCGAAGAGACTCATTACTAATGGTACCAGCTACGGTTAGATTATGTGTCCTTCTGGCCTTTCTCCCGAGTACTGAGTATCGGCTAGATTCTCTGTTTATTTTATGCATGGCCGTCATTTGAGGAACCAAGAGAATATTCTATATATATATATCAATCAATCAATCATGTGCCATGCCGGAAAGCGTGGGCGGTCATGATTCGCCATTTCACTCGATCACCAGAGTCGTGGATCAGCTCAGTGACATATATATATATATATATATATATATATATATATATATATATATATATATATATATATATATATATGACACTTAGTGCAGAACTATAGATTGTAATTACAGTAAGTAAAAGACCCGCTTACGCGCCCCATGGGAATACTGCACTACTCCCAAATGTGTATGGGTGTCGTGATGTAGCCAGAATCCCGCCAGCCGACTTGGCTTCCTATGACATTCTCTGGTACACATTTGTGGCTGTTTCATCCTGGGAGCTCAGATCGATATTAAACATCCTAATCTATGCGGAATCGAACCCATGGGCACCAGGCGAATGTCTAACCACTACGATGTCGAGAACTATGCATAATCATAAATTACACTCAATGCAGAAATAAAATGCCCACGCATTACATTTGTATAACATTAGCAACAATCATGCCTTACAATTATGTAGAACAGTCAAGCTTTAAAAATGTAGATTTAGCAACAGCCACGCTTTACATATGTAAAACTATCAATAGTCCCACTTTACACACGAAGAATTGGAAACAGCAAAGCTTTTTTCTTGTATAAATATCATAATTCACGCTTTAAACACATGTAGTATTATAAACATTCATGCATTATACAAGTGTCAACTAGCAACAATCATGCACGGCACTATGTTCCACTAGCAACACCCAGGCTGTACACGCGCTGAACTATCAACAGTCACGCTTTACACATGTATAGCTATCAACAGTCACGCTTTACACATGTATAGCTATCAACAGTCACGCTTTACACACACGTGTGGAACTATCAAAAGCCAAGCATTATACACGTGACAACAAGCAACAATCATACGTTACAGTTATCTTACATTAGCAACAATCACGCCTTACAATCATATAGAACTAGCAACAACCACGCTTTACACACGTGACAAAAACCATCAATCATGCGTTTACACTAATACAGAGCTAACAACCACTCATTACATTCCTGTAGACCTAACAAAACCTATTGGAAACAACGACACACAATTTCACTCGAGCCTTTCCTCAAATAAGCATACCAGAACATACACACCTGTACTTGCTGAATTAACATCGGAACAATTCCGCGACTTTCCTGATTGCTGTTGTTTCGAAGTTGAAGAAATCGATTTATTGTCAGGTCGTGAGGACATTCTAATGCTATGTATTGATGCTATTTTGATAGGGGTTTAACAGTGCCACCGGTCACTTAGGGCGACAGATACAAGTGTTATTTCATGTCCCTTACATCTGAGTGGAATTTTTCAGATGGGTATTTTGATGCAGCGTGGCAGGCTTGATAACTGTATTTAATAACAGTTGATTGGTGATATTGTTGCGTTTTAAGACATCATTTTCTCTCATGACTCACGTTTTTGGCGCATTGCATTGTTAGAGTTTGTTAAAGAGGGGTTAAAATCACACACATCAGTGAATCAAAAGGTGAAGAGAAGACTCTAACGCTGGATAGGACATTCCCTGAGAAAAATTGAGAATAGTATAACCAGAAAGGCTCTTTTCTGGAATGTAGAGGGAACAAGAAATAGAGGAAGAGCCAAAAAGACACTGAGAACCATCCATCCACCCTTCATGTGCCATGCCGATAAGCGTGGGCGGTTATGTTCTGCCATCTCATTCGATGACCAAAGTGGTGGATCAGCTCCGTGTTCCTGTCTCGACCATGCCACGTGGCCAAGCCATCCAGCTATTTACTTCTCGGTCTTCCTTGGTCTCTTCCCTTCGATCTTGCCAGTTGTCACCAAGTTCTCCAAGTCATTTCTTCTCATAACATGCCCCAAAAATTGTGACTGTCTACGTCTAATTTCTCTAATCAGTTTACGATCTTCATTTGTTTCTTGAAGGACTTGTTCATTGGTTTTTCTGTCTATCCATGGTATTCTTTGCATTTTCCCGAGAAACCACATTTCCACAGCCGTCCGATGTTTTTCAGCATGACTGCTCATTGTCCACGCTTCACATCCATACAAAAGTACAGGTTTTATGTAGCACTTCAACACTCTTTTTCTCGTTTCAGTTGATATCTTCTTATTGGTCAGTATGTTTTTCACATTCAAAAGGCTATCTTCGCAATGGCAATTCTTGTTCTAATCTCTTCAAGGCATCTCCCATCAGATGTTATGGTTGTTCCGAGATAATTGTATCGATTCACTTGCTTAAGAATATGCCCATTTACTTGTATATCACATTGTGGCACTTCCTTCTTCCCAGTGCTCGGAGAACAGTAGGGACATAAATGAATAAACTGGGACATGGACGGAGTTGCAAAGGATAGCTAAAGATATCCCGGCTTGAAGTGTCTTGGTTGAGGACCTATACCTCAATGGGGGATAAAAGACGAAAGAAAAAAGAAAAAGTACAAGTGTTAAAAGCGGACCCACATGACATGCATAGAGGAAAGACAAAATAAAACAAAACATGAAAGAACAGACACAACATTTTGACTAAGGTCAGGTTAATCCATCTAGAGTTGTCATCTGATCATCCCCACTCCACCATTCTCTGTTCTCGGCAATTTTCTTCATATCTGCATACATTTGATCATTCCACTCCACCATTCTCTGTTCTCAGCAATTTTCTTCATCTCTGCATACATTTGATCATTCCACTCCACCATTCTCTCTTCTCAGCAATTTTCTTAATCTCTGCATACATCCGAGCCACCACGTTCTTACATGCAATTATTTCATTTCACTGGATGTTCTCCCAAATTACCTTGACGGGTATTCAAACATAATGCAAGCATAGGAAACCCCTAAACATATTACACATCCCGAAGCTGTAACGAAGTGGAGAATAGAAAAACAGCGTGGGAGGCAAGACACACAGACACACATGCATGACAAACAAGTGATCCGGTAAGCAAGACGCATGCACGGCCGAGACATCATCCAGACAGAACGCACAGAAAGCTGAAAATTATAAACACATATGGCACCCATTTTATGGGGCTGGGTCAACCCTAGTGCCATACAACGTCTTTCTCCGTAATCCCGTATATTCTCGTGAGTAATGTAACCTGCGCGAGAATTGGTAGCGGTTCTCGCCGCGTTGGTAACTTACGGGGTATGTGAGCCGGTCGCTCAGAAAGCAATGGCAAACTACTGAGCGTAATCTTGCCTAGTACATCAACAGCAGCTGAAAAATGCTGATGTTGACTGCAACGTCCTGTAAGGGATATGCAAAAAAAAAAAAAAAAAAAAACGCTGACAGGCAGGACAAACAAGCACAAAACCAACACAGTGAACATCAGGGGTGGCCAACGTTTTCAGCAGGCGGGCCAAATTTCAGAAATATTTCCTGCCGGGCCACGCTCCTAATTTTTAAATTATTTTTTTTTACTTAAAGTAAACACGCAAGCGTGCTACAGCTTCGGTCACATCGTCGCTTCCCACTCCGCGGGCTGCAACATGACTCCCGGCGGGCCGCATGCGGCCCGCGGACCTCGTGTTGGCCACCCCTGGTGTACATAATCGAAGTACTCAATAAATAACATGGTCAACCAGACAAGAAAAAAAAAACAACAAATAACAAAGGCAGACAAAACAGACACACGAATAACAAAGACAAACAGGTAGACATGTAGAAAATACACACAGATAACAAAGACATTCAGACAGAAGGACAAACGGCAAGGACAAAGAGATAGGACAGACGAAGGACAGAAACAACTGACAGACAGTTTGACTGAGTATTTCAAACCAAGCCTGGACTGTTTGCCGATGAAAACTCTTTGGTCCCAGTAACCCATAGTGATAATATCGTGAATCTCCCCTGCGGTTTTCACCGGGTCAGATTAAGGGATCAATAGCAGTTTATAATAGTCTCACAAAAACAGTCCCTTAGGATGTCTCAGCGCTAAGATAAGAATCTGCGATCTATTAGTATACTTTAAGGATCTGCAAGTAGCTCGGGCAAAGAATCTTTGGTCATCGATTTAGATTCTCCTACTAATATTTCAGCAATTTAGATTTATGCTTTGTTCAGCCTTTCAAATCCTCAAAGAAGTGACGTTGTTGAATATTTTAATATTTGCAGCAGGGTTTCTTTCTCTCTCTCTCTCTCTTTCTCTCTCTCTCTCTCTCTCTCTCTCTCTCTCTCTCTCTCTCTCTCTCTCTCTCTCTCGCCCTCTCTTTTACCGACTCTCTCACTCTCTCTGTCACACTGACTCTCACACTGACTCTCACTCTCTCCCATTCTCTCTATCGCTCTCTCAATGACTCTCTCTATCACTCTCTCTGTCACACTGATTCTCACTCTATCTCAAACACATACTATCTCACTCTCTCACTTTCTCTCATTCTCTCTTTCAATATCACTCTCTCTCTCTCTCTCTCTCTCTCTCTCTCTCTCTCTCTCTCTCCCTCTCTCTCTCTCTCACACACACACTGACTCTCTATCACTGTCTCTGCCACAATTACTTTCTATCACTCTCTCCCACTCTCTCTTACTTTCCTCTCTGTGTTACACTGACTCTATCACTCTGTCACACTGACAATCTTTGTTACTCTTTCACACTGACTCTCTATCACTCTGTCGCACTGAGTCTCTATCACTCTGTCGCACTGAGTCTCTATCACTCTGTCACACTGGCTGTCTATCACTCTGTCACACTGAGTCTATATCACTCTGTCGCACTGGATGTCTATCACTCTGTCACACTGCGTCTCTATCACTCTGTCGCACTGGCTGTCTATCACTCTGTCACACTGACTGTCTATCACTCTGTCACACTGACTGTCTATCACTCTGTCGCACTGGCTGTCTATCACTCTGTCACACTGACTCTCTATCACTCTCTCTGTAACACTAACACTCTGTATCACTCTCTATCTCTCTCCCTATCACTCTCTGTAACACTGTCTGTATCACGCTTCCTATTACTCTATCATTCACTCATCACTCTGTCACTCACTCTGTCACTCACTCTGTCACTCACTCTGTCACTCACTCACTCACCCACCCACCCACCCACTCACTCACTCACTCACTCACTCACTCACTCACTGTCACACTCTCTGTGACTCTCTATGGCTCACTCTCACTCACCTCTCTGCCTCACTCTCTCTCTCTCTTTCACTAACGTTCCCCATCCCTCCGCCCTCTCTCTCTCTCTCTCTCTCTCTTTCTCTCTCACAGACTCACACTCTCTCTCTCTCTGTGACACTATCTTTCTTTATCACTCTCTCTTTTACTCACTAACTTTCTCTTTCAATCTCTATCTCTCTTTATCTCTCTCACTGTCTATGTGCCCCTCTGTTTTCTTAAAGTGTGTTAATGGTTAAGATTTAGGTATTTTGAAGCTAAAAATATATTCTTATCTTAGCTGCACTTCACACAGTAAGTGAATAGTGTGGAAGGACAGACATATTTTTTATGGCCCAGTGAGAATGGTGGGGCAGAGCGTGACAAGAGGATAGGGTCTAGGCTTAATCCTCTGAGGAAAGACCATAAGGACACGTAATAAGTCTGGATGAAATGGTACCTTTAAAATAAGGAACTCTTAGCTGGCTGTTGAAGTCGAGGACGGAGCGAGGGTGGAAATGTCCAGAGTGCAGTAATGTCGGTTCTTAACTCAACTCGACTTCAGTGAATACTCCTGCCGGACTGTCTTCGGCTCTTGTGGATTGTATGTCCTCTAACAGTACCAGGTGCAGTTATCATCGCCCGGAGACTTCTCCTGCGCAGATTATTTCCCCTGGTAACAGTCTACCAGAGGAGCGGCTGGCCGAGTGGCTAAAATGCCGGATTTTCCTTCGGGAGACTCCGGTTCGAATCCTCGGTAAGGTGTGGATTTTGTTTTCTGTCGGGGACAAAAAGAAAGCACTAACCTGCACAGTTCGCGGCCACTGCACTAGCCAGACGGCCTTAATTCCTCAGGCCCAAGAACCCCCTGCCATACACCCCAAGGCATTATATCGACAGTAAATGACAGTAAATGACAGTAAATGACTGTTTGATAGTTGACTGTCTATCCATTTGATCTTTGCTTGCTCGCTTTGAACTCAAGCGTAGTGCATACACGTGCTACTACTTCTAGCGCACGAGACTGATGTTTATGAAGTGTGGATTTGCTTTCCCTATTACCAGTGTCCTTCGCCATCAGGCGAACCCGCTCTGACTTCAGAGGTACTTGTAGATTACGTCCCTAAATCACGTCCGAGAAGTCAATATTTTAGTCTAAATGATCGGTGTAGGGGGTTGATCCCACTACCTCGGCATCAGCGCACAGGAAGTTTAATGACGAGTGCTCTTATCCATTCGTCCAGGCTAACCTCCAGTCATTCGATTGTTTCCCCTATATCGTCCTGCCTCTGTTGTTATCATGTGTTAATTATCTATCGCATCTCGAATCCATCTTTTGGCACTCCCCATCTCCGCGTCCCCTGTAGACTTCACCATAATGCTCTTTTCTGACTTTAATGTCTTTCTACTTGTGCAAAATATGTCATTTTCCCCATTTTTGTTTTCTTACGAACACATCTTCCTCGTTATTGATTTCTTGATAGAAAGATCTATTTGTTTTATTTATTTTTTTTTTAAAGTAAAGAATCGTATTACTCTTCTGCGACATTTACATTCAAAAGCAAAAGTTTACTTTTCAGCTGATTTGTTCAAAAAC
Source organism: Cepaea hortensis (assembly GCA_963921405.1). Classification (NCBI taxonomy): domain Eukaryota; kingdom Metazoa; phylum Mollusca; class Gastropoda; order Stylommatophora; family Helicidae; genus Cepaea; species Cepaea hortensis. The sequence goes on from OY992893.1 coordinate 37,860,934, forward strand.
CAAGACTCATACTCACATGTTGCTGAAGGACATATGCTTACATGTGCAGTTTTTTTTTGTACTCTCGTTATTAGATTCTCATTAGTTTTGTTGATAATACAGCAGGTGCAGTTATACAAAATGTAATTGCTTATACCGAGCAAACAATCATTTATAAAACTAGAGATATTTTGTATCTGTTGCCATAAGCAAAGTGACTCCTGGCCAACAATTCCGGCTAACCATTGGACAAGTTGAAGGTTTTCATGTTCAGCCAAATGTTTTGAATGGACTGCGTTGTGTGTGTCGTCTTCTTTTTTATGTTCTAGTAATAGCTTTACAAGAAATTCAGGTTTCTAATATGTTATTGTAATTGAGAGTCTATTGAGACTGACAAAACAGAAGATTCAGAGGGAGACAAAAAGAAGAAAAAATATCAAAATACATTAACAAACAAATTATTCATACCGCACCTGAGCATGCGGATTAGCAAAATATGCAACAGAAAAGAGAACTGGATAAACTTTCCTGAATCGCAGAGAAAACATTCGGTGGTAATTGAAAAATTCTCAAGTGACTTCTGAGTTCAGAGCAGAGCTTGAAAACTGCAGCAGAAATGTTGTTGACAGAGAGACGTAAAGAAAACACCGATGCGAAGTTATGTGTCTCATTACTCAAGAGCTAACTAGCACATCTAAAAACATAACTCTGTGTGTTATGTCGGAAATCCATAAGTATACAACGGATCCCGTCACATTGCAACATACCTGGAAAAGAAGCGGCTGACAGATTGACATAGGAATATGAAGACTACATCAGGCTGATATAGATAAGCCTACGATGAGGCCAAAAGATTGATAAACATCAGCTGTAGAATCAAGTAGGAATCAAAGCGTATAGATCACAACAAAGATGATGCATTGTACCAACTTCAACGAAGTGAACAAGTAGCAGTCTTCTGACGTCACACAGGAAATACAAGACTGAGATGTTATGTTGTTTGTCCATCAAGAATGATGATGACCATTCATTTCATCCAGTGGGGTTGAAGGTGTGGAGCCGTGGGTTCTAAGATGGCTGATAAGGCCTATTTTGGCTCGAAATGTTCTTTGACAATGTGGGCAAAGAATGCTTGACGTTTCTGGAGGAGGATTTCCTGCAGTGGTTTTTCTGTCCTGCCTTTTCTTCACAGCTCTTGCAGTCCTGGTTGCCTCACATATGACTGCACCTTTGCGCAATGATGCACGCCACGAATTTCGGTCTCTGGCTGCAGCCTCCCAGGTGTCATGATGAATTCCAAAAGCATTCAGTGAAATTTTCAGAGTGTCTTTAAAACGTTTCCTCTGGCCACCTTGGGAGCGTTTACCACAACGCAGTTCGCTGTAGAAAATTCGTTTAGGGAGCCTGTGATCTGGCATGCGGGTCAAGTGACCAGCCCAGCGAATCTGATTCTTCATCAGTAGAGTGTGGATACTGGGCATGGATGCTCTTTCTAGGACTTCAGTGTCTGGAATCTTGTCTTGCCATTTAATCTTCAGTAGCTTCCTTAGGCAGACTGTGTGGAAGTGGTTTAATTTCCTAGCGTGTCGCTGATAAACAGTCCAGGTTTCACAAGCATATAGCAGTGTGGATAATACAACTGCTTTGTAGACTTTTAGCCTTGTTTGCAGGCTTATTCCAGTTCTGTCCCATACATTCTTGTACAGTCTGCCAAAGGCTGCACTGGCCTTGGAGATTCTTGCATTCACTTCGTCATCGATTGTGGCAGCTTGTGACACAGTGCTGCCAAGATAGGTGAATTTGTCCACAACACTTAGTCTATGATCATTCACTTTGATATTCGGCACAGTGTGATTATTCCCTGGAGCTGGCTGGTACATAACTACAGTCTTCTCCAAGTTGATATTGAGCCCAAATTTGGCACAGGCATGTGAGAAAGCTGAAACATTATGTTGCATGTCCGCCTCTGAGTTGGCGTATAGAGCGCAATCATCAGCAAACAGGAGCTCTCTGACGGTGCCGCTGTCAATTTTGGTTTTAGCTTTCAGCCTTCTGAGATTGAATAACTTTCCATCCATACGGTAGTTGATGTCTATTCCAATGTCGTCGTTCTCGAAGGCATTCATCAGCATGGCTGAAAACATGAGGCTGAACAGTGTTGGTGCCAGGACACATCCTTGCTTCACTCCATTGGTGACAGGAAAGGGTTCAGACAGTTCACCATTTTCCTGTACTCTTGCCTGCATGCCGTCATGAAATAGCCGCACTATTTGGACAGATATGTGACGTTGGATGAAGAATGACTTGCGCGATGACTTGGATTAAAGTGAGGAAGAGTTGCGCAATTCGTCGACCTCACTCTCTCGCCTGAGTCCATCTGAGTCCAGTGGCAAGACAAGTCGAGACGATTGGAGACGAATACAGGTGCAGTGGATGACCAGGGCGCTCTACGTGCCTTGCCGTGCTCATTACGTTCCACAACGCTTTGCAGGTAAACGCCGTCTTGCCCGTTGAATCAGGAATGATTTCTTCCGCGCAGTCTGCCGAATCCTGTCTTCACATGCTGGGTAGGCATACCCTAGTTTACCTCTTGGTTTGACACCAAATCGGATACCCATGCCTGGTTTAGCCAGCCTCTCACAGCTGTTGCCCGGGGGGTGGCCGCTGTCGCATGCTGACAGCTACTAGGAGCCACAGGCACGAGCTGGGTGTCAGACTTGGACCAGTGGGGGATGGGTCCTGAAAGGACATGAGAGCCATCCTTACCAAAGGTGCTACCAATGCCTGACACCCCGTACCCCCCCCCCCCCCCCCCAAGACTGAGATAACACTTGCTGAATAAGCTAAAGACAGGAGATACCGATTCATGATCATGGGTGGATCTACCGACTAAGTCATGCAAGGGTAAGAGATAATGAACATTATGGTGGCATCAAGGGCACAAATTGTATGAACATAGGGAAAATAATCAACATCATCAAGTGTCACGCCGATAAGCGTGGGCGGTCATTTTACCATCTCAAACGATCACCAGGATTGTGGATCAGCTCTGTGTTCTTGTTTCGACCATACGACGTGGCCAAGACATCTATCCATCATTTGCCATGTCGATAAGCGTGGGTGGTCCTGACTCGCCATTTCACTCGATCACCAGAGTCGTGGATCAGCTCAGTGTTCCTGTCTCGACAATACGACATGGCCAAGCCATTTAGGTTCTTACTTCTCTGCCTACTTGTTCTTTTCCCGTCAATCTCGCCAGTTGTCACCGAGTTCTCCAATGTACTTCTTCTCATAGCGTGTCCACAAATTGTGACTGTATACGTCTAATATCTCTAATTAGTTTGCGGTATTTATGTGTTTCTTGCAGAAATTGGTCATTGGCTTTTCTGTCTGTCAATGGTATTCTATGCATTGTCCACAGAAACCACATTTCCACGGCCATCAGATGGCTTTCAGCCTGTTTGCTAATTGTCCATGCTCACATCCATACACAGGTTCTATTTAACACCTCAACACTCTTTTTCTCGTTGCAAATGACATATTTGTATTGGTCAGTATGTTTTCCATCTTGCAAAAGGCTACCTTCGCCAAGGCGATTCTTGTTCTAATCTGTTCAAGGCATCTGCCATCAGATGTTATGACTCTTTCGACATAATTGTACCGATTGACTTATTTAAGAATTTTCCAATTTACTTGTTTATCACATTGTGATATTTCCTTCTTACTAGCGACGACCATAATCTGTAACTTCTTACAATTTAATTCTAACCCTAGTTGTTCATTGTGTGCAACAACCGCATCTACTAAATGTTGCAGTTCCTGCTCATTGTCTGCAGTCGATACTGTATCATCCGCATATTTCTATTATTGATGTTTCGTCCTACAATGATAATTCCTTTCACACCTTCTACATTTCTGAACATATGATTACCGTACAGGAAAAAAAAAATCTGGAGACATTACACATCCCTGTCTCACACCCATCAAATAGGCTATATTGACCTACTTCATTATCAATCCTTATGGCAGCTTGATGTTTCCAATATATGTTTTTTTTTTCACAAACCTAAGGTCTTTCTCATAAATTTATAGATCTGCAAGCATCTTTATCATGTGGTGTCATATAGTGCACGTTAAAATCTGAGGCAGAGACGGTTTAACCACAACAATACCTAAAAATAAACTAAGATGGAGCCAACAACTATTACCTCAGTGCATAAGCTCCTGTTTCTCAATGTAAAGTCCCCAGGGATGCAAATTAAACATGGAGTGGTTTGCCAAACATTTAAATCAATCGTTGGTGCTTTTAAAAGACCAGTTATTTGGTAGCCCAAAAAGCCGAGCTTCTCGATATTTGCAATCACTTGACGCGGACCCTAACTCCCCAGTACAAGGTAATTTACTCTCCTAACCCCATTACCCTGTCTACGACTTTCCAATAATTCTTCCTCAATTTCTTTGGGATATAAGTTTATTTCCTTGCACGGATATTTTAGTCGTTTACTGGTCTAAATCGGATGCCGTAATAAATTCTTTACTTGTCCATGTTAAATGTCGACGTTGCTAAATAAAACAATTATTGCCAACAATAGTAGATAACTGGTAATTTCCTTAACCATATTCAACGTAGATATTATTTTATGCCTTATTTATAAGGTCACTTTTGGTAACATGATTAGAAGAGAGGGCCGGAAGATTTGTGGCAACCGGAATGATTTTGGCTCTTAGAAACACAGCTGGAGAGAAGGAGAAAATCTGGACTGGAAAAGCGGACAGAAAGACGATCGGCGATCCATCTTACCAACAGCACAACAGACAGACGAGAGCCGTTGTGGTATAGTGGTGTAACACTTGCCTGCCAGCCGGTGGTCGTGGTTTCGATTCCTCATTGGAGTGGATTTTTCAAAATCAATTTGGGCTTCCAGATTGACCCAACTCAACTGAGTACCAGGACTAAACACATCACAAAACGAGTGCTGAGTTGTCTATAAAACAGTCTAGTACAGTGGTTCTCAACCTTTTTTGGCCCGTGCCCCCCTTCACCATATTTTCAGAACGTCATTCCCCCCCTTTCGTATTTCCGACCTAATAATCCCGCTCCCGCTCCTACACAGTATACGTAATAAAGGAAGCTAAATTTAATAGCACATACTAAAACAAGTCTAGACGTTCACATAAAACGTGATCTGTTGGTCTACTTAATTTATAAAATGAATTTTAGAAGGGTGAAACGTACAAAACCATACAGTATGAAGGGAAAAACAATGTCAAGTAATCGGTTTTTGTATTAACGCGATCTTGAAATAATCTTAAGTCCCCCCCCCCCTTCCCCCCATGGAAACCCTAAAATTCCCCCTGGGAGGACCGGGGGAGGGGGTGGGAAAAACTCTTGGCAAGTTTACGTTCATTAGTTTGCCATTGCTTTCACCCATACCATTTAGTAAAATGAAAAAATAAAATAAAATAAATACAAAAAAAAAAAAAACGCAATGCGGTCTGCAGCCAAATCATCTTACAGTAGACATCAATTTATCAATCATGTGCCATGCCGGAAAGCGGGGGCGGTCATGACTCGCCATTTCACTCGATCACCAAAGTCGAAGATCAGCTCAGTGTTCCTGTATCGTCCATGCATGTGGCCAAGCCATTCAGGTATTTTCCTCTCGGTCTTCCTCTTGGTCTGTTCCCTTCGATCTTGCCAGTTGTCACTAAGTTCTCCAATCCATTTTTTCTCATAACATGTCCAAAAATATTTGACTGTCTACGTTTAATTTCTCTAATCAATTTACGATTGTCATTTGTCTCCTGTAGTACTTGGTCATTGGTTTTTCTGTCTGTCCATGGTACTCTTTGCATTTTCCTCAGAAACCACATTTCTGCAGCCATCAGATGTTTTTCAGCTAGACTGCTCATTGTCCAAGTTTCACATCCATACAAAAGAACAGGCTCTATGTATCCCCTCAACACTCATTTTCTCGTTTCAATTGACCTCTTTTTATTGGTCAGAATGTTTTTCATCTTGCTAAAGGCTACTTTCGCCAAGGCGATTCTTGTTCTAATCTTTTCAAGGCATCTGCCGTCAGATGTTATGACTGTTCTGAGGTAATTGTACCGATTCACTTGTTGAAAAATATTCCCATATTCTTGTATATTACATTGTGGTACTTCGTTCTTCCCAGTGACGACCATAATCTGTGTCTTTTTACAATTTAATGCTAACCCCACTCACTGTGTACAACAACCGCATCTACTAATTGTTGCAGATCCTGTGCATTGTCTGCAATCAATACTGTATCATCTGAATATCTAATGTTACTGATGTTTCGTCCTTCAATGCTGGTTCCATTTATATCTTCTACATTTCTGAAAAAAATTTTCACCGTACAAGGAACAAAGATCTGGAGACATTATACATCCCTGGCTAACACCTCTCTTAATAGGCTGATATTGTTCCACTTCATTATCAATCCTTATGGCAGCTTGTTGTTTCCAATATATGTTTTTTTATAAGTCTTTCCCATCAATTTGTAGATCTGCAATTATATCAACCATGTTGACATGTCTAACTCTATCAAAAGCCTTTGTGTAGTCAATAAAGCAAAGATGAATATCCTTGTTTACTTCTGTAGCACGTTCAATAACTTTTCGCAGCATATACACAGCATTTACTGTACCCTTTCCTTCTACAAACCCACATTGTTCTTCCCCTATTTCAGGTTGTATTTTCTTCCTCACTCTTTGCATAATAATTCGTAGCAAAATCTTTGTGATGTTATGTAACAGTAATGGAGTACTGGGGTATTATTAGGATCTAGTGGGAAACAGATACAGCACGATTGAGCATTGAGACTGAAAGCTGGGAGAGATGCTCAATCGTGACGTATTGGGTTGGCAAGGGCAGTTAACATCACACCCTTGAGAGGTAAAGAAGCAAGTTGTCATCATGAGGCAATAAACTATTTTAACTTAACCTCTGGCTTGTTAATCTCTGTACACTCTGTTACAGGATTAATTATGGAGCATGTGACCAGGATACGAACCTGATATAATCGCCTGAAAAAAAAACAATGCGAAGTCAAGCCGAATAACATCGCGGAGAAGTTCAATAACTAAACAGAAATACTAGCGGCACGTTAGAGAACAATTAGTGAACGTGATAACAGGCGCACCAAAAGATGGCCAGTAAATTTGTAAATCTTAGTTATCTGTGAATACAGAGGCCAAAAGCTCGCCCAGGAGTGGTCCTCTGTAAGTCTTTTTCAAGACTTAAGATAACAAATAAAGTAGCGCCAAGAGCCTTGGTATAACCGTCACTTTGCAGAGTCCGCAATTCAGGAAGTTTGTTATAGCCGCCATTCTGCAGTTTGATTGTCAGCAACAGGCTTAACATGGACGGTGCCTGAATTGTTGCGTTTCAAGAGCCTTACCATGGTCGTTGTATAGATTTGTCACTTCCGAAGAGCCATTAAAGCCGCTGTGAGGGGACGAACCGGAGTGATCATGTCCTGAGAGTTTGGGCAAACCAGCAATTCAGTCAGAACATTTTGTCGGTCAGAACAAGAACTCAAGAATTCTGTAGAGGAGCAATTCAGTCTGAACATTTTGTCGGGACAGCATGAAAGACTCCTCGTTTTTTTCGTTGATCGGGCCATAAATTGTTGAAACAGTCAAATATCACTGGGCCTCGGCTGATCCTGATACTTTTTTGGGCCTCGTTATTACTAAGACCCTATCAAAACGGCGAAGATGTACCCCACCCGGGGTGAAAGCAAAGACTAATATCAGATGTGACCCGACCAGGGGTTGAAGATTATCCAGGCATCCCATGAGAAGTGACCTGAGGGGAAGAGATAGGCTACCTAAACTCCGCCACCTAAATTCCGCGACTGATGGTCAGCTGATGCAGGCACCTGGTGTTCGAACTTAATTTGACGGCGAGTCGAAGAAAGTAATTACTTGAACAAGGAAACAGATTCAGGGTAAATTTCTGTATTATATGAACATAGTAATTGACTGAACAGTTTTACAAAACAAGTGAATTGTGCTCTTTAAAAATTAAGAAATTGCAATTGTGTGATTGTTTGTTTGCTCTGTATAGGTATATTTCAGCGGAACAGGACACCTCGGACATATAAATGTTGTCTTATAATAATGAACTTAGAATAAGATTAATATTATACTAATATAGTGATATATATATATTGCAATTTTGTGTTGTACGGGGGTATTTCAGATCTACAATATGGAGACCCTAGATATTTGTTAGGACAGGTACTTGGTAGTGTATAGTGGATTGGATTACATTGCCGAACATTGTCAACATACAACATACTGGATAAAAATGGATAAAGAATTAGGACGCGTGACTGCATGGTTGCAAGAATTGAAAGTAGCGGTCGATGAGGTAAATAATTTTGTAGAAAGGTTAAGAAGAAGAACAAATGGACTAGAGACCTATAGATTTAATGTACAAGGCAACAGAGTAGGAGGGAATAACAGGAGACAGCCAGTGCTTAATGAAGACAGAAGACGATATGATTCTATGTATGCGGCTGGTTATGACGAACCAAGTCCAAATGCTTATAGGGTAAGAGACGTTAAGAAGAACAGACGTAATAGTGAAAGGTCAGACTGGTACAGTATTGGGCGTGAGAGAAACCTTGCAAAGAAATCGTGGGACTGGCTCTCTCACAGTGCAACCGCCAGAAAAAGACGTAACGACTGGTTTGAAAAGAGACAAAGACAATATTTGAAGTCAGGATCGAAAGACAGAGTGGAACACAAAGATAAGAATTCAACGACACCTAAAGTACTTGCCAACATTAATATGGAACAGGAAAAGAAGACGACGGTGTTAGTAAGGAAAATAAACCGAGAGACACAGACGCAGACAAGTAATACGATAGAACGTAGTACGCAGACTCAGGTACAACCAGTCAGCAAAGTAACAAAGGGAACTCAAACTGACTTAATAGAGAATCAGTCAAAACCAACTCAATTGACTAAGAGAGACAAGGTTGAAGTTAGGAAAGATGGACAGACGAGGACCAAGAACGAAAGAAAGATAAAGAGGAGAAGTATTGAAGAAAGAAATAGTATGGTTGTAAATAGAGGTAGTGCCATGTCAAGTTCTTCAGCTATAGACAGGAAACTAATTCCCAAATGGTGTAGGAATATTAGCTCTCAAAGTTCAGGTTACGGAGCAGATATTCTTACAGCCGCGAATTATAGTGATGCTGAAACAGATATTAATACGGATGATTCAGAAAATGAGAGAAGTGCAATACGAGCAGATCCTGAATTGAAGAGTGAGATTTCCTCATACGATGTAGTTCCCGGTAGACAAGTGAACGGAACTTTGGAATTAGATACCAGCTTGGGTGACAGGAAAGTAGGAAGGGACAAGGGACGAAGACCGAGAAAGAGAAAGAAAGTCAGACGTTCTAAAGGCGACTATGAGAATAGAGTCGACGTGGCTGCGGTGAACTACTATAATGAATCTGATGAGGGAACAATTGTTAGTGTGTCATCTGAAGACGAAATGGGGAGGTACAAACGTTACATAAGGTATACAGGGAACAGTGAGCAGACCGACGCTGGAAATAAGAAGAAAACATTTAAGAAGACAAATAGTAGACAGATAGCGGGAATTTACTCAACGACAGAAAGTGACTTAAGTAAAATAGAAGACCTTATGACCTTAAGACCTGAGTACTTTAACAGGTTGACAACAGATAGTGAAGAGGACATAATAAGAGAAAGACGGGTTAGTATATTGAGAGACAACGAAATGTTTAACTTGGACACACTCTATAACGGTTAAAATTCCTTGGGTGAGGAAGGAAAATGGAATAGTTTATGAGAAGAATTGAGATTTGAGCATATAGATATGGGAGCTGTCTGGAATAGACAGATGAATTTTGTTTGGTGTAGCATCGCATGGTATAGGGTAGGCGATGGAGTTGTTGATATTTTACGTGGATACGTAGTACAGGATATCTGGTTTTTGATTTCGGTGTAGGGAGAGTAAACTAGATAAAATAAGTTTGTCCGGAAGGGATAGGTACAGAGAGTTAATCACGTTGAGTGATGTATAAATGGTGTGCACAGAATTAGTAGAGGGTGAGAGATAAATGGTTTGACTCAGAGCTATGACGTGATGTCTGAGATAGTTTTGCTTGTTGGTTTGAGAAGAAAGAATAGTATTGTATGACAGCTGAACCGAGAATGTCTGGTTGAGGAGAAATAGGTTGAGGAGGAATTAAGTATCCTGTGAGTAAAATAGTCAGTTGAATAAGAAGAGTATTAAGAGTAAAAGACTGTAGAAGTTGATGCTTGAAGAATACGAGTTACGTCGTACTTGTGGAGAAGGAAGAGTTGATTAAGTCTGAGAAACTTGTTGTGTGGAGAAATATAGAAAGCGGAATGAAGTTTGTTTTGAAGAGATAGTAGATAATGCTGTGAAAGCGATATAAGTTGCGAGAGGTAGCGTCTGACCTTCGTATGGGAGTGAATGATTAAGTAAAGTAGAAATAAGGAAGAAGTGAATTGTGAAAGTCCTGTGGAGAAATTCGTCTGGTTATGCGTTGTTCATACGTGAGTATAACTGTAGTCAAACAGGTGTTCGTCGTGATGAGTAAAGCAGGATAGAGCTGTGATAACGTCACTTAAGTGTAATACATAGATAAAATGTAATGGTTGCGCTGATATATCTTGTGTCAATGTGTGTGGAGGAGATCAATACGCTTAGATTGTGCTGAGTGATTGCTGGAATGTTGAATTGGCGTCTAAATTGTCTTTGTAGTAATAGTATAGACACGTTAGGTTGTCGCGATGCGAGTGGTCGTGAGATGAGAGCGAGGTTGTGTGTCCGTGTGAATATGTGAAGAGTGGTTGATAAAACGTAGAACATAGAGTATGCGAAACATGGTTGGAGGATTGTGATGTCTTTTCGTTAGAATATCTGACGTTGGAAACAGTGTTAACATTCTGAATGATGTTTCATAAAATATGTTTAGTATTGTTGACAGGGATGCATCGAAGCAAGAATGCCTAAAAGTGAGCTCTGCTGTCAATTATAAGTGGAGTGGGTTGCTGTTCTGGAAGAGTCCCGATAAATAGGAAATGGAGTGAAAGGTACAGAGGTAAACAAGGTTGGTTAAATGAATGTTGGAGAATGTGTTCCGACAAAGATGACCGGTTTGATTGTCGTCACGATGTAAGAGTGCTAGGAGAGACCTGAGGATAGCTATAGTAGTGTTGGTGAGACGTTGAAAGTATTGAAGCAGGAGGATGAAATATTAATTGCGTCGGGTAGACGAGAAAGTTGGAAGTGGAATTGGTTGTTTTGATGAGAGGTCTATAGTAAATAGACAAGTTCTTTTGATGGGAGTAGCATGGTGGAGATACTGTAGTTAACAGTAATGATTAAGAAGTGGTAGTGATGTTTTGTATAAAGCCAAGGGAAACAATAGCTGTGCCGAGCCACAGGTTATTAATAAGTGGATGATGGCTGGTACATTGGGTTGACATTGGAATAGTCGCCACATTAGGAATGGATAAAAGGAGTTAACCTGTAGTTTACAGTGATTAAATTCCAAATAATGTGATGTGTAAGGAGTTAGTTTTGTAAAATATTGTGAGGGGAGATAATCAATGGTTGACTTCCAGAAAATGGAACGGTCAGTTGTGGAGTGGTGATTGTGGTTGAGGAGAACAAATATTGTTCTAAATTAAAGAAGTTAGTCTGTAGTTAACAGATATACGTAGCAGTGAGGTGTTTTGTTTTCTCGGTTATGGGAGGCCAAGATTGATGGGCCACTGTGTGTGGTAATTTGAAGGGAGTTGTATTTTTTTGAAAACCTTCTCTGTAGAGAGAAGACAATTGTTTTATCTTGTTTTATGGACTCTAGTTTTGATGCCTCATATATAATATGTTTTTTTTGTTGCTCGATTTGGTCCTGTAAAATGATTGTTATTATTTTAGAATAGGATTATTGTGTTTGTAGACTTTTGTGTGTAAACTACTGGTCCGTAAAAGAGACCAGTAGTATTAGGTAATAATAGAATAGGATGTATGTTGTATCATCATCACCATCATCATCACCATCATCATCATACCTTTAGTTGAGTTGAGGGGAAACATAAATGATTGTTACAAAAATTTGGGGGGGTTTGATGTCCAGTTGTGATTTTATTTCGCTGTTTTGTGTGTTAAATAGTAGTTAAGTAAGTTATGTTTAATTTACAGGGTTTTTGTCTAGAATAAAGACAATACAGGGGGCTTTAATTAGGACCCTTCGTTCAGAAAAGAGCTACTGAGAGCTAATAGAGAGACACATTCTCGTTGTGAAGAAGAACTTCATGGGTATTTTGTGCTGTGATAATCAGCGTAGAGAGGTTAATAGGGCTATGAAGTACTACACAAGTAAAATGGTTATGGGAAACTTTAGAGTTACACTAAAGTCAGCATTAATTGGAAATATATGGATTAGAAGCCATATGGGGGAAGAAAAGATTAATATAGCAGTGGGGTAAATGAGGAGAAAGTTTTAAACATGGTTTACATGGGGTCAGAAGAACCATGATGTACACAGGATTGCGGAGTTATAGAAAAAGAAGAGGGTAACGGGTTACCCCAGACAAAAACATGAATTGAATCCATGTTTAAATTCTGAAGAGTGATTAGACACTGTGGATAACAGTACAAGAATAAAGGGGTGTAAGTGTGTAGTCGAGACATAATGACATGGGGTGTTTGAGAGTCCGTAATATATGGGCTGGGATAAAGTTAAAGGCAGGGATAGGATATTGTTGCTATTAGTAACGGCATGAAGGGAGATTTGAGTAGTTGTGCCCATAATAAATGGACAGTAAGGGGGCAAGAGAGGTATATTATGGGAAGTGATCTGTATTGGAACAGGTCTTGATTTTTAATTGTGTCCTCGGGACGTGTTTTGTGGTTGACATTACAATGAGAGCTTGAAGTAAGGTTCAGAGACATGAAAATAGTAGTGTCTGTAATATATAGACAATTGGATGTGAATAATGTTTTTGATGCTGTAGATAGCAGCGTAAACGTTTACCATAATGAGTGGTAAAGGGGGTGTGTGATTTAGGTGAGTGTGGTTTTAGACTTTATTACATAAAGTCTCAAATGACATAGGAGGGTAAAGGAGTATGGTTTGGTAAAGGGGGTGTGTGATTTTTAGCTGAGTGTGGTCTTTGTGTGGAAGAGTTCTACTGCTTCTTTTAAATACCGGTGGCCACCGATTCTTTATCTTTCTATCGTGTGAAAGTGATTTCAAGTTAGTCGAAAGGGGAGAATGGTATCAGCGTTTGAAATAGTAAGCGGAATGCTTACGAAGTGGAAAAGTAATATTTAAGAAGATGTGTTATAATGTATTTTATAAAGTTGATATTGAATTGTTATTAAAGATATGTAAATATGTTATGGTTGTTTGAAGAGCCAGAAACGAAGAAGAAGTGGGTTGATATATATATATATATATATAGCAGGAGAAGAGTTAAAAGATATATTATTTACTTGAGATGATTTAGGGAAGATTAGAGGAAAAAGAGGGAATAGAGTAAGGGGATTAGGAGTAAAGATTTTTCCTTTATAAGGAAAATTCTTTAATAAACATGGGGAGGTGTAACAGTAATGGAGTACTGGGGTATTATTAGGATCTAGTGGGAAACAGATACAGCACGATTGAGCATTGAGACTGAAAGCTGGGAGAGATGCTCAATCGTGACGTATTGGGTTGGCAAGGGCAGTTAACATCACACCCTTGAGAGGTAAAGAAGCAAGTTGTCATCATGAGGCAATAAACTATTTTAACTTAACCTCTGGCTTGTTAATCTCTGTACACTCTGTTACAGTTACTCATTATACTAATTGTTCTATGTTGATCACATTCCAAGGCTCCTGATTTCTTTGGGATTGCAATAAATACAGTTACATAATTCAGAAGGTATATCTCCAGTATCATATAATGTGTTCAGCAGACTGGTGAATTGATCTATTCCATATTCTTCTAGTAGACATATGATTATATATATATATATATATATATATATATATAAACGCATTGCGGTCTGCAGCCAAATCATCTTACAGTAGACATGTAATTATAAAAAGGTAAAATAAAGGACCCTCTTCACCTGCCTTGGGAGGTGTTGGGTATATGTTGCTAGCTCCACATGTATATCAACCGATCGGCAATGGAGGGGTGAGCTGGTCACTATCACACTGAGCGCATTTACTTCCCAGGAGTGTCATAGTGTCCATGTTAGGCTGGTCAATGCTGGGAGTCCAGATTCTTTTGTTTGTTTAGGTTGCGTATCCCCCACAGGACGTTGAAGTCAACACCAGCAATTTTCAGCCGTTGTTGATGTTCTTGACACTATTACGCTCAGTAGGTTGCCATTGCTTTCTGAGCGACCGGCTCACATACACCGTAAGTAAGTAGCGTAACGCGATCCGCTAATGATTCTCGCGCAGCTGTGTTTCTGACGAGGATATACGGGATTACGTAGAAAGTCGTTAAACTCTTCGCCAGGGAGAACGGTGGAGTCCAGATACATGTTAAAATCCGCCTCGATTAGAATGTCAACCCAAGGTCACCAAGCCGGCAGACAAACGTGCTAGACACAGGGCCACCTCGATTCCCAGACATATACTGATAGAGAAACTTAGCTATCTAACCGCCCGGCATGATACATTGTGACGAAACGCGTTTATCTGTCTTGGGTCGTCAAGTTCCCGCACTATTTTGGCGCGTCATCGGGGACTTTCCCAGCTAAAAATAGACTGAGGGAAGCCGATGGAGGACTTATTATATAGAATCGTCTCGAAACACTGGAATTCGAGTAACCCGTGATGTTGGGTATCGCTCTAAATTCCCGTGCAGAGAGATCTAGAAACTCTAGGCGGGGAATGACGTTTTCCCGAGAAAGTATCTTTTCTCAAGAAGCACTCGCTTCTTGTGCGCATCGAGTTGGCACGAAGCGGGAAATTGGCTAAACCAGCCATTCACTTACTTTTGTTCGAAGAGAACAGACGCTGGCCTGAATGTGAGCCATTTTTGTGTTGCGTCTCACCTCAACCATGATTCGGCTGACTGTTATGAAAAGGAAGCTGAGAAGCCCTTGAACAGTTCGGAAGCTGACTGGAGAGCTGGTTTCACCATCCAGGTAGATATTTGGTTAAATCATTTAACTTTGTACGTGTGTTCCACACGCCATTGTTCTAACCTCATTACCTATGCGGATGTCCTTGCATACTAATTAGCAAACCGATCGATAACGCAGGTGACAATTAATCGTGGGTTTGTTTACCGTGTGCTCGCGAATCAGCTGTTAGGAACGCCGTAATGTGATGTGGGCGATTTGGGTTCCAAATATATGTACCATATATTGCCAATCGTTGCATCTATTAGGTTGCTGTGTTAGAATAAAACCTAGTTACTGTGCCGGATGGAAACTTAGATTATGTCAGTCAGTTGCTGAAGCCAGAAGAACGGTTAGAAAACCAGGTAAGTTGGTAGGTGGAGATTCAGACAAAATTGTGCTTAGTTACTAAGTAAAGGAAGAACTTAGTTCTGTGCCACCAGGAATGATGTCACTATTGTGTAATAACTTAATAGTGAATTCATTGTGTGGACCAGCGGATTTCTGTGGAAAGGTAAGTGGCTTTGGTGCTATATATATATATATGATGTGACATTGTGTATATATATTAGTTCATGGCATGGGATACTTCCTGGGGTAATTCCGAACGCCGAATAGCTCGACGCGTGATCACACTGCGTGCCGTCGCGAGGTAAATATGCGTTCTGAAATCTTGTCTAAGCTATCCTGTTTCTTTCATACTGGCGCTAGTGCGAGTGAATGCTAAGGTGCTGGAAGTATGGAAGGATGCAGGAGGCTGTATGAGACTGGGGAAATATAGAATATGGGGATGTGAAAGCAAGTTATGAAAGTATGTGTTGGTAGACCAAACCAACGATGAAGTTCAGTCCAGGCCAAGGCTAAACCACTTGGGAGGACATAACTGGAACAGTACCCTTGGAACATGTGGGGAACATGTATTCTCAAGAAGGCTTCTTGACTCTAAGGTAGAGTCTGATAAGAAGAGTTTGCTGTGGCGTGGGCAGGTGGTCCCACCAGCAAACAGGCTTGTGTACATATTGGATGTGATCATGTACTATTCCTATATCCCGAGGGATGGTATATTGATCAAGTTTATGTTTCTTAATGTACATTGATGATGTTAGGAACGAGTCTAGGGACTCTTTACCTATTTGTTTAGTTCGATTAAATTAGAACAATAACAGCCTTGTATCATTACTGACGTTAGCGACGACTGGTAGATGATTAGGGATAGGTGAGACCAATGATCAGACTCGTCATTCTGATGTCTAGCTCTGTTTGACGGGCTGTTCTGTGAGGCCAGCTGACATTTGTGAACCCCTGCTTGACTACTCTCCATATAGAGATAATGCTTTGGTTATATGAATAACTAACTAGCAGGACTGAGAATTGAGTAGTTTTGGTAGGATGCATGTGAACTAATGTTTGGGCCAGTGTACTCTCACCGGTCGCTCTTCCTTTTCAGGAGTTTGCCTGTTGAGGAACCAGTCAACTATAATTGTTGTTGGCAGAAAACCACTTCGTGTGACAGAGCGAAGGGTTCAGTTCTTTACTTATCACGCCAGACTCCATCACACCAGGTACCCAATGTGATTCACCATGCGTGAAGGTTGCTGCAAGACATACAACTGCCCTGAAGGTGCACGTGTGGGAAGTGATGGTTTGTGATCGTTTAAAATAGAAGATACTCTGGTTTTGCCAGGAACATTTCAGCATGTTGAGTAATCATGCTCGACAGGGAACACCGGTCCGTCTGGTTTGACGGGGGTTCTGCCTAAACGCAGAAGTAACTAATCTTCAGACACTTGAATGGTTCTTTGGACAGCTCGAGTGGCAGGTCTTGAGAAGAACTACACCAGTATGGACGTGTGTCAAGTGTAACCCGGTGGAAGGGACTAGGGATTATAGTCCAACCTGAATTGTTTCCGTAAAATAGATGTCTGATTCTATTCATGTACTGTCTCCGTATCCAGATTATCAACTGTGTTCTAGAAGGACTCAGTAACTTTTCAGTAGCCATATCTGATCCTACAAAGTGTGACTGTAAGAGACCATTGAATTGGTCAATGCCATATCGGGTCTGCAGTGGGACTGTGCTATGAGTGACAGACCATTCGGTTGGTCAGTGACTATTTAGTTCATCGAAGTAACCAATACTTGGAGCCAAGTCCAGGAAGATTGTCTCCAACTCGGTAGTGTTCGAGAACTGTATTACCAGTGACTCCGTGGGAGTGTTATAGATGCAGTTGGTCCAGTGAAGTGTGGTCCAGCAGTGACTCTATTGTTGTGGTTCCACGTTCGGGAGACGGAGTGGTCTCCAAGGTTCTAGTCATCTCACTGGAAGGAAGCCGGGTGAGTGGCGGACCGACTGGACGGGACATCTGCATCCACTCTACTTCTCAACTCGATGAAGACACCTACATCTCTAATTCTGTCTCTACTCTATCTTCTATTTGTGTAAATAGATTCTTCTATCAGGATGTTCATTTCAGTTCTATATTCTCAAGGGTAGAATAAACTTTATGTAAGTTGACTTGCTCTTTGTATAATGATTGAGTGTGGTCTCGGACGATGCCTAAGTGTTCATTGTTCAACAGGTGTAGGTAGTTAGTAGGGGTCTAGAATCTGGAGGGGTGTGTAGACGTAACTAAATAACCTGAGATCAACCACAGAGAAAAAAAAGTGTATCTGCTCGTCCAACCCCTGGGGCTAGAATACACGGGAGTGCTAGAGACACCTCGGGTGTGGTTCACTCTCACTACCCAAGGTGAACCCGAAACACTCCGTTACAGAGTGGGGGCTCGTCCGGGATTATTCCAAGATCTTTGTGTGTTGTAGACCTCTCGCATAGGGATAGGGACTTTGTCTTTATCCTCTACTACAGTCTACATAAGATTCTACTACTTCTACCTATTTCCTAACTGTCTGACGGACATTTGTGTTGTGGTGATTAGTTAGTACTATTGATTATTGATTCATTGTATTGCTTCACCCACACATACTTGAGTAGCCACCTAGCATAGTCAACATGTCTACCCAAGAGTTAGACTTGGACAAAGTTCAGGAAACTGGACGTAAGTCTGGTCTTGAAGGAGATGCTTTGAAATCCTATGTCCAAGAGGTGGAAAGAAATTTTCGCCAAGAGGAAAGAGAGAGGAGGAGAGCAGAAAGAGAACTGGAAGCCAGTAAAGTGGCTCTTGAGGAAAAGAGGATAGCGGCTGATACTGAAATGAAACGGCTTGAGTTGGAAGCCGAGAAAGAAAAACGTGACCATGAGTATCGAATGAAGCTACTTGAGGCACAAGTGCCTGCTACAGGTGTAACTGATGGAGCTATGGGAGGAGGTGTACCTCCTGGCTCAGAGTCAACCAGTAGACGTGACTACCAGGCTATGAAATGGCCTTTACAGCCGTTCGAACCCGAGAAGGAACGGATAGACCAATACTTAGAGAAGTATGAAGCCATGTCTATTGCAATGGGTCTAGACAAACAGAAATGGTGTTTGAAACTCTCCCAGGGACTCCGTGCAGAAGGTTATGAGGTGTATGCACGCTTACCACCGGGGTTACAGAATGATTACCCGGCATTGAAAGCGGCTCTCTTGAAGAGATTCGAGATCACAGCGCACTCATACCGAAGGAAGTTTCGAACGGCGAAGCGAGAACCTGGTGAACTGTTTTCAGCATACAGTGTGAGATTGAACTCATACCTTCTTAAATGGATGGCCTTGGCCGGATTTAAGGAGGAGTATGAAAGTTTGCGTGAGTTGATGGTTGTAGATCAGATGCGAATGCAAATGTCTAAACCCTTGCGAAACTTCTTAGGTGAGAATGGGGCTGAGAGATTGGATATAGTCACCAAGTTAGCCGAAAGATACGTTGAAGTCTATGGCGAGACTGGGGACACCAGTCCAACAGAGCCGAGATCGAAAGATCCGGATCAAAATAAGTCAAAGAAGAAGTCAAAGAAGACCCAAGGTTCTGATGAACCAAAGAAACAGGTAGGCTCTTTAGAGAAGATCTCTAACGTCAACCAAGGTAAGAATAGCCCACCTAGTTCTCCAAAGAGGAAGTGGAGTGAACGATGGTGCAAATTCTGCAAGTCCAGCACTCACAATACGAGTGAGTGTAAGAGTAAGCCCAAGGACTTTCACTTTGCTTGTCTTGCAGAGGTTAGGGATAGATCTTGCAGGAAAGTGAAGTCGGTTGATGGGAATGGAGAAACTAGACGACCTCCAGTGGTTGAGAGAGTAGAAGTGAATGGGCAACAGGTGTCGTGCCTCTACGACACAGGATTGCAATTTTCAGCTGTAATTGCATCCCACCTGACAGGCCCAGAGCAACTCACCGGAGAGATGACGGAGATACAGCCAGCCAGTAGGAGTGCTGTGGCGTTACGTTGCCCGATTGCCAATGTGGAGATTCGGAGCAAGTACGTTACTGGACGCATTCAGGCGGCAGTCGTACCGGATCCTCTCTATCCCCTAATTCTAGGCCGGAAGTACGTGTTTCTGGGCGAACCAGAACACCCTAGCATCCATAAGTCTAGGCAGGTCAGAGATACAGAGGAAGAGGGTCTCGAAAAGGTAAGTCTCCGAAATACTCACCCGGATAGAATGAGTAATGCTCGGAGCAAGGATGCGACGGAGTGTCCTTGTTCGGAATGGTTGCCCAACAATGAAAACCCGTTAACTCAGGGTAAGTTCAACTCTGATAACCAGTCACCGGTAATTCAGACTGGACCAGAGAAAAGGCAGAGGGAACGTAAGTTGGTTCCTGAGAGCTTCAGAGCTAATCTGCTGCGAACGGTACATGTCAGGTCCCCAACCGGACATCTGACTGTAGGGACAACCAGTAAATGTCTATCCCGGTACTATTGGTGGCCGGGAATGACAGGCGACGTGCGCAGGTATATTAGGTCTTGTCCGGAGTGCCGTAAATGCACACCTGAGAAACGGACGAAGACGAAGATATCCTTAGAGGTTGGAGACCGAGTTCTAGTACTCCTCCCAATCGAGGGGAACGAATTCGAAATCGGGTGGCAGGGCCCATTCCTAGTGGATAAAGTGGGGCTCCACAAGCACTATGGAGTGGTGATCCTGGGAAAGTCTACTACTTTCCATTCCAGTCTCCTCATGCGCTATGAGGGGAAGCCCGATGATAAGTCCACCAGCCCAAGGGCGCAGAGATTCGCTGAAATAACGGTTCGGGGTTCAGGTCAGGTAGCGGAAAGCCTGTCACACCATAGGAAGTCCTATATGTATGTGCAGGTACCTTCTTCGGTTCAGCCCGGTGCTCGGGGGAACATGAACGGCCAAAGGAACACCCACAGTGCTAGCTACACTGAGAACCGAGGTAGGAAGAGGTGGGTTGTGTCGGAACGGACACATACCCTTGGTCCCTCAATCCGACCGACTGCAGTCCAGCTGGGTCCTCGAAAGGGGAAGCTGGAGTTGCAGAAGTCCAGTAAACTCTGGCAGGAACGATCGTTAAATCAGGTCGAGACGGGAGCTCTGGTCCGCAAGATACTGCGAGATGCCCGATCGCAGTAGCGGAGTAGGCGTTGATCACCCGTGATACTGAATAGCTTGAAACCCCACCGAATGTGGTAAAAGTATTCTATACAATATTGACGGGTTAGACTTCCTCACCCGCCATCCGGTCTCTTAGAAAGAGGAACGAACGACATAGACAGCTTCTGCGTAGAAGTGGAACGACGGGGTCGATCCTCTTAAAGTGGGGGCCTATGTGACGAAACGCGTTTATCTGTCTTGGGTCGTCAAGTTCCCGCACTATTTTGGCGCGTCATCGGGGACTTTCCCAGCTAAAAATAGACTGAGGGAAGCCGATGGAGGACTTATTATATAGAATCGTCTCGAAACACTGGAATTCGAGTAACCCGTGATGTTGGGTATCGCTCTAAATTCCCGTGCAGAGAGATCTAGAAACTCTAGGCGGGGAATGACGTTTTCCCGAGAAAGTATCTTTTCTCAAGAAGCACTCGCTTCTTGTGCGCATCGAGTTGGCACGAAGCGGGAAATTGGCTAAACCAGCCATTCACTTACTTTTGTTCGAAGAGAACAGACGCTGGCCTGAATGTGAGCCATTTTTGTGTTGCGTCTCACCTCAACCATGATTCGGCTGACTGTTATGAAAAGGAAGCTGAGAAGCCCTTGAACAGTTCGGAAGCTGACTGGAGAGCTGGTTTCACCATCCAGGTAGATATTTGGTTAAATCATTTAACTTTGTACGTGTGTTCCACACGCCATTGTTCTAACCTCATTACCTATGCGGATGTCCTTGCATACTAATTAGCAAACCGATCGATAACGCAGGTGACAATTAATCGTGGGTTTGTTTACCGTGTGCTCGCGAATCAGCTGTTAGGAACGCCGTAATGTGATGTGGGCGATTTGGGTTCCAAATATATGTACCATATATTGCCAATCGTTGCATCTATTAGGTTGCTGTGTTAGAATAAAACCTAGTTACTGTGCCGGATGGAAACTTAGATTATGTCAGTCAGTTGCTGAAGCCAGAAGAACGGTTAGAAAACCAGGTAAGTTGGTAGGTGGAGATTCAGACAAAATTGTGCTTAGTTACTAAGTAAAGGAAGAACTTAGTTCTGTGCCACCAGGAATGATGTCACTATTGTGTAATAACTTAATAGTGAATTCATTGTGTGGACCAGCGGATTTCTGTGGAAAGGTAAGTGGCTTTGGTGCTATATATATATATATATGATGTGACATTGTGTATATATATTAGTTCATGGCATGGGATACTTCCTGGGGTAATTCCGAACGCCGAATAGCTCGACGCGTGATCACACTGCGTGCCGTCGCGAGGTAAATATGCGTTCTGAAATCTTGTCTAAGCTATCCTGTTTCTTTCATACTGGCGCTAGTGCGAGTGAATGCTAAGGTGCTGGAAGTATGGAAGGATGCAGGAGGCTGTATGAGACTGGGGAAATATAGAATATGGGGATGTGAAAGCAAGTTATGAAAGTATGTGTTGGTAGACCAAACCAACGATGAAGTTCAGTCCAGGCCAAGGCTAAACCACTTGGGAGGACAGAACTGGAACAGTACCCTTGGAACATGTGGGGAACATGTATTCTCAAGAAGGCTTCTTGACTCTAAGGTAGAGTCTGATAAGAAGAGTTTGCTGTGGCGTGGGCAGGTGGTCCCACCAGCAAACAGGCTTGTGTACATATTGGATGTGATCATGTACTATTCCTATATCCCGAGGGATGGTATATTGATCAAGTTTATGTTTCTTAATGTACATTGATGATGTTAGGAACGAGTCTAGGGACTCTTTACCTATTTGTTTAGTTCGATTAAATTAGAACAATAACAGCCTTGTATCATTACTGACGTTAGCGACGACTGGTAGATGATTAGGGATAGGTGAGACCAATGATCAGACTCGTCATTCTGATGTCTAGCTCTGTTTGACGGGCTGTTCTGTGAGGCCAGCTGACATTTGTGAACCCCTGCTTGACTACTCTCCATATAGAGATAATGCTTTGGTTATATGAATAACTAACTAGCAGGACTGAGAATTGAGTAGTTTTGGTAGGATGCATGTGAACTAATGTTTGGGCCAGTGTACTCTCACCGGTCGCTCTTCCTTTTCAGGAGTTTGCCTGTTGAGGAACCAGTCAACTATAATTGTTGTTGGCAGAAAACCACTTCGTGTGACAGAGCGAAGGGTTCAGTTCTTTACTTATCACGCCAGACTCCATCACACCAGGTACCCAATGTGATTCACCATGCGTGAAGGTTGCTGCAAGACATACAACTGCCCTGAAGGTGCACGTGTGGGAAGTGATGGTTTGTGATCGTTTAAAATAGAAGATACTCTGGTTTTGCCAGGAACATTTCAGCATGTTGAGTAATCATGCTCGACAGGGAACACCGGTCCGTCTGGTTTGACGGGGGTTCTGCCTAAACGCAGAAGTAACTAATCTTCAGACACTTGAATGGTTCTTTGGACAGCTCGAGTGGCAGGTCTTGAGAAGAACTACACCAGTATGGACGTGTGTCAAGTGTAACCCGGTGGAAGGGACTAGGGATTATAGTCCAACCTGAATTGTTTCCGTAAAATAGATGTCTGATTCTATTCATGTACTGTCTCCGTATCCAGATTATCAATTGTGTTCTAGAAGGACTCAGTAACTTTTCAGTAGCCATATCTGATCCTACAAAGTGTGACTGTAAGAGACCATTGAATTGGTCAATGCCATATCGGGTCTGCAGTGGGACTGTGCTATGAGTGACAGACCATTCGGTTGGTCAGTGACTATTTAGTTCATCGAAGTAACCAATACTTGGAGCCAAGTCCAGGAAGATTGTCTCCAACTCGGTAGTGTTCGAGAACTGTATTACCAGTGACTCCGTGGGAGTGTTATAGATGCAGTTGGTCCAGTGAAGTGTGGTCCAGCAGTGACTCTATTGTTGTGGTTCCACGTTCGGGAGACGGAGTGGTCTCCAAGGTTCTAGTCATCTCACTGGAAGGAAGCCGGGTGAGTGGCGGACCGACTGGACGGGACATCTGCATCCACTCTACTTCTCAACTCGATGAAGACACCTACATCTCTAATTCTGTCTCTACTCTATCTTCTATTTGTGTAAATAGATTCTTCTATCAGGATGTTCATTTCAGTTCTATATTCTCAAGGGTAGAATAAACTTTATGTAAGTTGACTTGCTCTTTGTATAATGATTGAGTGTGGTCTCGGACGATGCCTAAGTGTTCATTGTTCAACAGGTGTAGGTAGTTAGTAGGGGTCTAGAATCTGGAGGGGTGTGTAGACGTAACTAAATAACCTGAGATCAACCACAGAGAAAAAAAAGTGTATCTGCTCGTCCAACCCCTGGGGCTAGAATACACGGGAGTGCTAGAGACACCTCGGGTGTGGTTCACTCTCACTACCCAAGGTGAACCCGAAACACTCCGTTACATACATGGTAACTATTTTCTTGTCTTATTGCGAAGAGGTTACAAACGCAATTCGTATTTCCTCCGAACGCGTTCTAAACACAGCTGCGGGAGATTTAGAAGCAGACCACCTTGCGCTGGTTTTCATACAATAGAATGAGTGACGGTCGTTCAGAAAGCAAAAGCTACTTTCTAAATGTAAACTTGCCAATAAATCAAAAACAGTCCCAAAAAAAAAAAGTTATAGTTGACTGCGACGCCCTGTAAAAGATATGTAACTAATTTATTAAAAGTGGTGACTAGGTTCAACCTGGTGTTTTGAATAAACAATTAACGCTACACGCTATTGATTTCGCCTTGAGCGCTATAATGGGCAACCTCTGCAGGTACAGCTTGTGACACAGCGCCGGTGTACAGGAAACTAATTTGTTCAACGGTGCAACAGGTCGTCCCCCGGGAGGCTGCATTTGACTACATACAAGACGTGGGTTCAAACTCTGACATCTCCACACTCCCTTCACACGATACGCCTGGCTGTTCACGATAATCAATCAAATTCCCATAATTGGGTCAGTTCGATTAGATTGATCGGTGTTCGACAAATGAAGAGCATGATTGTCTCAGTCAAATATATACAGTTCCAAGGTGTTATCGTCGTTTAAAGTTGAGTTGAGCTGAGTTAAGAACCGACATCACTGTACTCAGGACATTCTCGTACGTGCTCCGTCCCCTCGTTCAACAGTCAGCGAAGAGTCATACAACTAATCGTTCCCACCGCTATCTGATTAAAACTTCTCCTGGTCTTCCCTCTCAGGTTTGAGATTCTTCCAGAACCCCTGCCAATCTCCCGCAATCTCATTCTTTCCACATATGGGTTCCCAATCTGTTCCTCCGTCTTCTCCACATGGTTCCACAAGCTCACGACCAACTCCCCCTTGTTCATAGGCAATCTGTCACCAAGAGGTGCATTCCCTGCTAGCCTCTCAGCCTGTTCATTTCTCCGCACCCCCGCATGGCCAGGACAAAATCTCCATACAATTCTCACAATCTTTGACCTCTGAAGCGGGATCACAATCCTTTCTCCACCTTCCTGTAACAGTCTGGTAAAATAGCTTTCACCAGACCGCCAAAAGTTGTCTAAGGGAATCGGCCCGTGTGTTTAAAAAAACCAGTTAGGAAGTTCAGGACCTCTGATGATACTTGACCGGGTAAACTCTAGTTTACCTTTCGTTGTTCGGTAGCTTTCTTTCGGGTAGAAAGAGTCCAAATGTATCTTATACTTGGGCTCAAGCTGTCAGAAAACGACATATGCCGCAGAATTTATAGGTACAAACGAGGTCAGAATTAACTTGGGCTGTCAAGAAACAAAAGCTATACTCCAGATTTATGGCAGTGGGATACGCACATGGCCTGAGAAATTTACTTCAAGAACTCAGACCAGGACTTTAACCTTAGATTGAGACGTGGCGGGCTAGATAAACTGATAGATGCTAAGTAGGTATGCAGATTAGCTAGGCTACGTGCGGTGAATTGATTGGAGATTTCCCGCGAGACGGTAGGGGATGACAAGTACGCGTGACTTAGTACGGGAAGCACCGCCAGGATTGGTAAAAGGTATATATACGAAGGAATCCAGTGAGTCGTTCATTCGCACTGCTAGCGCTAAGAAGTCAAGTCGCCTTATTCTGTCAAGAAGCCTGAAACGCGGGATAATATCACGTCGAAAGTCCAACAACAAGAAACACGCGGTAACCAAGATGTGCAGCGTGGGAGCCGACAACCAGAAGAACGACGTGGAGAGCTTACCTGCTAGCCGCTTCAAAGAGCCTGATACTACAGCTATTACTGAAGCTACTACGAGGGAGAAGATCGACAGCCCAACACAGTCAAGAATCAAGACAGCAGAGAAGGAAGAGAAAGACACCAGAGCCGGGAACACCGACTCAAAAACAGTCCGATGGGTTGTCAAGCGGATACAAGTGGGGCTGACAGACGAAGAAATCCTGAAACAGCTACGAGAAGAGAATCCTAACATCCGATTCATGAAGGCGGAGCGGCTCCTCACCTACTCCAAGATACCTACAACCTTGGCGGTGGTGATATCGGAGAGCAGCGAGATGCCGATAACAGTATCAATCAACAACAGAATGCAGCAGCCAGAAAGATTAATCCCTAGAGTCAACCAATGTTCCAGATGTCAGAGGGCCGGCCACAGCAGAGCAATATGCCGCAGTAAGACGGAAATCTGCCGTTACTGCGCCGATCACCATGCCTTCAAGGAGTGTCCGCTGGCCAAGCTGGACACTGACTTCAGAGCCTCTAACAACAAAAGAAAATGTGCCAACTGCCTGGGCAAGCATGGAGCAAGATACTTGGGCTGTCCGTACCTGCAACGACACGGAGACGCCTTAAAGATCACAAATACAAGGAAGACAGCAGTCAAGGAAGGAATGCGAAGGGGCGAGACAGCCACGGGTATCGCACAAGCCGAAAGAGGTCAACTTCAAAATCAGATAGACGAGTTGAAGAGACAAGTCAAGGCACTGCTGACGCCGATCCCGAATAACGACAACGAAAAACTACTGGCGGAAATGAAGGAGATTCAGCAAAACATCAAGCAAGAAGTAGAACATATGGCACTGATTAAGAAGGAGAATGAAGAGATCCTATAAACCATTAAATCAGAGCGAGAACTACAGAAAGCTGAAATGGAAATACTCCGAAATCAAACAACAGAAGCCGAACAAGAAATTACAGAGAAATCGCAGGATGAAAACCAAGAGACCGAGCCTGAAACACAAGCGAAAGCCAGCAGCCCAACCACGACGCCCGAAACATTCAAAGGGAAGCCAATATCCCACCAGACATCCGAAGAAAACCGAAATGAGCACCCTGACGACGTCCGGAGACCAGGAATATTGTTCCCTGAGATAACGAGGAAATACGAACTCAAGTGCGAGGAATACAGAAAGCACATGGAAGAAAAAGAACAGAAGTACAAGAAATTCAACGGGAAACCAATGCCCCGCAATACCGCCACATTACCAGTTTTAAAAGGCGTTGATGCCGAAGACCCATGGCAATACTATATAGAGGACGGAGAAGTCATCCCATGGCTGACCACGGAGGAAGCAATCAAAAGACAGCACGAACTCAGACGCGGGAAGCGGACTGAAAGAAAACGCAAGGAGGCATATCACATCGAAAAGCTTCTACAGTTAATTCACAATTGAGAAGGCAAAATACCAAATAAAAAGTCCTTTTAAGGACTGCAACCAGTCAAGCCAGGAGCCTGCGCCGACAAAGAAAACCACAAGAGGAAACATGTACAAAGGACAGCCGCCGACCGATCCCACTGCTGACGTCACAGACAGAAACCAAAATAACCAGTCCGAGATAGGACTCACAAGACAAGAATTAGGGTGAACAAACCCACAAAAACCACGGACCTCAACAATAACCGACGCTGAGGAAACAGGTTGAACGAGGCCGAATTTGGAATTTTTGTTTTGAAAATTTGAATTGGAAGTGAGTCGAGGAGTGGAACAAGAAAGAGGACGGTTTTAGCAGCAGGGCTCACGGAGCCGAGAGATGAGTCTTTGCTCGGCCTGGAGGAATGAGTTGCAGGACTTCAGAAATTGTGGCTATTCAGTGCCCCAATCTTTAGAGTACCTGGGAGAGAAAAGAAGTGAAGGAAGACGGACAGGTGCACATGTCGTAACTCGTCTGAATCACAGAGAGAAAGAAGGACGACTGAAGGACCTGTGGACAGTTTATCCAGGTATACACACCCGAAGAGAAAGAACACACGGATTCCGAGGATCACAAAGTGGAAGGAAACCACTTGAGAATGGCTACTGGCTAAGAAAACCGCTCACTAGTTGCAATAGATGGCTAAAAGTCGTACAGGACATACATTAGCCAAAGAGGGGACACTGTTGTTGGAATCACACAGGGGACTGACAGTCAGATCAGACGGACAAGTCAGGCGAATTCCACGACGAGCAATATATAGTCAATAATCAACTGTGGAACCCAGAAGAGCGATTGACTGGGTAAATAAATGGACTACTTATAAACCTACAGAATGGTTACTACGGGAGTCACAACGGCCGGTGGAATTCCCTTAGCCTTTTCTTCAGGCAGTTTGTAGGTAGTAGTCTCCGAACGAGCAGTGGCTGTTTGTGCTCCTCTGCCAGTCATTTGTAGCATTACCCTGATATCCAATTACACATTGGAGATCTTATCTCTCTTCATTATTTTTCTGCATTGGTTATGTTGTCAAAATCAATGTTGTCAAAATGTAATAAAAAATGTGAAGAAGCAGTCATTAGGAAAAAGAGTGCCAGACAGTTGTAGTTAAATGACATCAACAACATCCAAAAGGAAGAACAATATAGAAATGAATGTAAAGAGGCTACAAAAATAGTTCGACAGCAGAAGCGAGAATATATGAGTAATATAATCAAAGATATGGAAACTAATCACCAGAAGAACGAATCCAGAAAGTTTTTTTAAAGAACTGAAGTCAATGAAATGAGGGCACCAACACAACACATATGGTTTGAAAGACAAAAATGGGAATATGATAAATACCAATGAGGAAATGTGCAACACATGGAAAGAATATTTTGTTGAATTACTAAATTGTGAAGCTCCAAGTAATACCTTCCCACAGGAGGAGGTTCTAACGTGTGAACCACAAATTGAAGAACCTGCATTTGAAGAAATCATATAAGTAATCACATGACTTAAAAACAATAAGGCATCTGGGGTTGATGGAATTGCTGCTGAATTTATAAAGGCAGGTGGCCATGCATTACATCTAAAGCTATACGAACTAATTATAAAAATCTGGAGGACAGAAGAATTACCCCATGACTGGAAAGAGTCATTATTGATACCTATCTTTAGGAAAGGAGACAAGTTTCTATGTGAAAATTATAGAGGAATATCACTACTGTCCACAAGCTATAAGATACTATCCGCAGTATTGCTAAATAGACTAAAACCATATTCAGAAGACATATTAGGTGACTTCCGGGCGGGTTTTAGACAAAACAGATCAACAATAGATTAGATATTTATTTTACGACAAATAGCCGAGAAAAGTTGGGAATATAAAAGAGATCTCCATAACATTTTTGTGGATTTAAAAAAGGCTTATGATAGTGTCCATAGGAATAGTCTATGGAATGCGTTGCAGGAATTTGGAATTCCAAGGAAGTTAATCAACATGACCAGACTATGCATGGAAGATACTTATAATATAGTAACATATAAAGGCAAGAAATCAGACCCTTTCCAAATAACATCTGGCTTGAAACTGGGTGATGCACTATCACCGCTACTCTTCAATCTGACTCTAGAAAAAGTTGTAAGGAAGGTAAAGGAGGAATGTGATATTGGAGGAACATCCAAGCTGCTTGGTTATGCAGATGATATAGATATTATAGGGGAAAATGAACAAAAGACATTGGAAATATTGACTCACTTAAAGGGAAAAGCCCAACAGATGGGGCTGGTTATCAACCAAGATAAGACAGAATATATGGTAATTTCAAGAGACGGAATGGCTAGAAACTCTGGCCACATACAAATAGATAATATGACCATTAAAAGAACGCAAACATACAAATAACTGGGTACAATCTTCAACTGCTCCAACATCATAAGGGAAGAAATACAACCTAGAATCAATTCTGGAAATAAGATATACTATGCACTACAATATCTACTAAAATCAAATGCGCTATCTCGTAACACCAAAATCACAATATACAAAACACTGATCAAACCAGTTGTCCTGTATGGCTCTGAAACCTGGTGTACAAGGAAAGGACACGAAGCCTTGTTACAAACCTTTGAGAACAAAGTTTTAAGACGCATCTTTGGACCCATTAGGGATACACAAAGTGGAGTGTGGAAAAGAAGAAGTAACAAAGAATTTATGATCTGTTTAAGTCCCCGCTAATCACTGGTATCATGAAGGCTAATAGACTACAATGACTAGGGCATGCAGAAAGAATGGAAGATAATAGGGAAAGAAAAATCGCTCATACCCAGGAAATAAATGATCGTAGACCCCGAGGTAGACCAAGAAGACGGTGGAGAGATAATATTTATACAGACCTACAAGCACTTGGAATCAACGACTGGCACGAGAATGTCAACTAGAGAGACGAATAAAGACGGATTGTATCTGCAGCAAAGAACCTCAATGGCTCGGAACGCTGAAATATATATATACTAGCTGACCCTGCCCGGCTTCGCCCAGACCCTGGTGGGGAGCATCTCATTTAATTCATATAAGTAGTCATATAAGTTCTCGTTCCCGTTACCGACTGACTGCCTGCCTGCCTGTCTGTCTGTCTGTCTGTCTGTCTGTCTGTCTGTCTGTCTGTCTGTCTGTCTGTCTGTCCCTCCCTCTCTGTCTGTCTGTCTGTCTGTCTGTCTAATCATTTATTGGTTGCGATTAGAACAACCTTAGATAAACGAAGACCAACTTACAAAAAGCATTAGAAAGAGCACTTGAAAGATCTTTACATATTCCCCCAACAATTAACTTGGGTAAATGGAGCGGCGGCAGCAGCAGCAGAAGAAGAAGAAAAAGAAGGAGTAGCAGGAAGGAGGAGGAAGAGGGTGGAGGAGGGAGGAGGAGGGAGGAAGAGATAGGCGGAGAGAGGAGGAGGAGGGAGGAGGAGGAGTAGGGAGGAATAGGAGGGAGGAGGAGGGATTAGGAGGAGGAGGGGGGAAAGAGGAAGAGGGAGGAGGAGGAAGGAGGAGGGGGAGGAGGGAGGATGAGAACGCAGGAGGAGGAGAAAGAGGGAGGAGGAGGGAGGAAGAGGAAGAGGGAGGAGGAGGAAGGAGGAGGGGGAGGGAAGAGGAGGAGGAGGAGGAGAAGGAGGAGAAAGAGGGAGGAGGAGGGAGGAAGAGGAAGAGGGAGGAGGAGGAAAGGAGGAGGGGGAGGGAAGAGGAGGAGAGAGGAGGAGGGAGGGGGAGGAGGAGGGAGGAGGAAGAAGGAGGAGGAGGGAGGGAGGATGAGAACGCAGGAGGAGGGAGAGGGAGGAGGAGGGAGGAGGAAGAAGGAGGAGGAGGGAGGATGAGAACGCAGGAGGAGGAGGAGGAGGGGAGAAGAGGGGGAGGAGGAAGGAGGAGGGGAGGGAAGAGGAGGAGAGAGGATGAGGGAGGGGGA